>OX608081.1:54419952-55047248 GCA_951509765.1 Sphenella marginata | reverse complement strand
CGGCCTGTCCCCACACCATACTAACCATCTATTTGTCTGCTAAACAGAGCCTACTCTTCTAACATCTATGTCCCTCTGGTTCACCCCTGTCGAAGCCGAAAGGTTTCTAGGACTCCCGTTAGAAGAGTTCGATGACACTACTGGGTAAGATACTGACTACCTAGGCAGGGCAAAGTGGCGCTACAACAGTATAGCAGAGGGACCGTGTCACTCAACGTTGACAATAGTTAGACGATGGCATAGCCTGATTCTAGCTATATTCTTCGCCCTAATTACAACACCCAATTTTTTAATCATTTTAAAGTTTTCTTTTCTACGTAGATGTAGTTTCAGAACTCGAAGGCCTTAGTTGAAACCAAACTGAGTAGCTTCCTCCATAAGAATCCGCCACGACCGTATGACACTTGATTTCCTATGTAAATCCAACAATTTTTTTTATACAGGTTTTTTTTTATTGTTGTTATGTATAAAATTCAAAGTATGTATCTATATATGGACACACTTGGCTCTTAAACGAATAAGCCGATCGTAACCAAATTTTACACACCAACTGGATATCTTCCAGGGATGATCACAGGCTAAACCATATTTCTTAGTCGATATCTCTGGAAGCATTAAGGTTAGACCACTAAAATTTGGAGAGAGGTTATATGAGATCGATCCCTACTAGAGCGCTGCACGGATGCATTCAAACGCCCTTATGAGTGGACTAAATATTTTTCTTGTAGTGAAGTACAAGTTTTCGCTTTCGTTTGAGTACTATCATTTACGAACTCACACCGAATGGAAAACTGTTCGTGCAGTGTTGGATTTGTCTGAGATACGGGTGTGTTCGAACTGTATGATCAGTTGTATACAACCTCTAAACGAGTACTGCTGTGAAAACAGTTGTATACAACTGAACAGTTGTAGCAAAATGTGTGAAAATCCAAATTTGAATACAGGCAGTAAGACGTTAGAGTGTGACTGCATTTTTTTATATTCTAATTAGCAAACAGTAAAAAACGAACAAAATATGTATGTAAAGCCACTTTTTAACAACGTAAAGGTGTAAAAGTAACAAACTTAAATAATTTATTTAGCGTATAAATAATAAATAATAACTTCATACATAAAAGTAAAAACTAAACGCGAGTTTTAATCTGACTGACTGTTAATAGGATTGGAGTGAAGAAACATTATCTTGTTAAAGTGAGTTGGTCTGGAGCCAATAACACTAATTTTTTCCGAAAGTAAGTTTTTAGCTGAAGAGAATGTCCTTTCAGAAGGTGCGCTACTTGCAGGAGTAGCCAGTACCTGTCAACTTACTTTAAATATAAATGGAAAATGGGCCTTGTGCTCATCCCACCGTTGCAAAACGTCGAAACCATCGTAATATGACACGTTGGTATTTTCGTATCGTTGGAGTTCATTCAATATATTGTCTTCAGGCTGCGTCATTATGTGTGGAGCTTGAAGGAAAGCTTGTAGAAGTTCAGCTTCGCGAGATGTGCATGGTGGGTTTAAAGAATTGTTTTGACTTACACTATTATTTGAATCCAGCAAATAATAAATTGTGTTCCAGAAAAGGGAGAAAAGCTCTTCAAAGAGGTATTCAGGAGAGAATTACAACCACTTTTTTTTTAAATATTTCAATAGTCTTGTGCATTTACTACATATTTCTGATACTTGCGGCAGCTCATTAATTGATTTCTCAATAGTATTGCGCAACAAATGGTTGAAACAATTTATGTGATTATTTTGTCGGAACGCTGCTAACATATTTCTTCCCCTGTCTGTAACAACAATGACACGCTCGTTCAGTTCGCAATCAAAATTTTTTAGCAATTCACATATTTTATTTCGTACGTTCACACCTGGAAACTATATTACATACACTCCTGAGTAACTTTCTACTAAAATATTGTATTTAGAAAAAAAAAAGAAAACTTAAATGTGAAAGGTTCACCCTTCATTGATTTTATGCCTAGCAGCTTATTATGTAACTTCCCTTCAACTACGTAGTGTATCGTTAAGCAAACAAATGAAGTGTGATAGTAGTCATCAGTCCAAATATCTGACGTAATACCATATCCAATGGCTTTTACGTTTTTTATTTCCGCCTTAAGGTTTTCGAACTGTATTTTATATAAGCGTGTGATATTTCTCGAAATCGTCGTCGGATGAGGTAGTAACGTTTCCAAATTAACATTTGCACCAAATTTCGCACGTACCTCTATTAAAAACTCTGCATTTTTTTTTAAACCGACGTCCTCAATTATTCCGAAAGGTCGGCAATTTTGCACACTCCATTCGGTAAATTTCTCTATACACTTTTTTTTTGTTTCCATATCAGTTTCAATTTTCTCTTCCGGAGTCGAACCACACTTTTTTGAACTTACATAACATTTGTGCTTTACTAAATTTAAGGTGCTATTATTTTTAAATGTATAAATTGAATAGCAGTTTCGACATGCATGTCTATATTTCCCCGCCAGTATCATTTATTATTTTCCCGAAAGTTTCCCAAACCTTGCGTCGCCCACTTTTGTCGCTTATTTTATAGCAACCACTCAAAATCTTTTGCTTAAGTGTATTGCGATCGAATTAGTTATTGCTTTCCATTTCATTCTTTAAGATATTTCATCAAAATATAACCGTTTAATAAGAAATCACGCTGGTTGAGAAAAATTCTATATATTTTGTAACATAAATTTAATTTACCATTTCTATACGGGTTTACAAGTTATAATTGATCAAACAAATAAGCAAAATAAAAAGTACTAGTGTACACGTGGTAAACGAGTTGACACACGAGTTCTTATACGACAGTACAAACACGAGTAAAACCAAGGGAATGTAAATGGTTGCGCCTGACAATGAGTTCGAGTTGTGTTGCAGCACTAATTTAAAGTTGTCTTGTATTGACAAAACACATTCTCCCATGTGCATACATAGTACAGTGGTGGAAAACTAAAAGTACAACTGTATACACTTGTACGACTCCATTCATGCAGCGCTCTAATCCCTACCATATTCAAAAAAACTGGGGATAACGAAAAAGGGGGTGTGGCACTTCCCATACGAATGAAATACTTCTTAGTCGATATCTCTGGAAGTATTTTTGTTAGACTATTGAAACTTGGTAAGGGGTTATATGGAATCGATCCCTACCATCTCCAAAAAAAACTGGGGATAATGACAAAGTGGGCGTGGCACCTCCCATACAAACTAAATTTTCAAACCGAATATCTCTAAAAGGATTTAAGGCAGGGACCTATAAATTGGTACAGAGCTATATGCTATCAAAACAATTTTTGAGCATAACAGTGGGGGTTATCAGAAAAAGGGGCGTGGCACCTCCCATACACACTTAATTTTTCAAGCGGAATATATCTAGAAGTAGGAAGTAAAATACCAGACTTTAGTAGTGGGACCACCAAGGTGGACAATTAAAGGATGAAGATGTGTGTTAGCTGCCTCACTCCTTCATCCATCACCGAGATGTTTCAGCATCAGCATGGAAATGCCATCGGGGCCTATGTATTTGGTGTTTTTAGCTCTCCGAATCGGCTTTATTGAAATAAGTAAATATGCTGCTTTCAGCGGTGACAAAGTCGGAGGGTCGATCGATTGAGACAACTATAGGTAGGTGATCTGAGCAAGCGTTAGCATCAGTGAAGGCAGATCATTAAGCCTGCGCTGACTATGGTGAAGTTGGGCGAGCTAGTAAAAAAAATTTTTTTTTGTTGTTTCATACCATTACAAAGATATTGCATTTTTTGTCACCCCTTGCGGTCTCCCAACGCGCTGCACATAGACCGTGGCGCGCTAAACAATAATGCTCTCACGAGGTTAGTTCTTATCAAGTTACTTTCAATTATTACAAACATATCTACATTTAGCAGAATGTATGAGCATAATTGATAAAAAAGGGGTAAAGCTTTGTAGTATTTTTTTATATCTTTATGAATTTTATGATATTACAGAGTATAAGGAAAATGTTACCTACATATTATATTTTTCACACTTGATTCAAATCTTTTTGTCAAACATTGGTTGAAAATGATGGAATTTACGTGTGTTTTTTAATGGGATTGCTTTACCCGTGCGATTTTGAAATCTCTTTCTTCTGATATAACCACAAAACACAAGTGATGTTGAACACTATCAACACGTTAGTAAATTACGATACAAATTTTTTTTTTGATTACTGAAGGTGACCGTTTTTTTTAACGTGCAGAATGTGAGTAAAAACCACTTGTAGGTACTAATTAATAACGTATTGCTTTTGGATTTTTAGGGCGAAACGTATAAAAAGCTGCAAATAGCCACTTTAATAAGCTTTATGCAAAGGCATCCGGAAGTTCCAAAGTCTTCTTTAAAGGTTGTTGGCAAAATGCGGAGGAGTTAAATTTGGCAGCACCACCAGCAAAATATG
This sequence comes from Sphenella marginata, assembly GCA_951509765.1. Lineage (NCBI taxonomy): Eukaryota > Metazoa > Arthropoda > Insecta > Diptera > Tephritidae > Sphenella > Sphenella marginata. The sequence continues at coordinate 55,042,828 of OX608081.1, read as the reverse complement.
GATGTACCACAAAATCTACAAAATCAAAATCCACAAATCAAAATCTACAAAATCAAAATCCACATCACAAAAGCCACATTTCGCCACGATTTTAAACCTAATTTGAATTTATTTCGCACAGGAAATGTGGAATTCTGTATTTTTTATATCAAAATTAAAACTCCAGATATTTTACGTATAAGGATTTAGTGAGTATTATACATATAGATAAATAAAGGAAAATGCAGTACTCACAATAACGTTAATAAATATTACATATTTAAGCAACATAAATAAATACATACTTCGTTGTTTTTGATATAGTTTCACAAAATAAGTTTTTTAATTTACAAATATTACAAATAGGTATATGTTTAAATATATGTATTTATATGCACATAAATTTTTCAGAAGAAAATATATTACACATTGATAGCTTTGAAACTTATACATACATATATACATTAAGGCGCCTCACGCTCCATACAAAAAAATGGACACCCTGTTTCCATCGAAATTATAAACGTCAATGTATTCTAAGACCTTGGTCAAAATATTTCGAAAAAATATTAAGATTTACCGGAGCTAAGCCGCGTTAAAAAAACGCTAAAAATATCGTTTTTTATGTATAAAAGGAGTTTTTTAATAAAAAGCACCTGAGATGATGAATTAGCTGGAGTACAAAAGGTAAACATAAAAAAGTTTGAAAATTTTATCAACGCAATCCAAATATTGAGATGTATGATGCTGTTTTTGGTCATATTTCGAGGGGTAAGTTTGTGGAAAACTTGAATAACTCAGCCAGTTATTGACGGATTTGGACGATTAGGATATCATTTGAAAGGTATTTTCGAGGCATTGCCATTTCTGCAAAATTTAAACCTTTTTGGTCCAATTTTACACATTGCGAATATTAGCACACAGGTATACAATAATAGTATTGATAAAATTTTTAAACTTTTTTATGCTTACCTTTTGCACACTATCATCTCAGATGCTTTTTATTAAAAAATATTTTTTCCTACTCCTTTTATTCATAAAAAACGATATTTTTAGCGTTTTTTTAACGCGGTTTAGCTCCGGTAAATTTCAATATTTTTTCGAAATATTTTGGGGGAGTCCTTAGAAAAGAGTGAATTTTGAAATTCCGGTGGAAACAGTGCAACTTTTTTTGGCGAGGCACCTTAATATACATAAACACAAAACGGAAATTTTAATTACAGAGTGAAATATTGTATGCTATCAATTTCAAGTATTCTATTTTATCTAAATCTAAACGACGTTTAACAACTTTTTTAATTTTTTTAACCCGCTGGATATTTTTTTTATTTTTTCGTATGCTTGCATCCGAATGTATTTTTTCAATGTTTGTTTTTATTTCAATCATTTCTTTTCCTAATTGTGCTATTATTTCGTAAACACCACATTTTTTTAACCTACAACTATTTTAAGCCTACGGTGCCAAGCTTCAATTGAATTTTGGGTACGAGGAAAATTATCTTTAAAAGAATCAGAAACACACCAAAATTCGGGTCATATTTAGGAGCACTCGAATTCGTTTTGCTACAAATATAATATTTTTTAAACCATGCACACATTTTTTTGAAATAGTTATTTGTCGAGCTGGTATGTAGCGCACTGAAATATTCAAAAACACATTCGTGAGGAACGAATGCCAAACTTTTCAGCATACGAACTGCCATACTAAAACCTTCATCATTGCCGTATTTTTGAGCAAACCCTTCTTTCTCAACTCCTCTCCAAATTATTTGTCCAAAGTGAAATAAACATGCTTTATAAAGGGCATCGGGAAAATATTCTTTAGCTACAGAAGAGATGGTTTGCTCAAAATCGGTAATAATCCTTTGGGGGTTTAAATTAATATTCTGGGCTAAAGCCAAATTAAAAGCTGGTGAAAGAATTCCGTGTACGCCTTCTTAGATTTTTTGCTCATGAGGCAAAAACTAGAGGCACAAAGTGGCCATCCATTAACCCTTGAATGGTAAACAGTTGCCGAAAAGCTGTCGTTACAACAAAAAATGTCCCATCCATCACCCAGCACCTTGACCTTCCTAATTCATTTAAAGAGTCCATTGTACCCAAAATAATATTTTTTTCCTCGTAAAAATCCCAGTCACTTAAAACAAATAAATCTCCCTCCAAGTATTTTAAATGGTCTAGTATATTAATCTCTTCGAGACTTCCTGGTTCGCTAACAATATTTTTTGCTTTTCGAACACGCTCTGCGCTCGTTTCGATGGCAAATACACACGGCGGTCTGGTTGGCAATCTACAACAGCATCTCGACTAATTTGGGAAGGTTCCAGCGAAGATGAGGTGCTCATATGCTTGATTTTGTTGTCGACGGTAGCCACAGTCACTTGATGGGCCTTTGGATCGTGATTGTGCGAGGTAGGCGCGCGTTGTACCACATGCTCGCCACTATTCTTCTTCGTTACAACAAAACTTTTGCACATTTTGGATTTTCTTTGCGCGCACAACCAACGAAACTCGTGCTTCTTTTCTTTTTTTGAATGAAAATGGTAATCAAACCCATTCAAAAATATTTTGTTTTGCCTTTGTTTGATTTTATCACAATCACTTCCATTTTTTTTAATTTAATTAATTTTTAGTGCGATATTAATTTAAAAATATATATAATAAATTGTTTTAATAAATTATAATCGCGATCAATTACACCTCTTGACACAAATTTTACGAAAAAGTGCAAATAGTAATATAGGTTTTTTTTATAGGACTTTAGTGCGATTGGTGTATATCTAAACAATTTTTAAGAAGCAAAAACTACGCTGCAATCCAAAATCTACTCATTTAAGTGCAATTTTATAAAATCTACTGCATATTTGTCCACTCTACTATAGTTTTTTTTTCATATCTAGTACTGAGCAAACCGATTTGTTAAGTCCGAACGCTGGTAAAGTGATTGTAAAAAGGTAACGGTAATATTTGCATTTTAAATCATACATACTTACTTGTATATACATATTAATGAATTAATGATTTCTGTGCATAACTTGAGAAAACCACACTGTGGTAAACAATACAATATTGAATTTTTTTGTCGCGTACATATAACTCCTATAGCTCTAAATTTACAAGACATATGTGGTCGATCACTTTTTTATAAATCAAGAAATATTAGCAGTTTTCAATTTTCATTTAAATAAAGTAAATAACGTAAGAAAAGTACAGACTTTAATTATTACAATAGTGAAAAAGCGAAAACAAAAACTATTTAAACAAGTAAGGAAAGGGCTGTCTTCGGCTGTGCCGAAGGCTTTATACCTTTCATGAATGCTAAACCACACTTATCGGAACAATCGATTGTATGGGAGCTATACGTTATGTTGGTCCGATCTGAGTCTTTTTCACTACACACGTTGCAAATACAATTTGTACTAAACTTGCAAAATTTTACGTTCCTAGCTTTTGAATTGCAAGAGTTATAGGCCAAAACCCATTTATCGGAACAATCGATTGTATGGGAGCTATGCCTTCTATCGGTCCGATCTTGCTGGTTCCGAGAAATGATGAATCCTATGCAAAATGGCACCTGCTTGCAAAATTTCATCGAGATATCTCAAAAACTGAGGGACTAGTTTGCGTTCAAACAGACGGACGGACGGACGGACAGACGGACATGGCTAAATCAACTCGCCTCATCGCCCTGATCATTTCGGTATACTTAATAGTGGGTCTATCTCTTCTTCTCCTCATACTTACAAACATCGGACCAAAGTTATAATACCATTTCATGTTCATGAAAGGTATAAAAAGTGTGGATTTGCGTAGTTTTTGTGAACACCATGGTAAGGGCGCGATAAAAATTCTTGAGCGTCACGCTAATTTTTTTAAAAGTGAATATATTAAATGTAAAAAATTAAAGTTGACAATCATTGTTTACATGGTCGCAACTCATTTTTTTATAATTTGTGAATTTGGGAGCATCACTTTTCATACATATTGCTTCATAGCTTAAAATGCTTAATTTTGATTTTATTTTTTAATTTTCAAGAGTAAAACAACAAAATTAACGGCGGCTGAAAGAGCACGGAAATATCGCGAGAAAATAAAGCTCGATAAAGCGCGTATGTGTATAAGTTTCTTCAAGAATTACTTCCTTTTTATAATTATAAGCTTTTATTTAGTTTCAGTTGACGGATGTCTGTAATGGAATCTTGCAAGTTAAATTTGATACACTTCCCGGTGTCCGATTGAGCTGAAAGTCTGCACCGATGTATAACCCCGATGACAATGCAATATTATGAAAAAAAAGTTCCGGTAGGTGGCGCGTAGGTCGCTATATTTTCAAAAATCGCATTTGTGATCCGATTTGGTTGAAATTCGGAACATGTATTACTACCATGAAAAGAAATATTTCCCTAAAAAAAATTCCGCTAGGTGGAGCTGAGATCGCGGTTATAAATACTAAAAATCGGAATTATGGACCGATTTGGCTGATATTTTACGTGTGTGGTACTTAATTAATTTCCATATGTTTAAAAAAAATTGGAACCGATAGGTGGCGCGGAAGTCGCTCTATTTAAGAAATTCGAAGGTCCGTTTTCGGTGTCGTTTAATTCATTTTTCAAAGAACTTCCCTTTAAGGTAGTATCTTAAAATTTTCATCCACGTTTAGTTTTTTACCCCAACGCAATATAAAAAACAATAATTCCGATAGGTGGCGCACGGGTATCGATATTTGAAAAATTTCATTTCCAGAAATTTTGTTTTCGATATTGTACCAACTTCCCGTTGAGCTGGGGTTTTCAAATTTTCACCATCGTTCAGGTTTCGCGGACATTGCATTATAAATTAAAATTAAAGAAAAAACTTTTTTAAAATAAGTTTTTATTATTATTTAATAAAATTAACTAAAAAGTAAATTAATTTAGGAAAAAAGCTTTTCTAAGAACAAGCTTATGGGTATATTACTTGTTGATAAACAGAACTAAAAAGTAAAAAATAAAATTAAAGAAAAAAACTTTTTTAAAAATAAGCTTTTATTATTGTTTAATAAAATTAACTAAAAAGTAAAAAATAAATTCACTGTAAAGAAGTATAACACTTTATAAGTTCATTGTAACCTTTAACGATAGTTAGGCTTCTTCGTCTGCGATAAAATAATTCCATATTGTACATGATTATATATTTTTAACATTAAAACTTTACACTTAAATTATTAAGTCTTCCAGTCTACATCAAAGTCCCAATATTATTATTAATAAAAGCGTGTTAAATTTTATTTGGTATAATTAGAAACATTAAGGACCTTCTTGTCTATTTGATGGTATAATTAAGGACGTTTAAGACATTTCTTGCTATCACAATCTAACACGCTTTTATTTATCACGTGAATAATATTATGCATGTTTATTTATACGGACTTATCCAAAGCCTTTGATAGAGTATCTCATCGGGTATTGCTGACAAAATTACAGAAGTGGGGTTTCTGTTCGACATTTTTACAATGGATAAATTCATATTTATCCAGTAGACTAAACTTTGTTGTTATCAATAATGTTAAATCAGCACCCTACGTGGCTACTTCGGGTGTGCCTCAGGGAAGTATCCTTGGTCCGCTTTTCTTCATTATGTTTATTAATGACGTAAGTTCTTGTTTTAAACACTGCGGTTATCTTATGTACGCTGATGACTTAAAGATCTTTTTCAAAATAAAAAATGAGGCTGATGTTCTCATGCTGCAGAATGAATTGACTGCTTTTAATGATTGGTGTTCTAGGAATAGGCTCGCTCTCAATGTCAATAAATGTTATAGTGTTACGTATTCCAAATGTAATAATAACTTGATTTCGACATACTACGTCTCTGATATGCCTTTGGCTAGGGTTAATAAAATTCGTGACTTAGGTATTGTATTTGACTCGTCATTTACGTTTATTGAGCATCTTAATTTTATAATCCCCAAAGCTTACTCGTTACTGGCATTTGTTAAAAGGAATAGCTCAGAGTTTAGAGACCCATATACTAAAAAGCTTTTGTATAATGCCTTTGTAAGATCAAGGCTTGAATATGGTGCTATAATCTGGTGTCTCTATGCGGCTGTTCACATTAATAGGATTGAACGTGTCCACTCCCTCCATATGTTTCAAGATGTAGGCTAGTTAATTTGCATACATTAGAAGTAAGGAGGGTTGTTTCATCTATTATATTCATTTATGATATTGTTAATGGCATTATTGACTGTCCAATACTTCTTGAGGCATTGAACTTTCATGTACCACAACGTAATCTGCGGCAACATACTATGTTTGCTACTGGAAATCTAAGGACTAATTATGCACGGAATGAACCTATCACACGCGCTCTAATTGCAATCAACTCAATAAACTCTGAACATGACATTGATTTTTCTAATTCTAGACCTTGTTTTAAGAATATGCTGCTCTCTGCTTTACGCTAAATAGTTAAGTTATATCCATAACACATGTATTTTGGTATGGTATTTAGTCTGTAAGATTTTTGTAAATCATAGACTCAATAAAATAAATGAAATAAATGAAAATACCGCTCTGCTGGTTGTCTCCCTCTAAGTAGTGACGCGAATCGAAGGAAAATCATAACCAAATATTTACAGTTATTTTTGTTTGGAGTATGCAGTTTTTTAAATTGCCTAGTACACAAAGGTGTTAGTCTTAAGGCCGTAATACATTTTGCCATTTTTTTTTTGGATTGTGCATTTTCTTTCTTACAAAACCGCTAGAAATCAGAAAAATGTATCACGGAATTTTGCGTATGTTTTAAAAATATAGTTAACATTTTTCGTATTTAATTTCGGCCTATGCATATATTTGACAAAATTATGTGAAATAATTTCACGGGCCGCTTAATACAAAAAACTATAGCTGTGTTCGGTGAGTGATAATTTGTACGAATTTATAATAATTTTCACTAAACTCCGTTCGGTGAACCAAAAGCTCACCAAAGTTAGCAACGAGAGAGCGCGATTTTGACATTTCATTTGGAGGGGAAGTTGCTAATTCCTGCTGCACAAATTTCTGTTAGCAGAAATTAGTAAGCAAGAAAACATATGTTTTGACATCAGCTGACTGCATTTTTAGTAAACTAAACAAAAATTTCAAAGATATTAAAATTAGTGATTTGTTGGTAAATGGGGTAAAAAAATGTGACTAATAAATGTATTTGGATGATTAAAACAATTTAATAATTAATTAAGGTCTCCGGCAGAAGGAAATGTGTTAGTGCCAGCGCTGTGGAATCATTGCCTCCACAACTAGCAGTCTGCATTGAGGAAACTGAGCAACTGTTTTTGCAGCTTTCTTGCAAATATTTACTAATTCCTGTTCGGTGAAAACCTAGCAAGTTTCACTTTTTGAGAGAGTAAGACGCTTTATTCTCTTTTTTTCCTTGCTGAACAGTTCTGGCTAACTTTTTCACCGAACACACCTTATATGTGGCTAGTGTTTTAAGATTGTAAACTGAAACTTATTGTACATATTCATTTGTATAACCTTATTCATTATAAATAAAAATTAAAAGTTATAAATAAATATTTATGTACATATAAATAATTATTTTCATGGTTAGGATATCGTTAATGCGAGATAGAGCCCCAACTTCCAATTGGAAATTAAGATGCCAATGTTAAGGTACAACTTCTCCATTGGGTTATTGAACTGCTTGTTTGTCATGTAAATTAAGCATCGATATTTTGACTATCGAGTCTTTTTGTTTCGATACTATCGGATACCCGATACATTTACAGCGATACTTGACATGAGTACAGAATCGATACTTTGCACTCGATATCGTGTCCCTACTTACAGGCGACTTGGAAAAACTTTAAAAATAAGCAAAAAAAACTCGTTGTGTACGTTTTTTTTTGAAATTGACCCATATGTTTATATTGCCTTATATGTGCACATATGTATGCATATGACTATAAATAGTTGATTAAAAAAATTATGGATTTTGTGCTTGGGGATTTTGTGATACTGCTTTTAAGAAAACGTGTGGATTTCGTATTTGGGGAGTTTGATTTTGTGGATTTTGTGGCACTCCCGCAAAATATATTGTGGAATCGAAAAATGCACCATCTTATTTATAGCACAAGTTTTATCAAGAGGATCTTCATCAGTGATAGTGCAATTGGTGTTTGTTGTGTGAATGCTGTTAAAATGTCCAACAAATATTTATATGCGGGTTTATTTACCCTATAGTAATTGAAAAATCTGCAAAATACATAACTGAATAAATAAAATGCACTAAAGAGAGTTTTGTTATCTCTTACAATGATTCCGGCAACTCAAGTGGGTTCGATAATACAACCTTCTTGTTGTTGTTGTTGTTGTTGTTGTTTTAACAACAAAATCACTCCCCGAAGGTTTTGGGGAGTGTTGTCGAAATAACAGTCCTTGGCCGGATATGAATCCGGTACGCTCCGGTACTCCCTTGCGGTACTGCCCGACTGTCGTGGGAGCGATTTGGTATGACCAGTGCAACCTTCTAGGTCATGTCGTCCCTCCTTCCGAAAGGAAAGAGAAGATGGGTAATGAGAGGTGGGAGGCATCATATCCGTAGATCAACCATCGAGTTGCACATCATTACCTTTGTGCATATTGGTCGCCTCTTACGACCGGTATGCCTACCGCGGGCATATTCTAAGCCCCAACCCGCAGGGGCCATACAACCTTCTTCTTATAGACCTCTGTTTAGGTCCCTGTGCTACAGAATCTTTCGTTTCTTATAAAGGCAATACTATGGCCTGATATTATTAGTTTATCTAATTTAACAACCTTTTATCACAAATTTTAATATTTTGCACAAAAAGTAGTACCAAAATCAAGCGTAAAATGGCAGCGCAGCTGATTTCGAATATTCGAAATTCCTTGTCGCCACATTTTCTGTTTACTAGTGAAAAAAATTGGCGGGAATTTTGATGGCGAATAAAAGTTTCCGCAAGGATATTTAGAATCGGGATGATTAATTTGCGTTTGTTTACACTAAGTTGCCATTTTAATGGGCAAAACGATTTGCACATAGGAATTTCAAGGCCTATATAAAAACATTTATCAAGGTCTTCGAATTTTCCAGAACTTTGCATACAATTAAAAACAAACTTACAGTTCTTGGGTTAGAAAAAAATGACTGTGTGTACATTTATGTCCGCCACTTTAAATTACGTGTTAGAACAAAACGTTTTTATTAATCCGACAAAGTTTCAAGAGTCATTTGACATAATGGCAGCAGGCACAGAATTAACCTGAATTTGGTCTACATTTATAGAAGTTTAAATTTTCTGCATTGGAAATTTTTAACAAAGAAATTTCTGTTTAGCGGTCTTTTATATACATGCTCTTATTTCTTTTACATTTCTCCTTGGCAGAGGTAATTCAAAAAGTATAATTGGCTTTATTATGTTTAATAAAAAATTACCTGTAAAACCACTTCAACGTCATACGAATTCCCCTGAGATTTTTGAAACCCTTTGAACTTTGAACCACTATACAACATAGTCTCTCGAAGTCCCTCTTGTGTTGAATTAGCTGGAAGTGGTGGCATCATACTGTGAAAATATTAATAATTATTATATTCATATGCACCTACAAATATTTATGAAATGCTATTAATGAACTAATCGTTAAATCCCAACTTTTACTGGCCTAAAGGAGTTTAATTTTTTTTGCAACGTCCGCATCCACTGGATACATGATGGCAATATGTTTGTTTGTGTGCCATTGGAGTTGGTGGCGAGAATAGTGAAGCAATAAACCCATAGGATTGATTTCCTTTTTTAGGGGCAATATACACCTTCGAAAAACAAATAAAGCTTTCTATTTCATTTGATAGTTATTTCCCTCCGAATGATTTACCATTACGGATTTGCCATATTATCTTGTCATGGAATTTAATGGTATTGTGGCAACACTTTTTACTCTTCGCTGGGGCAGCGCCACCGCTGTCCTTTTTGCAATGCATTCTGATATATATAAAATTCAATTAGATTAAAGAGGTTAACCCATAATCACTCGTTTTATATGTCAATAAGACTTTCGCTAAAAAGAAACAGGTTAAGCAGCTACCAGAGGCCTTCAAATCGGTGGCCCCTTGATATATAATTCATTTCAACGCCGAAAACATGGGGCATGACTCTAAAGAAAAAGAAACTAAAGAAATTGAAGAATCTTAGAAACAAATACTTCAAAAAATTCAAAAACACGAAGAATCAATTTTTCTGTACAAAATGGCGTTTTTCTTAACGACAAATCTCCAACTGAAATTCGAATTTCGACCCTGAAGACAACAGTGATCAATCATATGAATTTCCGAAGTGTCAGGACTGTGCTGTTGACTTTGGATCGCTATGTCATTCTTCAGAGGATATTAGTAAAACCATCCTCAAGTTTAAATCTTCCTATCGGCCGAAACGAGATACCTGCTCCTGGTCCTAGCGAACGCTGGACAACTAAGCATGAAGTGAGTTGATGATTCCACCTCGTCATCCTCCATGCAGCTCACGCAGCTCGGGTTATCAAGAATATTTAACCACACCGCATTTATCCCTATCGGACAGTGCCCCGTCAACACCCCAATTATCATCGAAAGATGTGTCCTGGACAGCCCAAGTAATTCTGCTGATCGCCTGGAATCGACCACTGGCCAGAAGGACTTCGACACCTGACATAAGGTGGTCACTGTTTCGAATCCCACTTGCCCAGAAGCAGACAACAGGTGGTAAGGGGAATACCCAGTGTTCTGGAGGCAGCCACATCCGTTTCAAGAGTACCCGCTCTGGCCAAGAGATCCGCTTGGCAATTTTCGGGAATATCACAGTGGCCTGGCACCCAAATAATTTTTATTTTGAAATAGTCGGCAGCAATCGCAAGCGATTCCAGACAGTCGCCCACTGTCCTCGATCGAACGGTGCTAGCACAGCACTCAGCGCCCTGATTTCCGCTTGACTGTCGGAGTAGATGTTAAACTCCTTTCCAGCGAATGCGCTGGCCAGCATCCAAAAACCCTTGCAGAACATCACTAACGGTACTAAGAAAATTTCCCCTGGCAAGGATTTATAGGTCATCGGCATAGGCCGTAGCCGTTAACTACTACGACCCGACCTATAAGGCTATTGGCCGACCGGTTATTGATTATGCAGCGCCCATATGGTCACCTAACCTTCACGACACCCACTGGAGGAAATTGCAGGTCTGCCAAAACACCGCCATCAGAACTGCAACGGGTTGTTTGCTTATGTCTCCTGAGTCTCATCTCCACCAGGAGGCTCAAATGCTCAACGTTCGCGAGCATGCGGAACTTTTAAGTAGGCAGTTCCTTCTGAACTGCCACCGTCCCAGTCATCCAAATCGACAGCTATTGGATGAAACTCCGCCCCCTAGAGACATAAGGAAGCATCTCCGGAAGCATTATGATGAGATCCGGCATCACATCTCGTTGCCGTTTGACCTGCGGGACCATAGGCGGGCCCTAAAGGACCTCCACACTGAGTCGGTGGACAGATCCCTCAGATCCCGGCCTGTGAACCCCGTTATTGGTGCCCAACCACCCGTTCTTGCTGAGGAAGAACGTGTCCTTCCGAGGGAGACTAGAGTCATGCTGGCTCAACTTCGGTCTGGATATTGCAATAGGCTGAACTCCTATTTGTCCAGACTGAACCCTACCATACCTAACACATGCCCTGCATGCGGTATGGCCCCCCATGACACGCAACATCTCTTTTCGTGTTCTTCGGAACATACTCTTCTAACTCCCTTATCACTTTGGTCCAACCCTGTTGAAACAGCGCGTTTCCTTGGACTTCCGTTAGAAGAGCCCGATGACAACTAGGAGTGTTCTGGCCCTTTGGGCAGGGCGAAGCACTGCTAACAACAACAACAACAACAACCCAGAGAAGGGGAGAACGAAAACCTCCTTGCGATGTGCCCCTTCTCACCCTTCTCTGAGCCCCAGCACCGCCCCACTCCGCCATAACAATATTACCACAAGGTAATCTGTTGATAAATTCTATCAAACTTGACTCAACCCCCAGACTTTCTAAGCCCCGTACGATGGCAGAAGGTAAAACATTGTTTAACGCTCCATCAATGTCCAGAAAGGCCCCCAGCACGAACTCTTTGTGCTGGAAGGACCCCTCAACCAGCTTCACAACGGAATGAAGCGCCGTCTCAGTTGATTTGCCTTTGCAGTAAGCATGTTGCGCAGCCGAAAAGCTCTCCCTGGGAATCCTGCTGCCTATATGCAGGTTTATTCGTCCGAAATTTTTAAAAATTATTCTTCCTAAAATCCTTCCTCATTTAACCTACCTGGTAAAATCTGTGCTGACGACCTGTGTCTTTCTCAAATGTTGAAAAGTTGCTAAGGTAATCCCAATCCCCAAGCAAAACAAGGAGTATAGACCTATCGCGATTTTGCCATTCTTCTCCAAGGTCGTTGAACGAATTATGCACTGCCAAATAAACACATATGTGCAGGAAAATAACCTTCTCACAGATTCCCAGTCTGGATTCAGGTCAAATCGTAGCTGTAACACAGCGCTCCTATGGGTTATAGAGAATATTCGAGAACAACTTGATAACAATTTTACTGCTTTTCTAACTCTTCTCGACCATTCGAAAGCGTTTGACTCTGTCGACCACACCGTTCTCTGTAAGAAGCTGGAAAACCTATTTAATTTCTTCCATTATGCAACAGCCCTCATCAGATCCTATTTGGCAGGCAGTAAGTGTTGGTAGCAGAAAGTGTGACTTTGTTAGTGCCTTAAGAGGTGTTCCACAAGGATCAATCCTTGGGCCCCTGTTATTTGTGTTGTACATAAACAATTTGCCTGTAGTGGAATTCACTAACTTCGATTACGACATTCGCAATCAACATTTTGTCATACCGATATTTATCACGATATTTGGTATTCACTAACTATTTTTTCTCGATTTTCGCTTATTCGCAATCAGCTGTTTCGCAAACTAAACGACACACAAATTGCAGTTGTTTTCTATGTCGTTAAATAAAATGCACATAATTTGAATTTTTTATTTAAATTGGAATAATAATACTATATCCATATTATTATCATTAAAAAATGGCATTTGAGAACATAGAGTATGTTATACAGCGAGATAAGAAATCCTTTGCCCGCATCGTTATAGATAAGATAGTGAATCGCATATGGGTCAATTTCAAAAAAAACGCAATTTTTGTGTCCCCGCACTTTACACTACTATTTTAGGTAAAAAACAAATTAAAAAAAAAAAAACAAAAATGGGACAGTGATCACCGAGGAATATGTAACAAAAAAACATAATTCTCAAATTTGTATATTTGTTTTTTTGTTTATTCAGTATGGTGTTTTGTTTCTCCCTCTGACTCCTTTCATACAAAAGCATGTGTCCCCCGTTAGAATTTTTAGTAAACAAAATAAAATAACATCAAGAAAAAAGTTACTGGGCAACATTTAATAACAGTTTTCGAATTATTGGGTATCTTTCTTTTGTTTTGATTTGATATAGTTGTCAAAAATTAATTAGTGCGAATTTGGCGTTGCAAAGAACAGTTGTCCCCACAATTTGCATTGAGCGTCACTTTTTTTATAAATCAAAAAATACTAGCAGTTTTCAATTTTCATTTAAATAAAGTAAATAACGTAATAAAAGTACAAACTTTAATTATTACAATAGTGAAAAAGCGAAAACAAAAACTATTAAAAAAAGTGTGGATTTGCGTAGTTTATGTGAACACCATGGTAAGGGCGCGATAAAAATTCTTGAGCGTCACGCTAATTTTTTTAAAAGTGAATATATTAAATGTAAAAAATTGAAGTTGACAATCATTGTTTACATGGTCTCAACTCATTTTTTTATAATTTGTGAATTTGGGAAATAACTTGCCTACGGAAAAAACAAAAATAGGCAAACATTTCATGAGCATCACTTTTCATACATATTGCCAAGGTTTATAAATACAGGTTGCGTCGTCAGAAGCTTGGTGTGTTTGCTATTGTTGTTGAAATTTGTTTCAGATGTCAAATGACTATCAAATCGCTTTTGTTTGTTTACAAATAAATACAAGCAAAACAGAAAAAATTTCAAAAGGAAAAAAGTTTTATTTTTAATTGGTGTGCGTCCAACTTCTGTTTCTTACTTATTTTTTTGCCAATTTTACATAAAATTTCGAGAAAAATTTCAAAACAAATCCAAATTAAGATTTTGCATGACTTTGAATGTTTTGAATCAAAATGGCTGTTGGCTTTGACAACAATTTGACACCTGGAAATCAATGAAAAACAGAAAAAAGCAGAAAAAAAATTTAACAGCTGTTCAATTGCTGTCACCTGTCTTACTTCACGATGCATATTGCTTCATAGCTTAAAATGCTTAATTTTGATTTTATTTTTTAATTTTCAAGAGTAAAACAACAAAATTAACGGCGGCTGAAAGAGCACGGAAATATCGAGAGAAAATAAAGCTCGATAAAGTGCGTATGTGTATAAGTTTCTTCAAGAATTACTTCCTTTTTTAAAATTTTGTTAAAGACATCAAAGAATATGTATGTATATGTTTAGTTTCGTATGAAAATTTTTGTTTTTTGAAGAATTTTTGTTTTCTTTTATTTACTTTTTGTAAAAAATAAACTTTTTTTCGTTACACTTTAAATTTGGCATTATTTCTTGTTTACGTGCAACAAAATCTCTTGATCGTCACAAAATATCTTGAGCGTCACACTTAGTTTTTTTTCCTTAAAACGCTTATATTTGCAGTTTTTTAAATACATTGTTACAAGACTATTACTTTGCAAGTAACCCCTTAGTTCAAATCTTTTTTTAACAAAAATTTACATATTTTCATCTTGATCGTCACAAAATATCTTGAGCGTCACACTCAGTTTTTTTCCTTAAAACGCTTATAAATGCAGTTTTTTTAAAATACATTGTTACCAGCCTATTAGTTTGCAAGTAACCCCTTAGTTCAAGTCTCTTTTTAACAATAATTTACATATTTTCATCTTAAAATTTGTAAATAACTAGTCACTTAAAAAAAAAAAAATAAATCAAGGTGAATCGTGATTTTGTGTTTATAATCGAAAAGGTGATTTTGGCAGAAGTGAATCTTGAAAAACAAAAGAACAACATAGTAAACTTGAATCTCAAATATTTTTGCATTTTGAGCGATTTTTTATACATATTTGGTGTGTGACGCTCAAGATAGAAGTCATAGAAAACCTAAAAAAAAGCCAAAAATATTGATTTTTTTGAGAGCCTAAAGGTCCCACCGGATTCTTCATCAATTTCTACATAAATTGGCCACTCTTACAGGCGAATTGGAAAAACTTTAAAAATAAGCAAAAAAAACTCGTTGTGTACGTTTTTTTTGAAATTGACCCATATATGATAGTGCAAGGGACCGAATCGCTAATGAAAATCTCGAAAAATCGAACCGAATCGAATCGCTATAAGTTAGTGAATTCCACTACTGGTGTTCTTAAGTATTGTAATATTCACAACGGAACGATCACATATTCTAATAGCAAAAGCGTACTTAATACCTACGCTCCTTTATGGTTGTGAGATCTACTCTAATTGTGACTAAGTATGCAAAAGGAAACTTAATGTTGTAAATATATAACAACATTGCTAGATACGTTTACGGGTTGAAAAGACTCGACTCTCATCGTGCTAAAAAGTTGCTAAACATTTCTTTCGATAACCTCATAAAAGTTAAAACGCTCACTACTCTACACAAATTAATCTTTACGAAGGAACCTGACTACCTATATCGGAGGCTTAATTTTCTTCATCTATCTAGATCAGTGCTTCTTACCCACTTCAGATACTCTATGCTAATATCTGATCGCCAGTTCTTCATAGCTTCCATACGTCTTTGGAACTCACTCCCTGCTAGACTAAGGCTTATACGCAATGCACTGTACTTCTAAAAAGAATTAACAAGTTTCTATCACAATCAAGACAATTAAGATGTTAATTTCTGACTATTAAATGTACTCTAACGCTCGTATTTTTTTCTTTTTTGTTCTCTCTCTACTTTTACTTTGGCTTTATATCTATCTTCCTACCTATTTATGTACTCATATCTATTTATTGTTATCAACTTTTAATATTGTAATATATTCTTCCCAGTAATTTTCATTAGCATTAAGTATCAAGTTGAAATTGTTCCTATTTCTTATACACTCGGCAGAATAAATCTGCGTACAGGTATATTTTTGTAATTTTCACCCATTTTTGATTTGATAAAATTATTTTTACTAATTTTCTATAAAATAATGGGTCAAGATCTAATATAGAAGATTTAAATTATGTTTTAAAAATGTACAGATTTGTTGTTACGGAGGTCAAGCGAGTCTTTTGATACCTCTCTCGAGATTTTTGGACGTTTTACAGTTGGAAAGTTTTACCGTAATAAAAAGTACCGTGAGTTTGAAGAACAGAATAGCTCCAACTAATTGATTTATCTAGCCAACTTAAGGGGGTTTTCAACAAAACAAGTTATAGATATAGCTATAAAGATTTAAATTGTATTGTTGTTGTAATACAAAAAATCGTCGCTACCGACGAAGAAAGGCGCATTCAACAAATTGTCAACCAAAAAAGGCGCATTAAAAATATTGCGGGAAATAAGGACGCATTAAAAAATATTTTGACGAAAAAAGGCGCATTAAAAAATAATTTGACGAAGAAAGGCGCATTAAAAAATATTTTGACGAAAAAAGGCGCATTAAAAAATGTTTTGACGAAGAAAGGCGCATTTAAAAATATTTTGGCGAAGAAAGGCGCATTAAAAAATATTTCGAGGAAGAAAGGCGCATAACCATTCCAATTGCTGGAAATATGAATTATAATCAGTAAAGGCCCACAACAAATTAAAAACAGGCTTTCCCATTTTCCGGCTGGAAAAAATACAAGGGGATGCGTACTAAGGGTGTGTAACACTGTGCTGTGCGGCACTACTGTGCTGACACTTATAGATGTGCGGCTCGCACAAGCACACCTTCGTAGTAGTTTTTTATTTGCTTTGTGGGGATGATTATAAGTTCCTATCCACCGCTTAAATTTGTGCAAACGCGCAAACGTTTTTTGGAGTTTGGGTGAATGGCCAAGATTGGTTGCTTCCAAAGCCAGGTTGCTTGTTTCCTCCTGATTGAATCTATTTTTTTTTTTTGGATTTACGGAAGGTAGCCTGGTTTAACGAAACTTGATTTATCCGATGTAATACCAAATGATTTTGGTAAATTCTATACCATTGTGAGCAATGTGTGGGTGAATGAATATATATGCAAGCAGAAAACGGCGCCAAGTGTGCAGCTCAATTATCGACTTTCGATAGTTCGCAAAACCACAATCGTGTCGGCACAGTGTGCTAGCATATTTTGGTGTGCTGGTGCAACTGTGTCAACACTCAGAAAAAAGTGTTATGACCCATGCTTAATGCGTACATAAAATGAAACAGCAGCTTAGAGTAACTCCAACTTATATCGCCTTTCTTTCTTAAAAATTATTTTAATGCGCCTTTCTTTCTTAAAAATTATTTTAATGCGCCTTTCTTTCTTAAAAATTATTTTAAGGCGCCTTTCTTTCTTAAAAATTATTTTAATGCGTCTTTCTTTCTCAAAATGATTATAATGCGTCTTTCTTCAAACAAAAAAAAGTTTGCGCCTTTCTTCGTCGACAAACAGCTTTGCGCCCTTTTTCGTCGATAGGAACGAAATTGTATTATCAGCATAATTTTCATATTTCATAAAGTTGTAATAAAGTATAAGAAGTTTTTGTTATAATTACTGTTGGAAGGTCTGGCAACATTTTTTTTCTTAACAAGTTCAAATTATAGGCTGTTCATGCTGAGCCCATTTTGCATTTTCTTCGCATTTTAGCATTTAGCCCAAAATGCAGCATTTATTTTAGCATTTTCCATACAAATTTTGACAGCAAAATGCAACTTTATTTTTGAATTTGCATTATAAATACAGAAATCAACCCTGTAACCTTCGATTCGAGTTTAAAAGAGGGGCATTATTGCTTGTTTTTACTTGGCGTTCTTTCATTCTCAGTCTTTCGTAAACATTCAGCAAATTTACTCGGATTTTAAATTTGTAATGTAGCGCGCGTGAAACAAGTCTTGCCGAACGACTTGATTTAAAAAATTTACTTCTTTATTTATTAACGTTCATACATTCATTCTTTTACAAAAGTTCTTACAAGCTAATTGATAACATTTTTATGTTTAGTCATCAAAATTGTATTATGTACAATATGTATCGAAATATTGATTTCATAAGTGCCAATGCACTTCTTTTGTTGTGAGCTAATTGCTTAATTTCTCTAAATACTATTTGTTTACTTTATTGTGCAATACGGTGGTACAAGCACTGAAGTATTTTGTTAGGTGTAGCGTTACGCTGACCAGTCAACCTCAATTTGCTTTGCTATTGGAGTGGAATGGCCAGGTGACGTAACTCCCCCCTCCCTTGATTGAAAACACTCCTGGGTTTTTGTATTTATGTTTAATTCAATTGCTTTATGTTTGTTTGTAAAATGAATAAAAAATACAAGCAAAATTAAAGCAATTACTGCAATGAATGAAATTATTAGCCAAATGTTAATTTGATATTTTTTCTTGTGGTAGGTAAGTTCTTCGATTTTCTGAGCGTTTTCAATTTGGGTGATGATTAGTTCATCAAATGTGGGTTGAAGTTGAGTATAATTGATATTTGATTCGAGATAGCGTATTACATATTTTTGTTCAAATGCTTTATTTAAGTTTTTATAAGTTTCGTTTCTGACTTTGAGTTCACAATCATTAAATGAAATAAGATGAGTTCCTACTCAATACAAAATTCTTTCGTTACATGTACTGCTTATCTCGATTCCTTTCGTATTCTTTACAATAATTAAGCCTTTTTCAATTTCTTCGATTTCTTCTTTACTGTTTTTTATTTTTTTACAGTTTTTCCTGATTATACATGAATTTTGAATTTTCAGATTTTTCTGGTATAAATTTTTTGAGAAAAGGTATCTTGTATTATTAATCTCTAAAACATGTTCGCTTTTAAATTGTAGCTCCTCCGAATTTTTGTTTGTACAAGGTGTTATAAATACATGTTTTGCTGTAGTTACTTCAGTTGGAATCTTTAGTGAAAATATAATACTACCTGCTGAGGCGGCTGCACCTAGTTCGATATTCTCTAACTTAAATATATCTATATTGTATCTATTTATCTCTTCAGGGGTTAGAATGTTGCTGGACATTAAGTTTAGTCTAGCTGATGCTAAATTATTTTGTATGTTTTCTATGTTACTACTAAGTGTCCTAATTCTAAGTAGAATGTCGAGGTATATGATCTGTCTGTGTATGTCTCTATTCTCATTTCGTATTGAATTTAATTTAAGAGAAATCTGTTTTCTATCTGACTCTATAGCTTTTTTGATGCTTTGGAAAGTTTTATTAAAGTTGTCGTTAATTTTTATGTTTTTATTTATAGTTTCTATAGCATTATGGTTGTTCACATCGATAACCTTGAGATGCTCTTCTATATTCTGTCTGTCGTCGTCGTCCATGGTTCCATACAACCATTTCATTGTTGTACCTAAGATGTTAACTAACCCTCTTTTTTGCTTATGTGGTAATAGTGTGTAGAGTTTACTTCTTAACATTGTGAATTCCTGTGTCAAGATTTGTTCCTTTTCAGTCAGTTTAGCGTCCCTAACTAGATTTTCTAGTGCGTCAATTATATTTCCTATTTCCTGCGGTCTGATTATATGTAGAGTAATGTCGAAATCTGTAATGACTTGTACGTTGCTGATTTTTATTTCGGTGAATCCGTCTTCGCTCTTGATTTCCTCAATTGTCATCGTTGCGGTTGTTCCTATTATCAGCAGTGTGAACATCATAAGCATTGGTGTCGACAGTACATGCAAATGACATGGATGTTTTGAAGTGGTAACTTCCTATATCTGGATTCATGCTTATGCCTAAGTGCTCGATAATTTTTTACATATCTTGCGCTTCTGTTTTCATTATAATTTTCCCTTTTTGTTAATCTTGTTGATGATTCTTTCCTTAGTATCCCTTATCCTGTCATGAATTACCTTTTTGTCAATTTTCCCTGCTGCTACGTCTGAAGGCGTTGCTTTCAAGGTTGAATGAATGTTGTTATTGTAGGTCTGAGTACACTTGTACATTTTCTCTCTGGTTGATAAGGCAGGATACTCTATTTCTGTGATTCTAAACCTTTCGATGTCTGAGTTGCCCGTGTGACTATCCCATTTACGGAATTGAATTCATTATCAGTTATAAATAGTCTAGGCTTCCCTCTCATAGCGAAGTGCATTCGCAAAGTTTCGACAAATGTGATGCTATTTTTGTCTTCTAAAAAGAGTGCTACTGCGAATTTAGAAAATTTATCGATGAAGGTCATGAAGTTGTGTTTTTTAATTGTGTAAGTATCTAGGTGTACTACTTCGTTAGTATCCTTGGGCGTTTCTGTTAAATTGAATTTCGGTTTTATTGGTTTGCGATCGTATTTAGTTTGGCAACATATATCGCAATTGTTTATAAATTTGTGAATAAGCTGTTTTAGATTTTTATGGTATATGAGCCTTTTTAATCCTTCGTAGTTGTCATTGATGCCTGAATGGCCACTTTCTGTGAAGTGATAATTTTTAATGTACCTAAAGGCTTCATCTTCATCTCGCATATCTTTAGCATGATGTGAGCATTTGAAGAATTTTATTCCTCCATTAAATAATTCTATCAATTTTTGTTGTACGGCGTTATATTGGCTATCAGGGAGTTCAGAAAAAATTCCTACCTTTCCTGATTTGAGGAATCTTCGGAAAATATCTGACATAAAACCTCTATTTATATCATCTACACTCTAAACTTTTTGATCAAATTTACAGATATTAATATAGTAAATTTTTGTTGACTCTCTTGCTGTTGCTTGAAATTACAATCGTTTCTTTAGACATTAATCACATGAAAATTTTATTTTACTTCCAAAATGTTTAATAAAGAACGTAAAATGATTCAAACTTTTGATAATCACCAAAAATGAGCAATGAATTACACAGCTTTTAGCGTAAACTTTAAGTATACATAGAAAAATGTTTAAACTCGCTCATCGAGCTCTCTTCAACAAGGTCTCTCTCTCAGTTTTCTACGTCAAATCGGTGCACCCGCGTGTGTTGAAGCGCAAAAGCAAATAAAGAAAAATAAAATAAATAAATAAATAATAGATTTAATAGCCCTTTTTTTAAATTACATAAGTGTAAGTTATTAAACAATATGTTTAAGTGCAATATATGTGAACAAAAATTTGCAAACAACAGCAATTACCATCGCCATTTGTACGCCCATAAACACGCAGGTGGCTGCAGCTTTATTTGTTTACATGAAAAATGTGAAAAGACATTTTCAAGGTACAATACTTATTTTATTATTTTAGTTGGCTTTTTTTGACGTTTAAAGAAAATACATTTTTTTAATAAATCACCCTAATGTCCATATGTATATTGTATTAACTTTTTTCTGTTATTGTATGAATTTGCATTGATTTATGTACTATTATTTCAATAAAAAAATTAACTAATTTTCACCCTATACCCTACCTTTAAATTAAACATTTTCGGTAGCTAAATTCAAGCAGTAATGTGTTTATAGTTGCGCGTTATCTTGCTTAATTATTCAACAAAGAGAGGAGAGCGAGCAAAAGGCGCTGTAAATTCAAGCAGTAATGTGTTCAATTATTTAATAAAGAGAGATCGACCAAAAGGCGTTGACAGTTGAGTTACACGTTTTCTTAATGAAAATTCAACAAAAAATCATCTATATTAAATTGCGTAAATTTAGACAAAAACAGTCGGTAACCTGTTGCCAGCGATTATCGTCGTAAAATTACAATAAAAAGATTAGAGTGTAGGCTAATAAATATCTTCCTTTTCCCATCAACTATTTCTATCTCTCTGTTCTTATGATCGGTTAAGATTATTTGGGTATGGAACCGATTGACTACTGTACCTAAAATTGGAAAGTGATTGTTGAGTTCCTCTTCTTCGAAATGTATTGTTGCACAAGTGCTTATGTTGTCTATGTTATCCGACCTTGCTAAGTAGATTTCGCCTGTGTCATTATTTATTCTACTTAGAAAATCAGCTAGGGTATTTTCTTTACCTTTAATGTAGCCGATATTAATGTCGTATTCTCCTAGTTTTAGTATCCATCTCTGTAATCTAGGGTTAATGTCTTTCCCTTTATATTTAGTTTGTAGCCACTTTAGTGGTTGGTGGTCAGTTAATAAGTCGAAGTTCCTACCATAAACATAAGGCCTAAAATAGTTAACTGCCCATACTATGGCAAGAAGTTCTTTTTCTGTGGTTGAATATTTTTTTTAATGCTCATTCAAAGTTCTGCTTGCATAGCAGATTGGATGTCCTGTTTGCATTAGTGCACCTCCTATGGCGTAATCACTTGCATCAGTGACAATCTCAAACTTCTTTTTAAAGTCCGGGTACTTTAGCACCGGTGGGGAGATTAGTAACCTTTTTAGTTTATAAAAGGCATCCATATACTGTGTATCATGAACGTTAACCTTTACATCCTTTTTCAGATACTTTGTCATAGCCTGAACTATCTTGGCGTAATTCTTTATGAATTTACGATAGTATCCAGTTGCTCCTAGAAAGGATTTTATTTGTTTTGCTGTTTGCGGCAGCTTGAGTTTTTGAATTGCCTCCACTTTGGTGGGGTTTGGCTTCACTCCTTCTGTTGTCAAGATGTGTCCTAAATATTCTGTAGTGGTGGCGAAAAAATTACATTTGTCAATCTGAATTCGAAGATTGTGTTGCCTTAGCCTATTGAAAATATCGTCTAGGTAAACTACACATATTTTATTAATGTAATCCCTTAATACTGAGTTCATAAGCCTTTGGAAAGTGGCTGGGGCATTTTTTAAGCCAAACGGCATACGAACAAACTCGTAATGTCCTAGTGGAGTAGAAAATGCGGTTTTCGCCCTGTCTTCTTCTTTAATAAGAATCTGGTGAAAACCCTTCGCCAGGTCTAATGTGGTGAAATACTGGGCTCTTCCTAATTTCTCCAATATGTTTTCAATATTGGGAATAGGAAATTTGTTGCTTACAGTAATATCGTTCAAGGATCTATAGTCTATAACGATACGCCATTTCTTTTTCCCGGATTTGTCCACTTTTTTGGGACGATCCATAGTGGTGAGTTATAAGGTGAACAGCTTTCTTTAATGATACCATGTTCTATCATTTCCTTCATTTGTTTATTTATTTCCTCCTCGTGGATTTGAGGGTAGCGATAAATTTTAGAATATACGGGCCTATCAGTTGTTGTCACGATTTCGTGTTTTACCTCATGTGTGTGGGAAAGTATTTGTCCTTCTTGAAAAAGTAAGTCAGCATTGTCGTTTACAATTACCTGTAGCAGACCTTTTACTTCTTCATTCATGTCCTCCCGCAATAACTTTTGTATAATGGTGCTATCTACCTGTGTGGCTTCGAGTGTATGTATATCCTCGAACTTATGTGGACATGCATCAATGAATCTCGTTCTAACATTATGAATTTCGATATATCCATCCTTAAGGTTTATGATTGCTTCCATAGGTTGCAGAATATTTTGTCCTAATATTGCGTCGAACTTTTTATTTTTCAAGTTGGTAAATTTCCAACTCACGAAATTGTTTTCTTTAAATTCGTTTGGTAGGGGGGTGATAATTTCAGTACTTACCCCCACGTTTCCATCTAATGTCCTAAAAGTCATGGGTTTTGTTAGTTTGGTTCGTTTGTATTTGACGAGCTTGTCTTCTCCAATCAGAGATGTATTTGAGCCTGTGTCGATAAGGCATGTTATCTCGTCCTCACCGATATTTAATTTAACTAACGGTAGATTATGGGGTCGGCCGGAGACCGAATATTTTCGCCCTCTTCGTGAGCAGCTTCTATATTGTCGACTTCCATAGGTTCAGTTCGGTTGTTTTTGTATTGCCCTGAGTTCGTGGAATTATTTTGGAATCGCCTACTCTGCTGAGCGCGGTGATTAAATTGGGCAGAGTTGGTTCTTGGTTGTCTGTACTGTCCGGAGTTGTCTGAACTAATCGTTGGTACTTGGGTTTTCCTATCTGGCAAGGGTGCTTGCTGAGAGGAGTGTGGTGATGAATTTTGTGTGAACCTATTTGGCTTATTAAACCGTTTTCTTAACATCCCTGTCTCTTCTAGCAGGTAGTATGCGTCTCTTAAGAAGTTTTTGCTTCTACTATATACTATACTGGCTAAATTAGGTTCTATTCCATTAAGAAAGGTTTTCAAAATTATCGACTCATTTACTGTTGGTGAAAATTCTACAGGTTTATTAGTGTCCTGATCATATTTTGTATTGAGTTTGTCTAAAATATTTCTTAAAATGTTAAAATAGTCACTTACGTTGTTGTTCTTTGCGGTGATCGCCTGATAGTAAAGGTTATGGTATGTTTCCTTAACTCCAAAGTTTCTTATGAGCTCACTTTTATGCTATCCCAGGTTGGCGTGGGCCCCAAGGTTCGGATTGTATTTAGAGCTGCTCCCTGAATCTTTGTCCTAATGTAGCGTTGGAATATGAATTCTTTGAGAGCCGCATTTTCGTTGAATAGGGGTAGTACTAATTCTACTTCTCTGATGAAGGCGGATAGGTCATGTGATCGGTCGCCCCGGAATTCTTTTATCCTCGATTGTTTTACTTGTGGTCAAATATATAAATTTTTGTCCCACTTTATTTAAACTTTCATTGATTTTCGCAAAGTCACTTTCAAAGCTCTTTAGAGTTTGTTTTATTTTGTGGTACAATCTTTGGATTTTTGCTTCACTTTAATGATTCAACGTCGGCTGATTTGCACAGAGCCACTTGCAAAATTCTTTAGAATTTGCTATGTTTCGCGATCAAATCTTCAGATTTGTATTAACCGAAACTTTGGTTCTGTCAATTCTTTGGAATTGATCTCCGTAGACTGCGCCAAACAAGTCTTGCCGAACGACTTGATTTAAAAAATTTACTTCTTTATTTATTAACGTTCATACATTCATTCTTTTACAAAAGTTCTTACAAGCTAATTTATAATATTTTTATGTTTAGTCATCAAAATTGTATTATGTACAATATGTATCGAAATATTGATTTCATAAGTGCCAATGCACTTCTTTTGTTGTGAGCTAATTGCTTAATTTCTCTAAATACTATTTGTTTACTTTATTGTGCAATACGATGGTACAATGCACTGAAGTATTTTGTTAGGTGTAGCGTTACGCTGACCAGTCAACCTCAATTTGCTTTGCTATTGGAGTGGAATGGCCAGGTGACGTAACTCGTGTTGTGTTATATTGTTAAAATAAACCAATCTACAAATTAATCTGATGTTTGTGAAGGGATTTAAATAAAAGATTTAATAAAAAGGTGTACATTTTTTCACACGTGGCATAACCTCAAAGAAATGTTCGAACTTGCTAAATGTGCATTTGCTTAATGCGCCAGTATGAACGCTTTTTCGAAACCAATGTCCGAAAATGCAAAATGTTGCATTTTAAATGCAGCATGAACACGATATTAGTCTCGTTGAAAGCTGTTTAGTTTTCGGCATTAAATCTGTTCGTGGTAAGTAAACGTGATACTTCTTCGCGTTTCTTAAGAAATACTGAAGAAGAACTATAAAATAATTCATAAAATGGAGAGTAAACAAGCTATGTTGAAGTGAACGTGCCATAACATAGTTTGTTTATTCCTTCATAGCCATCAGCAGTTGCTGCTCGCTGCAACTGCAACTAATCCAAAGGCATTGTTGTTGCCAAGTAAAAACATGTCGGGCTTTGTGTGATACAAATTTTAAATGATTAAGGCGGTTATTCGCGCAAAACTCGGGAAAAAACAGTGCGGGACGGTGTGGAAGCGGGTTTTTGTGTTGTTGTTGTTGTTTTTTTAGCAACAAAATCACTCCCCGAAGGTCTTGGGGAGTGTTGTCGAAATAACAGTCCTTGGCCGGATATGAATCCGGTACGCTCCCTTGCGGTACTGCCCGACTGTCGTGGTAGCGATTTGGTATGACCAGTGGAACCTTCTAGATCATGTCATCCCTCCTTCCGAAGGAAAGAGGAGATGGGTAATGAGAGGTGAGAGGCATCATATCCGTAGATCAATCATCGAGTTGCACATCATTACCTTTGTGCATGTTAGTCGCCTCTTACGACCGGTATGCCTACCGCGGGCATATTCTAAACCCCTACCCGCAGGGTTTTTGTGTAATGTAATATAGTTTTGTGTGTATAGTGTTATCAAAAAGTTTTAAAATGTACACATTTTAATCGGGAAAATTTGAATCTTTAAATTCGATTTTCTCTTAAAATATGCGTCGAATCCAAGTTCGGGCTTTAGTTTTGTGTTTTCTGGGACCCCCTCTACCATTCTAAAAAAAACATTCATAGACACGGTGCACTCTCTAAAACTCAGAATGACTTCTTTCGACTCAACTAAAGAGTTACATTTTTAGTTGTCTCCAGGTGTTTTATCAAATTGGTTCGTTAGTGTATCACATAAAGTGTAACATTTTGAATTGTGCCTATTTACAACAAATCATATTTATCAATTCCAGTGAAAGTTTTCAGTAAAAAAGAGACAACTCAAAATAATACCACTATGTATATAAAAAAATTTCAGGAAAAGAGTAATAACTCAAAAATTTGTTATTTTCGTGCAAATACTAAACAAACAAAAATGAAACAACGGTTATATTATTTTTAATGATATTTTCGTGCAATTACATTGTTTTTTCTTTGTAATATATTATATTTACGGAAACAGTTTTTCGTCTCTACTGAAAATGTTCAAATTTTGAGTTGTTACACTTTAACGTAACAAGTGCGATGTGTCTGACTCTGTCACATCAGCCTCCACGACTAGCATTACCAATGCACAGAGGCAAGTAGACTTACCTAGCGGCCGGTCACGCCCCCAGGCGTCAATATCTCACACAGCATCTCACAGCTACTCCCTACGTAGTCTCTTCAGACCTGCAACGGGTACAATGTACACCGTTGTGATCGTGCGAGAGGGTTTGGGGGTGGTCTGACATTCATCACGCATCAATCTGTGCAGTATCGTCCATTTGAGCCTGACATCGACCCGAGGGACACCACCTTAGAACGTCAAGGTATGGTTGTCCGGTCAGGCGATGTCGACCTTGAAATCATAAACATATACATACCTCCTGTCACCTGTTGTCCCAGGGATTCCCACCCCGACATTCGTGCATTACTCCGGGGCGAGAATCGCGTCATCCTTGGTGACTTCAACGCACACCACGACCTGTGGCACTCCAGCTTGCAGGCCGATGGTAGGGGGCAGGAGCTGGCTGACCAATTAGACGATTCGACGTTCTGCACGGTAAATGGGGATGCCCCCACTAGAGTGGCGGTAAACTGCTCTAGCTCGCCAGACATCACCATAGTCAGCGCAGGCCTTATAAACTGCGTTGAATGGCGACCGATGCTGACGATTGCTTCAGACCACCTACCCATAGTGCTCTCTATCGATCGCCCCACCGACTGTCACCGCTGAAAATCGCACGTACACCAACTTCAATAAAGCCGACTGGGAGGGTTTTCTCACCACCACAGAGAGCGCCTTCGCTGCTCTCCCCACCCCGTCTGACGTACGAGAAGGGGAAAAGGCGTTTCGTATGGCCCTAATTTCAGCCTCCCATGAACAAATTCCGTCAGGTAGAATAAAGGAAGTGCGTCCATTCTTCCCCGCAGAGGCAGCGGTCCCATATTAGACGTCTTGACCCTAAGGATCCTCAAATAAAGGATCTTAATGCGGAAATCAGACGCTTCGTAGATAAACACAAACGCACTAAGTGGGAAGAGCACCTAAGGTCTTGCAACCTCTCGGCTGGAGTTGGCAAATTATGGTATACGGTGAAATCTTTGTCCAACCCGACTAAACCCAACCACAAAATATCCATAGCCTTCGGTGATAAGGTTCAGTCGAAGCCTAAAAGATGCGCGAGCGCTTTCTGCCGACAATTTGAAATGCATCCTCCGTTGAACAAAGAGATTCGCCGAGCCACCAGGGCAGCGCATAAACACAAAAACAGCGATGCGCCCATTGCCATCTCCACAACAGAAGTTCATGAGGCAATTCGGAGATCTAAAAACATCAATTTTTTGGCCCCCATGGCACCACCTTTGTCATTCCTGAAAGATGGAGACAGGCAAAGGTGGTCCCACTACTAAAGCCTGGCTAGCCAGCTGCCGTACGGGAGTCATATCGCCCGATATCACTCCTCTCGCCAGTAGTGAAGGTGTTGGAATCTATCTTATTGCCGTATTTCACCGAAAACCTGTGGCTCGCCGAACATCAGCATGGTTTTCGCATAAACCACAGCACCACCACCGCGCTGAAAGCCATCACCACTCAGATAGGGGACGGACTAAACCAAAAGCGTCCAAACCACAGGACAGTGCTAGTTGCGCTTGACTTGACCAAAGCTTTCGACACGGTCGTCCCTTCCCCCCTGTCTTAAACGTTGGACTACCAACTACCTAAGTGACCGCCAATCGTCGGTTGAATTCAGAGGCGCCAGATCAAAACTCAGAATAGTTAAACAAGGGGTGCCACAGGGTGGTGTCCTATCCCCGTTCCTGTTTAACTATTATATATCGAAACTCCCCCCCCTCCAGAGGGTGTCTCGATCGTCTCTTACGACGACGATTGTACGATTCTGGCAACAGGCCCCTCCGTTGAAGAACTCTGCTCCCGCATTAACTCATAGCTCCCAGCCGTGTCCGAATTCTTCGCCGGGAGAAACCTGGCATTGTCACCGAATAAGTCCTCGGCCACCCTATTCACGACGTGGACAATGCAAGTGAACATGGAATTAGACGTTGTTGTTGTTGTTGTTTTAACACTACGTTGCCTAGGTAGTCAGTATCAACCTTACCCAATATTGTCATCGAACTCTTCTAACGGAAGTCCTAGAAACCTAGCGGCTTCAACAGGGGAGGACCAGAGGGATATGGGTGTTAGAAGAGTAGGCTCGGATGAGCAGACAAAAAGATGGTTAGTAGTATGGGGGGACAAGCCGCATGCCGGAGAAACATTAGGCAAGTCGGGGTTCAGTCTGGATAGGTAAGAGTTTAACCTATTACAATATCCAGACCGGAGTTGGGCCAGCATCACCCTAGTCTCCCTAGGCAGCTCGCGCTCCTCTTCGGCAACGGGTGGTGTTGTTGCCTGAAGAACGGCGTTCACCGGGAGAGAGCCAACATAGGAATTTACCGAATTCGTGTGGATGAGGGTGAGGGCCTGCCGGTGGAAATCAGGTGCCGGATCTCATCGTAGTGTTATGCTCCTGGGGGGCGGATCCTCGTTGATCAGGCGTCTGTTCGGATGCTGCGGTTTGCAACAGTTGAACAGGAATTGCCTGGTCAACATCTCGCTATGCTCTTTAACGGCGAGCATTTTCGCCTCATTATGTAAGTGATGCTCAGGAGACATAAGAAGACATCCAGTGGCGGTACGAAGGGCGGTGTTTTGGCAGACCTGTAGCCTCGTCCAGTGTGTGTCAGCTAGCCCCGGCGACCATATAGGCATCGCGTAGCTCAGTACCGGCTGGCCAATTGCTTTATATGTAGCTAGTAACGTTTCTTTGTCTTTACCCCAAGTGCTGCCAGCTAGGGACTTGAGGATTTTGTTACGGCTTCGGACTTTATTGGCAATTGCGGTTACATGAGCGCCGTATTTGAACATGTTATCAAACGTCACCCCTAAGATTTTGGGGTGTGAGACAGTTGGTAGTTTGACACTATCAACGTAGACGTCTAATTCCATTTTCACTTTCGTTGTCCACGTCGTGAATAGGGTGGCCGAGGACTTATTCGGTGACAATGCCAGGTTTCTCCCGGCGAAGAATTCGGACACGGCTGGGAGGTATGAGTTAATTCGAGAGCAGAGTTCTTCAACGGAGGGGCCTGTTGCCAGAATCGTACAATCGTCGGCGTAAGAGACGATCGATACACCCTCTGGTGGGGGGGGAAGTTTCGATATATAATAGTTAAACAGGAACGGGGATAGGACACCACCCTGTGGCACCCCTTGTTTAACTATTCTGGGTTTTGATCTTGCGCCTCTGAACTCAACCGACGATTGACGACCACTCAAATAGTTGGCAGTCCAACGTTTAAGACAGGGAGGAAGGGACGAATCTTCAAGGTCTTTCATTAGTTGCGCATGGTTGACCGTGTCAAAAGCTTTGGCCAAGTCAAGCGCAACTAGCACTGTCCTGTGGTTTGGACGCTTTTGGTTTAGTCCGTCCCCTATCTGAGTGGTTATGGCGTTCAGCGCGGTGGTGGTGCTGTGATTTTTGCGAAATCCATGCTGATGTTCGGCGAGCCGCAGGTTTGCGGTGAAGTACGGCAACAAGATGGATTGCAACACTTTCACTACTGGCGGCAGCTGGCTTGCCAGGCTTTAGTAGTGGGACCACCTTTGCTTGTCTCCATCTTTCAGGAATAACAAAGGTGGAAAGGGAAAGGTTGAAAATTTGTGTAAGGTATCTTATGCCTTCGTCGCCGAGGTGTTTCAGCATCAAGGTGTTTCAGCACAAACGCGCTAAGTGGGAAGAGCACCCAAGGTCTTGTAACCTCTCGGCTGGGGTTGGCAAATTATGGTCGACGGTGAAATCTTTGTCCAACCCGACTAAACCCAACGACAAAATATCCATCGCCTTCGGCGATAAGGTTCAGTCGAAACCTAAACGATGCGCGAGCGCTTTCTGCCGACAGTTTGTAATGCATCTTCCGTTGGACAAAGAGATTCGCCGAGCCACCAGGGAAGCGCATAAACCCAAAAACAGCGATGCGCCCATTGCTATCTCCACAACCGAAGTACATGAGGCAATACGGAGATCTAAGAACACCAAGTATATAGGCCCCGATGGCATCTCCATGCTGATGCTAAAACACCTCGGCGACGAAGGCATAAGATCAGGCGTCTGGTCGGATGCTGCGGTTTGCAACAGTTGAACAGGAATTGCCTGGTCAACATCTCGCTATGCTCTTTAACGGCGAGCATTTTCGCTTCATTATGTAAGTGATGCTCAGGAGACATAAGAAGACATCCAGTGGCGGTACGAAGGGCGGTGTTTTGGCAGACCTGTAGCCTCGTCCAGTGTGTGTCAGCTAGCCCCGGCGACCATATAGGCATCGCCTAGCTCAGTACCGGCTGGCCAATTGCTTTATATGTAGCTAGTAACGTTTCTTTGTCTTTACCCCAAGTGCTGCCAGCTAGGGACTTGAGGATTTTGTTACGGCTTTGGACTTTATTGGCAATTGCGGTTACATGAGCGCCGTATTTGAACATGTTATCAAACGTCACCCCTAAGATTTTGGGGTGTGAGACAGTTGGTAGTTTGACACTATCAACGTAGACGTCTAATTCCATGTTCACTTTCGTTGTCCACGTCGTGAATAGGGTGGCCGAGGACTTATTCGGTGACAATGCCAGGTTTCTCCCGGCGAAGAATTCGGACACGGCTTCGAGGTATGAGTTAATTCGAGAGCAGAGTTCTTCAACGGAGGGGCCTGTTGCCAGAATCGTACAATCGTCGGCGTAAGAGACGATCGATACACCCTCTGGTGGGGGGGGAAGTTTCGATATATAATAGTTAAACAGGAACGGGGATAGGACACCACCCTGTGGCACCCCTTGTTTAACTATTCTGGGTTTTGATCTTGCGCCTCTGAACTCAACCGACGATTGACGACCACTCAAATAGTTGGCAGTCCAACGTTTAAGACAGGGAGGAAGGGACGAATCTTCAAGGTCTTTCATTAGTTGCGCATGGTTGACCGTGTCAAAAGCTTTGGCCAAGTCAAGCGCAACTAGCACTGTCCTGTGGTTTGGACGCTTTTGGTTTAGTCCGTCCCCTATCTGAGTGGTTATGGCGTTCAGCGCGGTGGTGGTGCTGTGATTTTTGCGAAATCCATGCTGATGTTCGGCGAGCCGCAGGTTTGCGGTGAAGTACGGCAACAAGATGGATTCCAACACTTTCACTACTGGCGGCAGCTGGCTTGCCAGGCTTTAGTAGTGGGACCACCTTTGCTTGTCTCCATCTTTCAGGAATAACAAAGGTGGAAAGGGAAAGGTTGAAAATTTGTGTAAGGTATCTTATGCCTTCGTCGCCGAGGTGTTTCAGCATCAAGGTGTTTCACAACAAACGCGCTAAGTAGGAAGAGCACCTAAGGTCTTGTAACCTCTCGGCTGGGGTTGGCAAATTATGGTCGACGGTGAAATCTTTGTCCAACCCGACTAAACCCAACGACAAAATATCCATCGCCTTCGGCGATAAGGTTCAGTCGAAACCTAAACGATGCGCGAGCGCTTTCTGCCGACAGTTTGTAATGCATCTTCCGTTGGACAAAGAGATTCGCCGAGCCACCAGGGAAGCGCATAAACCCAAAAACAGCGATGCGCCCATTGCTATCTCCACAACCGAAGTACATGAGGCAATACGGGGATCTAAGAACACCAAGTATATAGGCCCCGATGGCATCTCCATGCTGATGCTAAAACACCTCGGCGACGAAGGCATAAGATATCTAACACACATTTTCAACCTTTCCCTATCCACCTTTGTCATTCCTGAAAGATGGAGACAGGCAAAGGTGGTCCCACTACTAAAGCCTGGCAACCCAGCTGCCGTAGGGGAGTCATATCGCCCGATATCACTTCCCTCGCCAGTAGTGAAAGTGTTGGAATCTATCTTATTACCATATTTCACCGCTAATTTGCGACTCGCCGAACATCAGCATGGTTTCCGCAAAAACCACAGCACCACCACCGCGCTGAACGCCATTACCACTCAGATAGGGGACGGACTAAACCATTCCCACGACAGCCGGTTCTACGTACCGGAATGACTCGGGGTTTCCCCGACCAAGGGCTGTTATTTCACTACCCCCCTGCCTAAACCGTCAGTTATCCTCCCCCCAATAATGTCATCCTCCGAGCAGCTCCTTGCAGCGGGACTGCTCAAGACTCTCCTGCTCCGGGCTGGTATTGAATCCAACCCCGGACCTAGAGAATGGATCTGCTGTGTATGCTGGAAGAAAATTTATGTGAAACGTTCACATTCGGTACAATGCTCTAACTGTAGCAGATGGTTGCATCTAACTAGTTGCTCCGGACTAAATCCCTCTACTCATAGACCCGCTAGTTTTTATAAAACTTTTGTGGCCCCTTGCTGTTCACGTCCTATGACGTCCAGTGGCCGTCGTCGATCAAGTATCGCTCCGCCACATATGTCTGACTCTGTCACATCAGTCTCCACGACTAGCACTAACAATGCACATCAGCAAGTAGACCTTTCGAGCGGCCGCTCACGCCCCCAGGCGTCAACATCTCACACAGCAGCTCACAGCTACTCCCTACGTAGCACTTCCCAAGTGGATTTGAGCAATGCTGAGCGTCCGCTCTCTCCCACCCCCTCGGTCAGCCCCTCTTCTTCCAGCATTAGCACGAGTATAAGCCACAACCATCAGCTCCTGGTCCCTTATACTACGTGCACTGTTTGTCGGTTAAGATTATATACGCCGTTGGCATCAGTCAAGTGCAATAACTGCTTTGGCCTGTGTCACCTGCTCATATGCTCTGGACTCGCGAACAGGAACCTATGGACTGATACGTACGTTGCGCCATGCTGTCGAGCTACGCAACCTTCAACGTCGTCCGACTCGCCTCTACCTTCTGGTAACGCGATTCCTTCGACTTCAAGATTGCGCCGTAGTGCGCGACCCAGCCTATTACCACCTAGGCATACGCACCAGTCCTTGACCCCTAGCATCAACTCTGCTCCCCCTACACACTTCGGTATCCTGCAATTTAATTGCAACGGCCTAACTGGCAAAATTGTTGAAGTGACAAATTTAATGAAGCGACTGAACATCAAGATCGCGGCGATCCAGGAGACAAAGTTAGGTGGAAGGTCGTCTCTTTTGACCTGCAACGGGTACAATGTACACCGTTGTGAGCGTGCGAGAGGGCTTGGGGGTGGTCTGGCATTCATCACGCATCAATCTGTGCAGTATCGTCTATTTGAGCCTGACATCGACCCGAGGGACACCACCTTAGAACGTCAAGGCATGGTTGTCCGGTCAGGCGATGTCGACCTTGAAATCATAAACATTTACGTACCTCCTGTCACCTGTTGTCCCAGGGATTACCACCCTGACATTCGTGCGTTACTCAGGGGCGAGAACCGCGTCATCCTTGGTGACTTCAACGCACACCACGACCTGTGGCACTCCAGCCTGCAGGCCGATGGTAGGGGACAGGAGCTGGCTGACCAAATAGATGATTCGACGTTCTGCACTGTAAATGGGGATGCCCCCACTAGAGTGGCGGTAAACTGCTCTAGCTCGCCAGACATCACCATAGTCAGCGCTGGACTAATAAACTGCGTTGACTGGCGACCGATGCTGACGCTTGCTTCAGACCACCTACCCATAGTGCTCTCAATCGATCGCCCCACCGACTTTGTCACCGCTGAGAAACGCACTTACACTAACTTCAATAAAGCCGACTGGGAGGGTTTTCTCAACACCACAGAGAGCGCCTTCGCTGCTCTTCCTACCCCGTCTGACGTACGAGAAGGGGAAAAGGCGTTTCGTATGGCCCTAATTTCAGCCTCCCACCAACACATTCCGTCAGGTAGAATAAAGGAAGTGCGTCCATTCTTCCCCGCAGAGGCAGCGGCCCTGGCAAATGAACGTGACCATATTAGACACCTTGACCCTACGGATCCTCAAATACGGGATCTTAATGCGGAAATCAGACGCTTAGTAGATCAACACAAACGCGCTAAGTGGGAGGAGCACCTAAGGTCTTGCAACCTCTCGGCTGGAGTTGGCAAATTATGGTCGACGGTGAAATCTTTGTCCAACCCGACTAAACCTAACGACAAAATATCCATCGCCTTCGGTGATAAGGTTCAGTCGAAGCCAAAAAGATGCGCGAGCGCCTTCTGCCGACAATTTGTAATGCATCCTACGTTGAACAAAGATAGTCGCCGAGCCACCAGGGAAGCGCACAAACACAAAAACAGCGATGCGCCCATTGCCATCTCCACAACAGAAGTTCATGAGGCTATTCGGAGATCCAAGAACACCAAATATATCGGCCCCGATGGCATTTCCATGCTGATGCTGAAACACCTCGGCGACGAAGGCATAAGATACCTCACACAAATTTTCAACCTTTCCCTTTCCACCTTTGTTATTCCTGAAAGATGGAAACAAGCAAAAGTGGTCCCACTACTAAAGCCTGGCAAGCCAGCTGCCGTAGGGGAGTCATATCGCCCGATATCTCTCCTCTCGCCAGTAGTGAAAGTGTTGGAAGCCACCTTGTTGCCGTACTTCACCGCAAACCTGCGGCTCGCCGAACATCAGCATGGATTTCGCAAAAATCACAGCACCACCACCGCGCTGAACGCCATAACCACTCAGATAGGGGACGGACTAAACCAAAAGCGTCCAAACCACAGGACAGTGCTAGTTGCGCTTGACTTGGCCAAAGCTTTTGATACGGTCAACCATGCGCAACTAATGAAAGACCTTGAAGATTCGTCCCTTCCTCCCTGTCTTAAACGTTGGACTGCAAACTATATGAGTGGTCGTCAATCGTCGGTTGAGTTCAGAGGCGCAAGATCAAAACCCAGAATAGTTAAACAGGGGGTGCCACAGGGTGGTGTCCTATCCCCGTTCCTGTTCAACTATTATATATCGAAACTTCCCCCCCCCACCAGAGGGTGTCTCGATCGTCTCTTACGCCGACGACTGTACGATTCTGGCAACAGGCCCCTCCGTAGAAGAACTCTGCTCTCGAATTAACTCATACCTCCCAGCCGTGTCCGAATTCTTCGCCGGGAGAAACCTGGCATTGTCACCGAATAAGTCCTCGGCCACCCGAATTAGACGTCTACGTTGATAGTGTCAAGCTACCAACTGTCTCACACCCCAAAATCTTAGGGGTGACGTTTGATAACATGTTCAAATACGGCGCTCACGTAACCGCAATTGCCAATAAAGTCCAAAGCCGTAACAAAATCCTCAAGTCCCTAGCTGGCAGCACTTGGGGTAAAGACAAAGAAACGTTACTAGCTACATATAAAGCAATTGGCCAGCCGGTACTGAGCTACGCGACGCCTATATGGTCGCCGGGGCTAGCTGACACACACTGGACGAGGCTACAGGTCTGCCAAAACACCGCCCTTCGTACCGCCACTGGGTGTCTTCTTATGTCTCCTGAGCATCACTTACATAATGAAGCGAAAATGCTCGCCGTTAAAGAGCATAGCGAGATGTTGACCAGGCAATTCCTGTTCAACTGTTGCAAACCGCAGCATCTGAACGGACGCCTGATCAACGAGGATCCGCCCCCCAGGAGCATAAGGAGCCATCTACGCAAACACTACGATGAGATCCGGCACCTGATTTCCACGCCGTTTGATCCTAAGGTGCACCGGCAGGCCCTCACCCTCATCCACACAAATTCGGTAAATTCCTATGTTGGCTCTCTCCCGGTGAACGCCGTTCTTCAGGCAGCAACACCACCCGTTGCCGAAGAGGAGCGCGAGCTGCCTAGGGAGACTAGGGTGATGCTGGCCCAACTCCGGTCTGGATACTGTAATAGGTTAAACTCTTACCTATCCAGACTGAACCCCGACTTGCCTAATGTCTGTCCGGCATGCGGCTTGTCCCCCCATACTACTAACCATCTTTTTGTCTGCTCATCTGAGCCTACTCTTCTAACACCCATATCCCTCTGGTCCTCCCCTGTTGAAGCCGCTAGGTTTTTAGGACTTCCGTTAGAATAGTTCGATGACAATATTGGGTAAGGTTGATACTGACTACCTAGGCAGGGCAAAGTAGTGTTAAAACAACAAAACAACAACAACGGACTAAACCAAAAGCGTCCAAACCACAGGACAGTGCTAGTTGCGCTTGATTTGGCCAAAGCTTTTGACACGGTCAATCATGCGCGACCTTGAAGACTCGTCCCTTCCCCCCTGTCTTAAACGTTGGACTACCAACTACCTAAGTGACCGCCAATCGTCGGTTGAATTCAGAGGCGCAAGATCAAAACTCAGAATAGTTAAACAAGGGGTGCCACAGGGTGGTGTCCTATCCCCGTTTCTGTTTAACTATTATGTATCGAAACTTCCCCCCCCACCAGAGGGTGTCTCGATCGTCTCATACGCCGATGATTGTACGATACTGGCAACAGGCATCTCCGTTGAAGAACTCTGCTCTCGCATAAACTCTTACCTCCCAGCCGTGTCGGAATTTTTCGCTGGTAGAAACCTGGCATTGTCACCGAATAAGTCCTCGGCTACCTTATTTACGACGTGGACAATGTAAGTGAACATGGAATTAGACGTCTACGTTGATAGTGTCACACACCCCAAAATCTTAGGGGTGACGTTTGATAACATGTTCAAATACGGCGCTCATGTTACCGCAATTGCCAA
This sequence comes from Sphenella marginata, assembly GCA_951509765.1. NCBI lineage: Eukaryota > Metazoa > Arthropoda > Insecta > Diptera > Tephritidae > Sphenella > Sphenella marginata. The sequence continues at coordinate 55,005,250 of OX608081.1, read as the reverse complement.
TAAAGTCCAAAGCCGTAACAAAATCCTCAAGTCGCTAGCTGGCAGCACTTGGGGCAAAGACAAAGAAACGTTACTAGCTACATACAAAGCAATTGGTCAGCCGGTACTGAGCTACGCGACGCCTATATGGTCGTCGGGGCTAGCTGACACACACTGGACGAGGCTTCAGGTCTCCCAGAATACCGCACTTCGCCACTGGGTGTCTTCTTATATCTCCTGAGCACCACCTTCACAATGAAGCGAAAATGCTCGCCGTTTAAGAGCATAGCGAGATGCTGACCAGGCAATTCCTGTTCAACTGTTGCAAACCGCAGCACCCACAACAGCCGGTTCTACGTACCGGAATGACCCGGGTTTTACCCGGCCAAGGGCTGTTATTTCAGTGTAACCCTGTCCAATTTGTCCAATCCCACTCCTAAATTGTCATCCTCGGAGCAATCCCTTGCAGCAGGGTTGCTCCAATGTCTCTTGCTACGGGCTGGTATCGAATCCAACCCCGGACCGAGAGACTGGATCTGCTGCGTCTGCTGGAAGAAAATATATGTTAAACGTTCACATTCCGTTCAATGCAGTAAATGCAAGAGATGGTTGCATAGATCTGGATGCTCAGGGCTTAACCCTGCCATCCCCAGAACCCGTACTTTTTTCAGTACTTTTGAGGCACCATGTTCGCGCACACTTGCGTCCCGCCGTTCTCGGCGCTCCGGCGCACACAGACCGCACCTACCATCATCAAATGGCCACAACAGTGGCCCGGTCTTCACGACCTGCAGCCTTGCTGCTCCCGCCTCACCTCAGTCCCCACTCTCGTCCCCCCCTACTTCCAGCATGCACGTGGGTCAGGAACATAACCTCCTCGTACCTTTCACCACGTGCGCTGTTTGTCGGCAAAGACTATATACGCCTGCGGCATCGGTTAAGTGCAATAACTGCCTTGGCCTGTGCCACATCCATATGTGCTCTGGGCTCGCAAACAGGAACCTTTGGACGGATGCATTTATTGCCCCTGCTGCAGTACTCAGCCGCCCTCCACGCCACACAACATCGGCCAAGACGCGCTGAACCCTAGACTGCGTCACAGCTTGGGACTATGCCCACCTCCACCTAGGCAACAGCATCCGTCCCTTACCCCCAGCATGCCTCCACCCTCCCTCCCGACACACTTCAAAATCCTACAGCTGAACGGCAACGGGTTAGCTGGAAAGATCGCGGAGAAAACAGACTTTATGAAGTCGAACAACATTAAACTGGCCGCCATTCAGGAGACCAAACTGAATGCTAACTCGGACTTACGTACTCGTGATGGGTACAATGTACATAGGAAAGACCGTCCCAGCGGTCATGGGGGCGGCCTCGCATTCATTACACACCATACTGTACAGTATAACCTGTTTGCCCCTGACGTTGACCCCAGGGACTCTACCCTTGAATACCAGTGCTATGTCCGGACAGGCGACGTCGACCTGCGAGTGTTAAATATATACATTCCCCCTGTTACGTGCTGTCCCCGTGATTATCGCCCTGATATTAGTGCGTTGCTAAGGGGCGATAACTGCCTCATCTTAGGTGATTTCAACGCACATCACGATCTCTGGCACTCCAACTTGCCAGCAGATAGCAGAGGGCACGCACTCGCAGAGCAAATAGATAATTCGGCATTCTGTACATTGAATGGAGATGCCCCCACTAGGGTGGCAGGTAACTGCCACAGTTCGCCAGACATCTCCATTTCAAGTGCGGGCCTTATCAACCTCGTTAACTGGCAACCTATGCTTACACTGGCATCTGACCACCTACCCTGCTGGCAGAATCCCGGAAATTCGGCCGAATTTCCCTGCGGAAGCAGCGGCAATGGCAAGAGAACGTGACCAAGTGAGACTCTTGAACCCCGCAGATCCAAGAATAAAGGATCTCAAGGCCCTATCCCACCCGACCAAATACAATGACAAGGTCGCCATTGCTTTCGGCGATAACGTCAAGTCGGACCCCAGAAAGTGCGCGAGCGCATTCTGCCGGCAATTTATACTGCAAACCCGTTTAGAATTACCAAGGAAAATAATGATAATATCATGGAGCGAGCCAGAAAGGCATCAGCGGCGCTGTTCACCTGTAAGAGGGCTATTGGTACCTCCTGGGGGTTTTCCCCTAAGGTGGTCTATTGGATATACACAGCCATTGTACGCCCGATTCTTCTTAATGGTGTATTGGTCTGGTGGCCTGCACTACCTAAAAGCACCTACCTTAACATGCTTCAAAAGGTGCAACGAAGCTCGGAGCTCTGCATCACCGGGGCTCTCGGCTCCACTCCGACTGAAGCACTAAACACAATGTTGCACCTGCCACCTCTTGACCTGGTGGCAAAGGAATTTGCGGTCATCACCGCTCTACGCATAAAGGAAACAGGTCTCTGGTCAGGTAGATCTAGTGGACACGCAACAATCCTGGGCTCAAACGCCCCGGTCCCAATACCAGTACGGACTGACTACTGTACGCCAAAGAACGTTTTCGATAAAAACTATGTGGTATATATACCATCGAGACAAGCGTGGAATACCAGACAACATACAGTCCCGGGTGCCACCAACATATTCACGGATGGTTCTAAGCTGGACGGGAGGGTGGGAGCTGGCTTCTTTTCACCGGATCTGGGTTTAGCGGTCTCTTTCCGCCTTCCTGATCACTGTAGTGAATACCAAGCGGAAATGCTGGTTATACACAGGGCTGTGAATCATCTCGGGTTTATGCCTAGAGATAGCAAACGGGCTTTTATTTTCTCAGACAGCCAGGCCGCGCTAAAGGCCCTGGACTCATTCATCGACAACACTAAGTCGGTCACTGAATGCCGCAGATCTCTTAATGAGATGGCACAGCAGTTCAGTATCAGCCTTATATGGGTACCTGGGCACAGGGATATTGAAGGCAACTGCAGAGCAGATGAGTTGGCCAGAAGAGGCACCTTCGATCACATTCTTCCGGAAAATGATTCGGTAGGCATGCCTATGGCCACCTTCAAGCTTCGTGCAAACACATGCACTATTAGGAAGGCAAATGGAGCATGGTCAGTCATCCCATCGTGTGAGACGTCCAGGCTTACGTGGCCCTGTTATGACAAGGGGCGTACAAGGGCGCTTCTGACTCTACATAAATCAGTCCTATCATCCCTAGTTAGGGTCCTGACAGGGCATTGCTTAATAGGCACGCACGGTGCAAGAATATGAGTAGCGACATTCGACTACTGTCGCAGCTGTAGGCATACCGAAGAGGAGGAGAGTGTCCAACACCTCCTCTGCCAGTGTCCAGCACTTGGCAGGCGTAGGTTGGCCATCCTGGGGAAACCCTTCCTACTTGACCTTGCTGAGGTCTCTAGTTTTGAAGTTAAAGCTTTAGCGAAATTCATTGCTTCCCGCTTTAGGCAGGGAAGGGGTCTTTTTCGGGACCGTACCTTAGGGTCTAGGCTCAGCCCTCGCAACCTAACCTAACCTACCAAGGAAAAGAATTTGAATTTGTAGGTAATACTTTCCATCCAACGTCAAGTGTTAATACACGTCCAAAAATCTAGGTAGAGGTATCAATAGACGCGTCTTCACCTCCGTAACAATTATCTGTAGGGGGAAATCCGATATTTTTAGAATTTTGCGAGATATTTGCAGTTAATGTTAACCATTTTTTTGCCTAAGGCCGCCTACGCGGAAAGGTGTTCTGCACATAAAAAACGTGGATAGGGCCCCGAATTGGGGATCTGACCCGGGTCAATTTTCGGTTTTTCACTAATAACTTTTCACAGAAACAATATATGGTATTTGTTTCCTTTGGCACTCAACTACTAATAAATCAGCTAAAAATATGATAGGGGTATCAAAAGACGCGTTTTGACGTCATCTTTGGTTTTGACCTCGGTATCAATTTTGCGATCTCAAAATTTCATGTTTTTGTGTAGAGATATTTGCAGTTAAAGTTCAGAATTTTCTGTCCTTTTCTTACCCTGTGAGAAAAGAGTGGGAGCAAATGCAGAATACCGCAACCTCTGGAATAAAAAAAACAAATATTGGGATCGATAGGTATTTTTGCCCTGACCATAACGGTATATTTTTTTTTTGGGCAAACAACAACAACAAAAGTTGGTAATACTTTCCACCCAACGTCAAGTGTTAATACACGTCCAAAAATCTAGGTAGAGGTATCAATAGACGCGTCTTCACCTCCGTAACAATTATCTGGAGGGGGAAATCCGATATTTTTAGAATTTTGCGAGATATTTGCAGTTAAAGTTCACCATTTTTCTGTCATTTTCATGTGGTTGTTGTAATCACATTACCCTGTGAGAAAAAAGTGGCACGCGGAAGGACATCACCGTGGCGGTAGCCACGGCTATGGCACACACCCGGAGTTGGAATGGCTTAGCCCAGGGTTAGGCAAACTTTTAGAGAGGGATCCAATTGATAGGGAAAAACGGTTTTTTCAGGATGGTAGAGGGACCTCTCTTGATCACAAATATATATATCCTAGGGTGCGCAAATGTATAGTTTTGGAGTTATTTCATGTTAAAGGTTGATGTTGTTGTTGTTGTTAGCAGTGCTTCGCCCTGCCCAAAGGGCCAGAACACTCCTAGTTGTCATCGGGCTCTTCTAACGGAAGTCCAAGGAAACGCGCTGTTTCAACAGGGTTGGACCAAAGTGATAAGGGAGTTAGAAGAGTATGTTCCGAAGAACACAAAAAGAGATGTTGCGTGTCATGGGGGGCCATACCGCATGCAGGGCATGTGTTAGGTATGGTAGGGTTCAGTCTGGACAAATAGGAGTTCAGCCTATTGCAATATCCAGACCGAAGATGAGCCAGCATGACTCTAGTCTCCCTCGGAAGGACACGTTCTTCCTCAGCAAGAACGGGTGGTTGGGCACCAATAACGGGGTTCACAGGCCGGGATCTGAGGGATCTGTCCACCGACTCAGTGTGGAGGTCCTTTAGGGCCCGCCTATGGTCCCGCAGATCAAACGACAACGAGATGTGATGCCGGATCTCATCATAATGCTTCCGGAGATGCTTCCTTATGTCTCTAGGGGGCGGAGTTTCATCCAATAGCTGTCGATTTGGATGACTGGGACGGTGGCAGTTCAGAAGGAACTGCCTACTTAAAAGTTCCGCATGCTCGCGAACGTTGAGCATTTGAGCCTCCTGGTGGAGATGAGACTCAGGAGACATAAGCAAACAACCCGTTGCAGTTCTGATGGCGGTGTTTTGGCAGACCTGCAATTTCCTCCAGTGGGTGTCGTGAAGGTTAGGCGACCATATGGGCGCAGCATAATCAATAACCGGTCGGCCAATAGCCTTATAGGTGACCAGCAACGTTTCTTTGTCTTTGCCCCAAGTACTGCCGGCGAGTGACTTGAGGATCTTGTTGCGGCTTTGTACCTTTGAAGCTATTGCGGTGGCATGATTAGCGAAGGTGAGGCTATTGTCGAATGTAACCCCTAGAATTTTGGGGTGGTTGACAGTAGGTAGTGGAACACCATCTACGTGGACATTCAACTCCTGCCCCATCTGCGCATTCCACGTAGTGAATAGGGTCGCTGTCGATTTAGTCGGGGACAGTGTCAGGTTCCGCTCTGTGAAGAAGCAGGAAAGGTCGCGCAGGTAGTCATTAAGTCTCGTACAAAGTTCGTCTGTCGAAGGTCCTTTGCCCGTGGCCATCACGGTGCAGTCGTCAGCGTACGAAACGATGGAGACCCCCTCTGGTGGGGGAGGGAGGCTCGAGATGTAGAAGTTAAACAGAAGGGGTGAAAGAACACCACCCTGCGGAACCCCTTGTCTAATTCTTCTAGGTCTACATCTCTCGTTTCGAAACTGCACTGACGCCAGCCGACCGTTCAGGTAGTTAGCGGTCCACCTTTTTAGGCCGGCAGGAAGCGGTGTCTCCTCCAGGTCTTCAAGGAGTGTGGCGTGGTTGACCGTGTCGAGTGCCACGAGAACCGTCCTGTGGTTTGGTTGGTGTTGGTTCAAACCGAAGTTAATCTGCGTCGTGATGGCGTTCAAAGCTGATGTTGTGCTATGTTTTTTACGGAAGCCATGTTGATGATTGGCCAGCTGCAGGTTTGCAGTATAATATGGGAGCAGAATAGCCTCTAACAACTTCACTACCGGCGAAAGGAGAGATATCGGACGATAAGAGTCTCCTTGATTTGCCGGCTTCCCAGGTTTTAGGAGGGGGACCACAGTCGCATGTTTCCAGATATCTGGTATAACGAAGGTGGACAGTGAGAGGTTGAATAGAGCCGCCAAGTACTTGTGCCCCTCGTGGCGTAGGTGTTTCAGCATCTTCATGGCAATTCCGTCGGGTCCGAGTGATCTTGAAGGTTTGGCCTTCTTTATAGCTTCCTTGACCTCTGCAGCGGAGACGACAATGGGCGCGGCTGTGTGTTTGTGTTTGTGCGCGCGTCGGATGGCTTTTCTCTTAGCCCTATCCGCAGGGGAATGCAGTATAAATTGCCGGCAGAATGCGCTCGCGCATTTCCTGGGGTCCGACTTGACGTTATCGCCGAAAGCAATGGCGACCTTGTCATTGTATTTGGTCGGGTTGGATAGGGCCTTGACTGTCGACCATAATTTGCCGACCCCGCCGGAGAGGTTGCATGACTCTAGGTGTTCTTTCCACTTCTTCAATTTATGTTCATTGACAGTCCGACGGATTTCTGCGTTGAGATCCTTTATTCTTGGATCTGCGGGGTTCAAGAGTCTCACTTGGTCACGTTCTCTTGCCATTGCCGCTGCTTCCGCAGGGATGAAGCGGCCAGAGGCTGAATCGATGACTTTGCGAAACTCTTTCTCACCTTTGCATATGTCCGTCGGTGTGGGTAGGTCAGCGAAGGAGTGCTCTGTAAAGTCCGTGAAGCGGTCCCAGTCCGCTTTACTAAAGTTAATGTACGTTCGTTTTTCTGTCGTTATGAAGTCGGACGGTCGTTCGATGTCTAGTAGGATGGGTAGGTGGTCAGATGCCAGTGTAAGCATAGGTTGCCAGTTAACGTGGTTGATAAGGCCCGCACTTGAAATGGAGATGTCTGGCGAACTGTGGCAGTTACCTACAGAATGCCGAATTATCTATTTGCTCTGCGAGTGCGTGCCCTCTGCTATCTGCTGGCAAGTTGGAGTGCCAGAGATCGTGATGTGCGTTGAAATCACCTAAGATGAGGCAGTTATCGCCCCTTAGCAACGCACTAATATCAGGGCGATAATCACGGGGACAGCACGTAACAGGGGGAATGTATATATTTAACACTCGCAGGTCGACGTCGCCTGTCCGGACTGCTATGCCCTGGCATTCTAGGGTAGAGTCCCTGGGGTCAACGTCAGGGGCAAACAGATTATATTGTACAGTATGGTGTATAATGAATGCGAGGCCGCCCCCATGACCGCTGGGACGGTCTTTCCTATGTACGTTGTACCCATCACGAGTACGTAAGTCCGAGTTAGCATTCAGTTTGGTCTCCTGAATGGCGGCCAGTTTAATGTTGTTCGACTTCATAAAGTCTGTTATCTCCGCGATCTTACCAGCTAACCCGTTGCAGTTCAGCTGTAGGATTTTGAAGTGTGTCGGGAGGGAGGGTGGAGGCATGCTGGGGGTAAGGGACGGATGCGGTTGCCTAGGTGGAGGTGGGCATAGTCCCAAGCTGTGACGCAGTCTAGGGTTCAGCGCGTCTTGGCCGATGTTGTGTGGCGTGGAGGGCGGCTGAGTACTGCAGCAAGGGGCAATAAATGCATCCGTCCAAAGGTTCCTGTTTGCGAGCCCAGAGCACATATGGATGTGGCACAGGCCAAGGCAGTTATTGCACTTAACCGATGCCGCAGGCGTATATAGTCTTTGCCGACAAACAGTGCACGTGGTGAAAGGTACGAGGAGGTTATGTTCCTGACCCACGTGCATGCTGGAAGTAGGGGGGGACGAGAGTGGGGACTGAGGTGAGGCGGGAGCAGCAAGGCTGCAGGTCGTGAAGACCGGGCCACTGTCGTGGCCATTTGATGATGGTAGGTGCGGTGTGTGTGCGCCGGAGCGACGAGAACCGCGGGACGCGCGTGTGCGCGAACAACATGGTGCCTCAAAAGTACTGAAAAAAGTACGGGTTCTGGGGATGGCAGGGTTAAGCCCTGAGCATCCAGATCTATGCAACCATCTCTTGCATTTACTGCATTGAACAGAATGTGAACGTTTAACATATATTTTCTTCCAGCAGACGCAGCAGATCCATTCTCTCGGTCCGGGGTTGGATTCGATACCAGCCCGTAGCAAGAGACATTGGAGCAACCCTGCTGCAAGGGATTGCTCCGAGGATGACAATTTAGGAGTGGGATTGGACAAATTGGACAGGGTTACACTGAAATAACAGCCCTTGGCCGGGTAAAACCCGGGTCATTCCGGTACGTAGAACCGGCTGTTGTGGGAATGGTTAAAGGTTGATAATTTGCCCAGCTTCCACAGCAAATATCACCTTAATTTTCGCACTTTTTCTTAAATATGTATACGCGTATGTGTGTATTAGATAAAATATCACCCACATTAGTCATTTTTTCCAACAATTTTGCAATATTTTGTGCAAAAACTCACAATTAAGTAAATTAACTCGCGCTTCCCTTTTCTTGCAAATTTTTTTCTATGTATGTGAGTATACTGTTTGTGTCATAACAAACCAGTGAGGCCAGAGCTGAAAAATATAAATTACCCACAATAAGAGGTTCCAGGGTCCGATCCATGTTTTTTATGTGCAGAACACCTTTCCGCATTGGCGGCCTTCGGCCGCGCTTCAAAAAATAACCCTGGGCTACGCCATGCCCACTCCGGGTGTGTGCCATAGCCTTGTCTACCGCCACGGTGATGTCCTTCCGCGTAGTTTTTAATTCCCTATTACTATTCTATGCATATGTAAATGAATGTGGTCAATATAGTAAGGAATATTTTTTTTTTGTAGATGCGGCAGCACAAGTGTGTAATGACAAACAACTACATCACATACATCTGTTTAGTAATAGTGATAGCATCAAAGTACAACATCTCGAGAAGCATAAGGTATCAGACCATGAGACAATCTGTTTCAAAATGCCTACCTCAAGATGTTATAAAATGAGAGTGTATGAAAATCGCCTATGCTGGGATAACTACACAAAAGAAAACCTGATAAATAACCTAAGGAACTTCAATATAGCGGAACTATCGAACTGCGATATCGGGCAGAAAATCCAGTTAATACATAATGTCTTGTGTGAAATAATGGAAGTACTAACATTTGAAAAACGAGTACAAATTAAACTTATGAATAAATGGTATGACCGTGAGCTAACTGAGCTGAACAAAATGAAATTCGAACATTACAAACTGGCAAAAAGAACAAATATATGGGTAAATTATATTAATATCAAACGATATTACAAAAAAATGGTGAGGATTAAAAAGAAAAAATATATGGAAAATAGAATCAATAACAATTGTGATAATCAACGGCTAATGTGGAAATGTCTCAAAGAAGCAGTCAACATGAACAATGAAACATCTCAAATAAAACGAATATTTTACAATAACATTTTCATAGAGGAAGACAGTGAAATTGCCAACCAACTCAACCAATATTTTGTGGAGAGTGTTGAATCAATTAGTAATAGCATCGAGAATATTGTACCAGGCGAAACACACAACGACATAACTAGATGCCCATTTCAATTTAAACATATAAATGTGGAACAGATTATGCAAGCAACGAAGAGATTGAAAAATAAGTATGGGGGAAAAAAACTACTGGCAGAAGGCGTAATTAAGGACAGCGTGGAGTACCTGGCTCACACATATGCGTGTATTGTGAATGAAAGCTTTGACAGTGGTGTTTTCCCGGAGTGCTGGAAGACCTCTATAATTGTGCCGGTAGAAAAAGTTAAAGGAACAGTGAAACCTGAAGAGATACGACCTATCAACACACTGCCTAGCGACGAGAAACTTATGGAAAGCATTGTAAAAGAACAGTTATTGGAATATCTAAATGAACACGATATTATTATAAGCGATCAATCGGGATTCAGGTCTAAGCACTCCTGTGAAACTGCACTCAACTTAGTAATAGCAGAGTGGAAAGAAAGCATGTCTAGTAAACAAACAGCAGTGTCAGTTTTTCTTGATCTTAAAAGAGCCTTTGAAACCATCGACAGGGACATCATGCTGACGAAACTGCACAACATCGGTGTACGTAGCGCTGCAATTAACTGGTTCAAAAGTTATCTTGATGGAAGAAAACAGAGGACAGTAATACGAAATGCAGTATCGGAAGAAGTAAACATTGAACTAGGCCTACCGCAAGGGTCAGTACTGGCAGCAATTATGTTCATCATCTATATTAATGATATAAACACCTGTATCGATCACTGTAAAATACGACTCTTTGCGGATGATGCTTTATTAACTATAAGCTGCCCATCTTCACCTGAGGCTATATCAAAAATACAAGCTGACCTAAACAACATATATAAGTGGTTATGCCAAAATAAGCTTAAAATTAATACAGAGAAAACGAAATGGATGATTATGCGAAGACAATCTACGGAAGAGCAAAATGTGATGCTAAAAATAGCTGATACCCCTATACAAAAAGTGAATGAAATAAAATATTTGGGAATAATAATAGATGATAGACTGAAGTTTCATGAGCATTTTATACACACGGAGAAAAAAATATCTAAAAAGATAGGCTTTATGATACGATCATGTAAATATGTTAGCAGACATTACAAAACAATCGTTTATAGATCTATTATAGAACCCCATTTCATATATTGTCCCACCATCCTTTTCACATTGGCAGCAACACATATACAAAAACTACAAATAAAGCAAAACAAAGTGATGCGATTTATACTCAAAAAACGCTTTGATACTCCAATCTCTGAAATGCTGGAGAGTTTGAACTGGCTTAGTGTTAAACAAATCATTAAATACCATACTCTAAAATTTATACACAACATGAAGTTAGGTAATCTGCCGAACTACATAAAAGATCGTGTGAGATATAACAACGAGGTGCATCGTTACCAAACAAGAAATATGAACAATTTTCATTTGCCTGTTGTAAGATCCGAATTTGATAAAAATAGCATATATTATGAGGGAATAAAGGCATATAACGAGCTACCAAATGAGATAAAAGACTGCAATAATATTACCAATTTTAAAAAATTACTATTTAATTATTGTAAGACTCTACCTTTTAGATAATGTCACTGTGATACTAAAGATATAATCTAAGTCAAAAAGACTGTAATAAATAAATAAATAAATAAATAAATAAATTATATAAAATTGCTTATATGAAAATATTCGTAACGGCTAATCTCGAAAAGTAATGGCCCAATTTTTATGAAATTTTTTTAAGAAGCAAGTTTTCCCAAAAATAAACCAAGTGGCGTTTTCATTTTTTCCATTTTCAAAACTTAAAGCCCCTTATTTCTAGGATGAAATTTATAAAAGCTTCAAACAATCCAAGCATAGGAATTTTCATAGATCAAACTCAAGCTACAGCGGAACAAAAATGTATGTGCGTGTGTGTATGAACTCAACGTAGAGAAAATGTATTTTGACTAAGAGATGCATAAGCCTTCGACAAAAGAGAAGAAATATAAAGAGAATTTTTGGTGATTCCCCAAATTATACCTAATAACAAACCCATCTTATAAATAAAAATAAATGTGTGTCTGTGTGTCCTTTATGGGCGTCCAAAGTACTCAACCGATTTTTATGAAATTTTCACAGTATATTCTTGGGATCATGGGTTAAAGCATAGGCTATATTAATTTTTGGAAATTTGGGCGGTGCCACGCCCCCAGGCTATATAAAACTACAATTCTTCATAACTCTGAACATATTTGGTCTAAATTAATGATTTTTAAATATTTGTGTCCTTTGGTCAAGATTTAAGTAATTTTGGAAAAGTGGGCGGTGCCAGGCCATATAAAATTTAAATTCTTCATAGCTCCGAACATATTTGGTCTAAATTAATTATTTCTGGATATTTGTGTCCTTTGGTCAAGATTTATGTAATTTTAGAAAAGTGGGCGGTGCCACGCCCACATTTTTTGTGTTTTGTGTGTACTTCAATAATGTCCAAAGTTTATGGTCGATCTCTTTTAAACTTTCAAGATTGGTTCAGAAGATTGTTGTGTACGATTTAGGCTATATCAATTTTTGGAAAAGTAGGCGGTGCCACGCCCCCAGGCCATATAAAATTTAAATTCTTCATAGCTCCGAACATATTTGGTCTAAATTAATTATTTCTGGATATTTGTGTCCTTTGGTCAAGATTTATGTAATTTTAGAAAAGTGGGCGGTGCCACGCCCACATTTTTTGTGTTTTGTTTGTACTTCAATAATGTCCAAGTTTATGGTCGATCTCTTTTAAACTTTGAAGATTGGTTAAGAAAATTGTTGTGTACGATTTAGGCTATATCAATTTTTGGAAAAGTAGGCGGTGCCACGCCCCCGGGCTATATAAAATTTAAATTCTTCATAGCTCTGAACATATTTGGTCTAAATTAATGATTTCTGGATATGTGTGTCCTTTGGTCAAGATTTATGTAATTTTGGAAAAGTGGGCGGTGCCACGCCCACATTTTGTGTGTTTTGTTTGTACTTCAATAATGTCCAAAGTTTATGGTCGATCTCTTTTAAACTTTCAAGATTGGTTAAGAAAATTGTTGTGTACGATTCAGGCTATATCAATTTTTGGAAAAGTAGCCAGTGCCACGCCCCCAGGCTATATAAAATTTAAATTCTTCATAACTCTGAACATATTGGGTCTAAATTAAAGATTTTTGGATATGTGTGTCCTTTAGTCAAGATGTATATAATTTTGGAAAAGTCATAACTCTGAACATATTTGGTCTAAATTAACGATTTCTGGATATGTGTGTCCTTTAGTCAAGATGGATATAATTTGGGCTCTTGTAGTTTGGGGTAACACAACGTAAAGGAAATGTAAAACTTTTACTTCCGAACTCAGTTTGTAGGCTTTTAAGCTTAAATGTTTGGGGAGTTGTGAACTTTTACACACAACTTTTACTCAAAACTATCACAACTATCCTGAAATAAAGCAAAACAAAAGCTTTCAACACAAAGTGGTAGTGGTTTTTTTTTTTTTTAAAGAGAGAAAATTTATTTAAAAAAAATACTCTACTGGATATAATATGCTTGAAAACGCTCATCCGATTTACCGTACTTTTCACGCTATGCACCGAGTTTGTATAACAGAAAGCTTAGCCACTTGTACTTCAATAATGTCCAAAGTTTATGGTCGATCTCTTTTAAACTCTCAAGATTGGTTAAGAAAATTGTTGTGTACGATTCAGGCTACATCAATTTTTGGAAAAGTAGCCAGTGCCACGCCCCCAGGCTATATAAAATTTAAATTCTTCATAACTCTGAACATATTGGGTCTAAATTAAAGATTTTTGGATATGTGTGTCCCTTGGTCAAGAATTATATAATTTGGATCGAAGCTTTGTTTGTACTTCAATAATGTCCAAAGTTTATGGTTGATCTGTTTTAAACTTTTCCAATACGTTAAAATCTTCGTTGGGTACGACATACATATGTAGGCTACATTTGTAAATTCTTTGGAAAAGTGAGCAGTTCCAGGACCACAAGCTAAGTAATATTTCAATTCGTTATATCCCTGAATGTATTTGCTTTAGTGACATTTTAACGTTCTTAAATCTTAATCAAAGCACTTAATTTTTTTTGTTTGTTATTGCCGTTCTTACATATCCAGAGTATTATAGGTAGATATAGGATATAATTAAATAAGTACTAACTATACATCTGCTCAGCAGCGCATAATGGTTTTTGTCATACCCATTGAGTTCAAAAGATCCGTTTTTTGAGTTGGACATCCAAAAAATTTATTTGTTTATACCAAAGACTTTAAAGCCAGAAACATTGTATATCCTAAAGCACTGCAATAAATGGAATGTTAAAAGTTAAAGAAAAATATTTGAAAATGTATTTCTAGGGAAGTCACTGGTCAGGCAGAACAACGTCTGCCGGGTCTGCTAGTATACAATAATAAAAAAGTGTTAATTTATTTAATTGTGTTTTTGCACAAAATATTGCAAAATTATTGCAAGTAATGATTAATGTGGGTGGTATTTTACATAATACAAACATACGCGTATACATATTTAAGAAAAAGTGCGAAAATTAAGGTATTATTTGCGGTGGAAGTTGGGCAAATTTTCAACCTTTAACATGAAATAACTCCAAAACTATACATTTGCGCACCCTAGGATATATATATTTGTGATCAGGAGAGGCCCCTCTTTCCTTTGATACCACTTTTATTGCAAAATTCTTTGGATCGATTTCTAAATGATAGCCCAGGGTTATTTTTTGAAGCGCGGCCGAAGCCCGCCTACGCGGAAAGGTGTTCTGCACATAAAAAACGTGGACCGGGTCCCGAATGGGGGGTGTGACCAGGATATATATATTTGTGATCAGGAGATGCCCCTCTTTCATTTGATACCACTTTTATTGCAAAATTCTTTGGATCGATTTCTAAATGATAGCCCAGGGTTATTTTTTGAAGCGCGGCCGAAGGCCGCCTACGCGGAAAGGTGTTCTGCACATAAAAAACGTGGACCGGGTCCCGAATTGGGGGTCTGACCAGGGTCAATTTTCACTAATAACTTTTCACAGAAACAAAATATTGCTTTTCCCCCTTCGGATTATTGCTACGGAGGTCAAGACGCGCCTTTTGATACCTCTCTCAAGATTTTTGGACGTGTATTAACACTTGACGTTGGATGGAAAGTATTACCCAAAAGTTATTAAGTGTCAAAGTTCATTTAAAGCATTTTTTTTAATCAAAATATCTTCAATATTATATAACCGATTTTTAAAATTTTGTATGCATTGGATAGGTAACTAAATTACCTTTCATTTAAGATATCACATATTTGGGTGCAAAACCGCGTATGTGCAATATTTGAAATTAAATTTTAAAAAACCCTGAACTACACCATGCTAATTCCTTCTGGGCTACGCCATTCCAACTCCGGGTGGTTGCCCTGAACGGTGGCAACATGCCACCGTTCCCACTCTATGGGCGGGATCCATGGTATTTTTGTACAGAACACCTTTCTGAATTGGCATTAAAGATAACATAAAGGGAATAAAAATACCTATCTAACGCTGAAACAATTTTCAAAATCAACGCGGTGGTTCTGAGTATTTTCAATTTGAAAGAATACTTCAAATGAAATTTAACCCTTACTTTAAATTTTGCACTTACACGGGTTTGCACCCAAAAGAGTAATAAATCATATTAAAGGTTATTCAATTACCTACCCAACTGAAAAAAAATTTGGTTTTTGTTTCCTTTGGCACTCAACTACTAATAAACCCGGAGTTGGAAGAGCATAGCCCAGGGTTATTTTTTGAAGCGCGGAAAGGTGTTCTGCACATGGACCGGGCCCCTTAATCAGGATTTGACCTGGGTCATTTTTTGGTTTTTTGTTAATAACTTTTCACTAAAACAAAAAAATTTAATTTCGACTTCGGATCATGGATACCAAGGTCAAAACGCGTCTTTGGATACCCCTATCATATTTTTAGCTAAATTATTAGTAGTTGCGTGCCAAGGGAAACAAATACCCAAAATATTGCTTTTCCCCCTTCGGGTTATTGTTCCAGAGGGCAAGACGCGGCTTTTGATACCTCTCTCGAGATTTTTGGACGTGTATTAACACTTGACGTTGGATGGAAAGTTTACCAATTTGTATATGTAAATCACCTCTGCAGCTATTGTAGGTTTCCCTTCCGAAATAATGCTGTGGATTATTTACTAAGCATTAAGAAGAAATTACTGAATTATTAATAGTATTGTTCCAATAAATGTAGCTACAAATGCTCTCCTTAAGGCAAACGGTACATGGTCAATATATACTGGCATGTTCTATATTGATGGATTTTAAAATCTACTGGGCCCTTACTCTGTAGTTCTATTCTAAAGAAATTTCGTTCGCTTTCGAGCGGTTCGTACGCTGTAAAGAATTTTGGATTAGAATACATTCGTTGTTCGAGCTCCATTTTGTTCCCTTCGGATTTGATTTTTCCCCTTTCGTTTGTAGAAAATTTGGCACTCCCTGTCTCGAAAACAAATGTCAAAATAGTCGAATGTTAGAAAATTCTATTCTACCATGGCATACTCATACAGGTAATATCGGCGCTGTCAACTAAAAATCACTTTCGCTAAAACGTCGCAACAGGCAGTAGCAAATTCAAAATATGGAAGCGTTTGTAAAGCATGTTTGACAGTTTAGAGAAAATGAAAATAAAAAAAATCTAATCAGCTGCTGAGTTGATATTACCTGTATACGTATGCCATGTATTCTACAATAATTCAGCAAACGAAAATCAACAAAAATGTAAGTTCCTATGTGTTATGAATCCACCATGGATAAAACAGTTTATATTAACGTACAACACTGGCAAGGTTCATTTTACTCTTTGATCGACAACACTGTCTTTATTTTATTGTCAAATATTTATGTAAACTTACCCACCACACTTTGCGTCTCTTCTTCGTACTTCGTTAGCTAGCCATTGCTTCAAAGAAAAAGGTGTTAAATTTTAATAGTGTCGCAACGAGCTTAGAAGAAGGACGCAAACTGCGGTAAGTGTGTCAAAATCATTAATTTTATGTAACCATGTACTTATGTATGTCAACTTGAATTTCTTTTAGAAATAAACACGCTAGAAACACTCGTTTTTGGAACAAACTAGTTATAAGCTTGTTCGGTTTATTTCAATTGTCATCTTCTCAGCTGCGACGCTAACATTTTTATTTCGCAACGCATTCTCTGCCAGCTAGTTTTTCTTGGGAATGCAGCCGCAGCCAGCGGTATTTTATTCACACAACTAACAGGCAGCCATCGAACCTGTAAAAGCCTGCACAGTCGCAGCCAGCGACAACCACACTTATTTATAGTTAATGCAGTCGCAGCCAGCGACGTCAACGCTAATCGCCAACGCAGTTGCAGCCAGCGACGTCAATGCTAATCGCCAACGCAGTCGCAGCCAGCGACGTCAATTAGTTGAACCTCTGCCGCCGGCAATGTTCACATGTCATTTTTTAGTGTATACATATAAATAAGTACAATTTGCCATTTGAAAAGCCGTTGTAGGCATAAATGCAATGTAGAATTTAATTGTTTTATGTTTGTTGAAAAAATACATTGTAACAAACAAAGCAATCTAAACATTCGGCAGCACTGCTTTTGTGAGCGCAGTAACACTGAACACACAAACTTCTTTTGTACATTATTTTCATTCTGTTTATTACTTCTTCTTATTAAAACTGTCTACTGAACAACATCGTCTAATAAAGTATTCCATAAAAGCGAATAATATTAACTCTTCCAAATAACTTCTTTCAATTTGCGTTCAACATTATTGCGTAACTCGTAACTTTCCACAGGTTATGGGCCCAGGAGGATTTCTTCAAATAAATAGAGATCACGTTATCGAGAAAGTGTTGGACGCGTGCACAATTTTTTTTATCAAGTCGTCTCATCGTAGCGTACAATATTTGGTAGAAAGTGGCGGAAGGCTGTATTTAACTAAGTCGTCTCGTCGTAGCGTACAAGGGGATTTGGAAGAAAAATAATAAGAAGTAGTTGTATTTAATTGGTGTTTGAGAGGCGAACAACCAAAATCAAGTTGAAAGTCAAATTAAGGTCAACTTCGTTATTGCAGTTTTGTATGCAATATCACCTATCAAAGTTTCCCGTTATATTGTATGGTAGAACAACAAAGAACATTCGATCGCCGCCATCAAATTAAAGATACAGTGGATTGCAAGAAAAAAAATAACTTTATCGTTTTTATATTTGAAAGTACATACTCGTATTGGAATTTCTCATTTAAAATGGACTTGTTTTCAGATCACTAAGAAGGAAATAATTTCATTGGTCACAAATTGAATGGTTCTAATTATAGCGCGTGGTCTAAGCGACAATATGCTGGGTAAATTACCAGCGCAAGATGCCTCGAGCGAAGTAAAGGAGCAATATGAACGAAATGAAGGGAAAGCAATGAACGCGATAATTCAATCCATAGACACAGATCGTGCAAATCTTGTTTTGGCATGCAGCACAGCTAAAGAAATGATGGAAAAGTTAAGCAGTGTCCATGAAAAGAACTCCGCAATTCGTGTAATGACTCTTTACGAGGAATACTTTTCACTCAAAATGGCGGATGATGAAAAAGTCATCGGGTACATTTCCAAAGTTAACCAGTTGTCATCTGAAATTGAGCAGCAAGGTGAAAAATTGTCTGATACGTTAAAAATGGTGCGTATAATTAGTAGTCTTCCGGTAAAATTTAATAATTACAAAACTGTTTGGTATAATACCAAAGACACACGCACACTTGATACGTTAATGTCATCATTACAATTAGAAGAAGACAATTTAAACCGAATCAGTGGTGAACGAAATATATCAGATGCAGCATTTGTGGCGAAATTTAAACGTAAAAGTGAAACCAAAGCGAAATCAAAATCGAACTTAAATGAATTAAAAAAGAAAACCAAATGTAATTCGTGTGGTCAGGTTGGGCATTGGGCAAGGGACAAAAAGTGTCCGAAGAATAAATATACACCCAATGAAAATAGAAAGAAAGCAAATTCTGATAGTAATGAGATTTCGTGGTGTTCCGTTGTAAATGCCAAACAAGAAGAAGAATCTAAATCAGTTTTTTGGTGTGCTGATTCCGGAGCTTCAAGTCATATGACTTCTCGTCGTGAATGGTTCACGGAGTTAAGAGAATACACCGGAAAGAAAACGGTCAAGTTAGCCGATCGTTTTAGTTTAGAAATTCGCGGAATTGGCACCATCCTACTTGATGCAAGAGTAAACAATCAGTGGGAGCCGCGTCGCCTGGAGAATGTCTTATACGTACCAAAGCTAAAAGAAAATTTATTTTCAACTGCTTTATTGACTGAGAAAGGGTCAAGTGTAATAATTGACAAATATGGTTGCAAAATAATCGATGAAGCAATGAGAGTTGTTGCAACAGGTAAGCTCAACGAAATGAATCAGCTCGTAATGGATTTTCGTTTGCGCATAGATGAATATGCTAATGTAGCGGCTGTATCACTTGAACATTGGCATCGTCGCATGGGCCACATAAATGCTGAATCAATCAAAAAGATGTGTCGAGATGATTTAGTAATTGGTATGGAGTTATCGGACAATGGAAAGTTTTTCTGTGAAGATTGTCAGTTTGGAAAAATGACAAGGTCATCACATAAGAGTTTAACTCAACGTGCGTGTTCTTCAGTTGCTGGCGAGTATTTACACATGGACGTGTGCGGTCCCATGGAAGTGAGTGGAATCGGTGGGAATAATTATTTTCTTTTAATCAAGGACGAGGCAACAAGCTTTCGCTTTGCATATTTGTTGAAGACCAAAGATGAGGTTTATGAGTGCCTGAAATCCTTTATCCCCATGGTTCGCAATATGAATGGCGCTCGGATTAAATTCGTTCGTTTTGACAATGGGACGGAATTTATTAATCAAAAAGTCAAAAGGTTATTCAGCGATGAAGGTATCCAAATTGAATATATCACACTATATACGCCAGAGCAAAATGGTCGAGTTGAGCGAGAAAATAGAACCATTCAAGAAAGTGCGAGAACCATGCTCATTGCTAGCGGTTTGCCTAAGTTTTTATGGCCTGAGGCAGTACGAACTGCAACGTATTTGCTGAATCGTGCAACAAATAGTAAATGTATTGGCAGTACGCCATACGAAAGGTGGTTTGGTCGAAAACCACACCTGGGCCATATCAAAATTTTTGGATCCGAGTGTTATGTCCAAATTCCGGTGCAAAAAGGTCGTAGAAAATGGGATCCAAAAGCAAAGAAGGTTCATCTGGTTGGGTTTGAGCCCACCATCAAGAATTTTCGTTTGTATGATCCAGATAACCAAAAGATTTTTCTCAGCTGCAATGTGCGTTTTAATGAAATTGAGTCCAAAAAGTTCATTATACAGGATAGTTCTGATAGTGAGGACGAGGTAATCGTTCAGCATCAAAAATCGAGCAGTGAAACAGTTGCAAGCGATGAAGAGCATTTTGAAGATGCGCAAGATGAAAGCGTAGGCCAAAGAAACAACCAACGGTATGATTTGCGATTAGGAGTCAAGCCACCAGATCGTTTGATTGAGACTGTATGTTGTGCGACCGTAGTTGAGCCAGTGACATATGAAGAAGCTGTGCAATCATCAAATGTAGAACAGTGGAAGCATGCCATGGACGACGAATACAATTCGTTAATCAAAAATAATACTTGGGATTTAGTCGACCCACCCGAAGATCAAAGGGTTATTGACAATCGATGGGTATTTAAAGTTAAAGAGAAAGCAGATGGTTCGATTGAAAGGTTTAAAGCTCGTTTGGTAATTCGTGGCTTTACCCAACAACATTGTGTAGACTATGAGGAGACATTCAGCCCCGTGGCCAAATACACCTCGATTCGTACAATCTTAGCACTGGCAGCAATGAACAATATGCAATTGAAACAGTTTGACGTCAAAACTGCATTCCTGTACGGAAAATTAAAAGAAAATATTTTTATGAAACAACCGGTTGGTTATAACGACGGCAGTGAACGCGTATGCAAATTGAATAAAAGTTTGTATGGTTTAAAGCAGGCATCACGGTGCTGGAATGAGGAATTTACGTCTTTTCTCCGTAGATACAAGTTCAAGGTTAGCAGTTTCGATGCATGTGTATTTACTCGTCACAAAGACGCTTCAATGACAATTATTGCAATTTATGTGGACGATGGGCTGATAGTTACCAACGACAATGGTGAAATCGACGCAATCATTTTACATTTACAAGAAAATTTTGAGATAAAAGTATCGGATGTCAATCGTTTTTTGGGGTTAGAGGTTCAACGGCTGCAAGATGGATCAATATATATACATCAAGGTGCCTATGCTAAGAAAGTTCTAAATCGATTCGGTATGATGGAATGTAAGCCTGTGTCAACGCCAATAGATCATAATCAGAATCTTGGCGACTTCGTGAATGATGAACGAGACACAGAATATCCATATCGAGAAGCAGTAGGAAGCCTAATGTATCTGGCAACTGGAACACGGCCGGATATATGTTATGCCATCGGGGTTGTAAGTCGGTATCTCGACAAACCAACTTTAGCCCATGTAAATGCTGTCAAGCGCATCCTGAAGTATGTGAGGGGAACAATCCAAGTTGGTATCCTTTACAAAATTGATAGTCAGTTAAATCTGATCGGATATAGTGATGCTGACTATGCTGGAGATAGTGAAACAAGAAGGTCAACTAGTGGTTATGTTTTTAACATTGGATCTGGCGTCATTAGTTGGGCATCAATGAGACAACAATCCGTTTCAACTTCTTCGACAGAGTCCGAGTATATCGCAGTATGTCAAGCTGTGAAAGAATTAGTTTGGTTAAAAGGACTCTTGACTGAACTGTTATTAAAATCGAATTTGAATGCGAAATTGTATGTGGACAACCAGAGCGCAATACGTCTAGTTAAGAATCCGGTATTCCACAAACGCACTAAACATATTGACGTGCAATACCATTTCATCATGGAAAAATATCAAAATGGTCAGTTCGACTTAGAATATGTTAGCACCGATGAACAAGTAGCAGACATTCTAACTAAGCCGCTGAACAAGAATCGACATAAATATCTCTGTAGCTTAATGGAGTTAACATCATAACTTACATTTTGTTTGCAACAATGAGTGGGAGTGTTGAAAAAATACATTGTAACAAACAAAGCAATCTAAACATTCGGCAGCACTGCTTTTGTGAGCGCAGTAACACTGAACACACAAACTTCTTTTGTACATTATTTTCATTCTTTTTATTACTTCTTCTTATTAAAACTGTCTACTGAACAACATCGTCTAATAAAGTATTCCATAAAAGCGAATAATATTAACTCTTCCAAATAACTTCTTTCAATTTGCGTTCAACATTATTGCGTAACTCGTAACTTTCCACAATGTTGTTTGTGCATACATTAATTGTAAAACGTAAAAGCCTTGCCAGTAAAATTATAAGGGTATGAAACGAACGCCGCCGAGGAGAAGTCCACGCCTAGCCAACGAAGTTTCAACGCCAGCAACAATGGAAAGTCAAAATATGGTTGACATAAGTTCCGGAGCCACCAGTACAGCTCAATCTACAGCCGCCATATCAGCCAACACCACCACGGTTACCACTAATGCCAGCGCCGAAGCAAGGGCAAGCCGAACGCCAGCCACCATACACGTTCCTGTCACAACGAATGCCTCTCTGCAAGGTAACATGGAAAGTAATGCTTCGCAAGTTGATAAATTATCTGCAGACCAGGTGAGTGTTTTACTAAATAAATTAAACTCCTTGGAAGCGCAACTGCGTAATACACAAGCGCAGCTTAGGGACAGTAACAATCAGCGCGCGATATATGAGGAAAAATTGCGCCACAACGGCAGTTTAGATCTACCCCCGTCAAGTGCCGTTGGTAGCAGAGGTCAGGGCAGCGAAGCCGCTGTTTGCTTAGCTGCGCAAAACGGTACACCCAAGTTTGCTCCACACTCTTCGGTCGATAATGTACAAAATGTCGTAAGTTCATTTTCCTCGTTTGGAAATGCATCTAGAAATATACAAAGTTTTCCCCCTACAAGCTCACCCGCACCTATCTCGCATTATGCCAATAATTTTATAGTCACGTCGTCTGGCCAGCCAATAACAACAACAGCGCTTCATAATTCATGCTTAAATGCATTTACACAGTCACAATTGTCAAACGTTGCACCTGGTTATTCAATCGAGCGTAAGGTCCAAGATTTACCAGAATTTAATGGCTGCCCCGAAGACTGGCCACTCTTTTCCAATGTTTTTTATCAATCTACTTCGGTTTATAATTATACAAACTTGGAGAATAACCAACGTTTATTAAAAAGTTTGAAAGGTGAGGCAAGGGAGGTAGTAAAATCTCTGCTGATACACCCACACAACGTAGGCGCGGTGATGGATCAATTAAAATTCGTTTTGGGCGGCCGGAATTGTTAATTCGTAGCCAGTTGCGTCAGGTTAGAGAAATACCCCCAATTTCTGAGTCTGCCATCGATAAGTTAATACCGTTCGCGTCGAAGACTAAAAACCTAGCTATATTTCTGCAGTCGGTGAATGGTTTCCAGCATCTAGCAAACCCTACTCTTTTAGACGAACTAGTTGGCAAACTTCCAATGAGTAAAAAGATGGATTGGGCAAAATATGCTTCAGCAATAAAGCCTTATCCCACAGTGGCCGATTTTAGTAATTGGTTAACCGAAGTCGCGAATTTAGTTTGTACATTGCAAGATGGTGAGGGGCGCCGAAGAGTAGTTTTGCACGCTGTTGAAAACAAAGAAAATTTCAAGACGAAAGCTAATGTCAGTTGTGTAATCTGCAACGGCCAACATAAAGTTATCTCATGTAAAAAGTTTTTAGCAAGCGACGTTGCAGAGAGATGGGCGGATGTTAAACGTCATCATATGTGCTTTTCCTGCCTGAGAAAGGGGCATTCAGCTCGTGATTGTCGCGATCGGGTAATTTGTTCGGTTGATCTATGCCAAAGGCGTCACCACAAATTGTTGCATGAAGTCATTCGCAACGCTGTAGCCGCCCACACGCAAGCGCCAAAGGAGCCTGAAGCTGAAGCCAACACTATTCAACCCGTATTAAATTGTACGCTTAAATCAAATAAATCCGAAACGCTATTGTTCCGCGTGGTCCCTGTAACTTTGTATGGTAATGGTAAAAGCAATGTTGGATGAAGGCTCGTCAATTACAATGGTAGACAAAGATATAGTGAGCGAATTATACATAAATGGGGAACAACGCGAACTTAACGTACAATGGTTCGGTGGGAGAACCACGCAAGAGTCGGCCAATTTGGTTAAGCTAAAAATTAGCGGAAAGGGTTTAGATAAAAAGCATAGCTTACGTAGAGTTTTTGCTGTACAAAATCTCAGTTTGCCAACTCAAAGCCTTAGGGCTTGTGACATCTCAAGTATCCAACAAAAGCTCCCTTTCATGCCCCATCTATATAATAATGCAACGCCTAAATTATTAATAGGGTTGGATAACTGCCATTTAGGATTGCCCTTTGAAACCGTACAATCTAGCCACGCGGGCCCCTTTGCTGCGAACACAGAATTAGGTTGGGTCGTGTTTGGTCCGATTAGCGAGAAGAGTTCGCCGATGGCAACATGTATGCACGTCAGCCAGGTTCACGATCAAAGCTTGCATGAGTTAATGGAAAAACATTTTGATATTGAGAATTTTGGGGTTAGGGCTGCACCGCCTGTGAAAGGTGAAGCTGATATACGAGCCGAAAACATATTGAAGGCCACAGTTACGCGAGTGGGTGACAGATATCAAGCTGGTCTGCTCTGGGTAAGGGACCATATTCAGCTGCCGGATAGCTATGAAATGACCAGAAGAAGATTAAATGGAATCGAGCGAAGAATGAAAAAAGATGCAACCTTCGCTAATGCGTACACAGATATTATGCGAAAGTACATTGACAGCAGTTACGTTCGGAAACTTACGCCTGACGAGATCAATTTGTGTCATCCGAGAATTTGGTATCTGCCCCACTTCGCTGTCATAAATCCCAACAAACCAGGTAAAATACGTTTGGTGTTTGACGCAGCCGCAGCCGTCGACGGTGTTTCATTAAACTCTTGCTTGCTGAAAGGGCCACAAGATTATCAATTGATGGCAAATATTCTTCTTAACTTTCGAATGGGGTCGATTGCGGTGTGTGGCGACGTTAAAGAAATGTTCCACCAAGTCTTGGTGTTGCCGCAAGATAGATGTTCCCAACGTTTTTTGTGGAGGGCAGATGACGAGCATGAGCCCGAGGTTTACGAAATGCAGGTAATGACTTTTGGAGCGGCGTGCTCACCATGTATAGCACAGTATGTGAAAACCCATAACGCCTTGCAATATAACGAAACTTTGCCGAGAGCCGTAGAGGCCATAGTCAAATACCATTATGTTGACGATTTCGTCGATAGTTTCGGGTCAGTCAAGGAGGCAACTAGAGTTGCCAAGCAAGTACGTGATATCCATAAATCGGCGGGGTTTCACATGCGTGGTTTTATATCAAATGCGCCTGATGTAGCTAACGCCCTTCGTGAAGATGGTGATGATGCCAGTGGGAACATCTACTTTGGTGGATCTAATGAGGTAACAGCTAAAGTCTTGGGCATGTTTTGGCAGCCGGAAGAGGACGCATTCCGATACGAGCTAAAGTTTCCGCGGGTAGACGAAGATGTCATAGATGGTAGTCGATCGCCAACAAAGAGAGAGCTGCTCAGTTACGTAATGTCAATCTTTGACCCTTTGGGATTTTTGTGCCATCTCACAATTGGAGCAAAATTATTACTACGCGAAGTCTGGCGTCGAAAAGTTGACTGGGACATGCCACTCCCCGTAGATGTCAACAGCAATTGGAAAATATGGCAATCCGATGTACAGAGAGCTGCACAAGTAAGAGTTGGGCGTCATTACTTTTCCGGATACGACTCAGAGCAGCTTCAACTCCATTCTTTCGTAGATGCGAGCGAGGAAGCATATGCAGCTGTGTGCTACTGGCGATACACGACAAGCCACGGGATACGAACCGCGCTAATATGCGCGAAAACGAAATGTGCACCCACAAAAGCTACAACAATTCCAAGGCTCGAGTTGCAGGCCGCTGTGCTTGGTACACGTATGGCGCACATGGTACTCCAGGAACATAACATTTCGGTTCACTCATGCGTATTCTGGAGCGATTCCTCAACCATTATAAGCTGGAGTAGATCTTCACACCGTCGATATAAGCCATTTGTGGCGCATCGAATAGCCGAGATTCTCGCCACAACGGAGCCTAAGGATTGGAGATGGATATCAACGCGAGACAATGTTGCAGACGAAGCGACGCGCCGGACTCAAGACATAAATTTAGACTCTTCTTCGCGTTGGTTTACAGGCCCCGCGTTATTGAAACAAGCAGAAGATCTTTGGCCACAAGACATTGGCGAGCGCAATGATTGTGCTGCGATGTCCGAAGCAATCCAGCCCCGTACTCGTAGCCACCAACTCCGACTTCATCACCTTTAATCGTTTTTCTTCATATATAAAGTTAAAGAGAACCACAGCCTGGGTTATTAGGTTCGGTAATCGTGTTCGCCAGCGGTCAAGTTTAAACGAAGCCTTTGGATTAACTAGTTCGGAACTAGATTCAGCAGAAAAACTACTATGTCGCCAGGCTCAAGCTGCCTTTTATTCATACGAGATACGTCGCCTAAAAGATAAACAGATGCTGCCTGATGATAGTCCGATTCGGAGTTTGGCACCATTTTTGGATAGCTGTGGAGTAATGCGTGTGGGCGGCAGAATCGAGGCTGCAAGCTGCCTCCCGTTTGACGCAATTCATCCAATAGTAATGCCCGCAAACCATCGAATTACTACGCTAATTGTCCTCGACTATCATCAGCGGATGAAACATCAGAATATTGAAGCCACAATCGGAGAAATAAGACAAAGGTTCTAGGTGGTGAAGCTAAGGCAGGTGCTTCGAGGGGTGATAGCTGGTTGCCAGTTATGCAAGTTGGAGCGCGCCAAGCCTCTTACGCCGATCATGGGTCAGCTGCCAGCCGACCGATTAACGCCGTTCGTTCGCCCGTTCACCTATACTGGGCTTGATTACTTTGGGCCGCTGAAGGTCACCATTGGTCGGCGCACTGAGAAACGGTGGATCGCACTTTTCACCTGCTTAACCATTCGTGCCATTCACCTGGAGGTGGCACACGATTTGACAATGGACTCATGTATTTTGGCAATTAAAAATTATATGAATCGTCGAGGGGTGCCTGTAAGGATTCGAAGCGATAATGGTAAAAACTTTGTAGGCGTAGACCAGGTAGCCCGGCGTTTCGACGACGTTTTCGACTGCGAAAAGGTGCAGAGTGAACTGGCTAATAAAGGGGTCGAATGGATCTTCAACTGCCCTAGCAATCCTTCGGAAGGTGGTACTTGGGAACGAATGGTTAGGTGCGTTAAGCGGGCTCTGTATCGTATGTTAAAGGAGACGGCACCTCGAGAGCACACTTTGCAAAGCGCAATTATAGAAGCTGAAAATATCGTTAATTCTCGTCCTTTAACGCACGTAGCCATGTCATCTGATCAGGATGATCCGCTTACGCCCAACCATTTCCTACTGGGTACGGCTAACTCCGTCAACACACCGGCCCTGAGTGAAGCAGAAGAGAAGAGTTGCGCGTTACGCAAGCAATGGCGGGTAGCGAGACAGTTGCGCCAGCGTTTCTGGAAACGATGGATACATGAATATTTGCCTACACTAACTAGGCGAGTGAAATGGTGCTCCAGAACGAAGCCATTGCAAGAAGGTGACCTAGTATACATATGTGATGCTGATATGCCGCGACGTCAGTGGTGCCGTGGTTTGGTGGAGCGGGTATACAAAGGCTCCGATGGTGAAGTACGACGGGCTGATGTCAGAACAAAGACTGGTGTGCTTCGTCGCCCGGTATCCAAACTTGCGGTGCTTGATGTAGAAGGTGGTGAATCACTGTGATTCACGGGGTGGGGGATGTTATGAATCCACCATGGATAAAACAGTTTATATTAACGTACAACACTGGCAAGGTTCATTTTACTCTTTGATCAACAACACTGTCTTTATTTTATTGTCAAACATTTATGTAAACTTACCCACCACACTTTGCCTCTCTTCTTCGTACTTCGTTAGCTCGCCATTCCTTCAAAGAAAAACGTGTTAAATTTTAATAGTGTCGCAACGAGCTTAGAAGAAGGACGCGAACTGCGGTAAGTGTGTCAAAATCATTTATTTTATGTAACCATGTACTTATGTATGTCAACTTGAATTTCTTTTAGAAATAAACACGCTAGAAACACTCGTTTTTGGAACAAACTAATTATAAGCTTGTTCGGTTTATTTCAATTGTCATCTTCTCAGCTGCGACGCTAACACTATGAATAAAATCAAATATTTCTCTTTTTCCCATCAAAAAATCGTTCACAGGGCAGAAAGATTTAAGCAACCAAATACGAAATCTCGACAGTTTGAGATTATGGTGCAGTATTAATAATTTATGTCCAGCGGCGAGCTTAATAATTGGTGGAATCGCTGTTGATTTTTGAGGAATACTTAGCTCGGGGATAATTGCATTTAGTACATACTGAAATGCGGCCTTATTCAACTTAAAGTTGTGTACAAAGCTGTAACGGAATAATTTGAAATAAATAAGGCATAGTCGGTCTACAAATTAATCAATATATTTACCATTTGTCATTGATATTGAGTATATTGGAATTATCCCTAATAACGAGCAACTGCACTCGCTCCGTCACTGTATTTTCATCTGCATCCAACCATAGCGCTACCGAAACCATTTCAATATATTCTATTTACCTTTTATTTTGTAAAATTAAAACTTATTAAATCGCAATGTTTTCAATTTTTTTTGTTTTGCTTTTGTTTTCTTTTCGTATTTTTCTTTGAGTTTGACATTTGTGAAACAGTGTTGCTCACCCTTAACGAATATTATCTAAAGTGAATTCTAACGAACTACCGAGTGCCGATGTGTTTTAGAATCGATTTTTGCTTTCGAGTAGAACAGCCTTTCGAATAGAACTACAGAGTGAGGGCCCTGAAAACAGTTGCACCATCCATCAATATTGAATTATATAATTGAATATTGAACAAATTGCACTTGGACCACAATGGGCATGAACCGCAGTGTTTATTTATTTCAGATCCATCAAAATGGATCACGTCAGTGAATATTGACCAGCACCTCCTGCACAGTGATACAGTAGGAAAACTCTGGTGAAATGACATCCTGGCGGTGAAATTTTCAGAGTCTAAATAAGTGTAGTATGCAATTACTTATACCCACCGTTGCATTACAGCACCAAAACAAAACTTAAGGAGTAATTTTAGGAAGAGAGTTTTTATTGCACATATTAATAAATAGGGTTTTTAGTTCTATGACAAGGATACAAAATATATGTAAAACCTAAAATGTTAAAATTCCACAAAAATGCATATTACTAACAAATTTCTATGATCGGAAAAGCAGTTTATGCAAAAGAAAGACTTAGGCCCGATTTCATAAAAGCCGGTTAGCGCTTTATAGGAATTTAATCGGTGATTGGGTTAAAATTCGTTTTCACCATGCCCGGTTATCATGGATCAGCCGATTAAAGCCCGATTAACTTGATCTGCGATGGATGGCCGGTTATCTGCTGATTGAGCAAACTTTGACGTCTGTCAGCTGTGTAGAAAATAAAATTTGCGTATATTTGTGTAATTGAAGTGTATCGTAAATTTATTTCAAAGTTCAACAATATTATTAAACAAAATAAAAAAGCGAACGCAATTGGGAAGTCCTTATATATTTATTACATCCTAAAACGCTTTTGGTATTTGCATTCAATCAATATTATAGGTGAATTCGAGAATTCAATCACGCCGCAGTACTGCAGGTATAGTCAAAGGAAAAACTCTATTATTTTTAAACTGTAACTTGTGAAAAATTCTAGTTTTCTTGAATGTGCTCTAATTCCATTCTGGAACATATCTCAGAAAAAAAGCGTGTCGATTCTCTTCAGTTTTGGATTAAAATTATACCTCTTTGGAAGTACTGCGGCAGTGATTGAATGCTCGAATTCACCTATAATATTGATTAAATGCAAATACCAAAAACGTTTTGGTATGTAATAAATATATAAGGACTTACCAACTCTCCAAAGAAGGTTTCACTAATAAGATTGATTTATCCGGTTGTGGAGAAGAGGCTACGCGCAAAGGCAGCAGCTCCGGCGCTGTTATCGAATCTATGAAGAATCATGGTAAGGGCATCTACTCGGGTACCTTCTCGGACACATTGAATCCAGCTTTACAAGATCGTTATGGACGTCCGAAACGCGATATCTCTACAGTTATACATATATTGAATAATTTGTTGAGCGCCACTCCGCAGTATAGTCGTGGTGCGCGCATAAGCTTTGAGGCAGCAAGCACATCAGCTTCGTCGGCCACAAGTGGTGTTGCTGGCACGTCGAGTACCAATGGCATACGAAGCAGCAGCAAGCAGGTTAGTTAACATTTTTTGGCTTATAAAGTTTGCCTTAGTAACAGATATTTCATTTACTTTCAGCTCACCGCAAAACACCATCTCATCCTCACCATCAGAGCAGAGCAAGCAAAGGCGTGAGGCACGCAAATTGAAGGGCGCCCCATATGCCACACGTGGAGCAGTTGGTGCACCAATCACTAAAGCAGCGAGCACCACCATATTCAGCGCAACTGCCACTAACGCCAGCAACTCATAGAAGTCGGACGTATCTCAGGCCAAGTATCACACAGCAAACAACATTTCGACGAGTTTTGAATAACTTAAACAATTGTGTCAACAAGGAACTTATAGATTCGGCAGCAATTGAATTCCTGCTAAATTTTGTTACGAAAGATGTGTTTCGACCTTAAGTTAGGAAGTAAAACAAAATTTTAGGGAACCAGTGCAACCCTGTGCGGTTTACAATTAGAATGACTTTCCGAACGCTGCCTAAAGCAAATGGCTGCTGCGACTAACTTAGCTTCTCTCCCACTTCCGGCCTTTCCAAGACCAACTGTCAAGCCGAACACATCGTCGCCAGGTAGCAAGGATATAAGAAAATCATATAACCAAATTTATAGCTAGCAGGTGATTATTAGAAAATACCCTTTCTTTTGTTAGTGTACCATTGGGTGAAATAACCAATTATTTCGACGACAAAGGCCAAGTAAGGAGGAAAAAGGCGTCACGACAGCTTTGCAGAAGATACGTCGCCATCATCATACGCAAGCAGCGTCGTCAACGCGAGCGATCCGAAGAAATCACAAATCTCACCATAGCAAACCATCATCCAGCAGTGCACCGGGAGCTGAGTGAAATTTATGAGCGCTGCAGCCAAAGAGAGGAGCTCACCATAAGCCACCACGTTTTTGCAGCATCGTTTGCAGCCGCAAGAAGCAGAGCACGAGCTAAATTGCGTATTGCTATAATTGCCAAGCAGCGAAGACATTGCCAAGGTCCAGTGCGCAAGTAAGCTGTATCTATTCATTTATTTGGTTGTAAGGCACATAAGTACGTATAAATAAGGGTGGTTAGTCAGCGCGAACGCACATTAATCGCGAGCAGAGACTGCAGACGCAGGCAGAAGCGCATAGTTGGTTGCGCAGTCCAAATGATGTTGACTTCGCTCGTATGAGTGACAACAGCAATATATGTGTATGTACATGCGGTGTGTGGTGAGCTGGTCGCTTTAACATAGCTCATAAGCGTTTTGTTTACAAACGCAAATTTGTTACTCGAAGGTGCCGAAGGTTGACAAAGAAGACAGAAGAGTGTTGGAGGAGAACGTTAGTCAGGCAGCAGATAAGAACGCGACCGTCTGCATTATATTTTATGTACATTATATATTTATATGTTTATGTGTTTAGATTTACTCTAGGCGTGAATGCATGAGCTATAATGCTGTAAGCGTAGGGCAGAGAGCGAGTGGTGAATTCGGTGTAGAAGAAAAGTAAACAAGCGCCATATGCGCTGTATATACCCCGTAGCTTGTTTCCAAAGGCCTTAGGAAGATAGGCAGGAGAGGTTTCCTTATCTTGCACTACCGTCAGTGCGTGCTTCGCTATTGTCACACCATTCTATCCCTGTCCGAGTGCTCAAAGAAGCTCGACATAATATTGCATATTGTGCCTATCAACAACAACTGAGTGTACGAAATATGCGGTCGTAGCTCACTGTGTATACTCGTATGCGCAAAGATGAGCGCAAGACAACGCAGATTTGCGTAGCTTAATCATGTCCATTTTAGATTTGAATCAATTTTATATTTTGAATTTTGATATCACACTAGAGGAGTGTGTATATATGAGTATATGCTCAATCCCTGACGTGGATTAATTTATTTTTATGCACTTACGCTGAGAGAAAATCTTATGTTGGCGCAAGTTAATGGTAGTTTTAGTAAATTAGAACGCCGCACTGGTAGTGTAGGTGCGCGTGAATACATATTCAATCCCCAATGTTTTAAGCACATCCACTGAGGAAAAAATCACATGTTGGTTTCGAACTAATGTTAGTTTGAATTGATTTTGACATCGCACTAGAAGTATAGATGTATGTGAATGGATACTTGATCCCCAACATTATTCAGTTTAATTGTAAGCTTGTACCGTGTAAGAAATGAAATCAAATCATAGACAATAGGCGTGACTAAATCCCTCATCTAGGGGTGCTCGCAATAAGATTAGAGTAACTTAGTCTTTTTTTTTGTAATGTGGCGGCAACAATCCGCTCACGTTTCTGTAAGATAACTTTAAAGACCAGGTGATAACACCTGAAAATATGAAAGTTTGTTTATATAGATAGTTTAAGCGCTGATGGAAATTAAATGATGAATTGTTAAAGGAAACTAATTGTGTGTGACGAATGGGGGTTGTTGTGGGTGATTGGTAGATGCTAGACAGACGGACGTGAGGAGGGGTGTCGAATATGGGGCCAACCAACAGTGGCCATGGTAGGCAATGGTAAGGGGGGGATAGTGATAGCAGATGGGCCAACCTCGGATCTATGGAGGTAAACTGCAACGACGACGGCGGCGACACATCATGGCAGAGGTCAGGTGAGGGGTTATATTTGTAGCATCAGGGGGTACGATTTTTTTCTCATTGTTTCCGCGGTTCACCCTAACAGCTAAGATGATATTTACACCCACCCCAATCCGGCCAGCTCAGTCGACAATGCAAGCGTACCCCAGCGGGTCATCGAGACCTACCTTCCTCTAGTGGGAGGGACTTGAGGGCGGCAGGCGAGGGTAACAATTTCAATACAAATAACAATCGGAAAAAGCTTACGAAATCAAATTTTACAGTACAGAGGTATGTATTTTTCTTGCCTAAAAAGTATCACTTTTATAATACATTTATATTCCTATTACAGAACACGTTTGGATTTACTGCCCTTTCTTTCACGCTTTGTTCTTTCAAAGATGTTACGCAAAGAATTCAAATGGCATATACGTAAAAAGAACCAACCCAATATCGAATCAAAAATTAAAATTGTACGCTTCATTGGTGAAATGGTTAAATTTGGACTATGCAAGAAATTCGATGCTCTCAGCTGCTTAAAAATGCCAATACCCAAAACTGCATCCAATCCACATTGCATCCTAGTAAATCCCAGACAACGGGGTAATCCAGTACTTAAGTGCATTGTTAATGTTCCAATTGAATTTCGTGATGATATAAAACCCGATTATGTAGTTGGACGCACCTCTTGTATACTATATAATTCGCTTAAATATCACACACTCAATCCTGATTATATATACCAGCGTCTCAAAGATCTTGGAAAACAGTATGAACCTCGCGTGCTGCTATAAGTAAGAATAGATGCTGTTAAAACAAGTCTACTATTTCTACAAATATTTCTATTTAGGAACCACATGCAGCTTTGAAAAATTTAACCATATCCTTGCTAACCGATTTTAGGCAGGCAAAATCATAGAGACTTACAAACAATTTGAAAAACGTTCGCCGGAATGGATTATGGAACGGGTTGAATCAAGTCCACATCAGTAGCGCGATTCACTAACTTTTAACAATTTCGAAATAGAGATATTTATCATTAACGTATTCTGTTTAATTTAACAATTGTGCGATTCACTAACTCGGATTTAACAATAACGTTTAAATAATTGTTTAAAATGATGACATGTGGCATCTCAGTCGAAATTGACTAGAACGTTGTT
The DNA here is from genome assembly GCA_951509765.1 of Sphenella marginata. Taxonomy (NCBI): domain Eukaryota; kingdom Metazoa; phylum Arthropoda; class Insecta; order Diptera; family Tephritidae; genus Sphenella; species Sphenella marginata. The sequence goes on along the minus strand of OX608081.1, from coordinate 54,971,301 downwards.
TAAATGTTAAGTGCAGCATTTGCCAGCGCCGCCGTTGGTGTCGCAGTAGCGCAGCTGACAAGCGTCTGGATAACAAAATAGACGTCGCAAGTTCGATACCAATAACTAGGAGACATTTTTTCTAAAATATATTTTTTTTTAAATAAATACTTTTTTTTTTAAATATTGAAATACTTCTTGCTCAAAAAATTTGTTTTTAATTTATTTTTATTTTAACCAATATTTCAACGACACCAACGGATAACGTGATAAAATATCAATTTACAAATCGACTACGATAAATTAACGATTGAAGAGTTGACAAAAAGTTAGTGAATAGCATAGATAGTTAAAATTATTGTTACTTTAATTTATCGTGGACAAATTGTGTTAAAACAGTTAATGAATCTCAAAATTGTTTAAATTATTGTTAAGTTAATTTATCGTTGACAAATTACGTTACAAAAGTTAGTGAATCGCGATACAGAAGGTTTGTCTGAAATAGTTTTACCTTAACTCTTGATTCTGATTAAATATTTATTTTAGCTGGTTTCTGCTTTGACTAGCATTAAGCCCGTGAACAAAACCGATGCCGTAACACTGCTACAGAATTTTGGAAAATTGGAGAACCTCATAAATGCTAGCGGAGAACGACTATCGCTTGTAATTGGGCTGGGGTCTCGGAAAGCTGCAAAGCTTTACAAAACTCTGCATGAACATTTTCTTACCAAGTAAGCAAGTTAATAACTGGCAATTTATATTTATTGAATAAAATTATTTGCAAAAATCGAATAACTTCTAAGCTTACCTATTCTGTGATTGAATGTCGAAGGATCTGAATTTGATATCGTTACATATTGTTGCCATAGCTTAACACAGCTTCAATTAAACAAAATCCAATCGAATTTTCTGAACATTCTCTTCTGCTTTGTTATTTAACGAATAAATCAGAATATTGTAGCATTACATAAACACATTGCCCTTTTACTTTAAATGTCATGTGCACATAAAAAATGTATAAACAAATATGAATGTATATAAACAACATTCTGCCCAAATTAGTTACATTGAACTCAGCGGGAGTTTATACAAATAGTGCACATGCCGCTCATAACGAGGATCTTGTTACACTTGTGTGGACGGTCAAAGACACCGCCACAGACAGTCGCAATGACCAACTGAACACAACGTCAGTTTGTCAATGCGACTGACATATTTATATTTTTATTGCAGTCATATGTTGACTTAGCATATTTTAGAATTATGCATTTTTATTTGTATGTATTAGTAAGGTATCTATTTGTATATGTTTTAGTTCGTAAATAATTTGTAAGTATTAGTGTAAGAATTTTGTATAAAAGAGAAAGTATTTTCAATAAACATTCAATTTGGATCTGCACGCTCAACATCTACGGAGTGTTATTTTACATGGCGATCCTGCCAGTTTGGTCGTAAAACAGCGAAATTTGCTGAAAAAGCAAAACGCTAAAAGATCAACTGGTGAAAAGTTTAACTTAATCTTTATTCACATGTAATTTTAAATTTTATTCAAAACGAAGACCAACTGACGGAAAGCTATTGGATACAACGGCGCTCCAAATAAGCTTAAAATACCAGATTAATTTTCAAAAACAGTCTTGGCAGCATAGAACCGATCACACGCGGAAAACACCAAATTAACTCTGATGAACACGAACATACGCATTAAAAGGGTGGAATACTTCACATTTGGACGATATTGAAACAGGAATGACTCTTGATGAACAAATAAATGCGAATTAAAAGGGTGGAATACCTCATGGAAGACGTTGAAACAGGAGTGACTGGCAGCAATTAGGTTCCACCACATGCTTTGCGTACTTTCGGCATACAGCGGCTTTTCACAGAAAATCTTGAATCGGCAGTCCTGGAAATCAACTTCATCATAACACCGCAACATTTCATCAAAGGGCAACTAAAGCTGAAATACACTGGCCACATCTATGACATTTACATACAAGAAGCTGAAAAGCTTATAGAAGAGGTATAAATTTAGAATGTTTAGAATGATTTGAGCACGCCTCACGGCCGCTAAACCATTGGCATTTAAATATGCCTAGGGACTAAAAAACAAAGAGAAAAAAAAAGATTGTAAATTTTTAACAAAAACAAAATAATGCAGAACACTTTACCGCAGGAGGAAGTTATTAATTGTCATAAAGAATTTGACAGGATATTCCAACGGTTCATAGACACCTTTACAAAAGCTAGGGAACAAATAATTGAGAATCAAAAGTCGTCTGAAAAAATAGGGCCAAAACCGATTACTATAGAAGAATATCGGCGGAGGAATAAAATTAATAAGGAAGAAATTCCAAAAATTCCTGTCCATACAATAGTACGTAGAAGAAAAAGGGCAGGAAAACAGGTTAGAAAAAATAAAGAAATAGCCGAAACCTACAGGCTACTAAATTTAACAACAGACAATAAGGAAAGATTAAAACTAAAACAAAAAATTAGACAATTAAGAAGCAGAAAATAAAATTATAAATAAATTTTTGAGTAAATTTGGATTTGCCAATTTTAAAACCACTTGAATAACCTTTTAGTATGGATAGTGCTTTGCCAGACTATCTTGACTACGACAAAATAAATTATATCGTTGACAATTTAGAACGCTAAGACGAAAACGAAGTACGTAAGTCAATATCTCGTATGAAAGGAAGTAATAGAAATAATTTGTGCAAATTTAAATCAATTTTGGAACTATATAGGAATGGGTAGAGAACCCACCATGGAAGATTTGTTATACCCTTCCACGGTAATAGAAGAATCATACAGATTATTAGCTACAGTAAAATCGGATTTAAAAAAAAAAAAAAAAAAAAAAAAATATATATATATATATATAAATAAATGAATGAATAAAAATCGACTTTTTTTTTCCTTTTGAAAATGGCTTGGTGGAAAATTGCCCTAAATGGAATATTGATAGGAATAGCAGGATACGAGGTAGGAAAAGAAAATTCTGCAGAGAAAAATTATGAAAACAAACTAGTTAAATATGAACCACATACTATTGTAGAAAATAAGGAAGAGCTTTCCGACAAATGGTTGACTGTTTTTGGATGTGTAGTCACATGTTTAATTGTTGCAATTGCAATCTTAATAAAAAATTATATCAAAAACAAATTGAGACAATTAAAAGACGCACACCAACGCGTTTAAGAAATGAGTAGATGGCAAGAAATTTATAACGAATTATCTGAAGAAAAAACAAAAGCCAGTAAATCATACAAATGCATAAATAAAAGCGCTCTTATAAAACCAGAAACAATAGTCAAGCATTTGAACATAATCGCAGGAGCTTTAGAAAGAATAAGACAGGTAATTAATACAACAAACCGTATAATTACCAAAGAACACCAAAAAGAGGCTAGCCAATTTTTTTTCGCAGTACGAGATAAATTGGTATCTTCATTAGCTAGGCACAATATAGAATGCAACATACCAACCACAGTGCAGGAGAAGCTTAAAATAGACTTCAATTTCCTTTTGTTGGAACGCGCTCAGAGTCCGATTCCAACACCTTCCACTAGCCAGACAGCAACAATAAAAGAAAGTAAACCAAATTTTCAACCCATAAATACCCCAATCATAAAAGTCACAATGGTGCAAACATCAGTTGAATTCATTAAAACTGCTTCGTCAGTGCTACCTGAGTTTGATGGTAAACCAGAAAACCTACACAGTTTCTTGGACGCCCTTGATATACTTGAGCAAATCAAGGATGAGCACGAAGCTTTAGCTATAACAATGATAAAGACCAAGCTAAAGGGAACGGCAAGAAATTTCATCAGTAATGAAAGCACAATAGAGCAAATAAAAATTAAATTAAAAACCGCAATAAAGGGTGAATCAGTAGAAGTTTTAACAGCTAAACTCCTGAACATCCAGCAGCGTAGCAAAACTGCTAACCAGTACACTGCGGAAGTAGAAAAAATAACAAGGTCATTGGAAGGAGCGTATATCTCAGATGGATTAAATCCAGACTTAGCCACGAGATATGCAACACAGGCAGCAGTCAAAGCCATGTGCAAAAACTGCTCCAACACCCAAGTTAAGATGATAATGCAAGCGGGAACGTTCGCAACAATGAACGACGCAATCTCCAAATTCACAAACAGCTGTACCGAAATTACAGGCAGCTCTAACACAATTTTAAATGTACGACAACAAGGTCAATACCGGAGTAATTTCCGTGGAGGTTACCGTAGTAACAACTATGGAAATTACCAAAATAGAAGATACAGACCACAGTCAGGCTACAACAATAATTTTAGATCAAACAACAACAATAGTAACAATAATAGAGGATCACAATCCCGAAATACAAACAGACCATACACACAAACCCGTAACGTGCGCAGTTGTACCGAAACGGAAAACCAGGAAACTCCACTTCAAAATTAACAAAACGAAAAATATGCGTACTTAATCTAAACTTAAACAGCTATATATCTACAAAGACATCGTTAAACAATTCGTACTCAAATTTTTTAATTGATACGGGAGCCGATATCTCCATAATTAAAAAACAGCAAATAGATAATAAAGGAAAAATAAATACTGAACAAATCACAGATTTGAAAGGCATTGGTCAGGGAATAACTAGCACTTTAGGCACAATCAAAGCAGATCTAAGAGGCGATGACCTTCTAATTTATCATAAATTTCATGTTGTAGAAGACAACTTTCCAATTCCATGTGATGGAATAATAGGCTTAGATTTCATAAAGAAATACAATTGTATTCTAGATTACGGAAAAACAGAGGACAACCTAATTTTAAGACCATATGATTTCCCTCAAACAATAACAATGAATCTAACAAACTGTCTGTCCGCCAACACAATCACAATTCCAGCTAGATCGGAAGTTATTAGACAAATTAAAATAAACACAAACAACAAAAACATTTTCATACCACACCAACAACTATCCGATGGCATTTATATTGCAAATACCATTACAAATAACGAGCAAACCTTCGTGAGAATTATTAACACAACACAACTATTCAGAATATAATAGCCCAATCCTACTAGTCCCTAAAAAATCACTTCCAGGAAAAACAGAAAAAAGATGGAGACTAGTAGTCGACTACAGACAGGTAAATAAAAAGCTAGCTGCAGACAAATTCCCACTTCCAAGAATTGATGACATTTTAGACCAACTTGGAAGAGCAAAATATTTTTCATGCCTAGACCTTATGTCAGGTTTTCATCAAATCGAACTACACCCAGATTCAAGGGATATAACTTCCTTTACAGCCGAAAATGGCACATATAGGATCAAAAGACTACCCTATGGATTAAAAGTAGCACCAAATTCATTCCAAAGAATGATGACCCTAGCATTCGCAGGGCTCAAACCATCTCAAGCATATCTCTACATGGATGATTTAGTCGTATTAGGTTGCTCCGAAAATCACATGCTAAAAAACTTAAGAGACGTATTCTCCACTTGTCGAAAATACAACCTAAAATTACATCCAGATAAATGTCTATTTTTTAGCCAAGAAGTAACTTATTTAGGACACAAATGTACAAACAGGGGAATATTACCTGATCCAAGCAAATTTGAAACCGTTCAAAACTATCCAACGCCAAAAACAGCAGATGAAGTTAAAAGATTCGTAGCTTTCTGCAATTATTACAGAAGATTTGTTCCGAATTTTGCAGAATATTCTAGAAAATTAACTAGGCTTTGCAAAAAGAATGTTACCTTCGAATGGACAGAAGAATGTCAAAAAGCTTTTACCTACTTAAAGGAAGCATTAATTAGTCCAAAACTTTTGCAATACCCGAATTTCGAAAAAGAATTCTGCATAACAACAGACGCTAGTGGATACGCTTGTGGTGCAGTCCTTAGCCAGGAACATGATGGCAAACAGTTACCAATTGCTTACGCTTCAAGGTCCTTTACAAAAGGCGAAACTAACAAAGCTACAATAGAAAAAGAATTGGCCGCGATTCATTGGGCCATAACCTTCTTCAGACCATACGTATATGGCAGAAAATTCCTAGTTAAAACCGACCATCGCCCATTAACATACTTATTTTCAATGAAAAGTCCTTCCTCAAAGCTGACACGAGTAAGACTAGATTTAGAAGAGTACGATTTTGAAGTGGAGTACATAGCTGGTAAAGAAAACCATATAGCGGACGCATTATCCCGCATAACTATAACAAATTTAAAAGATATGTCAGTAGAAACAAATAAAATATTTAAAATAACAACAAGATCAGCAGCTAAAAAGATCAGTAATAAAACTGAAATTAAAGAAAGTCACAAAGAGAACCCCAAAATTTACGAAGCGCTAAATAAATTTGAAGTAAAAAGACATGTCGAGCTCATTTTCAATCCTCCGAAATTGTATTTCAAAAAAGGAAAGAAAATTTGTAGCAATTTTGATACAAGCAACCTAATTGTTGAGGATAAGATTGACTTAGGACAATTCTTTACCAGGCTTGAAAGACAAGCCGGCAATTTAGGACTTGTACAAGTACAGTTGTCCATAGGGGACAAATTGTTTAAAATGAATTATACTGCAGTAGGAAAATTTATTGAAATGGGTAATAAAGTTCTCAAAAAGTTAACAATAACTCTAACTCCAGAGGTTAGGTTAGGTTAGGTTGCGAGGGTTAGACCGAAACACAAGGTTACGGCCCGACACTTAGGCCACCAGTGGGCCCGTTGTGATACCCTATACGGACTCGAAAACAAGAGAGTCCCTTCCTCGCCTATATATGATGATCGAACCACTTCGTGGAGACAATGAATTTAGCTAGAGCCTTGACCTCACATCTAGAGACTTCAGAGAGGTCTACTAGAAATGGTTGCCCTAGAAAGGCTAACCGCCGCCTGCCAAGTGCTGGACACTGGCACAGGAGGTGCTGGACACTCTCTTCCTCCTCGATACATCTACAACTGCGACAGTAGTCGAAGGTTGTCGCTCCCAATCTAATACCGTGAGTGCCAATTAGGCAGTGCCCCGTTAGAACCCTTATAAGTGATGCCACCGTAGGTTTGTTTAGGGTAAGAAGCTCCTTAGTGCGCCCTCTATCATATGAGGGCCAGGTTAGCCTGGATGTCTCGCAAGTTGAGATTGCCGACCATTTCTCGTTTGCAGATCTTATAGTGCTCGTGCTCACACGGAGCTTGAAGGAGGCCATAGGTATACCTACCGAGTCATTTCCGGAAAGGATGTGGTCGGTGGTACCTCTTCTGGCCAGCTCGTCCGCTCTGCAGTTACCCTCAATATCCCTGTGACCAGGTACCCATATAAGGTTGATACTGAAGTGCTGAGCCATCTCGTTAAGAGATCTGCGGCATTCAGTGAGCGACTTTGAATTGTCGACGAATGAGCCCAGGGCCTTAAGTGCGGCCTGGCTGTCTGAGAAAATGAAGACCCGTTTGCCATCACTGGGTACAGTAGCCAGATGGCTTACGGCTCTGTGTATTGCCAGCATTTCCGCTTGGTATACACTGCAGTGATCCGGAAGGCGGAAAGAGACCTCTAGACCCAGATCCGGTGAGAAGATGCCCGCTCCAACCTTCCCGTCAAGCTTAGAGCCATCGGTAAAAATGTTTACAGCGTTCGAGACAAGATGCTGCCTACTATCCCAGTCTTGTCGCGTTGGTATTAACACTGTGTAGTTCTTAAGGAATACATTCCTTGATGTGCAGTAATCAGTGAAAGTTGGTATTGGGACAGGGGCGCATGCACCCAGGATGGTGGCATGCCCACAAGTTCCATTTGACCAGATACCCGTTTCCCGTATACGTAGAGCCGAGATAACAGAAACCTCCCTCGCCACAAGGTCAAGGGGTGGTAGGTAGAGTATTGTGTTAAGTGCTTCGGTGGGAGTAGAACAGAGAGCCCCTGTTATACATAGCTCCGAGCTTCTTTGCACTTTTTGCAGCATTTTAAGATAGGTGCTTTTGGCCAGTGCAGGCCACCAGACCAAAGCGCCATATAGGAGAATCGGGCGTACAATGGCCGTAAAGACCCAGTGAACCACCTTAGGGGAGAACCCCCAGGAGGCACCAATTGCCCTCTTGCAGGAGAAAAGCGCCGCAGCTGCCTTTCTGGATCGATCCATTATGTTGTCATTCCAGAGCAGTTTTCTATCTAGAATAACCCCCAGGTACTTGACCTTATCACTCAGAACTAGAGACGTATCCCCGATTCTTGGTGGTATTATGTTTGGTATCTTGTATCTCCTCGAAAAGAGAACTAACTCGGTTTTATCAGGGTTCACTTCCAGGCCAGAGCTCTTGGCCCAGGATGATATTGTGGATAGTGCCCCTTCCATTAAATTACAGAGGGTTTGCGGGAATTTTCCCCTTACAATGACGCAGATGTCATCAGCATACGCGATCAATTGATGGCCTTCTGATTCCATGAGACGTAAAAGTTGGTTTACAGTAACCAGCCACAAAAGTGGAGAGAGAACGCCACCCTGCGGGGTGCCTCGGTTTGCGAGTCTGTGGACTTCGCTCCCGCCTAGCTCAGTTTTTATCCGCCTATCCGTAAGCAGATTGTAGATAAGTTCCACAACGCACGCGTCCACCCGTAGGTCCATTAGGGCCGAGGTGATTGCAGTTGGAACGACGTTATTGAAGGCGCCCGCTATGTCAAGGAAAGTCACCAGAGTGTACTCTCTGAGGTCAAGCGACCTTTCAATGACTGACACCAGCGAGTGCAAGGCAGTGTCGGTTGACCTGCCTTTTGTATAGGCATGCTGGGCATGCGATAGAGACGATGGGTCAATCAGCCTCCGGATATAGTCCTCCAGTAGTCTTTCAAACGTTTTAAGCAGGAAAGAAGACAGACTTATTGGCCTGTAGTCCTTTGGTTTTGTGTGAGAGGGCTTCCCTGCTTTGGGAATAAAGACCACGCTGACTTCCCTCCACGATTCCGGTACGTATTTGAGCCTCAGACAACTTAAAAACATCATCTTTAACCAGGGTTTAATGAGTGAGGCAGTGTGTTGAAGCTGAGCCGGGAATATTCCATCTGGGCCCGGTGACTTAAAGGGTTTAAAGGTAGATAAGGCCCAGTCTAGCTTTCGATCATCTACGATTTCTTTCAAAAGCTTATCAGAGGGTAGCCCTCCGATAGCTAAATTTTGAGACGCGCCTTCGCATGTCGGAAAATGTGTATCCATAAGCAAGTTTATGGTCTCTGTGCATGTCTCCGTCCAAGACCCATCAGGCTTTTGGACATAGCTTAACTGAGTTGGGGATTTCGATAACACCTTCCTTAAACGGGAGGCGGCAGATGTGGTTTCAATCTGGCTGCAGAAATCTTCCCAAGATGATCGCTTTTCCTTACGAATAGCTTTCTTATACAGGCTAAGTTTCGCCTTATAGTCCGCCCATGATTCCTCATGACCGTCATGCTTTGCTTTGTTAAAAGCCGTCCTACTGGACTTCCTAAGCTCCTCGAGATTAGACGACCACCATGGTGGTTTGCGGGTTTTCGCCGCCCTCCTGTTTGGACAGGCCCTATCTAAAGCAGTCCTACAAAGCTTACTGAAATTGTTTACGAGCCCGTCAAGCTCAGAAATGTTAGTCGGGGTTTGTACCCTGTTTGGCAGATTTTTAGCGATAATCTTTTTATAGTAGCCCCAGTTTGTTCTTCTAACATTTTTAAAAACCTTAGGCCTAGTGGGAGTTTGCGATACATTGAAGCTAATGTACCTGTGGTCCGAGAAGGAGTGTTCGCTTAGAACCTTCCAAGATTCGATTTGATCACTGAAGGAGTCCGTGACTAGGGTAATGTCAAGGACCTCCTCCCTATTTCTAGTGATAAAAGTGGGGTCGCTTCCCCTATTACATATACCTAGATTAGTGCCTAGAAGATAATCATAAAGAGACTCACCCCGGTCATTTGTATCAGTGCTGCCCCACTGCGCATGATGGGCATTTGCGTCACCTCCGAGTACCAGCATTTCATCCCGCGGGTTTGAGCGCCTCACGAGTTCCCGGAAGTTGTTTGGTGGTAATGGGCCCTGGTGATCATGAGCCAGATAGAAGGACGCAAACGTGCACCTCCTACCCAGCCCCTCGACGCTTATCGCTGTCAGATCTCCATCACTACATTGCGGAAGAAGAAAAACATTAAGAGTAGACTTAGCTAGAATACATGTACGTGGCTTACCCTTGTTGTGAGCGCAAAAAAGCTTGTAGCCAGGCGTCCGCAACCCACAGATCCTTTCACCAGTGATCCATGGCTCCTGGACTAAAACAATGTCTACTACACCTGCGGACAGGCGCAGTAGAAGCGCAGCTGAAGCTGCTTTACTGTGATGAAGGTTGATCTGGAGGACCCTCATCATAATTTTTTGGCGCTCTCCTCCGTGAGCGTAGCGTCCGACTCCCCGTCGCTCAGAAGCTGACTCTCGGAGTAAATTCTCCTGAGAGCCAGACTACCGTCCGAGCTCGATGAGTCGTACCCACCACTAGGTTCCGGCGCTTTCGCCTCGTCCACCTCCATCTCGTCCTCGCTGGGGGGTTCACCCGCCTCCAGAGCCTCAAGATTGACAAGGGATTCTACGTCTGCCTTATAAACCCGAAGGCTGATGTTTTTAAAACCGTAGCTCACCTTGTAATCATTCTTCGACAGTGCACCGACGCTTGCGCTGTCGAGTAGCAGGACGATCTGCATCGTGGCCTTCTCCGTCTTCTCGACGTTCACCACTTTCCAATTCGGGGTAACTACACCCGGGTTGTACACCTGGAGAATCTCCAGGATATCTGCTGGGTCCGTGGGCGTCACTGGAACCCAGGCTCTGGCTCTCGGCCTCGAGGGAATATCCCGCGCATCGACCGCCTTGAGCCTCGCACCCGGATATACCTCCCCTATCAAGCAGACGGCGGCCTTGTACAGTACCGCCGACCTTTCGTCATCACAAGCAATGAGTTTGACGTTCCCCTGGAACCACCCTGCATCTTTGAATGATGGCAGTGGCCCGGGGTTGTCTTTTATGACCTTCACGGCCACCGTAGCGAGCGCGGCCTCGATCCACTTCCATTGCTGTTTGGGGATCCTGCCGTCAGCGCTACTCTCATCTATGACGCCAATGATCTTCCGATCCTTGGCGATCTCGGCGAAGGACCGCGTCCAGCCTCCTTGTATCTTGGCCCTTTTCGGTACCGTTGGGTTCGTCTCTTCCATTGACCGCTGACGCTTCGAGGTTGCCTCACTCTCGACCCAGTCAACGCGGAAGTTCGGAAAGGTACGCCTTGCCCACTCAAGCTCCCGCTGCACCTTCGCCCAGTCCTCCGCAGAGACATCCCCCTCCCTTATCGGTGAGGTGGCGTTTCTGCGTAGGATCCGAGCGGCCGCGCGCTTGTCTTGGTGAGAAGACTTCCTTGCCGCCTTCGCCACCTGCCCCATGGCCTTAGCGCTGGCCCCCCCCACATCCCTGGAGACCCCACCAGATGACTTACCTGACGCTTCACGCTGAAAGGTAGCCTTGCTGGTGGAGGCTACGGGATGGGCGGTGACTGCACCAGAGACCACCCGGTCAGTGCCTCCCTGTCGAGAGACATTGGCCTTTGGGCTGCTCGAGCCGGATATACTCTCGGCTCTACCTTGAATAGTGTCCTTGGCCCCAACACCAACCGTCCCCACTTCCCCAGAACCTACATCAGCAGGCCCATCAGACGCTAATCGCTGAGTGACAGGCCTACCAATGGGGGCCGAGGGAAGGGCGGCGGCTGCGCTTTGAGCCTCCCGACCAGCTCCCCCTCCAAGAGAGGTGCTGACCTTTGGACGAAGCGGGCTGGATGCTCTCTCAGCCCTTCTTTGTCTTGCTGCCGCTGCGGCAGCGAAACGCTGAGCAGTTCGCTCAGCTTGTCTTTGAAGACCCGGACGAGCCGTGGCCTTCGAGGAGCAAGCTCCAGTCGGCAATTTTTTAGGAGAGCCGCTCTCCGTTTTATTATTATTTTTGTTATTTTTCTCCATCTTTCAATCCCACGAGTTGCAGAGAAAGGGAAAGGTCCGCCCGGGCAGAGATCCGCAGTGCCCGGGTAAGGCTAAATAGCATCGAAGGGCGCCCGGTATTCGATGCACTCCGTTAGCGACTGGGCTATTTGAGGGCCCCCAGCCAGGCTGATCCTCGGCACGGGTCGTATTACACCTTGATCCAGCCCTTACTAAAAGGAAGGGGGGGGGGGGGAGGAGAAACGAAGAGTGAGGATACAAGGCTTTGGGATGAGGGAAAAGAAGGTCGCCGCTCGAATTTGCCGCCGAAGCGTTACCAGGTGTCACCACGAGGAGGCTCCACCCCCACACGGGGGAGTGGAGGGCGCATGCGCACCTACGAGTCGACGCTTTGGGGTGGCGCTGGTGAGTGCAAGGCGCAGTCACCCCCATCAAAGACACCTAACTCCAGAGGTTATATGCGTGACAAATCCCGGGAAAATTAAAGAAATTCTGCAAAAATATCATGACGATCCTATTAGTGGTGGCCACCCAGGAATAAATCGCATGACAGATAAAATCAAGCAGAAATATAGCTGGCTGAATATGAAAAATGACATACGAAAATACATAAAGAACTGCATCCACTGCAAGAAAAATAAAACAAATAAACACATAAAAGAGCCAATGACAATAACGGAGACACCTCCGAAGGCATTTGACATTGTACAAATCGATACAGTCGGACCATTACCGAAATCGATAAATGGAAACGAATATGCAGTTACCATTATATGCGATCTAACAAAATACACATAAAATCAATTATGACAGACATGGGCACCGAATATAAAAACAACTTATTCAAAGAACTGTGTAAATTACTAAAAATTGAGCATAAAACCTCAACACCCTACCATCATCAAACCTTGGGTACAGTAGAACGCAGTCACCGAACATTCAATGAATATGTACGCTCGTACATATCCAGTGACAAAGACGATTGGGATGAATACCTTAAGTACTTCGCGTATTGTTACAACACAACGCCATCTACCATACATAAATATTGCCCGTTTGAGCTCATATTTGGGAAAAATCCACCAAATTACGAATTTTTAGAAGAAAATAAAATCAATAAAACACAAAAAGCACTTATTAATAGTCATATCCAATTTCAACCAATTATATATGACTATTCTTAAGGTGGATGGTGTAGTGTGACGAACACGCTGTTGACTTCAGAATATTTCGTCACAATAAACAAACACTAGTGACCTAGATAAATCATGAACTCAGCGGGAGTTCAACTTCACTAGCACATGCCGCATATTTGGTTACATATGACAGCACTTGATCGCAAAATGCTGACGCTAGACATTCACATATTTACACATGTACATTAGGGTTATGATTTTTTTTAGATCTAAATCCCTGTGGTGGCAAACGATGAACTTTTGTTCAAAACTGACAAAACTAACTCCAATTTTGATAAAGTTTAAAAAAACCTTACGCGCATAACGGAATTTTGTTTGAGGAAAATTCACGCTGTTTTTATTTTGTATTGAATATGGTATACATTATTAAACTGTATGTTATTTTAAATTTCTAAGTTACTGTTTATGAACTTGTGGTTGAGATACTTGTCACTTTTGCAAGTGCTGTGAATCTCTTCCATCAATTTCACAGCTCGTTCAGCCACCATATTTGAACGAGGCACATCAAGCACAGAAGGTTCCGTTGTCCAATGAGTAGTAAAAGACTTTAAAGCCTTAGCACATTTCAGTTTGGCGACAGCAGCATGTAACTCATCGTTTATGTCCTTCGAATAATGCTGATTTGAAAACCATGCCTTTGCCCATGCATTCGCTATAAAGTCACAGACGAATTTGAGCTGATGTCTCCATTTGGGAATAAGGAAATAAGCAATCAATGCAAATATTGCTCGTGAATTCCACCTGGCACTATGAAGGGACGGCAGCTTGCGCCATTTGAGTAAAGGCCATTTTTTTTGCTTCTGGTAGAACTTGTATCCTTCACAGAGCTCAAAAAGAAACTTAAAGTCATCTCTACATATTATACATATTTACACATTTGGAAAGTAGTTTGTAAGTATTAGTGTTTAAGCTTATACGTGTAAGTCAATTATTTGTATAAAAAGAGAAAGAAGTTTGAATAAACACTGACTTTTGGATAACACGCTAAACTCCAGTGTTACTTCACTTACATGGCGATCCTGACCAGGCTTAATATCAGCGAGTCATAATCCCGCCAGGACAGCAGGCGAAATTCTGATATTTTATATAGCGTTGACAAGTGTTGCGGCCATATTTCGACTTCTTTTCGGCAAATGTTTTTGAATGAAACCTACAACAGCAAACAGAAGACATCCAGAAGACTGGCAGCATAAGTATTTTCCGGCAAATATTTTTGAATGAACCCTCCAACACCAAACAGAAGACATCCAGAAGACTGGCAGCATAAATATAAGTGTTGGAATGGTTTTACGTAAAATGAGTAACCGTGGAACTGAAAAAGGATGGTGAAGGATTTCTACAAAAGAAGAATTTGACAGGGTTTTCAAAAAATGCGAAGACACAGTTAAAGAATTAATAGCAATTTCCACTAAATTACTTCAGGAAGATAGCAAGACAAAACAGGGACCGAAACCGCTTGGCAGCACAAACATGCATATGTATACACACTTATTTACACAAACAACTCTCATGCAGCTGACCCGCATCGTTCCTGTTAAATTATGACCGTGACCCGACCCAGGTCAACAAACTGGAACGCAACTATTATATGCGAGCTAACAAAATACTTGGTAGCAATTCCGGTCCCAAGCAAACACGCAATTACAGTCGCTAAAGCCTAATTTATAGACAAATAAAAACAATCCTGACAGACATGGGCACAGAATATAAAAATAGCCTATTCCAGGAACTGTGTAAATTGTTGAAAATTGAACATAAAACTTCAACACCATACCATCATCAAACTTTGGGTACTGTGGAACGCAGTCATCGGACATTTAATGAATACATACGTTCATACATATCCAGTGACAAAGACGATTGGGATGAATACCTTAAGTACTACGCGTATTGTTACAATACAACACCGTCTACCATACATAAATATTGCCCGTTTGAGCTCATATTTGGGAAAAATCCACCAAATTACGAGTTTTTAGAAGAAAACAAAATCAGCCCACTGTACAATCACGAGGCTTATGACAAAGAAATAAAATATAGACTCCAGATAGCACAGCAGAGAGCTAGAAAATTAGTCCAAGAGGCTAAAGAAAAACAAAAGTTTAATTATGACAAAGCTAGTTATAGTAAGGAAATAAATATAGGAGATTTAGTATTAGTTAGAGAAGAGGCCTCTCATAAGTTAGAAAATAGGTATACAGGACACTATAAAGTAAAAAATATTGATAAAAATAACAACTACACTTTAATTCCACATAGCATAGGAGACAGTAACAAAAACAAAAAAGAAATCGTAATTCATAAGAATAGACTTAAACCAATCTAAAACTCGTAGCGTTAAACAATAAAAATAAGCAAAGCACTTTATTCATAATAATTCAGTAATAACAAAAAAAAAAAAAAAAAAATCCATAAGCATTCCAATTTACTCAATCTTATACACGGCACAAGCCAAAAGAAAACAATATCAAGTATCAAATAAAGTATACAAACAAATAGAAATAAAATAAAAACATGTGACAAAACAATGGTAACAAGATCCTAAAACAATTAAAATTTTCAAACAAACATCAAGCGGTTCAAATAGATATATATAGTTGACTACAAATATATATACAGTAGAATCGCGAAAAAGTTAACCAAACCGTTCCAAGGGTGTTTTACTTTTCCGAAATATTAACTTTTCCAAAGGGTTCTCGAATTTGAAAAAAAACACGGAAATAAACATAATTTTGGGAATATAATACGTTCAATTTATTTGCATGACTCACTTTTACTCGTAACAAAACAGAAACTTAGATTTAGTTTGTACTTTTTCACATTTTACATACATATATGTACATATTAATTTGTAAGGGCTGGTTTAAAGAAGCGGTCGAGACTTGTTTGTTTCTTTTCGTTTGTGTAATAGCTCCTGACAATTTTCGTGCGCATATTAATAAGATCTGATATCTGATTTGCATCGATTTGCAAATCGATTTCCACGAATACCTTCATCGATTTTTCTTAAAATCTCAGCTTTTTGATGCAAATTTAATCTGATTTGCAATGATTTTTTCTGCTTAGTTGACATTTTTTAACACACTAACTATAAACAACTCACAAGCACAAACGTTCATGACAAACTACGTACGTACCAACCGACACCGACAATAATTTTTTACATACAAATTCGGGGAATACACATAGCAATAAGGGGAATACCCGAACTTGTTTTTCTTGCCAAACAAACGGTTGGATTTGAAAAAATAGATAAGCTCGAAAAAGTTGACGAAAAGTTTACTTTTTAGAGCGGTACGTGGACGCTCAAAATCGGTCAACTTAGCCGAAGGTTTAACTTTCTCGCGAGTTAACTTTTGCGCGATTCTACTGTATCTATTTTTTTTAAGAGGGAAGGTGTAGCATTACATAAACACATTGCCCTTTTACTTTAAATGTCATGTGCACATAAAAAATGTATAAACAAATATGAATGTATATAAACAACATTCTGCCCAAATTAGTTACATTGAACTCAGCGGGAGTTTATACAAATAGTGCACATGCCGCTCATAACGAGGATCTTGTTACACTTGTGTGGACGGTCAAAGACACCGCCACAGACAGTCGCAATGACCAACTGAACACAACGTCAGTTTGTCAATGCGACTGACATATTTATATATTTATTGCAGTCATATGTTGACTTAGCATATTTTAGAATAATGCATTTTTATTTGTATGTATTAGTAAGGTATCTATTTGTATATGTTTTAGTTCGTAAATAATTTGTAAGTATTAGTGTAAGAATTTTGTATAAAAGAGAAAGTACTTTCAATAAACATTCAATTTGGATCTGCATGCTCAACATCTGCGGAGTGTTATTTTACAATATGTGAATTATATTGGATTATTGACTGTTTGCAACAGGACACTCAGCCAACGAGTACAAGATTTCCAATCACTTCAATATTCCACGGTATTATCGGCTCGTAAACATAAAACAAGGCACTTCTACCTTAGTATACATACTAAAATACCTTTCCTAAAATATTCAGGTTTATTTCAAATTAACATACGAACATCTTTTAAAGAAACTCAATGAAATGATACAACATTTTAATCAAACTTGATTTTATTAAATTAATTGAAGATACCACAATTTAATTGTACCATCATCGCTACATGACATAAGTTGACCTTCATGTGCCGGATTCCATTTAACGGCATTGTTGTCTTGTGTGTGCGCCTTATCCTCCGATGGTGTGTGCGCCTTATCATGGTTGGTTCATTCTTTTTTTAATTTGCATCTTTTTTAAATATGCGTGTCGCATCATCTCCACAACCAGTAGCGATTAGCCCAATTTTTTTGCACCATGACACATCATAAATAGTTCTCGAATGGTCGCCAGATAAGGTACAAACACATTTTCAAACTGTTTTATCTTCTGGTGTGTATATACCTTCCTCATTACCCGGATGATAAGCACGACATATTTGTATTTGTATTTGTATTTTATTCCATTTTCAGCATACATTTTTATTGTATTATCATATGAAGCTGATGATATCCTGGTTATGTGAATTGAGTACAGCAGCACAATCGAATTCATCAGGTCAGGGCTAAGTAGCGCTAAAACAACAACAACATCGAATTCATCATCACTAGCCAATTCCCAAATCCATGCCGATTTATCGCGCGAGTATGTGGCTAAAAGGTTGCTGGAACTTGACCAACATGCACTTTTTACTTCATTTTCATGTCCCTCCAATGTAGCAACGCACTCAAATTCTCCTAAACAAAATAATTTAGATTAGGAAATTAACTTTTGTTCATCTTAACACATACCAGTTGCCTTCGACCATATCGCTTGTTTAAGCGACATACATACATAAGCTACGGTTATTGCATGCTATTGTAATTCGCAATCAGCTTATAAAATATTTCGAAGATATAGTTTATATTTTGGAAAGCCAGAGTGTGGTTTTTCATACAGAAAATGAGGAAGCCAATCGCGCCATGCCTCAGAGCCAACAGTGCTCGCCACCAATAAATACATACAGGGTGTCACAGGTGTCCCGCACCTCCCGTTCTCTAAAGAACAAAAAGAATTTGACATTTGCGCAAAACGGTCATCAGAACCTGAGCCAAATGATTTAATACATACAATTTGAGCAAAACGGTTACATAGCACCTGAGCCAAATAATAAAATAAAATAAAAAATAATACTAACTTAAAAAACAACTCGCCTTCTCTAAAGCTTAGACATCGCTGTTGTACCATCAAAGCTTGGTACCAACAAAGCATGATAGCCAAATGAGGTACCCTCTGGTATGGGTGCGTTGGAACCTGGAATTTTTAAATTCGGATATGATGGTGGTGGACCATATCGTTGCTGTGTAATCAACCATGGTGGTGGAATCTTATGTGAATTCGGTCCAACCGGCAAACCAAGACCTATACGCAGCTCTTCAGATAAATCGCCTGGTTTTTTCTCTTTTAAACGTGTCTCATACTCTTTACCCTCATAATACAAGTCACCATGTATGGTCATACATGTTTGTTTGCCATCTAAAGAACATTACTAATATATTAATTCAGCCAATTTACTTTTTGTGAAAACGTAAACAAAACAAAAATCAGCTGTTTTGCCAATTCACAATGCAATTTTTTGCTAATTTATTCACAATGATGTGTCTAATCGGCGTTAACTTAACCAGGCCTTAGGGCCGCTTTCATAAATGCCGGTTAGTGCTTAATCTGAATTTAATCCTGATTTGTCTAAAATCCGTTTTCACCACGGCCGGCTAGCACAAATCTGCTGGTTAACGGCTGATAAACTTTACCGGCGATGGATGGCCGATTGAGCAAAAATTTGCATTTATCAGCTGTGGACACAATCAACATTTGTTTATATTCCCACAAAAGCAATTTTAATTTGAAAACTTTGTGCTCTTTTGTTAGTGTTTTGAAAGTTGGTGCCGTTCTAGAGACAGTTCAATGCCTAATTTGCCTTAAATATTGCTGATAGGGATGTTTTGCACATAAATACCATGAGACAGATCCTTCATTTTGGACCAAATTAGGGCAAATTTTTGGCGATAACTTTTTACAGAAATACAATTTGTAATCGCCGATTAGGAATAATTTAACCGGATTTTATGAAAGCGGCCTTTAGGTAGCCACTAACCGGAATTTAATTGACGAATTTTGTATGGTTAGCTGTCACATTAATCGCCGATTAGACCTAACCGGCTTTTATGAAAGTGGCCCTAATAGGATGTTCATGCTGAGGCAGCATTTTGCATTTTCTACGCATTTTAGCATTTACCCCAAAATGCAGCATTTATTTTCGCATTTTCCATACAAATTTTGACAGCAAAATGCAACTTTATTTTTGCATTTGCGTTATAAATGCAGAAATCAACCCTGCAATCTTCGAAAAAATTGGGACTCGTTTGGCAATACTGGTTGCTTTTTTGACATTTCTTCTTATCTTCTGACATTCTTATTGTTTGTAAAATTACAATTGTCGTGCGCGCGTATATTTTATACAAAAATTTATAAATAGTAATAAAACACTAAATCTAAAAAGTGGAATAGATTGTTTCTATAGTTGGAAGCTGCATAGTAAAAACGTAGGTATCCATATATGTTTAAAAGTACGGGAATAGTTTACAACTGCCACCGAGTGCGACAACACGTCCAAACATGTGCAGAGAGATAAATAAAGACGCTTTTCGGTCCCAGGAATACGAATCCGCCTCCGAAGAACATAAGTTTTTAATAGTTCGCAAGACATTTGCAAGAAAATTGAACATTTTTGGGTGTTTTCAATGTAGTTGTTGAAGATACGAATATATATATTATAAATATCTTAGTAAAATAAAAGTATTTAATGGAATACACCTTTTTCAGTTCAAAAAGTAAAGATTGAAGTTCAGAATTTCCATTTTAAGGTCAGAAAGTTGTAATTTTTGAACTGTAATTTAATTTTCGAACTTTAATTGTAACTTTCTAAATTTGAATTGTAATTTTTGAACTTTAATTGTAACTTTCTAAATTTGAATTGTAATTTTTGAACTTTAATTGTAACTTTCTAAATTTGAATTGTAATTTTTGAACTATAATTGTAATTTTCGAACTTGTATTGTAATTTTTGTAACTTTCTTAATTTGAATTGTAACTTTCTAAATTTGAATTCTAATTTTCGAACTTAAAATTTAATTTTTGAACTTAAAATTTAATTTTCTAAATACTTACTGTAACATTCTGATCTTAAAATGGAAATTCTGAACATGAAGTTGTAAAATTGAAACTTTTTGAACTGAGAAAGGTGTAGAATAGTATAGTTAACATTTTTGTAAATAGTAATATTAAGTATTAGATATAATTTAATTTAAATTGTAGTTACTAAGTATTAGTTTTAATTATTTTGAATTTGAACTTATAGATTTGGCATCTCCAGTACCTAGTACGGTTGTTCGGGCAACGTCCAAAAACGCCCCCCCAAGGTCAACAAATAAAAAAACCCTGGAACCTCCAACTATTGCGATGGAGTCCGAACCGATTGTTAGAAAGCTGGTTGTGGTCCCTCAAAAAAAATCGATTTTTGTGTCTCGGTTCCATCCAGACACTACTGAAGATGATTTGAGGTACCATATTTCTTCTAAGATTAAAGATAAAACCTTCACTGTTAGAAAGTTTAATTTCGGTTACCAACGGAATATGTCTTCGTTTAAAATTGACGTATCCGGAAAAGATTTTGACTCTCTTTTGGACAGTTCTTTTTGGCCTCCCGGGGCTCTTGTGCGGGAATTTGAGTACAGGCCGAACAGAAATGTTGACAACGTAGCTAAAATCTCTCGTAATGTTGAGTCAAAAAACTGAGTTCTAAGTCCGTGAATATCTTCTACCAAAATGTCAGAGGTTTAAATACCAAACTAAATGATCTGTATTTGAAATCTTTCCATTGCAGTTATAACGTTATTGCTTTTACCGAAACTTGGCTAAAACCGCATGTTTTCAATTCCGAGTTTTTTTGTAACGAATATCAAGTTTATAGACATGATCGCTTGAACAAGGTCGGAGGTGGTGTTCTAATTGCCGTTCATTCCTCCATTCCTTCAGAGGAGGTTAATGTACCTAACACGGATTCCATTGAGTTTAAATGCGTCCGCATCCAGCTAGAGAACGTGTATATGTACTTATCTGTTTGCTACATCCCTCCAGCATCTGATCTTTCAATCTACATGCAGCATGTCTCTCTGCTCAAAACTGTTAACTTATTGACTAAAGCTTCTGACTCGATGATTGTTTTAGGTGATTTCAACCTACCGCATATATCGTGGAACATATCTGATGGAAACATTATTCCAAATCCATCCAAACTGGGCTTCAATGACTTTTTGGATGGAATTTCCGATCTCTGCCTTAGTCAAATAAATGTTAACTCTAACAAGTTTGGTAAAATCTTAGATTTAATTTATGTTGATGATAAAAACAAATTTTCTGTAAATCGTTGTGATCCGTTAGCTTTACCCGAAGACGTCTACCACCCTTCTATGGAAATATTGCACGAAACCTTAAGTAATGGCCAATGTACACAATGCTGCTCAATTAGTAACTTTGATTTTAACTTCTCAAAAGCCAACTATAAGAAATTAAATAGAGAGCTGTCTAAATTAACTTGGCCTGAGCTTTGTGGCGATATCGATTCAAATGTTTTACACTTTAATCAAACTATTTACTACTTATTTGAGAAGTTTGTTCCTAAACGTAAAATAACATATGATCATCCAACGCAAGCTTGGTTTACTAAAGAGCTTATGATGTTGAAAAATAGAAAAACGCGTTCTTTCAAATTATTTAAGAAATCGGGGTTAAACAAACATTACTTGTTGTATTCTGTTCTACGTAAGAGGTACATCGACTTGCATAAAAAGTGCTATAAAGCCTATATCTCTAAAACAAAAAGAGACATTATTCGCAATCCTAAGTCATTTTATGATTTCGTAAATTCTAAACGAAAAGTAGTGGGATTTCCCTCAGCCATGAAATATAAAGACATTTTATCTAGCAATAATCAAGATATCGCAAATTTCTTTGCGCAATTTTTCACTTCTAACTATTCTGCCGTCACCAATTCTGACTTTGTAAATTATCCCTATGAGCTACATGGGAACAATTTAATTAATTGTCCAACTATATGCGCCAATGATGTTCTTGTTTATCTGAAAACCTTGAAAGAATCTTTTAAATGTGGTCCTGATAGGATTCCTACATGCTTCTTGAAGAAGTGCGCTAACAATATTTACAAACCCCTTACCAATTTGTTCAATCTGTCACTAAAGTGTGGTGTTTTTCCAACAGCATGGAAAGAGTCGTTTCTTCTACCGCTTCATAAAAGCGGAAGCAGGGCTTCTATAGAGAACTATCGTGGCATAGCGAAGCTGTCTGCCATCCCAAAAATGTTTGAAGCTATTGTTACCAATCAGCTTACGAATCCTATCTCTACCTTGATTTCTGACTGTCAACACGGGTTCTGTAAGGGAAAGTCCACCGTTACAAATTTACTTGAATTTACAAATCATGTCTCAAATGGCTTTAGAAAAAATCTGCACACCGACGTTATTTATACTGATTTCAGCAAAGCTTTCGATAAAGTGTGTCACTCGTTACTTATTTATAAACTAGATCTGTTGGGTTTCCAGCCGGGTCTCAATCGCTGGATCTCTTCTTACCTTAGCGACAGAATACAAAAAGTAGTGTTTAAAAATTGTGAATCCGATGTTATTTATGTCTCCTCTGGAGTTCCTCAAGGAAGCCATCTGGGCCCGATTCTGTTCTTGTTGTTTATAAATGATATTTCTACAGTAATAGAATTTTCGAAAATGTTAATGTATGCCGACGATGTAAAGCTTTTCTTGTCATTCGCATCACCCGAAGATAGCAATAAGCTTCAATCAGATCTAAATACACTAGTTACTTGGTGCGATTTAAATTATATGCCGCTTAATCTAAAGAAATGTAAATACATGCGTTTTTCGAGAGGAATTTCACAGCCAGCTTCCTATACAATTAACAATTACAATCTTGAACAAATATATGATTTTGTTGACCTTGGGGTTACTATGGATTACAAACTCAGTTTCAACTGCCACATTAACGTAACAGTCAATAAAGCTAGAGGCGTTCTAGCATTTGTTAAACGATGGTCTAAAGAATTTAGCGACCCTTATGTAACTAAAACTCTCTTTACTACATTAGTCAGACCGATACTTGAATACGGTTCTATTGTTTGGAACCCGCGTTACCAGGTCCACGTGGATCGCTTAGAATCAGTTCAAAAGCAATTTTTACTATTTGCCTTAAGAGATCTTCACTGGGATCCCTTGTATAATTTGCCATCGTATACGAGTCGCTTAAAACTAATTAATCTTCACAGCCTTTCTAGTCGGAGAGAAATGCTTGGAATTGTCTTCATGATTAAATTACTAAATGGTTCAATCGTAAGCCCGTTTCTTTTGAGCGAAGTGAACTTCAATGTACCTTCTCGCATAACAAGACATTTTAAACCACTTATCTTGAAGCAGTGCCGGACTAATTTTGAATTAAATGAGCCTTTTCGTTGTTTGTGTCAAGATTATAATTCTCATTCTGGTACGTTCGATATCTCAGACTCACTATACAGCATAAAAAAGTCGATTCTTTCTATCCTAAACACATAGCAACAAATTTTTTTTTTCATATCCTTTGATTCTTATCTTTATTCTTAACAATAACTTTTCGTTGTCAACTAATTACTTATTAATTGTGTAATCTTTTTTACTTAGCTGATGAGTTTTTCTCTCTAGCTGAGCAGTTTTAGATCTCGACGATTAACAAACCAAAGCCTTTCAAAGACTCGGCAC
This sequence comes from Sphenella marginata, assembly GCA_951509765.1. Taxonomy (NCBI): domain Eukaryota; kingdom Metazoa; phylum Arthropoda; class Insecta; order Diptera; family Tephritidae; genus Sphenella; species Sphenella marginata. The sequence continues at coordinate 54,947,235 of OX608081.1, read as the reverse complement.
GAGAGAACAATCCGCGCGTCATGCGGATGCGCCCCTCGCGCCGGTCGGGCGGGATATGGTGGGTAATCCGTTGGGCATTATTATTATTATAATTAATTAAAATTATAATATTCAATTAAATTTTTATAAATGTAACAAAATACAAAGTTAGACTATTAAATTGTTTCATTGCAAAAATCCAATTTTAAGCTTATTTTATTTATTGGACATGAGCCCAATATAAGGACATTGAGCAGTAATCGTGAGTATTTTGTGAGGTGATATGTAAGGGCTTTGAGTACTACGTGTGAGTAGTTTGTAAGGCCAAATATAAGGACATTGAGTAGTAGCTGTGAGTAGTTTGTGAGGTGATATGTACAATTAACAGGTAACCGCATCAGAGTTGCATTTTTTATTTTTTTCATTCGAAGTGGTTTTCCGATTGTCAATGTCTGTTTATATTTTTGTTTTGTTTACATTTTTGTTTTGTTTACATTGAGCAGTAATTTTCTAATTTATATCTTTTCGGCTTATTACTATAAAATACAATTCACAAAAGTGTTTGTGGAATGAGAAAAAGATGTTCACAAGTGAAACGATCGGGAAAAGTTATTTTACAGTTCTCAAAAGGGAGTGGGACTTGGAAAAAGCCTTTCTCTAGAGGCTCAGGTTCTAACTAAAAAGATTAACCATTTTGGTGAAGCACTCAATCTATCACATCTTTTTAATTCATATATCACCGCCAGACTTCTAAAACTAACCACGGAACTCGCAAAATAATATAAATTTGCTGCAAAAGCATTAATTTGAATTTCTTATATTTTTGTGCACATGTAAACAATAACAAAATGTCAACTTCTTATATAAAAGCTGAGTAACGTTGGGTGCCTTAGTGTTATTGCGTTGATATCGCTGTACCATGTATAAAACCATTGAAAATTTAAAAATAATATTTGAATAATTTATTTTTGTTTTAAACGATGAAAATGTTTGGCTTTGAGCTCGGTGTCTCCTAAACAGGAGCAAAAATTGTTTTTCTTATAATTTTCAGGTTAGGTTTAGAGTTCGGATTCCTTATCTTAATATTGGTGGTGCTTTTTAAACTGCGCTACCACCAAATTGGTACCAGCCTTTATTTTGAGCAAAAATACAATTGAGCAGTGCCAAAATAGTACTATGCGCAATTGCGTTAACACATTGCGCTGATACCGGCAATGCGATTTATTCATGGTATCAGCCCAACAAACTTAGCAGCAATAACCAGCCATTATTTCCCTCACTTTGACACAAGAAATTGTTGACAATTTACCGACCAGCAAAATACATAGCAGGGTTGCTTTTTATTCCTGCGTCTACCTGTTTATTGTATCATGGCCATATATAAGGGCATTGAGTAGTAGTTGTGAGTAGTTTGTAAGGGCTTTTATAAGTACTTTGAGCCTTTGTACTGAAGTGTTCATGAAGTAAATATTGAGTAGTTCAGGAGCTTGCTCAAAGTTTAAGAAAATGTTATTAGAAGAAAAGAGATAGACAATCACACAGATAAGACGAAGTCCTTATATTCTTCACACGGCCTGAACAAATTTGAACACATTATTAAGGGCTCATTTCATTAATGTAAATGCTTTTATAAGTACTTATAAAATGCTCAACTGTCTAGTAGGGTAGTGTGTTCTGCACAGAAATATTGGGGATTGCGTAGCTGGTGTTGGACCGCAATCCGCCTATGCAGAAAGGTGTCCTGCACAAAAGGATCTGGCCACTATTTGGTATCGGACCTACGTAAGTTCTTGTTTTTTTTTACAAATATGTTACTTCTCCGTGGCGGTTTTGCATTCTTCGGACTGAATTGCGTCTTGCAACGTCTCCTGACATTTTTGGTAGCTTTTAAGCATTCGGTAGCGGTTATAAACAATTACCAATAGTGCTATTATTATATATTTGTGGTGAGTGCTATAATTTGAAATGAGTGAAAGGCGAACGAATACTTTCACATGCAATATTAACCATTATAAACCCTTTTTTTGTTTCCAGTCAAAATGAAACGTGCGCATAGTATTTGGACAGCAGATGCGGAGGAAGTGCTTATTTTGCTGTGGGAGCAGAATTTGGATGACCTTAGAGGGAACAGGAAAAACAGCCACGTTTATATGGAGATGGCCGCGGAGATGCAGGCACAAGGCTATGGTATATACTCTTCAGCCATTAAAATCAAATTAGATAATTTGACTGCAAAGTACAGGTAAGTCTGATGTCTCATTATTCCCTTAATGTTATATATTTAATATTTTTTTCTTCTTTGATAGAAAAACAAAGACTGCCGTGGGTACAACCGGTGCCTCGCCACCTTCATGGCACCTGTATGAGCAAGTGCACCGCATAATCGGTGGATTAACCATAAATAACCTGAATTTAATAGTAGAGGAAAGCTACGCAATCGAAAGAAATATTGGTATGTTTGTGTTGATGATTTTTTTTGTACTTAAACGAAACTGTTTCAAGCCTCTGTCTGTCATAACAGATTTCAAAAAGGTTTTCAAAAACGCCTTATTTCAAAGTTTGGTTTAAGATTTATTTAAGTATGATTAAAATGAATTATAAGATAACAAAAAGTTTTCTAATTTTCAGCTCCGAGGCCATCATCAGCAGCAAACCAAAGTTGTTCGCCGCCAGCATCGTCCCAACTACCACCACTATCGCCATCTCCATCTCCATCGCCATTTCCGTCATCGCCATTGCCATCATCATCGCAATTGCCAGCACCAGCGACTCCGGGCCCTTCCTCCAAGGTTGCATCTGCAAAGAACAAAAATTTTGAGAGGATGGCAATTGTCTGCGAAGACATTAATACAATTTTTTCGGAGGGTATGACTCATTTTAAGAAATCGACCGAGGAGTTGGTCAATTTGGAAAAAGCTAAACTGCTGACCATGCAAGAGTTGAAGGACGACGCTAAGAGGCTAACGGAAGGAGTCCTCGATTTCTTGAATAGGCATTGATTTTTTTTATTCAATATTGTTAAATAGTATGTAAGACTTCAGAAATGAAGTATTTTTATGTGACGCAATTAAAAAATTGTATTTGATCCTTTTAGAAACAAAAATTTAAAACGACTGTTAAAGCTGAAAAACCTGAAAAGAAAAAAATGAATTAACATACGTACTTACCATATTATTAATACTTACCTATAATCATACTTTACTATATATAGATATGAATTTCCTGCTTTAATTAAATACTTACCTATTTACCTTTAAAATACTAACCTTTTCATGTATACTTACCTGTTGTGAACCACCCTATAAAAAGTAATAAAATGATAAAAAGTTGAAAAGTGTCTTTGTTTTATAAAAAAAAGTAATACGTGTGCGATACCTACCCGATAGCCAATTTTAAACACGGGTTAGGTACATGGTTATTTTGACCAGGATCGGAAAATGGGCCAGGGTATTCAAAGAATCGTTTCCGAGATGTCGCTCACAAACAATTTGTATGGCAATACAACGTTTACCGGGTCTGCGAGTAAAAAGTATAAACTTACAAAAATATGTACAGAAAGCACTCCTTATTGCTTCAGCTTCTACTCCGATTTGATGCAAGCTTGTGGATTGTGGTTGCGCCCGTGGTTCAGGTCTGCTTTGCTCGCTAAGCCAAGAGGGGCTAATCAGGTCTTTTTCTGCTATTAAAAAGTTGTGCAAAACGTAACAAGCTTTTATAATAGAGTTTGCGTTATTTATTTTATTGTCAATACCTTTCCCAATACGGCGAAACCTGAAATTTTACCAAAAAATCCTCTTCATTCCAGGACATCATATTATGTTACCTTTTTATATCTATTCAATTACCTTGCTTTATACTGGCCGAAAGCATTTTCAACAACTCTTCTGCATTTGGCATGCTGATAGTTGTACGCTCTTTGTGCTGGGGTTTGTCCAAGCTGAAAGGATAGGGCTTCATTAAAAACTTTGAAAAACGGAAAGCGGAGTCTCCAAGTATAACAACTGGGATGTCGAAATCCGCCAAAGTTGAGCTCATCAAGCTTAAAAGGGAACAATTCTCCAGTTCTGTTTTTAGGCTGGATTTCTCAAAAATTTGGGAGTCATTACACCTCCCTGGACTTCCCACGTTTATATACAAAAAGCGATACCTTAAAAAGAAAAGTAGCATCTTTAATACTAATTTATGTATATAAACATACAGTGGAATTTCGATTAAAGCATTTCGATATGAGCATACCTTGCATCAACTAGTGCCAAGAGAAATGTAGAATACCACCCTTTGTAATTTATATAGTCCACAGCATCCTCTTGCCTAGGGTGTATCCCTATGTGGCATCCATCTGTAATAGGAACATGTATTGTTATTATACTTGAATGTAATATAATTCTAAAAGCTTACCGATAGCTCCAACGCACTGGGGGAATCCAATGCGATTGAATCCGTCAATACACCCTTTAATAGTTTCTGCAGTCAGCGGAAGATGGTTTAAATACGTAGGTTGCAATACCTGCCAAGCTTCATTGGAAAATTCCAAAAGAAGTGTACATACAGTCGATTTTCCAACTCCAAACAAGTTCGCAATACTTCGGTACGCCGAGGAAGACCCAAGTGCATAGAGTGAAATTGCAACTCGCTTTTCGAGTGAAATTGAATTTTTGCAACTAGTTTCCTTTCGCTTCAAATTCTCCAAGACGCTGCACAATTTCGTGAAGGAGCTTCTGCTCATTCTAAAGTTTTTCTTGAAGAAGACATCACCACGAGATTGGCAGTCGACTTCCCAAAACGTGCTTGTTCGGCCCTGAAATGCAAGAAATATAAATATCACTTCTTGGACTGCATAACCCCACAAAGATTTTCATAAAATCAAGCTTATAGTTGACGGACCTAGACCAAAGTATTTGTCCTTAAGATGGATGTGACCTGTAACATACAAACATACCTCTTCTGTGCCGCAGGATCTCTCATTGCCAGAAAGTTCTATCTGAACGTACTCCAAGATTATGATTTGGACGTTTTTATATAAAACCAACATTTCCATCATGTTGGTACGTCTTTTCAACAGTTCGTGAATCGACGTATTCATTTCCACTATTCTTATAATGTTGCATATCATCGATAAATATATTTTAACAAAAAATAAAATATATTTCAACTGCCGCATTTTGAATTAATTGCAATATAAACAAAAAACATATGATTCGAACTTTGATAACTTTGCATTTACAAAATGCAAGCATGAACGCTAGAAGAACAGAGAATACTAGAGATATGGAGGGATCACTTCTCTGCCCTTTTAAATGGAGAAATTGAGCAAGAAACCAGAGAAGAGCTCGAACCCGAACCCACAATCGAAGACGACGAAATTGACGTCCCAGAACCCGACTATAATGAGGTGCGAATAGCAATATCCCGGTTAAAAAACAATAAAGCAGCTGGCGCTGATGGTTTGCCTGCTGAGCTATTCAAGCATGGCGGCGAGGAGCTGGTAAGGCGTATGCACCAGCTTCTGTGCAGAATATGGTCGGATGAATGCATGCCCGAAGATTGGAATCTAAGTGTTCTGTGCCCAATCCACAAGAAAGGTGATCCTGCAAACTGCACCAACTACCGCGGAATCAGCCTTTTGAATATCGCATATAAGGTCTTGTCAAGCGTATTGTGCGAACGATTGAAGCCTGATGTGAACAGACTGATTGGACCTTATCAGTGTGGCTTCAGACCTGGAAAATCTACCATCGACCAGATTTTTACAATACGTCAAATCCTGGAGAAAACCCGTGAGAAAAGAATCGACACACACCACCTCTTTGTTGATTTTAAAGCCGCTTTCGATAGCACGAAAAGGAGCTGCCTATATGCCGCTATGTCTGAATTTGGTTTCCCCGCAAAACTTATACGGCTTTGCAAAATGACATTGAGCAACACCACCAGCTCAGTCAGAATTGGGAAGGACCTCTCCGAGCCGTTTGAAACTAAACGAGGTTTCAGACAAGGTGACCCCCTATCGTGCGATTTCTTTAATTTGATGTTGGAGAAAATAATACAATCTGCAGAACTCAACCGCGCTGGAACAATATTCTATAAAAGCGTGCAACTGTTAGCATATGCTGACGACATTGACATTATCGGCCTTAACAACCGTGCCGTAACCTCTGCGTACTCCAAACTAGAAAAAGAAGCGGAAAAAATGGGTTTGGTGGTGAACGAAGGCAAAACGAAGTACATGCTGTCATCAAGCAAAGAGTCAGCGCATTCGCGCCTTGGCACCCACGCCACTGCTGGCAGCAAAAAGTTCAAAATAGTGAAGGACTTCGTTTACCTTGGATCCAGCATAAACTCCAACAATAATGCCAGCCTAGAAATCCAACGAAGAATTGCTCTTGCAAATAAATGCTACTTTGGACTGAGTAGGCAATTGAAAAGTAAAGTCCTCTCTCGACGCACGAAAATCACACTCTACAAGTCACTCATCGCTCCCGTCCTGCTATATGGTGCAGAGGCATGGACACTAACAACATCTGACGAGGCTGCATTGGGAGTATGCGAGAGAAAAGTTCTGCGAAAGATTTATGGGCCTCTACGCGTTGGCGACGGCGAGTACCGAAGAAGATTTAATGATGAGTTGTATGAGCTTTACGCAGACGTCGACATAGTACAGCGCATTAAAACACAGCGGCTTCGCTGGCTAGGCCACGTCGTGCGAATGAACGAAGACGATCCAGCCCAGAAGGTATACTTATCGGCACCCGCCGGTGGAAGCAGAGGAAGAAGAAGACCACCAGTCCGATGGAAGGACCAAGTGGAGACCGACCTGCGATCTCGTGGGGTCTCCAATTGGCGCCAGTTGGCGCAAAGAAGAAATGACTGGCGAGCTATGTTGGACGTCAAAATCGCTCAGGCGGTTAGATGGCCATTTAAAGAAGAAGAAGAAGAAGAAGAAGAAGCATGAACGCCTTCCGAAAATAAATGTCCGAAAATGCAAAATGTTGCATTTTAAATGCAGCATGAACACGATATAAGACTTCTACTTTGCTTATACCGAAATAAGTGGTAATCATTTGCGACCGTACGTAACTGCTAATACCCGTCCAAATATATCGGGAGGGGTATCACAACACGCGCTTAGGTCCCAGTAATGCGAATCCGCCTTCAGAAAACAAATATTTCAGAATTTTATGTCATTTTTATGTGATTGTTGTAATCACAAACTGCACTGAGAGAAAAAATATGCAAAAGTGCGTTCTGCGCGAAAATAATTGGGATCACGGAGCCGGTATTGGACCGGCTGAGGGCTATTTTTTTAGCACATAAAACACATGGATCGGGCCCCTAGTTCAGAATTTCACCTGGGCTATTTTTTTTATTTATTTTTTTTTTTTTTTGAAATAAAATATTTGTTTACAGATTTCGGATTCTTGTTACAGAGATCAAAACGCGTCTTTAAATAGCTCTCCCGATATATCTGGTGGAGTATTAGGAGTTACGTACTGTCGTAAAGAAATACGGTAAAACTTTCCATCCAACGTCAAGTGTAAATACACCTCCAAAAATCTAGGTAGATGTATCAAACGACGCGTCTTCACCTCCGTAACAATAATCTGGAGGGGGAAATCCGATATTTTTAGAATTTTGCGAGATATTTGCAGTTAAAGTTCAGAATTTTCTGTCATTTTCATGTGGTTGTTGTAATCACATTACCCTGTGAGAAAAGAGTGGCCGTCGGAAGGACATCACCGTGGCGGGAACTGAACCAATATTTTTAGTAGTTTGCGAGATATTGGCAGTTAAAGTTCAGAATTTTCTGTCATTTTCATGTGGTTGTTGTAATCACATTACCCTGTGAGAAAAGAGTGGCACGCGGAAGGACATCACCGTGGCGGTAGCCACGGCTATGGCAACCACCCGGAGTTGGAACGGCGTAGCCCAGGGTTATTTTTTGAAGCGCGGGCGAAGGCCGCCTACGCGGAAAGGTGTTCTGCACATAAAAAACGTGGACCGGGTCCCGAATTGGGGGTCTGACCAGGGTCAATTTTCGGTTTTTCACTAATAACTTTTCACAGAAACAAAATATTGCTTTTACCCCTTCGGATTATTGTTACGGAGGTCAAGGCGCGTCTTTTGATATCTCTCTCGAGATTTTTGGACGTGTATTAACACTTGGCGGCCACCGGGGTGTGGAGGTAGTGTTGTCGGCCTACCACACCGAAGGTCCGTGTTCGAGCCCTGTTGTTGTTGTTGTTTTAACACTACGTTGCCCTGCCTAGGTAGTCAGTATCAACCTTACCCAATATTGTCGTCGAACTCTTCTAACGGAAGTCCTAGAAACCTTGCGGCTTCAACAGGGGAGGACCAGAGGGATATGGGTGTTAGAAGAGTAGGCTCGGATGAGCAGACAAAAAGATGGTTAGTAGTATGGCGGGACAAGCCGCATGCCGGACAAACATTAGGCAAGTCGGGGTTCAGTCTGGATAGGTAAGAGTTTAACCTATTACAATATCCAGACCGGAGTTGGGCCAGCATCACCCTAGTCTCCCTAGGCAGCTCGCGCTCCTCTTCGGCAACGGGTGGTGTTGTTGCCTGAAGAACGGCGTTCACCGGGAGAGAGCCAACATAGGAATTTACCGAATTCGTGTGGATGAGGGTGAGGGCCTGCCGGTGCACCTTAGGATCAAACGGCGTGGAAATCAGGTGCCGAATCTCATCGTAGTGTTTGCGTAGATGGCTCCTTATGCTCCTGGGGGGCGGATCCTCGTTGATCAGCGACCGTTCGGATGCTGCGGTTTGCAACAGTTGAACAGGAATTGCCTGGTCAACATCTCGCTATGCTCTTTAACGCCGAGCATTTTCGCTTCGTTATGAAGGTGATTCTCAGGAGACATAAGAAGACACCCAGTGGCGGTACGAAGGGCGGTGTTTTGGCAGACCTGTAGCCTCGTCCAGTGTGTGTCAGCTAGCCCCGACGACCATATTGGTGTCGCGTAGCTCAGTACCGGCTGGTCAATTGCTTTATCTGTAGCTAGTAAAGTTTCTTTGTCTTTACCCCAAGTGCTGCCAGCTAGGGACTTGAGGATTTTGTTACGGCTTTGGACTTTATTGGCAATTGCGGTCACATGAGCGCCGTATTTGAACATGTTATCAAACGTCACCCCTAAGATTTTGGGGTGTGAGACAGTTGGTAGCTTGACACTATCAACGTAGACGTCTAATTCCATGTTCACTTACGTTGTCCACGTCGTGAATAGGGTGGCCGAGGACTTATTCGGTGACAATGCCAGGTTTCTCCCGGCGAAGAATTCGGACACGGCTGGGAGGTATGAGTTAATGCGAGAGCAGAGTACTTCAACGGAGGGGCCTGTTGCCAGAATCGTACAATCGTCGGCGTAAGAGACGATCGAGACACCCTCTGGTGGGGGAGGAAGTTTCGATACATAATAGTTAAACAGAAACGGGGATATGACACCACCCTGTGGCTCCCCTTGTTTAACTATTCTGGGTTTTGATCTTGCGCCTCTAAACTCAACCGACGATTGACGACCACTCAGGTAGTTGGCAGTCCAACGTTTAAGACAGGGAGGAAAGGGCGAGTCTTCAAGGTCTTTCATTAGTTGCGCATGGTTGACCGTGTCAAAAGCTTTGGCCAGGTCAAGCGCAACTAGCACTGTCCTGTGGTTTGGACGCTTTTGGTTTAATCCGTCCCCTATCTGAGTGGTCATGGCGTTCAGCGCGGTGGTGGTGCTGTGATTTTTGCGAAATCCATGCTGATGTTCGGCGAGCCGCAGGTTTGCCATGAAGTACGGCAACAAGATAAATTCCAACACCTTCACTACTGGCGAGAGGAGAGATATCGGGCGATATGACTCCCCTACGGCAGCTGGCTTGCCAGGCTTTAGTAGTGGGACCACCTTTGCTTGTCTCCATCTTTCAGGAATAACAAAGGTGGACAGGGAAAGGTTGAAAATTTGTGTAAGGTATCTTATGCCTTCGTCGCCGAGGTGTTTCAGCATCAGCATGGAAATGCCATCGGGGCCAATATATTTGGTGTTCTTTGATCTCCGAATTGCCTCATGAACTTCTGTTGGGGAGATGGCTGTGGACGACGTCCCGGCGGCAGCAAATAAAAACGCACTTGTAAATTTTAATACGTTTAATTTAGAACAATACCGAATTGATACAAAGTCTGTATATAGGCGATACAATATGACTTTAACAATGAAACAAATGTAATATGGATGTAACAAGTTATGACGACTAGTAAAATTAATTACATTGGTAAAAGACAGGAAAAATTAATAAATTACAAATTGTGTGTCTTCTTCGCTTGTTGTACAAAATGGTTGTGTGAAAATGATAGAAAGAAAATGCTGATAATGATAGATTTTCGATAGATTTTGGCGCTGCCAGATTGCGCTGTGGCTACGTAGTCGTTCACATTCCACCTCCTGGCGAATCTTCCGGGGATTCGCAAAAGCGTAAAGCGGCTAGCTGTCGTGCGGGTCGGCGTAAAATGCCGTGTGACGTGCGCACATTGGCGCTACGAATTCTGCCGTCATTGCCTGGGAATACCTCCGTTATCTTGCCCTTTTCCCAATGACTTCGCGGGGCTGACGGATCGCATATCACCACCAGTGCCCCCGGCTTCAGTGCCTCAGCCTCGTCCCTCCACTTAGCACGACAGAGGAGACGTGGCAGGTACTCCAATGTCCAACGCTTCCAGGCACGATCTTTCAAGTTCTGTGCTATTCTCCATTGCTTCCGAAGGCATAGGCGTTCTTCATCAGGATGTGGCGTTTGCGTAGAGTTCAAGCAACCCAGTAAGAAATGATTTGGGGTGAGGGGTTCCGCATCCCCTGGTGACACCGGTAAATCAGTCAATGGACGGCTGTTAATTATGTTTTCTATCTCAATTGTTACGCTGCGGAACGTTTCGATTCTTGGCGCTTCTTCTTTGAACACTTTCTCTAGCAGTCTTTTGGTGCATTGAATGAGGCGTTCCCAGCAGCCTCCACTGCTTGGGTCTGCTGGATAGTTAAAAACCCAATCGATCTTGTTTTTTGACATTTCGCGTGCGATGGCGCCAAAATCGAACAGCCTCTCCGCCTCCTTCATCTCCCTCTGTGCTCCCACAAAATTGGTCCCATTATCGCTGCGCATTCGTACGGGCACCCCACGTCGATTGACAAAATTTCGAAGACAGATGATAAACGCATCGGTTGAGAGATTCTCTGCTAGTTCTAGGTGCACGGCTCTGGTTGTCATGCAAGTGAACAGTGCAATCCAACGCTTTTCTCTTCTTCTTCCTATAGCCACATGAAAGGGACCGCAGTAGTCCACGCCGCTGTACGTGAAGGGGCGGACGTAGGGTGTAAGACGGTCTTTAGGTAGCTGACCCATAAGAGGCACTGATGGTCTTGCTCTGTCGTATATACAAACTGGGCAGTGTTTCTTTACGCCTTTTAACACATTGCGTATCGCTGTAGTAGCGTTGTCGAATCTCATTGATGATCAAGCACTCGTTTTGGTGGTGCCTTTTCTTGTGATGGTCGGCTACCATTAACTTGGTTACGTAATTGTGCGGTGGCAAAATGATCGGACGGCGTGCCGATAGCGGCAAACAGTAGGCTGCGTCTATTCTTCCATAGACCCTCAGCAACCCGTCTTCATCTAAATACGGCGTTAACGTGTACAGGCTACTACGCTTAGTAATGGCGATTTTGTTTCGTAATGACTGGATTTCTGGTTGGTAAGCTTCATATTGCACCATGCGACATACTTGATTTTCCGCTTCAGTTAATTCATCCGCCTGTAATTCACCTTTGCGTACTCTCTTCCTGACATTACCAACGAAACGTTGTACCCAACCCATGACTCTGACAAGTGTACAAAAGGAGGAAAATTTAGTAAAATTGATAAATTTTTCACCTGGTTTGCAGAGAAGTAGTTGGCGGCTAGTTAGCTCTTCGCTGGCACATTCGGTGGATGACAACGTGCTTTCTCGAGGCCAGTGTTCCTCGTCCTGGTATAAAAATATTGGTCCTTCAAACCATCGTGTTTGTGATGACGTCAATTTTGGGCGTGTAGCTTCATCGGCAACGTTCAGGGTAGTAGGCACCCAACGCCACTGATCGATCGTGCTGCTGGCCAAAATTTCAACGATTCTATGTGCAACGAACGGTTTATACGCCCGGGTGTGAGAGCGTATCCATAGAATCACGGTCTGTGAGTCGCTCCAAAAAACGGTTCTGTTGACTTCGACATCAAGGCTTTGTTCAATTGTGTTTTTTATTCGGCATCCCATCACAGCTGCTTGTAATTCCAAACGTGGAACTGTTGTGGCTTTGAGTGGCGCACACGAAGACTTAGCAAAAACTAACGACACTTCGACTGTACTGCCCTTTTGCACCCTCAAATAAGCAACGGCTGCATAGGCGAGTGTACTTGCGTCGACAAATATATGCAGCTGGATGTTGTCGGCGTTTGGTATTAGACTGGAATAACAACGTGAAATTGATACTGCTCTCACCGACTGAAACTGCTTCCACCAACTTCTCCATCGTGCGGCCAAATCAGGTGGTAGTTCTTCATCCCATGTTACGGCTTGTTTCCATAGCGACTGAAGCAACAATTTAGCTGATATTGTGATATTTGTGAGGAAACCAAATGGATCGTACACCGACATGACTATCCCCAAAAGTTCTCGCTTCGTCGGTGATCGCTTGCCTTCAAGAATGTCTTTGGCTATTTTGAAAAACTTAAAGTGAAACTCAAGTGCATCCGTTGTTGTGTTCCAAAACATGCCGAGGATTTTGTCGACATCGGCTTGACGTTCAAGATTGATGACGGCTGAAGCATGATTGTTCGTATTGTTTAGGCTGGCTTCTAGCGTTTTGTTGTTTGACACAAATTTTCGAAGATGAAATCCGGCGGCTTTGTTGATCTGCACGGCCTCTGCTATAGTTTGCTCAGCTTCTTCTGGGTCTTTGAAACTTATTACAAGATCGTCCACATACGTCTTGTTGATGACGGCATCCGAGCCTCTTGGCATTTCGGAACTGAACTTGGCGGCATTAAGATTCTTTATGTACTCGGCGCAGCACGGTGAGCAGGTGGCACCGAATATCATCGAAGTCATGACATACACACAAATTGGCTTACTGGGATCACCATCTCTCCAGAGAAAACGCTGCGCATTCTGATCTTCGGTCCTGATTTGCACTTGGGAAAACATTTCCTGTATATCTCCAGCGACGGCGATTACCCCTGTGCGAAATTTGAATAAAATACTAAGCAACGACTGTGCCTTCTCAGGCCCTTTAAGCAGGGCGCTGTTAAGCGACATGTTTGATGCGATGGCAGCAGCATCAAATACAATGCGTAGTTTGTCTGGTTTATGTACGTTTACAACTCCAAAGTGCGGCAGGTACCATGTCGTTGGTTGCAATAGGTTGATTTCATTAGGCGAGAGTTGCCTGGCGTAGCCCTTGTCGATGTATTTATTTATTTCGTTGACGTAGCATTCTGCAAACTTGCTATCTCTTTTCATTTTTGCTTCGATGTTAATAAGACGTTTTTGTGCTATGCTGTAGCTCGATGGAAGCTTAACGTTGTCATCTCGCCACAACAGTCCTATTTCATAACGACTTCCAAGGTATCTCGTTGTATCTTCCAGAATTTTTCTTGCTCGCATATTATCGTCAGATTCTAAAACGATGTTGACAGGCGACTTGATGGCTAATGTGTCAGTGGCGATGTAGTCTTCGACTAGCTTATGCAAGCGCTTTACAGATGGCGATTCCTTGACCAGCATAACTCGCGCCTCGTTGTCGGCAAACCCCTGTACTGGCCCGTACACCATCCAGCCTAACTTAGTTTTGGCGGCAATAGGCTGGTTTGGTCCACTTTCGATCGTGTTGCGTGCGACACTTAGAAACGAGTTATCTAACCCAAGTAACAGTTCTGGCTTTACGTGAGCATAGTTGGCTACTGGCAACGTCTGCAAATGACTAAATTTAACTTTGTCAAAAGATTGCTTTGGTAAATCTAAATTTTGTATCGTTCGAACATTTTTTATGGCAAACGTGTGACTATCGTCTAGACCTCGTATGTCTACCGATACCTTTCGTGACTCTTCTGTACTTTTGTTTTTTCCGTACCACTGCAATGATAGTAGTGACTTTTGCCCCTGCAAACCTAGGTTCTTAGCCACCTTTTCGCTTATCAACGATATCGACGACCCTTCGTCGAACATTGCAAAAACTTCTAGCTGACCACGAGGCCCAAACAATGTAACAGGTATTATTTTAAATAATGTTGACTGACCTTCATCGCGGCAATTGTAGACGTGTTCTACTTGGCTCTCGTTGGCATTCGTACTTACGTTGGCATTGTTACTCACTTCAGTTGTGGCATGCAACCGTTGGTGGTGCTTACGCTGACACCCATCGATAGCACACATGACTCGCCGTTGACACGTTAGCAAATTGTGACCCTTGACCAGACACCCAAAACATAATTGGTGGCGCTTTACGACGGCCCATCTTTCGTTGACGTTGTGTGCGTTAAACTGTCTGCACTCTGTGAGAGCGTGACCCTGGCTGCATAAAACGCATCGTTGCTGACGACGTGTGTTTGGTACTTCTGTGCTATGTAGTATTCGACGGCTACCACCTCCTGCTACTGCTACCTGACGATTACTTGTTGTTGGTTGAGTGGCTTGACGTGTCACTGGCATTAGACTGCTTCGTTCGGCTACCCTCGGCATCAGCGCAACTATTCGAGCTAATTCACTCAGCCAATTAGCGAAACATTCGACTGTTGGATATGTATTTATTTCTGCAGCACGTCTACCCCACTCAAATTGCTTTGAGGGAGGCAGCTTTGCTATTAATGAGTCAAGCAAGGTTGGATTGATGAGGTGATGCTCGCATCTTGCCGATTTAAAAAACGCGACTACATTCCGTACTTTTGACGCAAGATCTAGTATCTGGTCAAGACGATTTTCCGCAATGTGTGGAAAGCTTTGTATTTTTTGTAGCTGTGAACGAACCAACAATTCCGGTCGGCCAAAACTAAACTTCAATTCATTCAAAACACTAGGTACGTTCTCTGGATGTATAAGCAGCGATGTCACCGTTCGCTTCGCTTCACCTCGCAAAGCCTTTTGTAACCGTATAAGGTTTTGTCTACAAACGGTGGCGTACGATGCGGCTGCATTATAATTGCTGTTGGCTGTGGTGTTGTCGTTGACCCATGTGGTTGCTGACTACTTACTACTTGGTTGAGTTGTGTATTTGTTGCTTGCTGTGCCGGCCGTTCCCGTTGACTATCTTCCGTGCTTTCCGCTTCAATACGTTGGCGTAGTTGCACCAAATCAGCTCGCTGTGTGTTCGTCTCATTGCGCAATTGTATAACAGATTCGCGTAGTGCTGTGATTGAAGCCACAAGAGCGTTCAAGTTGTCTTGTGGTTGTTGTTGTTGTTGTTGTGGTGCTGACGTTGCACCTGTCTCAATAATAGTTTCGTCGAGATTAATTTCTTCCTCGGCTGGTTGTTGAACGTGACTCATTTTGCTTTTGGATCTTGTGATCATCAATCGGCTAAAAGTAGGGTTATGTACCCTTTGGCGCCACTCGCAAAGTCGCGCAGCGAAACAACAAAAAAAAAAAACGAATAAGCAATTGGCGGCCCGTTATGTATCTGCTTATATACTTAACGGTAAACTTCGGTCATTTGGTAAGACCGAAATGGCTGAAATCTGTATATTAATAAATTGCATATGTTACAATGTATAAATTTCAAATATTTGGAGTATACGGCTTCGGCTTTAAATGTCCCACGCACTTGCAACGTGCTTTGTAGATAATTTTCAAATGTCCAATTTGTAAAGTTCGGCTATCGAATATGGCGGCTTGACAATTGCCCGGAAATTTGCTGCGATTGGCAAAAAAGACAATTTGTGAAACTGATGTCCAATTGCAAAGTTGGCGATCGAAATGGCGGCTTTACGATAGCCCGGCAATTTGCTGCGATTGGCAAAGAAGATAATTTGTAAAACTATGTGGACGACGTCCCGGCGGCAGCAAATAAAAACGCACTTGTAAATTTTAATACGTTTAATTTAGAACAATACTGAATTGATACAAAGTCTGTATATAGGCGATACAATATGACTTTAACAATGAAACAAATGTAATATGGATGTAACAAGTTATGACGACTAGTAAAATTAATTACATTGGTAAAAGACAGGAAAAATTAATAAATTACAAATTGTGTGTCTTCTTCGCTTGTTGTACAAAATGGTTGTGTGAAAATGATAGAAAGAAAATGCTGATAATGATAGATTTTCGATAGATTTTGGCGCTGCCAGATTGCGCTGTGGCTACGTAGTCGTTCACAATGGCAATGGGCGCATCGCTGTTTTTGTGTTTGTGCGCTTCCCTGGTGGCTCGGCGAATCTCTTTGTTCAACGGAGGATGCATCACAAATTGTCGGCAGAAGGCGCTCGCGCATCTTTTTGGCTTCGACTGAACCTTATCACCGAAGGCGATGGATATTTTGTCGTTAGGTTTAGTCGGGTTGGACAAAGATTTCACCGTCGACCATAATTTGCCAACTCCCACTTAGCGCGTTTGTGTTGATCTACTAAGCGTCTGATTTCCGCATTAAGATCCCTTATTTGAGGATCTGTAGGGTCAAGGCGTCTAATATGGTCACGTTCATTTGCCAGGGCCGCTGCCTCTGCGGGGAAGAATGGACGCACTTCCTTTATTCTACCTGACGGAATGTGTTGATGGGAGGCTGAAATTAGGGCCATACGAAACACCTTTTCCCCTTCTCGTACGTCAGACGGGGTGAGAATAGCAGCAAAGGCGCTCTCTGTGGTGTTGAGAAAACCCTCCCAGTCGGCTTTATTGAAGTTAGTGTAAGTGCGTTTCTCAGCGGTGACAAAGTCGGTGGGGCGATCGATAGAGAGCACTATAGGTAGATGGTCTGAAGCAAGCGTCAGCATCGGTCGCCAGTCAACGCAGTTTATAAGACCTGCGCTGACTATGGTGATGTCCGGCGAGCTAGAGCAGTTTGCCGTACAGAACGTCGAATCATCTATTTGGTCAGCCAGCTCCTGTCCCCTACCATCGGCCTGCAAGCTGGAGTGCCACAGGTCGTGGTGTGCGTTGAAGTCACCAAGGATGACGCGGTTCTCGCCCCTGAGTAACGCACGAATGTCAGGGTGGTAATCCCTGGGACAACAGGTGACAGGAGGTACGTAAATGTTTATGATTTGAAGGTCGACATCGCCTGACCGGACAACCATACCAGCAGAGTTGATGCTGGGGGTCAAGGACTGGTGCGTATGCCTAGGTGGTAATAGGCTGGGTCGCGCACTACGGCGCAATCTTGAAGTCGAAGGAATCGCGTTACCAGAAGGTAGAGGCGAGTCGAACGACGTTGAAGGTTGCGTAGCTCGACAGCATGGCGCAACGTACGTATCAGTCCATAGGTTCCTGTTCGCGAGTCCAGAGCATATAAGCAGGTGACACAGGCCAAGGCAGTTATTGCACTTGACTGATGCCAACGGCGTATATAATCTTAACCGACAAACAGTGCACGTAGTATAAGGGACCAGGAGCTGATGGTTGTGGCTTATACTCGTGCAGATGCTGGAAGAAGAGGGGCTGACCGAGGGGGTAGGCGAGAGCGGACGCTCAGCATTGCTCAAATCCACTTGGGAAGTCCTACGTAGGGAGTAGCTGTGAGCTGCTGTGTGAGATGTTGACGTCTGGGGGCGTGAGCGGCCGCTCGGAAGGTCTACTTGCTGATGTGCATTGTTAGTGCTAGTCGTGGAGACTGATGTGACAGAGTCAGACATATGTGGCCGAGCGATACTTGATCGACGACGGCCACTGGTACGTAGAACCGGCTGTCGTGGGAAAGTTCGAGCCCTGGTGCAGGTTACATCAAAAAGTGATTTGAAAAAGTTTTTTCAAAACGGGGTCGCCCCTCGGCAGTGGTTTGGCAAACTCTCCAAGTGTATTTCTGCCATGAAAGGCTTCTCAGCAAAAATTCATCTGCTTTGTAGATGCCGTTCGGAGTCGGCGAAAAACCGTAGGTCCCACCAATTTGTAGGAAAAAATTTCAAAAGCGGCACACCACAAATTGGAAGAGAAGCTCGGCGCAAAAATCTCCTAGGAGGTTGATGATATAACTGTTGTATATCGCGCCATATATATATATATATACATATATATATTAACACTTGACGTTGGATGGAAATTATTACCAGAAATACTCTTGTTGTTGTTGTTGTTGTAACGCCACGTAGCCCTGCCTGCCGGCGTTCGCTGGAATAGAGCTGACATAGGAATTTACCGAATTGGTGTGGATAAGGGTGAGGGCCTGACGGTGCACCTTAGGATCAAACGGCGTGGAAATCAGGTGCCGGATCTCATCGAAGTGTCTGCGTAGGTGGCTTCTTATCCTCCTGGGGGGCGGATTTTCGTTGACCAGGCGTCCGTTCGGGTGCTGCGGTTTGCAACAGTTGAACATGAATTGCCTGGTCAGCATTTCGCTATGCTCTTTAACGGCGAGCATTTTCGCTTCATTGTGAAGGTGGTGCTCAGGAGACATAAGAAGACACCCAGTGGTGGTTCGAAAGGCGGTATTCTGGCAGACCTGAAGCCTCGTCCAGTGTGTGTCAGCTAGCCCCGACGACCATATAGGCGTCGCGTACCTCAGTACCGGCTGACCAATTGCTTTGTATGTAGCTAGTAACGTTTCTTTGTCTTTGCCCCAAGTGCTGCCAGCTAGGGACTTGAGGATTTTGTTACGGCTTCGGACTTTATTGGCAATTGCGGTTACATGAGCGCCGTATTTGAACATGTTATCAAACGTCACCCCTAAGATTTTGGGGTGTGAGACAGTTGGTAGCTTGGCACTATCAACGTAGACGTCTAATTCCATGTTCACTTACGTTGTCCACGTCGTAAATAAGGTAGCCGAGGACTTATTCGGTGACAATGCCAGGTTTCTACCAGCGAAAAATTCCGACACGGCTGGGAGGTACGAGTTTATGCGAGAGCAGAGTTCTTCAACGGAGGGGCCCGTTGCCAGTATCGTACAATCATCGGCGTAAGAGACGATCGAGACACCCTCTGGTGGGGGGGGAAGTTTCGATATATAATAGTTAAATAGAAACGGGGATAGGACACCACCCTGTGGCACCCCTTGTTTAACTATTCTGGGTTTTGATCGGGCGCCTCTGAATTCTACCGACGATTGACGACCACTCAGATAATTGGCAGTCCAACGTTTAAGACAGGGGGGAAGGGACGAATCTTCCAGGTCTTTCAATAGTCGAGCATGATTGACCGTGTCAAAGGCTTTGGCCAAATCAAGCGCAACTAGCACTGTCCTGTGGTTTGGACGCTTTTGGTTTAGTCCGTCCCCTATCTGAGTGGCAATGGCGTTCAGCGCGGTGGTAGTGCTGTGGTTTTTGCGGAAACCATGCTGATGTTCGGCGAGTCGCAAATTAGCGGTGAAATATGGTAATAAGATAGATTCCAACACTTTCACTACTGGCGAGAGAAGTGATATCGGGCGATATGACTCCCCTACGGCAGCTGGCTTGCCAGGCTTTAATAGTGGGACCACCTTTGCCTGTCTCCATCTTTCAGGAATGACAAAGGTGGACAAGGAAAGGTTGAAAATGTGTGTTAAATATCTTATGCCTTCGTCGCCGAGGTGTTTTAGCATCAGCATGGAGATGCCATCGGGGCCTATGTACTTGGTGTTCTTAGATCTCCGTATTGCCTCTTGTACTTCGGTTGTGGAGATGGCAATGGGCGCATCGCTGTTTTTGGGTTTATGCGCTTCCCTGGTGGCTCGGCGAATTTCTTTGTCCAACGGAGGATGCATTACAAACTGTCGGCAGAAAGCGCTCGCGCATCGTTTAGGTTTCGACTGAACCTTATCGCCGAAGGCGATGGATATTTTGTCGTTGGGTTTAGTCGGGTTGGACAAAGATTTCACCGTCGACCATAATTTGCCAACCCCAGCCGAGAGGTTACAAGACCTTAGGTGCTCTTCCCACTTAGCGCGTTTGTGTTTATCTACTAAGCGTCTGATTTCCGCACTAAGATCCCTAATTTGGGGATCCGTAGGGTCAAGGCGTCTAATATGGTCACGTTCATTTGCCAGGGCCGCTGCCTCTGCGGGGAAGAATGGACGTAATTCCTTTATTCTACCTGACGGAATGTGTTGACGGGAGGCAGAAACTAGGGCCATACGAAACGCCTTTTCCCCTTCTCGTACGTCAGACGGAGTGGGGAGAGCAGCGAAGGCGCTCTCTGTAGATGTTAAGAAACTTTCCCAGTCGGCTTTGTTATAGTTAACAAAGGTGCGATTGTCAGAAGTGACAAAGTCGGTGGGGCGATCGATAGAGAGCACAATGGGAAGGTGATCCGAAGCAAGCGTCAGCATCGGTCGCCAGTCAACGCAGTTTATAAGACCAGCGCTGACTATGGTGACATCCGGCGAGCTAGAGCAGTTTACCGCCACTCTAGTGGGGGCATCCCCATTAACTGTGCAGAACGTCGAATCGTCTATTTGGTCAGCCAGCTCCTGCCCCCTACCATCGGCCTGTAAGCTGGAGTGCCACAGGTCGTGGTGTGCCTTGAAGTCACCAAGGATAACACGGTTCTCACCCCTGAGTAACGCACGAATGTCAGGGTGATAATCCCTGGGACAGCAGGTGACAGGAGGTATATATACGTTTATGATTTCCAAGTCGACATTGCCTGACCGGACAACCATACCTTGACGTTCTAAGGTGGTGTCCCTCGGGTCGATGTCAGGCTCAAATAGACGGTACTGCACAGTTTGATGCGTGATGAATGCAAGACCACCCCCAAGCCCTCTCGCACGATCACAACGGTGTACATTGTACCCGTTGCAGGTCTGCAGAGTTGACCTTCCACCGAGCTTTGTCTCCTGAATAGCAGCGATTTTGATATTGTGTCGCTTCATGAGGTTTGTAATCTCAGCTATTTTGCCGGCTAGGCCGTTGCAATTAAATTGCAGGATTGCGAAGTGCGAAGGGGGAGTAGAGTTGATGCTGGGGGTCAGGGACTGATGCGCACGCCTAGGTGGTAGTAGGCTGGGTCGCGCACTACGACGCATTCTTGAAGTCGAAGGAATCGCGTTACCAGAAGGTAGAGGCGATTCAGATGACGTTGAAGGTTGCGTAACTCGACAGCATGGCAGAGCATATAAGCAGATGACACAGGCCAAGGCAGTTATTGCACTTGACCGATGGTTGTGACTTATACTCGTGCTGATGCTGGAAGAAGAGGGGCTGACTGAGGGGGCGGGAGATAGCGGACGCTCGGCATTGCTCAATTCCAC
Organism: Sphenella marginata; assembly: GCA_951509765.1. Lineage (NCBI taxonomy): Eukaryota > Metazoa > Arthropoda > Insecta > Diptera > Tephritidae > Sphenella > Sphenella marginata. The sequence goes on along the minus strand of OX608081.1, from coordinate 54,925,858 downwards.
TTGGGAAGTGCTACGTAGGGAGTAGCTGTGAGCTGCTGTGTGAGATGTTGACGCCTGGGGGCGTGAGCGACCGCTAGGAAAGTCAACTTGCTGAGGTGCATTTGTGATGCTAGTCGTGGAGACTGAGGTGACAGAGTCAGACATATGCGGCGGAGCGATACTTGATCGACGACGGCCACGGGACGTCGGTGGACGCGAACAGCAAGGGGCCACAAAAGTTCTATAAAAACTAGCGGGCCTATGGGTAGAGGGATTTAGTCCGGAGCAACTTGTTAGGTGCAACCACCTATTGCAATTGGAGCATTGTACTGAGTGTGAGCGTTTATCATAAATTTTCTTCCAGCATATACAGCAGATCCATTCTCTTGGTCCCGGGTTGGATTCAATACCAGCCCGGATCAGGAGAGTCTTGAGCAGTCCCGCTGCAAGGAGCTGCTCGGAGGATGACATTATTGGGGGGAAGATTACTGACGGTTTAGGCAGGGGGGTAGCGAAATAACAGCCCTTGGTCGGGGAAACCCCGAGTCATTCCGGTACGTAGAACCGGCATGCACGTGGGTCAGGAACATAACCTCCTCGTACCTTTCACCAGGTGCGCTGTTTGTCGGCAAAGATTATATACGCCTGCGGCATCGGTTAAGTGCAATAACTGCCTTGGCCTGTGCCACATCCATATGTGCTCCGGGCTTGCAAACAGGAACCTTTGGACGGATGCATTTATAGCCCCTTGTTGCAGTACTCAGCCGCCCTCCATGCCACACAACATCGGACAAGGCACGCTGAACCCTAGACTGCGTCACAGCTTGGGACTAAGCCAACCTCCATCTAGTCAACCACATCCGTCCCTTACCCCCAGCATGCCTTCACCCTCCCTCCCGACACACTTCAAAATCCTACAGCTGAACTGCAACGGAGATAACAGACTTTATGAAGTCGAGCAACATTAAACTGGCCGCCATTCAGGAGACCACACTGAACGCTAACTCAGATTTACGTACTCGGGATGGGTACAATGTGCATAGGAAAGACCGTCCCAGCGGTCATGGGGGCGGCCTTGCATTCATCACACACCATACTGTACAGTATAACCTATTTGCCCCGGACGTTGACTTCAGGGACTCTACCCTTGAATGCCAGGGCATAGCAGTCCGGACAGGCGACGTCGACCTGTAGCGCGATTCACTAACTTTTAACAATCCCGCAATAGAGATATTTAACATTAACGTATACTGTTTAATTTAACAATTGTGCGATTCACTAACTCGGATTTAACAACACTTGTTATCTATGGTTTAAATTTGAGAAAATGGGGCATCACTGGTACTGAAATGTCAAAATTTACGAAAAGTTCAAAGAGGAATAGAAGAAAAACAATTGTTCGCGCAATTTGTTAGCAGATATTTCAGCAAAGGGAAGTATTTTTGATATATTTTATATTTTTATTCACTTACTGCCCTTTATTTTTCTTTGTTTTTTCAGAATGGCGTCAACAAGTGCTGCAGCAACCAAAAGAAGTCGGGCAACAGCAGAACAAATAAGGGTAATGGTGGATCTGCTGGGAGAAACTCCTGGTTTGGCGTCAGGCAGATTCCAGCGGATGCACGGCAAGCTGGAAAACCAGAAGAAGTGGAAGGAGATGGCGGAGAAGCTGAACGCCATTGGAGGAGCTGTTAAAAGTGTGGAGCAATGGGTTACGGTAAGTACAAAAGTGAACAAAATGTTGCTAACCAATTCGGTAATTGTTTCCTAGGTAATTGTTTACGACCGTACGTAGCTGCTAATACACCTCCAAAAATATCGAGGGAGGTATCAAAAGACGCGTTTTGACCTCTGTAACAAGAATCCGAATCCGGAAAAGAAATATTTTAGTTCAGTGAAAAGTAATTAACAAAAAACCACGGTCGTAAAGAATTACCGTTTCCTTTAGGAGACAACTGCTTACACATTGTTTGAAACCTTTTAGCAGTCGTCTCCTAAACGAAACAATTACCACCAATTATATGGAATGGTGCATCGTGTGTAACTTTGTTGTTAATTTTTCTTTTTTTTTTGCAGGTCTGGCGAGATTTAAAAAGCCGCACAAGTAACCGTGTGCGTGACCGCAATAACCAGCAGTCCCAGACGGGGAATAGGAGCATCTCTGTAGCACCACTTACAGAGATAGAGATGCGCATTGTGGAGCTGATTGGAGACAGCTATATTGAAGGCGCACCAGACTGCTTGGATAGCTTGGTGTTGGAAGAGGTGAGTTTGTAGTTTTGCACCTATGTATATTGATTATTGTTTTTACTCATCCTTTCGTTCTCTTACAAACTTATAGCACCTGAATTTGATCGTGGAAGAGGAGTACCTGGAAGATGGTGCCAGTATCGAGCTGCAAGCAATCTCCGAGGTTCGAGACCCACCAGCTACACCATCTGCTGTCGATAGGCGAAGATACGAGTCAGTCACTCCTGCAACCACACCTCGAACTCCTGCAGCAACACCTCGCAGGGGCTTGAAAAGGAAGAATGCCGATGTGGCAGAGAGCGAAGCTGAGAAGCGATTTTTGGCGATCGCTGAAAAGCAGGCCGATACAATGAGGGTAAGAAATAATACAAAGTTTAAATGATTTTTAAGATTTTCTAAGAAAAAAATTGCCAAACACCTTATTAAACTATATTCTTACTATACTAAAATTGACAAAAATATATAAAATTGATTATAATTATAAAATTTCACTTTTCTTATTTATTTCTTATCCTCTAGATGATGGCAGAAACGCAGAAAAAGCTTGCGGAAAACGACGAGAGGAGGATTGAGGCGACCTTTGCGATGGCCGAGGCAATCAACAACATTGCCCGGTCAAACGACAATATTGCGAGGTCGACCGAAAATCAGTCGAAAGCCACAACGTTTTTTGGGGAAGCGGTGAGAATCTGCAGTGAGATTTTCAGCCGGCTGTCAGGTGCAATCTTAGAAAATAATTAATTTAAGTACTAATAGCTTTAATTTATCTTAGAATTGTTACTTTTTGGTTTATATATGTATCGTTAACATCAACTATAAAGCCATCATAGATTGTTTGTTTTGCTTTGTATTAGATTGTTTGCTTCTGCTTTGTATTAGATTGTTTGTTTTTGCTTTGTATTAAGTTTAAGTAAGTAAGTAAGAGTTTCTGGAAGATGGCTTTATATGTGATGATAGCGATATTTTTAAAAATGAATTTATAGTCTTTTGAAGTATTTGAAATGAACTGAATTGTTAATTTTATACCTGTTTTAAATGTTAGTTTAAGTTTTCTAGTATATATATATATTTTTCTTTATAAAATGTTGAATTGTTTTAAGTTTTGTTTAACATGTTTTCGTTTTTATGGTTTTTAGTTAAAGTTTTCTAGTCATTTTTTATTTTTCCTTATAAAATGTTGAATTGTTTTAAGTTTTGATTTCCATGTTATCGTTTTGATAGTTTTTAAGATTTTTTAAGTTTCTACACCTTTTCAAGCTAATAATAATAAGAGAACGAAAGCTTTTAATTTTAATATGTATACATGAAGTTGTAATGTTTTCTTTTTTGTAATTAGTATAAGTAAAGAGGTGATGTAATGTTTTCTCTTATCATTATTAGGTTGAAGAGGTGTATTTTTTATGATTTCTCTTTTGCTTGTAGTTTTTAATAAAAATGTTTTAATGGTCTGAATATGTGCCTTATTATCTTTAAATAAAATTAAACAAGAAAATAAAAAAAATAGAAGTTTTCAATCAATAAAAGTAGTACGTTTTATTTTGTTTGGTAATCGTAGGACAACAAACTGGCTTAACTTAATTGCTTAATTGTCCACGATGCCTGTAGGCTAAATATATAGCTATTGCGCTGCTTTCAAACAACGATACTATATTTTTACTTTTCATTAATTTTTGACAATTTTACAAGCTATCACTCCCCGAATGTAGAACTCTTACCTGCGGCGTACATTGTTGCTGCAAGGATTTATTGTGGATAGGTACACCATTTGGTGGGCGGAAGTTGACGAGAGAAAATCGGAGGAAATAATCCAAGTGTGTGCAGTTAACTTACTATGAAGTTGTGGTTACTACTAGTAAATAAAACTAGCTATTTGTAAATAGTATTGACGTGTTTATTTATTAGACGTTATAGATCGAAGTCAGAAGGAAAAAATCTAAAGAATCTATACATATATCAGACATGTGCAGTTATTCTCTCAATTAAAAGTGTGCGATTTCGCATAACTTTTACCCCGTCAAAACTCCGATATTACCAACTTTTCCTTTATATGTAAAAGCTATTAAACGAGTATGACAATCTGAATTAACACACAAAATAAACGGGTTACTTAAATTTAAATAAAATTTTTCAATAATAAATTTAAATTATTTGTAGATCAAACTCGTACTTATGAACTAGTTCTAAGAGTATTAGCAATTTTAGCCGAGACTGATCTTCGATAAGAAAACCCATTCACTATGTATCACTAGTTCGTTTTCATTAACCTACTTATGGTGAAAATTAACATTTAAAATAGCTTATGTTGTCATTAGAAATTATCATCTCGAAACAATATTAAAACCCAAATTTGTTAACTTAGGACATGTTAAAGTTTTGCGTAAAATCATATTCAATTGTCGGTATAACAGTTTGTACGAACTTTAAAAAAATTATCAAATACATATGCACACCTCCGTCCAGGCAAATGTGGGTGGCTTTCCATTGTGACAGTTTTCTTAGCATGATCCTGGGAAACATCCTCATACATTTGTTCAACAGTTAATGGCTTTCGATGCTATAAGCAAGAGTAAATGTAATATATTATGTAGGCAAATCGTAAAAAACAAATTACTCACTTCATCATAACCTACTACCCAAAGGCGAGGGGTCTGATAATATTTATCATGTTATGTGTAAATCATAGGTACGAGTATGCAAGACAGAGTCTGTGCTATCAACAGTGCCATCAGTAGCTTCTTTTGTTACCAATTCTTCATCTAATTTACGTGTTGTTGTTGCAACAGATGGATCTACCAATTGCAACATACCACTTTCTTCGAATTCATGCAATTTTACTTTGACATAAACGATGTTTCGCCGTGGGACAAGATAATAGATTGATGCGTGAACACAAGTCAGCTAATTGTGGTTTTAGATTCTCCGTCTTTAGACTCTTGAACTGTAATCAGAAAACGGTTTAAATATGTTCGAAAAATATTATTACATTCTTTCTTAAATTACCTTATCATTGATGTCAATGAAATCTAAAAATATTTGGCCCTGGTTTGACCAATTTGGTACTTTAATGGTTTTATTCGCCTCAGCACCTTCAAACTGACTCAAAAAGTTATGTAAATAATCCAGATTATCTGTAGTGAAAATAAGAAAGTAACTTTATTGTCTTTTCAATAGCTTTTCTACTAAGGCGCTCACCATTTATAATAGCATCTGGTACAATGTGCTGGAATATAACATCATGCGCTAGTGCCCAAGGTGTTGGTGGCAACGAATAAAATTCCTCTGATTTGAAGGATTTTTCATATGTTAAAAGTGCGTCGGTAATAGAAGCCGTCGGCGACGAAAAATACCACAGTTGAATCTACCAATTAAAATATCCAACATGTAAATTGAGCAAATAATTTTGTTTGAAAGCAATTCCACTCACCGCTAAAACTTTTATCCATTCAATGCCATCTAATGTGTTAATTGGGCGGCCAAGCAAAGGGACCATACTGAGACAGCATATTCTTCTAATGGTCCGAGATTAATTTGTTTAATTGCTTCATCCAAATGTTTAACTATCAAATCACTTCCATTATCTGACTTTATCCAAGGACATTCACTACCCTCAACATCTTCTTGTAGCGAATTCCGCAGTTGTAGTTCCAAATGTGTTACAATGCTCTCTTTGAAATGCTCATAATGCATTACTGACGATATTTTTATGTGTTGTAAAATTGTAGCACTATAATCATTCGATCCTCGTCCTTTAAATATATATGGCGATACAGAGTAGAGATGTTCATCTAAAGTAAATAATGAATATTAGTAGATATTTGCTTCAACAATACATGTGTCCTTACTTTGCACTTCGTGATCCAAATTTTTGCGAGTGGTTCGCACGATGAGTGTATTTTGTGGCCCGAAACCCAGTTTAAACTCAAAAGCCATATTTTTCACTTCAATAATTTGTAAATATAACACAAATTGTCCAAACAAAACAAAAGTAAACAAAACTTTAACAGCGCAAAAAGAATCTCTGATAAAATGTCAATTTACAGATTGACAACGATAAGTTATCGAATTTAGAGTTGACAAAAAGTTAGTGAATAGCATAGATTGTTAAAATTATTGTTACGTTAATTTATCGTTGACAAATTGTGTTAAAACAGTTAGTGAATCGCAAAATTGTTAAAATTATTGTTAAGTTAATTTATCGTTGACAGATTACGTTAAAAAAGTTAGTGAATCGCGCTACTGCGAGTGATAAATATATACATTCCCCCTGTTACGTGCTGTCCCCGCGACTATCGCCCTGATATTAGTGCGTTGCTATGGGGCGATAACTGTCTCATCCTAGGTGATTTCAACGCACATCACGATCTCTGGCACTCCAACTTGTCAGAAGATAGCAGAGGGCACGCACTCGCAGAGCAAATAGACAACTCGGCATTCTGTACATTGAATGGAAATGCCCCCACTAGGGTGGCAGGTAACTGCCACAGCTCGCCAGACATCTCCATTTCAAGTGCTGGCCTTATGAACCACGTCAGATCCCTCAGATCCCGGCCTGTGAACCCCGTTATTGGTGCCCAACCACCCGTTCTTGCTGAGGAAGAACGTGTCCTTCCGAGGGAGACTAGAGTCATGCTGGCTAAACTTCGGTCTGGATATTGCAATAGGCTGAACTCCTATTTGTCCAGACTGAACCCTACCATACCAAACACATGCCCTGCATGCGGTATGGCCCCCCATGACACGCAACATCTCTTTTCGTGTTCTTCGGAACATACTCTTCTAACTCCCTTATCACTTTGGTCCAACCCTGTTGAAACAGCGCGTTTCCTTGGACTTCCGTTAGAAGAGCCCGATGACAACTAGGAGTGTTCTGGCCCTTTGGGCAGGGCGAAGCACTGCTAACAACAACAACAACAACAACCACGTTAATTGGCAACCAATGCTTACGCTGGCATCAGACCACCTACCCATCCTACTAAACATCGAACGACCGTCCGACTTCATAAAAACGAACATACATCAACTTTAGTAATTACATTAATTGCAAAAATCGCTTGAACGAAATAAAATATCGGATTTCCCCCTTAGGATCATTGTTACAGCGGTCAAGACGCGTCGTTTGATACCCCTCCCGCTCTTTTTGGACGTGTACTAACAGTTGACGTTGGATGGATAGTATTACCTTTTTTTCAGTACAAAGCATGGCATACGCATACAGGTAATATCAACTCAGCAGCTGATTAGATTTTTTTTATTTTCATTTTCTCTAAACTGTCAAACATGCTTTACAAACGCTTTCATATTTTGTATTTGCTACTGCCTGTTTTGACGTTTTAGCGAAAGCGATTTTTAGTTTGACAGCGCCGATATTACCTGTATGAGTATGCCATGGTACAAAGGCAAAACAATATCACAATAGTTGCGTTCCAGTTTGCTGACCTGGGTCGGGTCACGGTCATAATTTAACAGGAACGATGCGGGTCAGCTGCATGAGAGTTGTTTGTGTAAATAAGTGTGTATACATATGCATGTTTGTGCTGCCAAGCAAATAAGGGTTGGCTGTCAAAAAATCTACTACTACGGGTCCGAAATTGACCCAAAAAAATATCAAGATCACTGCGTTGTTGTTGCATTTACATGTAAAATTTTATACAGGTCTGGGTTTGTGTTTAACTGGAACACGTCAAATAAGTTAGTACTTCAAGTTTGTTGTAACCTTTTTGGACGTATTAAGTGCATATTGCAACAGATCAATGGCAACTCTTACTTTTCTGGCGTCTGCCTTTTCCGGCTAAATTAACTGTAATTATTTGGAGCTGATTTTCCTTCGATTCGCGTCACAAGCTAGATAGAGGCAACCAGCGGAGAGGTATTTTTGCTCTATTAGTTCCACATTTTTTAAAAAATTCGATACGATACCGGGGTCTAGATACTCGATGCCGAAAAGTATCGTTAAAAAAGCATCGAGTACAAAATATCGGTATCGAAGGGCAAAAGTATCGATATAGTATCGTATCGTATCGAAATTCGTGTTCCTATTCTAATTCATTTTCTTATTCATTCGGTTCGTCATTGGTGGCACATAGATTTGAAAATTTGTTCCCGCAATTTTCTTTTGAGTTTTGTAAGCAGTTGAAGAGATGGATAAAGGAAGCTGTTGTAAGCAATGTCAAGACACATTTCTAGGGCCCACGGAAGATCTGTGGACACCATACAAACATTTTAGCGCGATTATTCAGCGGAACCTATGCCATCCTTCTGAACATTCTGTTATAGAGTTGGAGGTTCATTTTAAAAAGTTTAAACAACATTTAACATCACTCTTAATGTACCCGGTAAGATAGTTTTATTTTCCTCGTTATTTAATTGATGGCTAATTCGGTATAAATGCAGAATAGCTCCAACTCCCAAATTAAAAAAAAATGGTGAGGATTGATAGATAACATTGAGGTGAGTATAAATATATAAATTTGGTATTTGTTTCCTTTGGCACTCTACTACTAATAAAGGTAATCGTTTACGTGCAATAAAGGTAATCGTTTACGTACACTTCCAAAAATCTAGGTAGAGGTATCAATAGACGCGTCTTCAGCTCTGTAACAATAATCTGGGGGGGGGAGGGGGGTAAATCCGATATTTTTAGAATTTTGCGAGATATTTGCAGTTAAAGTTCACAATTTTTCTGTCATTTTCATGTGGTTGTTGTAATCACCTTACCCTGTGAGAAAAAAGTGGAAGGACATGACCCAGGTCAAATCCTGATATAGGGGCCTGATCCATGTTTTTTATGTGCAGAACACCTTTCCGCGTAGGCAACATGCCACGGTTCCCACACTTTTCTCACAGTGTAATTTGTGATTACAACAACCACATGAAAATTACATAAAATTCTGCATGATTCAATTACTAGACTTATGACCATTACAGCAACCACATGAAAATGACAGAAAATTGTGAACTTAAACTGCAAAAATATCGGACTTCCCCGTCCAGATTATTGCTACGGAGGTCAAGACGCGTCCTGATTGATCCTCTCGAGATTTTTGGATGTGTATTAAAAGTATTACCAACTTAACAGGATAGATACTCAAAACGTATATCGAATAAAAGATAATTAAATTACCTATGCAAAGATACCAAAATATTAAAAATCCATTCATTGGTTTTCGATAAATGTTCATTATAAAAACCGCTTTATATGAACTTTGACCCTTGATAACTCTTGTTGCTGTTGTTTCACCCGAAGAAGAAGTATACGGTTGAACTCACCTTACTAATATCTATCGATCCTCTCCCTTTTTTTTAATTTGGAAGTTGGAGCTATTATGCATTTAGGCCGTCTGTTTTAATACCTCAAATTATTTTTTTTTTTGCATTTAAATTAGTGGACAAAAGCATTTTTTCGTCTTTTTTCGAGGTTGGTCAACTTTGGCGCTTGTGTTCTGGGCGGAAATAATTGGGATCGCGTTGTTGTTGTTGGTGTTGTTAGCAGTGCTTCGCCCTGCCCAAAGGGCCAGTACACTCCTAGTTGTCATCGGGCTCTTCTAACGGAAGTCCAAGGAAACACGCTGTTTCAACGGGGTTGGACCAAAGTGATAGGGGTGTAAGAAGAGTGTGTTCCGAAGAACACGAAAAGAGATGTTGCGTGTCATGGGGGACCATACCGCATGCAGGGCATGTGTTCGGTATGGTGGGGTTCAGTCTGGATAGATAGGAGTTCAGCCTATTGCAATATCCAGACCGAAGTTGTGCCAGCATGACTCTAGTCTCCCTCGGAAGGACACGTTCTTCCTCAGCAAAAACGGGTGGTTGGGCACCAATAACGGGGTTCACAGCCCGGGATCTGAGGGATCTGTCCACCGACTCAGTGTGGAGGTCAGTTGGGCCCGCCTATGGTCCCGCAGATCCAACGGCAACGAGATGTGATGCGGGATCTCATCATAATGCTTTCGGAGATGTTTCCTTATGTCTCTGGGGGGCGGAGTTTCATCCAATAGCTGTCGATTTGGATGACTTGGTCTGTGACAGTTCAGAAGGAACTGCCTACTTAAAAGTTCCGCATGCTCGCAAACGTTGAGCATTTTAGCCTCCTGGTGAAGGTGAGACTGAGGTGACATAAGCAAACAGCCCGTCGCAGTTCTGATTGCGGTGTTTTGGCAGACCTGCAATTTCCTTCAGTTGGTGTTGTTGTTGTTGTTGTTGTTAGCTTCGCCCTGCCCAAAGGACCAGAACACTCCTAGTTGTCATCGGGCTCTTCGAACGGAAGTCCAAGGAAACGCGCTGTTTCAACAGGGTTGGACCAAAGTGATAAGGGAGTTAGAAGAGTATGTTCCGAAGAACACGAAAAGAGATGTTGCGTGTCGTGGGGGGCCATACCGCATGCAGGGCATGTGTTTGGTATGGTAGGGTTCAGTCTGGACAAATAGGAGTTCAGCCTATTGCAATATCCAGACCGAAGTTGAGCCAGCATGACTCTAGACTCCCTCGGAAGGACACGTTCTTCCTCAGCAAGAACGGGTGGTTGGGCACCAATAACGGAGTTCACAGGCCGGGACCTGAGGGATCTGTCCACCGACTCAGTGTGGAGGTCCTTTAGGGCCCGCCTATGGTCCCGCAGATCAAACGGCAACGAGATGTGATGCCGGATCTCATCATAATGCTTCCGGAGATGCTTCCTTATGTCTCTAGGCGGCGGAGTTTCATCCAATAGCTGTCGATTTGGATGACTGGGACGGTGGCAGTTCAGAAGGAACTGCCTACTTAAAAGTTCCGCATGCTCGCGAACGTTGAGCATTTGAGCCTCCTGGTGGAGATGAGACTCAGGAGACATAAGCAAACAACCCGTCGCAGTTCTGATAGCGGTGTTTTGGCAGACCTGCAATTTCCTCCAGTTGGTGTCGTGAAGGTTAGGCGACCATATGGGAGCAGCATAATCAATAACCGGTCGGCCAATAGCCTTATAGGTGACCAGCAACGTTTCTTTGTCTTTGCCCCAAGTACTGCCGGCGAGTGACTTGAGGATCTTGTTGCGGCTTTGTACCTTTGAAGCTATTGCGGTGGCATGATTAGCGAAGGTGAGGCTATTGTCGAATGTAACCCCTAGAATTTTGGGGTGGTTGACAGTAGGTAGTGGAACACCATCTACTTGGACATTCAACTCCTGCCTCATCTGCGCAGTCCACGTGGTGAACAACGTCGCCGTAGATTTAGTCGGGGAAAGAGTCAGGTTCCCCTCTGTGAAGAAGCAGGAAAGGTCGCGCAGGTAGTCATTCAGTCTAGTACAAAGTTCGTCTGTCGAAGGTCCTTTGCCCGTGGCCATCACAGTGCAGTCGTCAGCGTACGAAACGATGGAGACCCCCTCTGGTGGGGGAGGGAGCATCGAGATGTAGAAGTTAAACAGAAGGGGTGAAAGAACACCACCCTGCGGAACCCCTTGTCTAATTCTTCTAGGTCTACAACTCTCGTTTCGAAACTGCACTGACGCCAGCCGACCGTTCAAGTAGTTGGCGGTCCACCTTTTTAGGCCGGCAGGAAGCGGTGTCTCCTCCAGGTCTTCAAGGAGTGTGGCGTGGTTGACTGTGTCGAAGGCTTTCGACAGGTCAAGTGCCACGAGAACCGTCCTGTGGTTTGGTTGGTGTTGGTTCAAACCGAAGTTAATCTGCGTCGTGATGGCGTTCAAAGCTGATGTTGTGCTATGGTTTTTACGGAAGCCATGTTGATGATTGGCCAGCTGCAGGTTTGCAGTATAATATGGGAGCAGAATAGCCTCTAACAACTTCACTACCGGCGAAAGGAGAGATATCGGACGATAAGAGTCTCCTTGATTTGCCGGCTTCCCAGGTTTTAGGAGGGGGACCACAGTCGCATGTTTCCAGATATCTGGTATAACGAAGGTGGACAGTGAGAGGTTGAATAGAGCCGCCAAGTACTTGTGCCCCTCGTGGCCTAGGTGTTTCAGCATCTTCATGGCAATTCCGTCGGGTCCGAGTGATCTTGAAGGTTTGGCCTTCCTTATAGCTTCCTTGACCTCTGCAGCGGAGACGACAATGGGCGCGGCTGTGTGTTTGTGTTTGTGCGCGCGTCGGATGGCTTTTCTCTTAGCCCTATCCGCAGGAGAATGCAGTATAAATTGCCGGCAGAATGCGCTCGCGCACTTCCTGGGGTCCGACTTGACGTTATCGCCGAACGACCTTGTCATTGTATTTGGTCGGGTTGGATAGGGCCTTGACTGTCGACCATAATTTGCCGACCCCGCCGGAGAGGTAGCATGACTCTAGGTGTTCTTTCCACTTCTTCAATTTATGATCATTGACAGTCCGACGGATTTCTGCGTTGAGATCCTTTATTCTTGGATCTGCGGGGTTCAAGAGTCTCACTTGGTCACGTTCTCTTGCCATTGCCGCTGCTTCCGCAGGGAAATTCGGCCGAATTTCCGGGATTCTGCCAGCAGGGATGAAGCGGCCAGAGGCGGAATCGATGACTTTGCGAAACTCTTTCTCACCTTTGCATACGTCCGTCGGTGTGGGTAGGTCAGCGAAGGAGTGCTCTGTAAAGTCCGTGAAGCGGTCCCAGTCCGCTTTACTAAAGTTGATGTACGTTCGTTTTTCTGTCGTTATGAAGTAGGATGGGTAGGTGGTCAGATGCCAGTGTAAGCATAGGTTGCCAGTTAACGTGGTTGATAAGGCCCGCACTTGAAATGGAGATGTCTGGCGAACTGTGGCAGTTACCTGCCACCCTAGTGGGGGCATCTCCATTCAATGTACAGAATGCAGAATTATCTATTTGCTCTGCGAGTGCGTGCCCTCTGCTATCTGCTGGCAAGTTGGAGTGCCAGAGATCGTGATGTGCGTTGAAATCACCTAAGATGAGGCAGTTATCGCCCCTTAGCAACGCACTAATATCAGGGCGATAATCACGGGGACAGCACGTAACAGGGGGAATGTATATATTTAACACTCGCAGGTCGACGTCGCCTGTCCGGACTGCTATGCCCTGGCATTCAAGGGTAGAGTCCCTGGGGTCAACGTCAGGGGCAAACAGATTATATTGTACAGTATGGTGTGTAATGAATGCGAGGCCGCCCCCATGACCGCTGGGACGGTCTTTCCTATGTACATTGTGCCTATCACGAGTACGTAAGTCCGAGTTAGCATTCAGTTTGGTCTCCTGAATGGCGGCCAGTTTAATGTTGTTCGACTTCATAAAGTCTGTTATCTCCGCGATCTTACCAGCTAACCCGTTGCAGTTCAGCTGTAGGATTTTGAAGTGTGTCGGGAGGGAGGGTGGAGGCATGCTGGGGGTAAGGGACGGATGCGGTTGCCTAGGTGGAGGTGGGCATAGTCCCAAGCTGTGACGCAGTCTAGGGTTCAGCGCGTCTTGGCCGATGTTGTGTGGCGTGGAGGGCGGCTGAGTACTGCAGCAAGGGGCAATAAATGCATCCGTCCAAAGGTTCCTGTTTGCGAGCCCAGAGCACATATGGATGTGGCACAGGCCAAGGCAGTTATTGCACTTAACCGATGCCGCAGGCGTATATAGTCTTTGCCGACAAACAGTGCACGTGGTGAAAGTTACGAGGAGGTTATGTTCCTGACCCACGTGCATGCTGGAAGTAGGGGGGGACGAGAGTGGGGACTGAGGTGAGGCGGGAGCAGCAAGGCTGCAGGTCGTGAAGACCGGGCCACTGTCGTGGCCATTTGATGATGGTAGGTGCGGTGTGTGTGCGCCGGAGCGACGAGAACCGCGGGACGCGCGTGTGCGCGATCACCATGGTGCCTCAAAAGTACTGTAAAAAGTACGGGTTCTGGGGATGGCAGGGTTAAGCCCTGAGCATCCAGATCTATGCAACCATCTCTTGCATTTACTGTATTGAACGGAATGTGAACGTTTAACATATATTTTCTTCCAGCAGACGCAGCAGATCCAGTCTCTCGGTCCGGGGTTGGATTCGATACCAGCCCGTAGCAAGAGACATTGGAGCAACCCTGCTGCAAGGGATTGCTCCGAGGATGACAATTTAGGAGTGGGATTGGACAAATTGGACAGGGTTACACTGAAATAACAGCCCTTGGCCGGGTAAAACCCGGGTCATTCCGGTACGTAGAACCGGCTGTTGTGGGAATGTCCCCAGTTGGTGTAGTGAAGGTTAGGCGACCATATGGGCGTAGCATAATCAATAAGAAGAAACTGTATGAGTTTTGTAAAACCCTAGCTATAAGATAGAAAATGTTAATATTAACTTGAATTAGGCTCTTGTAAAGGCCGTAATAAATAAATAATCTAATCTAATCTAATCTAACCGGTCGCCCAATAGCCTTATAGGTGACCAGCAACGTTTCTTTGTCGTTGCCCCAATTACTGCCGGCCAGTGACTTGAGGATCTTGTTGCGGCGTTGTACCTTTGAAGCTAATGCGGTGGCATGATTAGCGAAGGTGAGGCTATTGTCGAATGTAACCCCTAGAATTGTGGGGTGGTTGACTGTAGGTAGTGGAACACCATCTACGTGGACATTCAACTCCTGCCCCATCTGCGCATTCCACGTAGTAAATAATGTCGCTGTAGATTTAGTCGGGGACAGGGTCAGGTTCCGCTCTGTGAAGAAGCTGGAAAGATCGCGCAGGTAGTGGTTAAGTCTCGTACATAGTTCGTCCGTGGAAGGTCCTTTGCCCGTCGCCATCACGGTGCAGTCGTCAGCGTACGAAACGATGGAGACCTCCTCTGGTGGAGGAGGGAGGCTCGAGATGTAGAAGTTCAACAGAAGTGGTGAAAGGACACCACCATGCGGAACCCCTTGTCTAATTCTTCTAGGTCTACATCTCTCGTTTCGAAACTGCACTGATGCCAGCCGACCGTTTAGGTAGTTGGGGTCCATCGTTTTAGGCCAGCAGGAAGCGGTGTCCCCTCCAGGTCTTTAAGGAGTGTGGCGTGGTTGACTGTGTTGAAGGCTTTCGACAGGTCAAGTGCCACGAGAATCGTCCTGTGGTTTGGTTGGTGTTGGTTCAAACCGAAGTTAATCTGCGTCGTGATGTCATTCAATACCGATGTTGTGCTGTGATTTTTACGGAAGCCGTGTTGGTGATTGGCCAGCTGCAGGTTTGCAGTATAGTATGGGAGCAAGATAGCCTCTAACAACTTCACTACTGGCGAGAGGAGAGATATCGGACTATAAGAATCTCCTTGATTCGCCGGCTTCCCAGGTTTTAGGAGGGGGACCACAGTCGCGTGTTTCCAGATATCTGGTATAACAAAAGTGGTCAGTGAGAGGTTGAATAGAGCCGCCAAGTACTTGTGCCCCTAGTGGCCGAGGTGTTTCAGCATCTTCATGGCATTTCCGTCGGGTCCGACTGATCTAGAAGGTTTCGCCTTCCTTATAGCTTCCTTAACCTCTGCAGCGGAGACGACAATGGGCGCGGCTGTGTGTTTGTGCGCACGTCGAATGACTTTTCTCTTAGCCCTATCCGCAGGAGAATGCAGTATGCTATCGCCGCAAGCAATGGCGACCTTGTCATTGTATTTGGTCGGGTTGGATAGGGCCTTGACTGTCGACCATAGTATAGTTTGCCGACACCGGCGGAGAGGTTGCATGACTCATTCCCACGACAGCCGGTTCTACGTACCGGAATGACTCGGGGTTTCCCCGACCAAGGGCTGTTATTTCGCTACCCCCCTGCCTAAACCGTCAGTAATCTTCCCCCCAATAATGTCATCCTCCGAGCAGCTCCTTGCAGCGGGACTGCTCAAGACTCTCCTGATCCGGGCTGGTATTGAATCCAACCCGGGACCAAGAGAATGGATCTGCTGTATATGCTGGAAGAAAATTTATGTGAAACGCTCACACTCAGTACAATGCTCCAATTGCAATAGGTGGTTGCACCTAACAAGTTGCTCCGGACTAAATCCCTCTACCCATAGGCCCGCTAGTTTTTATAGAACTTTTGTGGCCCCTTGCTGTTCACGTCCTACGACGTCCCGTGGCCGTCGTCGATCAAGTATCGCTCCGCCGCATATGTCTGACTCTGTCACCTCAGTCTCCACGACTAGCATCACAAATGCACCTCAGCAAGTTGACCTTCCTAGCGGTCGCTCACGCCCCCAGGCGTCAACATCTCACACAGCAGCTCACAGCTACTCCCTACATAGCACTTCCCAAGTGGAATTGAGCAATGCCGAGCGTCCGCTATCTCCCGCCCCCTCAGTCAGCCCTTCTTCTTCCAGCATCAGCACGAGTATAAGTCACAACCATCAGCTCCTGGTCCCTTATACTACGTGCACTGTTTGTCGGTTAAGATTATACACGCCTTTGGCATCGGTCAAGTGCAATAACTGCCTTGGCCTGTGTCATCTGCTTAGATGCTCTGGACTCGCAAACAGGAACTTATGGATTGGTACGTACGTTGCGCCATGCTGTCGAGCTACGCAACCTTCAACGTCATCTGAATCGCCTCTACCTTCTGGTAACGCGATTCCTTCGACTTCAAGAATGCGTCGTAGTGTGCGACCCAGCCTACTACCACCTAGGCATGCGCATCAGTCCCTGACCCCCAGCATCAACTCTACTCCCCCTTCGCACTTCGCAATCCTGCAATTTAATTGCAACGGCCTAACTGGCAAAATAGCTGAGATTACAAACCTCATGAAGCGACACAATATCAAAATCGCTGCTATTCAGGAGACAAAGCTCGGTGGAAGGTCAACTCTTCTGACCTGCAACGGGTACAATGTACACCGTTGTGATCGTGCGAGAGGGCTTGGGGGTGGTCTTGCATTCATCACGCATCAAACTGTGCAGTACCGTCTATTTGAGCCTGACATCGACCCGAGGGACACCACCTTAGAACGTCAAGGTATGGTTGTCCGGTCAGGCGATGTCGACTTGGAAATCATAAACGTATATATACCTCCTGTCACCTGCTGTCCCAGGGATTATCACCCTGACATTCGTGCGTTACTCAGGGGTGAGAACCGTGTTATCCTTGGTGACTTTAACGCACACCACGACCTGTGGCACTCCAGCTTACAGGCCGATGGTAGGGGGCAGGAGCTGGCTGACCAAATAGACGATTCGACGTTCTGCACAGTTAATGGGGATGTCCCCACTAGAGTGGCGGTGAACTGCTCTAGCTCGCCGGATATCACCATAGTCAGCGCAGGTCTTATAAACTGCGTTGACTGGCGACCGATGCTGACGCTTGCTTCGGATCACCTTCCCATTGCGCTCTCTATCGATCGCCCCACCGACTTTGTCACTTCTGACAATCGCACCTTTGTTTACTTTAACAAAGCCGACTGGGAAAGTTTCTTAACATCTACAGAGAGCGCCTTCGCTGCTCTCCCCACTCCGTCTGACGTACGAGAAGGGGAAAAGGCGTTTCGTATGGCCCTAGTTTCAGCCTCCCGTCAACACATTCCGTCAGGTAGAATAAAGGAAGTACGTCCATTCTTCCCCGCAGAGGCAGCGGCCCTGGCAAATGAACGTGACCATATTAGACGCCTTGACCCTACGGATCCCCAAATTAGGGATCTTAATGCGGAAATCAGACGCCTAGTAGATAAACACAAACGCGCTAAGTGGGAAGAGCACCTAAGGTCTTGTAACCTCTCGGCTGGGGTTGGCAAATTATGGTCGACGGTGAAATCTTTGTCCAACCCGACTAAACCAAACGACAAAATATCCATCGCCTTCGGCGATAAGGTTCAGTCGAAACCTAAACGATGCGCGAGCGCTTTCTGCCGACAGTTTGTAATGCATCCTCCGTTGGACAAAGAAATTCGCCGAGCCACCAGGGAAGCGCATAAACCCAAAAACAGCGATGCCCCCATTGCCATCTCCACAACCGAAGTACAAGAGGCAATACGGAGATCTAAGAACACCAAGTACATAGGCCCCGATGGCATCTCCATGCTGATGCTAAAACACCTCGGCGACGAAGGCTTAAGATATTTAACACACATTTTCAACCTTTCCTTGTCCACCTTTGTCATTCCTGAAAGATGGAGACAGACAAAGGTGGTCCCACTATTAAAGCCTGGCAAGCCAGCTGCCGTAGGGGAGTCATATCGCCCGATATCACTTCTCTCGCCAGTAGTGAAAGTGTTGGAATCCATCTTATTACCATATTTCACCGCTAATTTGCGACTCGCCGAACATCAGCATGGTTTCCGTAAAAACCACAGCACTACCATCGCGCTGAACGCCATTACCACTCAGATAGGGGACGGACTAAACCAAAAGCGTCCAAACCACAGGACAGTGCTAGTTGCGCTTGATTTGGCCAAAGCCTTTGACACGGTCAATCATGCTCGACTATTGAAAGACCTGGAAGATTCGTCCCTTCCCCCCTGTCTTAAACGTTGGACTGCCAATTATCTGAGTGGTCGTCAATCGTCGGTAGAATTCAGAGGCGCCCGATCAAAACCCAGAATAGTTAAACAAGGGGTGCCACAGGGTGGTGTCCTATCCCCGTTTCTATTTAACTATTATATATCGAAACTTCCCCCCCCCCCCCCCCCCACCAGAGGGTGTCTCGATCGTCTCTTACGCCGATGATTGTACGATTCTGGCAACGGGCCCCTCCGTTGAAGAACTCTGCTCTCGCATAAACTCGTACCTCCCAGCCCTGTCGGAATTTTTCGCTGATAGAAACCTGGCATTGTCCCCGAATAAGTCCTCGGCTACCTTATTTACGACGTGGACAACGCAAGTGAACATGGAATTAGACGTCTACGTTGATAGTGTTAAGCTACCAACTGTCTCACACCCCAAAATCTTAGGGGTAACGTTTGATAACATGTTCAAATACGGCGCTCATGTTACCGCAATTGTCAATAAAGTCCAAACCCGTAACAAAATCCTCAAGTCGCTAGCTGGCAGCACTTGGGGCAAAGACAAAGAAACGTTACTAGCTACATACAAAGCAATTGGTCAGCCGGTACTGAGCTACGCGACGCCTATATGGTCGTCGGGGCTGGCTGACACACACTGGACGAGGCTTCAGGTCTGCCAGAATACCGCCCTTCGAACCGCCACTGGGTGTCTTCTTATGTCTCCTGAGCACCACCTTCACAATGAAGCGAAAATGCTCGCCGTTAAAGAGCATAGCGAAATGCTGACCAGGCAATTCCTATTCAACTGTTGCAAACCGCAGCACCCGAACGGACGCCTGGTCAACGAAAATCCGCCCCCAGGAGGATAAGAAGCCACCTACGCAAACACTTCGATGAGATCCGGCACCTGATTTCCACGCCGTTTGATCCTAAGGTGCACCGGCAGGCCCTCACCCTTATCCACACCGATTCGGTAAATTCCTATGTCAGCTCTATTCCAGCGAACGCCGTTCTTCAGGCAACAACTCCACCCGTTGCCGAAGAGGAGCGCGGGCTGCCTAGGGAGACTAGAGTGATGCTGGCCCAACTCCGGTCTGGATATTGTAATAGGTTAAACTCTTACCTATCCAGACTGAACCCCGACTTGCCTAATGTTTGTCCGGCATGTGGCTTGTCCCCCCATAATACTAACCACCTTTTCGTCTGCTCAGCTGAGCCTACTCTTCTAACACCCATATCCCTCTGGTCCGCCCCTATCGAAGCCGCTAGGTTTCTAGGACTTCCGTTAGAAGAGCCTTATGACAATATTGGGTAGATGCTGACTACCTAGGCAGGGCTACGTGGCGTTACAACAACAACAACAACAGGTTGCATGACTCTAGGTGTTCTTTCCACTTTTTCAATTTGTGGTCATTGACAGTCCGACGGATTTCTACGTTGAGATCCTTTTTTCTTGGATCTGCGGGGTTCAAGAGTCTCACTTGGTCACGTTCTCTTGCCATTGCCGCTGCTTCCGCAGGGAAATTCGGCCGAATTTCCGGGATTCTGGCAGCAGGGATGACGCGTCCGGAGGCTGAATCGATGACTTTGCGAAACTCTTTCTCACCTTTGCATACGTCCGTCGGTGTGGGTAGGTCAGCGAAGGAGTGCTCTGTAAAGTCCGTGAAGCGGTCCCAGTCCGCTTTACTAAAGTTGATGTATGTTCGTTTTTATGAAGTCGGACGGTCGTTCGATGTTTAGTAGGATGGGTAGGTGGTCTGATGCCAGCGTAAGCATTGGTTGCCAATTAACGTGGTTGATAAGGCCCGCACTTGAAATGGAGATGTCTGGCGAGCTGTGGCAGTTACCTGCCACCCTAGTGGGGGCATTTCCATTCAATGTACAGAATGCCGAGTTGTCTATTTGCTCTGCGAGTGCGTGCCCTCTGCTATCTTCTGGCAAGTTGGAGTGCCAGAGATCGTGATGTGCGTTGAAATCACCTAGGATGAGGCAGTTATCGCCCCATAGCAACGCACTAATATCAGGGCGATAGTCGCGGGGACAGCACGTAACAGGGGGAATGTATATATTTATCACTCGCAGGTCGACGTCGCCTGTCCGGACTGCTATGCCCTGGCATTCAAGGGTAGAGTTCCTGAAGTCAACGTCCGGGGCAAATAGGTTATACTGTACAGTATGGTGTGTGATGAATGCAAGGCCGCCCCCATGACCGCTGGGACGGTCTTTCCTATGCACATTGTACCCATCCCGAGTGCGTAAATCTGAGTTAGCGTTCAGTGTGGTCTCCTGAATGGCGGCCAGTTTAATGTTGCTCGACTTCATAAAGTCTGTTATCTCCGTTATCTCCGTTGCAGTTCAGCTGTAGGATTTTGAAGTGTGTCGGGAGGGAGGGTGAAGGCATGCTGGGGGTAAGGGACGGATGTGGTTGACTAGATGGAGGTTGGCTTAGTCCCAAGCTGTGACGCAGTCTAGGGTTAACCGTGCCTTGTCCGATGTTGTGTGGCATGGAGGGCGGCTGAGTACTGCAGCAAGGGGCTATAAATGCATCCGTCCAAAGGTTCCTGTTTGCAAGAGCACATATGGATGTGGCACAGGCCAAGGCAGTTATTGCACTTAACCGATGCCGCAGGCGTATATAATCTTTGCCGACAAACAGTGCACGTGGTGAAAGGTACGAGGAGGTTATGTTCCTGTCCCACGTGCATGCTGGAAGTAGGGGGGGACGAGAGTGGGGACTGAGGTGAGGCGGGAGCAGCAAGGCTGCTGTTCGTGGAGACCGGGCCACTATTGTGGCCATTTGATGATGGTAGGTGCGGTGTGTGAGCGCCGGAGCGACGAGGACCGCGGGACGCGCTTGCCCGCGAGCAACATGGTGCCTCAAAAGTACTGAAAAAAGTACGGGTTCTGGGGATGGCAGGGTTAAGGCCTGAGCATCCAGATCTGTGCAACCATCTCTTGCATTTACTGCATTGAACGGAATGTGAACGTTTGACATATATTTTCTTCCAGCAGACGCAGCAGATCCAGTCTCTTGGTCCGGAGTTGGAACCGGCTGTTGTGGGAATGCGTAGCCGGTGTTGGACCGGCTGAGGGTTATTTTTGTGTATTAGCAGTTACGTACGGTCGTAAAGAATTACTGCACTATGTTATAACAAACCTATACGAACCTTGAATGTTAACAGAAAATTTAGCTACGCGTGCAATGAGTTGTAAAAAGTTGTAAACTGACGAAGTTATTAAGACTTCCATGAAAACTAAATAAAAAAAAAAATATTTATTTATTTATTTCATCTATACTATATAAATGAATTTATATAGTATATTTTGGGGCTGGGCGACTAAGGCCATGTAGCCCCATGTAAAATTGTTTTTATTTTTGTTTTTGTTGTTGTTTTCTTTTTGGTTATACTTCGTGAAGTAAATTGTGAAAGTTAAGAGCATCTTTTAAAATTTTAATGGTGTTTTCTTGGCTGCAATCAAGCACTTTTGTTAGGTTTATGTTTTGGTCTCCTGATATAGTGCAATCTTTGAGTATGTGTTCCACGCTAAGTGTTGTTGCGCACGTTTCACATTCTCTTGGTCGTGTGTGTTCAAAGTGGTGTTGGGATGTGAACTTTGTTACGCCAACTCTCATACGAGCTATAATTATGCAGTCGGTCCTTGAGAAGTTTGGGTTGTATTTTGGTCGTCCGATGTTGTTGTGTTTTCTTAAGAAGGACTCTGATAGAGACCATTCTTGATTGTGCTTCTCTTTGGCAAGGCTTTTATACAAGTTGGTTATAATTGTACTGAGGCATGGGACCTCCGTTATCAACGGCAAGTTTTTGGCTTGTTTGGCCGCGTCATCCGCTATCTCGTTGCCTTTAATCCCTACGTGTCCTGGTATCCATAGCACTGTGATTTCTACTTGGGGTGGCAATCCATTTTGCTGCGAACCTTATGGCTGCCAACTCAGCATTGTAAATTCCTGCGTTCGGTGGTAGTAGTGACTGGTGAACGATCTCATATTCGTCGGCTGATTTTTGTGCTACTACTGCGTATGTTGCTGTTTCGTCGCAGAGTGAACCATCTGTGTATAGGGTGATGTCCGAATGGTGACTGTTCTTGTATTCCAGAAACGCTTGCCGGTAGAAGGCTGGGCTGGTTTTATTTTTTTCTTTGCACACTAAGTGAGATGTTTACCGTTAGTTTAGGGTGTGTTGTGCTTTGTTCCATGGGTTTCGAAGGCATTGGTGTATTTGTAGTCAGCAGGTTCTTTGCTATAAGTTGAATGCTGCACCAGCTTTTGTTTGCTTTATTTTTGATTTGTGTTTTGCTTATTATTTCCCAAAAATCGTTGTGCAATGAATGCGCGTAAGACGTGAGCGCTTTTGCGGCCAGATTGGCTGACATGGTTTCCAGTAGCCGCTCAAAATCTTTAAAGCCTGCCCCTACTCTAGTGGCATCCAGAGGTGTTGGTACTAAAAGCCCCGAAGCTGTTCTAAAGCAGTTATTCATGGCGGTATTTATTTTCTTTTTATTTGCCTCAGATGTCCATCCGTATAGTGTAACGCAATGCTGCACTGCACCTTCGGCCAACGATCGGCATATTGAGAGTGCTGTATCGATATGTGGGCCTTTTTTTCTGGTACATATTACCTTCAGCACATTTTGGACTTTGCTGAGTTTGTTTATGATATTTTTTACGTCATCATTCCATAGGGCGTTTCTGGTGAAGGTGACACCTAAGATTCTCATGCTGGTTTTTAGTGTTATTGTGGTGTTTCTAATGTGTATGTTGCTAGCATGACAGTTTCTTTTTCTGCAACTGTGCAAGGCTTCTATCTTGTCAGGGGGGGTCGCAGCTCCGGTCTTATTTGCCCAGTTTTGTATCTTGTCGTCCAGGTTATTTAGCGTTAGCTGTACCTCTGCTTCGGTCCCAGAAGCTAGCGCAAATATGTTGTCTGCATATATTCCTATGAAACTTACTCCCGGTGAATTGTCTAGTAATTTTGAAAGTGTGTTTGTGTAGGCACTGAATAGAAGGACTGAAAGAGGTGACCCCTGTGGGATACCATTGTTTAATGTGTAGGTACGTGAAAAGTATCCTTCTACTTTGACGGAGATTCTTCTGTGTGACAAAAATGAATGTAAGAGTTTTAGCAGTATTTGCGGCACTCCCCAGTGCTGTAACTCTTTTATAACGTGCGTTGATATAACTCTGTCGAATGCCTTCTCAATATCCTCGGAAATTATCACGCTGTGCTTCTGCTTTTCTAACGAGGTTTTTGTTTTAGTTTCGAGGAGATGACATAGTGTGTGCACTCCGTGTCCAGCTTTATAGGCGTGTTGCGATTTATGAATATTGTGCCCGTAAGTTTTCCAAAGTCTTTGGGTTATTATTTTATCAAGCAGTTTTGCTAGTACGGATATTAACGAGATTGGACGATAGCCTTCCGTGGAGTTTTGATTTTTTCTCCATATAGTTTGAAAATGTTTACTTGGCTTTTTTGGCTTAGTTTTGAATCACTCTTGGAGCAAATGCAGAAAACCGCACCCCTGGAATAAGAAAAACAAATATTGGGATCGATAGGTATCTTTGCACTGATATATTTTTTTTGGGGGCAAACAACAACAACAAAAGTTATTAATACGCATATTGTCACTTGCGAAGCGAATACATTTGGCGAGTCGAACGGATTGGTGAACTCACCTAAAATTTGCATTGTGAGTGGCGAATGAACTTTTTCGCCTGTCATGTTATGTTGCCATTCAAACAAATTCAAAAAGTTCATCCGAAAGAGTGCGATGTTTGTGTAATTGTAGTAGGTAGCGAGGATGATGTGTGTCAAGTGGAAATGGCAGCTCATACCGAGATCATAAAAAGTGGTGATAGTTCTGATACAGATCAGCTGGATGTGGAAAGTAGTGGTGCAAAAAAACGTAAAACCCAAAGTGGCAACAGTGGTGATTTACTGATAGTAGAAGACGTTTGGAATCACATCCACTTGAATATAACAATTGGCAATAGCGCAAAAGATGCGGATGAATACATAGTGGTGCGCCTGCGTTACTTCAAACATTTGTGTTTGCCACTGCAGCAACATTACAAAAAATTATACCAGATCTTATTAAATCCATTTAACAAATGTGGAACTCTCGCTTGAATTTAGTGAAACAAATACGGGCTTTGGTTCCAAAACAAATTGATTTACATATATTTGAAAGAAGAATGTTTACCCACTACTCGCCCCTCAAGCAGTCTTGTACAATGGACTTCATTTACTTATAAGGAGTATGTTGCATCTGCACCGAACGTTGACCCAGAGCTTGTCAGTAGTAATCATCTGTTTTACCGTGCCATCGTTTACCCACATTGACCTAGAGGAACTATCATTTAATTTAATTAAAAAACACACAAAAGTTGTTTACTCACTTCTATGTTGCTTTATTTTCGGTTAAAATACTTTTTTCTATCAAAATATATGAATAAGCACAAAACTTGTCGCTTCTTTTCCTCAATTGCGAATGAAATAAGCATTCGTCAAATTTTGACACATTTGGCGAAGCGAATCTAACTTTTTCGCTACTGGCAATTCGAGAAGTTAATTTTCGTCACTCATTCGCCACTTTTTGTCGAATTCGCCACAGATTCGCATGCCGCAATTCGAGACGGCGAAATTCGGTAAAATTTTCATTAGCTTCGCATGTGACAATATGCGTATAAGTGTCAAAGTTCATTTAAAGCATTTTTTTAAATCAAAATATCTTCAATACTATATAACCGATTAAAATTTTGTTTGCATTGGATAGGTAACTAAATTACCTTTCATTTGAGATATCACATCTTTGGGTGCAAAACCGCGTATGTGCAAAATTTGAAATTTAATTTTAAAAACAACCCTGAAATACACCATGCTAATTCCTTCTGCGTAGTACACACTTCTGCGTTGGCGGCCTTCGGCCGCGCTTATTATAAATAACCCTGGGCTACGCCATTCCAACTCCGGGTGGTTGCCCTGAACGGTGGCATTATATGGGCGGGATCCATGGTATTTTTGTACAGAACACCTTTCTGAATTGGCAATAAAGATAACATAAAGGGAATAAAAATACCTATCAAACGCTGAAATAATTTTCAAAATCAACGCGTTGGTTCTTGAGTATTTTCAATTTGAAAGAATGCTTCAAATGAAATTTAACCCTTACTTTAAATTTTGAACTTACACGGTTTTGCACCCAAAACAGTAATACATCATAATAAAGGTTATTCAATTGCCTACATAACTGAAAAAAAAATTTTGAAAATCAGTTCATGGATTTTTGAGAAATTTTGATTTTAAAAAATGCTTCAAATGAACTTTGACCCTAAATAACTTTCGTTGTTGTTTTTTGCACCGAAAAAAATTTACATATTTATGCTCACCTTACTTATAACTTTCGATCCCACTACTTCAATTTTTAATTCTAGAGGTTGCGGTATTCTGCATTTATGCCTCACTCTTTATGGACTTAAGGGCCTCATTATGTATGACAAACTATAGCTCAGACGAACAATTCGTCTGCTCCCAATATCGCCTAGCCATCGCATTTTATTTAATTTTTGTTTTTTATGTCAAAGGAAAGGCGAAAATATTTAAACAAAAAATCTATGGAGCGAACGAAAATGGAGGATGGCTAGGCGATATTGTGAGCAGACGAATCGTTCGTCTGAGCTATTCACCCCTGTCATAGAATCCAATAGTTGTCGGAATTGGATTTAAAACCGACAGAAAAATTGCTTTGGTGTCATGAAATCCAATTTTATCGGTTTCATCTTCGAATTGTAATTCAGGGCTGTCATGGAATCCAAGTCGGTTTTGCATTTTATCGGAATTGCAAATTAATATTGATTTCATTTGGTGTCATGAAACCGTGTCGGTTTTGTTATTTTCGAATGTAAACAAAACCGATGTTCGAATCAGCTGTTTTGTGTGGATCGCAAATTTAATTTTCGCTTTTTTGACAAAAATTGGTGAAATTCCATTGTTTTCTTCAATAAATCATAAAAATTGAATAGAAATAAAAGTATATGAGTTAAAAATGGCATCTGCAGTTGTAGCGTTTATGTTGATGGAAGAAGGAAGTTGTGGGAAGGTCAAAAGTAAACAATGGAATTTGACCAATTTTCTCAAAAAGCGAAAATAAAATTTGCGATCCACACAAAACAGACCTCTCTGAACTTGGCAAGACAACTTTTATGTAGCAATAAACAAACTATTGGGTAATTTGCCGTAAATTATCCGTGAAACCAAAAAATTTGACGCGGCCCTATTTTAGAAAATATCGTTTGCAATATGCCACTCAATTACGGATAATTTACGGCAAATTCCAGTGCAAGAAATATTTTTCTAACAGGTCTCTTAATTAGTTTTCGAAAAGTTGCCCCGCTAAGTTCATATGAAGTTAGCGGGGTAAACAGAAAAAAAATTCAAATTTTTTTTTTTAATTTTGAAAAATGCCAATCAGTTACGGATAATTTACGGCAAATTCCAGTGCAAGAATTATTTATCTAACTGTTCTCTGTACTAGTTTTTTTGAATTCCTCTTCGAAGCTTTATGTACCTACCTATAAAAATACCCTGAGGCGTAACCATCTCCCATAAAAAATTTTTAAGGCGTTTTCCATAATATTTCGAATCAATCAATAGTTATCTGAGGTCAAAGTTTAGGGTTTGATAATTTGGTTTGCGCTTGCAGTAGTAAGAAAAATAAATGTTATCTAAGTCATTTCCATTTTCAAGACAAAA
The DNA here is from genome assembly GCA_951509765.1 of Sphenella marginata. Classification (NCBI taxonomy): domain Eukaryota; kingdom Metazoa; phylum Arthropoda; class Insecta; order Diptera; family Tephritidae; genus Sphenella; species Sphenella marginata. The sequence continues at coordinate 54,898,543 of OX608081.1, read as the reverse complement.
CGGTTTGTTTTTTGAAAAAAAATCTGGACCCCCCCCCCCCCCCCGAAAATATTTCCACGATACGCGTTTGGGTCCAGCAATGCATAGTTTGTAAGACATTTGCAATTAAAGTTGCAAATTTTCTGTCATTTCCATGTGGTTGTTGAGAAAACCCTCCCAGTCGGCTTTATTGAAGTTAGTGTAAGTGCGTTTCTCAGCGGTGACAAAGTCGGTGGGGCGATCGATATAGAGCACTATGGGTAGGTGGTCTGAAGCAAGCGTCAGCATCGGTCGCCAGTCAACGCAGTTTATTAGTCCAGCGCTGACTATGGTGATGTCTGGCGAGCTAGAGCAGTTTACCGCCACTCTAGTGGGGGCATCCCCATTTACCGTGCAGAACGTCGAATCATCTATTTGGTCAGCCAGCTCCTGTCCCCTACCATCGGCCTGCAGGCTGGAGTGCCACAGGTCGTGGTGTGCGTTGAAGTCACCAAGGATGACGCGGTTCTCGCCCCTGAGTAACGCACGAATGTCAGGGTGGTAATCCCTGGGACAACAGGTGACAGGAGGTACGTAAATGTTTATGATTTCAAGGTCGACATCGCCTGACCGGACAACCATACCTTGACGTTCTAAGGTGGTGTCCCTCGGGTCGATGTCAGGCTCAAATAGACGATACTGCACAGATTGATGCGTGATGAATGCCAGACCACCCCCAAGCCCTCTCGGACGGTCACAACGGTGTACATTGTACCCGTTGCAGGTCAAAAGAGACGACCTTCCACCTAACTTTGTCTCCTGGATCGCCGCGATCTTGATGTTCAGTCGCTGCATTAAATTTGTCACTTCAACAATTTTGCCAGTTAGGCCGTTGCAATTAAATTGCAGGATACCGAAGTGTGTAGGGGGAGCAGAGTTGATGCTGGGGGTCAAGGACTGGTGCGTATGCCTAGGTGGTAATAGGCTGGGTCGCGCACTACGGCGCAATCTTGAAGTCGAAGGAATCGCGTTACCAGAAGGTAGAGGCGAGTCGGACGACGTTGAAGGTTGCGTGGCTCGACAGCATGGCGCAACGTACGTATCAGTCCATAGGTTCCTGTTCGCGAGTCCAGAGCATATGAGCAGGTGACACAGGCCAAAGCAGTTATTGCACTTGACTGATGCCAACGGCGTATATAATCTTAACCGACAAACAGTGCACGTAGTATAAGGGACCAGGAGCTGGTGGTTGTGGCTTATACTCGTGCTAATGCTGGAAGAAGAGGGGCTGACCGAGGGGGTGGGAGAGAGCGGACGCTCAGCATTGCTCAAATCCACTTGGGAAGTGCTACGTAGGGAGTAGCTGTGAGCTGCTGTGTGAGATGTTGACGCCTGTGGGCGTGAGCGGCCGCTCGAAAGGTCTACTTGCTGATGTGCATTGTTAGTGCTAGTCGTGGAGACTGATGTGACAGAGTCAGACATATGTGGCGGAGCGATACTTGATCGACGACGGCCACTGGACGTCATAGGACGTGAACAGCAAGGGGCCACAAAAGTTTTATAAAAACTAGCGGGTCTATGAGTAGAGGGATTTAGTCCGGAGCAACTAGTTAGATGCAACCATCTGCTACAGTTAGAGCATTGTACCGAATGTGAACGTTTCACATAAATTTTCTTCCAGCATACACAGCAGATCCATTCTCTAGGTCCGGGGTTGGATTCAATACCAGCCCGGAGCAGGAGAGTCTTGAGCAGTCCCGCTGCAAGGAGCTGCTCGGAGGATGACATTATTGGGGGGAGGATAACTGACGGTTTAGGCAGGGGGGTAGTGAAATAACAGCCCTTGGTCGGGGAAACCCCGAGTCATTCCGGTACGTAGAACCGGCTGTCGTGGGAATGACCTCATCTGTGATTGCATCACCCACATGAAAATGACAGAAAATTGTGAACCTTGATTGCAAATATCTCGCAAATAGCTAAAAATAATTGTTCCGCGGATTCGCATTGCTGGGACCGAAACGCATCTCTTGATACCCCTACCGTCATTTTTGGATGCGTATTAGCACTCGGCATCCGTTGTTGTTTGTTGTTGTAGCGCTACTTTGCCCTACATAGGTAGTCAGTATGTTGTTGTTTTAGCAACGAAATCACTCCCCGAAGGTTTTGGGGAGTGTTGTCGAAATAACAGTCCTTGGCCGGATACGAATCCGGCACGCTCCGGTACTCCCTTGCGATACTGCCCGACTGTCGTGGTAGCAACCTTCTAGGTCATGTCATCCCTCCTTCCGAAAGGAAAGAGAAGATGGGTAATGAGAGGTGAGCGGCATCATGTCTGTAGATCAACCATCGAGTTGCAAATCATTACCTTTGTGCATATTAGTCGCTTCTTACGACTGGTATGCCTACCGCGGGCATATTTTAAACCCCTACCCGCAGTCCGGTCTCGTGCCAAGCATCAAATACATTAGTGCACCTACAGCTTGTGTGTATGGAAATTCGGTTGCTTTCTCAACTTTCCCTGGTGCGCAAGCTTCTGCACCCTTAAGCATTGGAGTTGAAACTGACTTGCAACCTGAAAAATTAAAACGTAAAATTTTCTTTGCATATAATTTTTGATTTATCTTAATAATATTTTCTCTTTGTTCGATCTCGATCCCTAGAAAATATTTTGTTTCATTTGAGGGAATTTTAAACTCTGTTTTCATTTCCAATAAAATTCTTCATCTCCCTTAGATCTGTTGTGGCAGAAGACCATCATCCACATAAAAAATGAGTATGAGCTTTTGACCGCGCCTTTCTCGGACGTACAAACATGGATCAGCATTACTAACTTTAAATTCATGTTTCTGAAGAAAGCTCCGTAGCGTTTGTTCCAGCATCTGGGTGCTTGTTTGAGTCCGTACAGGCTCTTCTGTAACTTACATAGCCTGCTCGTACCATCCTCATACCCCTCTGGCTGTTTCATAGATACTGTTTCCTATAGCTCGCCATATAAAAATGCTGTCGATACCTGGAATTGTGCTAAGCGCATATTTTCATTCGCTGCAATACTAAGTACCGATCGTGTTGTTCCCATTCTTGCTACGGGACTAAATGTTTCGCTGTAATCAATACCTTGACCTGGATTAAAACCTTTGACCACTAGCCTCCCTTTATACTTCTCAATACAGTGCACTCGCGAAAACTCGAACTAATGAAAACCAGCCCTGTCCGAGTTATCGAAATGTTCGAGTTTTCGAACGTTATGTATTTTTAATCGATAAATGTATCCTTTTTAACAGTTTTCATACCCTGTCCAATTTTATGGTATTATTAATCAAAGAGATTCTCTGGTTTGATGTTTTGTAGTTCATTGCCAGTTTATTTAATAAAAAATGCTAGCAAATATGAATGTTGTTTACAAATTATGTATTAGAAAAAAAGCAGTGATTTTGGTTTGATGTTTCTTATTTTCTACCGCATTCAATACAGCCATTTTTGCTAAACTTAAAACATATAGTTTTCGTCCCATTATAACACGCAATTTGATCCTAACCGCGCAAAATCCCGTGTATCACTGAAAAATATCAATCAACTTAAAAGAAACGTTCGGTAATTAGCACGAAACCTAGCCAGTGCGGCGCCGAGTTCGAGTTTTAGAGTAGCTACATTTTGTTCGAGTTTTAAAGTAGTCAATGGAGAAAAAAAAAAATGTTCAAGTTTCCGAATGTTCGAGTTATCGTGTGTTCGAGTTTTCGCGAGTGCACTGTACTTCCATCAGGATTTTTCTTAATTCTGAAACCCCATCTGCATGGAATTGCCCTTGCACCTATTGGCAATTCTGTCAAAATCCATGTTTGATTTTCTTTTAACGATGCGATTTCACGATCCATAGCTTTTCTCCATTCTGCTTAATCCTCGTATTTTAGAGCATTTCTTCCAGGGATGGTCACAGGCTAAAAAATGTTTTGATATATATAGGGGGCGTGGCACCTGGAATTTTTCAATTTATTTATTCATTTATTCAGGGTTTTTACAACTAGTACAATAAGATACTGAAATCTTTTATAGCACAACGAACAAATAATACAGCAAAAATCATGTTTACATTGATGTACCTAACAAGTATTTAATCTTATAATTTAATCTTATGGTATAGGTGGAAGACAGAATATAGACACTCTAAAGAGCAGAAAAAGAACAGATACAGAGTAGGTAAGAAGAATATAGGTTGTGTAATCAGAATCAAAATTCAAAACTCAATACTGTTGTAAACTAGCTCGGAGTAGGTTAGTACCGGTAGAATGAGTTGCAAGGCCAGTTTTTTCCTAATTGGAAAAGGCGTGTAGATTGCAAACTGCCAAAACTGCCGCAAACTACGCAGAGTACCGTATTCCTTTCCCACTTCAGCACATATGTGGTCACAACAAGTGAGGTTGGAATTAATTATGTAGCCAAGGTTTTTAACTTTATTGACTGTGTTTAAGGGTGTGCTCGCCAGGCATATCGGGGGAATGTTAACGCCAGAAACATTTTTCCTAGCAATTGGTAGCACATAAGATTTTGCAGCATTAAGACATAGGCCATTGTCATTCGACCAACAATATATTGATTCTAAATCACTATTTATTTTAGAGCATAAGTCACTCATATCACTAAAATTACTAGACAAGTAGAGCTGAATATCATCAGCATAGGCGTGCATACGTACAAATTTACAAACATGAAACACATCATTAACAAATAAACTAAAAAGCAAAGGGCCGAGTATGGAACCTTGAGGAACACCAGCGGTTATTCCCTTTGACCTCGACACATGTCCTCCACTATTTATATACTGAGACCTGTCTGATAGATAACTTTCTATAACTTTCCGCGCACTGTTACCGAACCCAAAGTATTTATCTAGCTTGTGGCAGAGTAAATTATGGTCTACTGAGTCGAATGCTTTAGAAAAATCAAGCAAGCACAGCAGTGTAAGCTGACCTTTATCAAAAGGTATTCGTATATCATCCAACATTTTTACAAAGCAGTTGAACAGCTGTGCTTAGCTCTAAAACCTGACTGATATGGGGAAAGCAAATTATGCTCGAGAATGTGTGTACTAATTCGCTCCGCTAACAAGCTCTCAAATACTTTGGATAAAACTGGTAAAATGCTTATGGGCCTGAAATCGCCTAGGGAGCTTGCTACTTTATTTTTGGCAACGGGTTTTACCATCGCAACTTTCCAAAGCGCAGGGAAACAGGAGGTAGTTATAGAATAGTTAATTATATGGGTGATGGTGCCTATTATGAATGGCAAAATAATTTTAACAAACTTAATGGGGATTCCATCCACTCCTATTGCACTTGTCCTTATTTTACGAATACATCTAATAACATCACATTCTGACACCGACGAAAACTCAAAGTTGTTGCCCGAAAAACAGACGGCAACACATGACTGGACATTTAATAGGTTTGCATTAGGTAAAACACTATTAGTAAAGGAATTGTTTAAAACATCAGGACTAATGGTACATTCGGGGACAGATTTACCACACACACACAAGTTTTTTAAATTTCTCGACAAGGTATTAGGTGGAAGCGCTGGATCTAAACGCGATGAAAAGAATTTGGACTTTTCTTCATGGATGGACTTCGTGGCAAGGTTCCTTGCAGCTCTATAAGCTTCCCAGTCCGTATCACCCCTTTTTCTCTTCCAATTGCGGTACGCCTTGTTACTATGTCTATGATTAAACCACGGGCATGAGTCCGATCTAACCTTGCGGGTGCGAACCGGGACATGCTTCTCATAGGCCTTAGTAATTCTGGTATTGAGGAATCCAAGCTTATCATTTACGTCTGAGAATAGCCAACATTCGCACCAATTTACACTTGATAGGTCAGAAAATAAAGCAATATTGTCAAGTGATCGATAGTCTCTGAAGGTATATATACTACTTATATTAGGGCGGTCAAGTTTTAGGTCCAAAGAACAAAAGATTAAGTCATGGTCTGATAAAAAAGAAAACTGGTCAAATTTTAACACAATTGTAGGGTCAGAAATAATAAAATAATCCAATAAACTTGGACAACAATTTTTGGCATACCTTGTAGGTACAGACGTATTGACAACAGAGAGGCCAGCCTCGGCAACATTGTCCAATAATCTATCACTACACAACTCACGAACAAGAATATTGACATTTAAATCACCACAGATAACTAGATAGTCATAATCAACAACATATGAGGACAATGACGAAAACAGTGCATCAAGACTAATAGACTTATGTGGATTATACACACAGGACACTAAGATTTTGGTACAGCTATCATATAGTTCAACGAATAGATACTCAACGACTGCACCATCAGAAGTTAATACAGGTTTCATGTTGATACTGCTTCTACAAAATATCGCCACACCACCCCCTTTTTTATGCTTCCTGTCATTACGAATGAGCTTGTAGTTGGCAATATTAAAGTGAGAGTCATCCAGATCATGAGAAAACCAAGTCTCAGTCACGCAAATGACATCGACAGCAGAATTCTCAAAGACAAACCTTACATAATCCATCTTATCGCTGTTCAAACTTCTCGCATTAAAATGTGCAATGTTAAATCCCGAATGTTGCTGACATAACATATTAATCATAGCAACACTGTTATCAGCAGCACCACGCGCCCCAATGTTAAATTCCATAAACAAACGCATAGCCCAAAACAACTAGTGGTTCAAGATAAAAATAAAAAGTCATGGCAAATAAACAACAAATACTTAAGCGGACCATTTTCACAATCGAGTTTAAGAGAAATGAAAGGTGCAAGAAACTAAGGTAAAAGTTGAAGAAAGAACAAAATATAGAGCAGAAGTGAGAACTTAAAAGATAACACACATACGTGTGTATGCATACACATAAGCATGTGTCAAAAACAGCACAAGTCTTCAATGTTGGAGATCTTCACAGGCTGAGCGTCATTGCCTGCTCTAACAAATACTTCACCTCTCAAAGTGAACGCCGATTTGATTTTACCTGCTCTCCTCATTCGTATGGCCTCTTGCAGAATTTTTCTGTTAGGTAGCGACAAACTTTCAAATATACGGAATTGGCCATCCAGGCCAGATAAACAGATAAACATATCGCTGTTTTAGTTTGTTTGCGATGCTCGCCAAAAACACGCAGCGTTCGATTTCTGTCCTGAGGGCTGTGAAACTTGATAATTATCACGCTATTTTCCTTTCGTGCTGTTCTAAATATATCACGGATCTGGGGGGCGGGGAAATTGATGGAGAAGCAAATCTGATTGAACACACTCTTCAGATTTTCCCCTTCAACGAACGGCACTCCAACAATTATGGTATCTGCAGCAAACTCTGTTGTTGCTTTCTCAGAATGCATTTTGTTTATTTCAAGCAGTAGTTTCTCCATACTGCTCTTTAGCTCGCATGATTCGGCTTCAAGCTCCGACTCTACAGCTTTACTTGTCAACACGAGCACCTCTTCTTCTATTCTTTTTACCAATTTGTTCTCCAGTGACTCAATTTTAGAAGATAAACAATCAAATAGCGATTGCAGCTTGTTGGATTGTTGTTGTATTTTCTCTTCAAGCTCACGTAGAGACGCAACAACTGTTGATAATACAGCACTCTCATCTAACTTCGGCGCTTTGGGTTGGGGGGAGCCTCTACTTTGGCGACGTTTGAGGGCAGCGGGGGTAACAGTTGACATGCTTTTTGCTTTATTCGTTGAACACAAATTAGTTTTCTTTCTCCAACAACAATCGAAACCGCCAAAAATAACTTTTGCTTGTTAATTATAAGCACAAATCAATTTATTATTATTATTATTATATATTGGAAAAGTAGTAACGACTCACTACTTTACACTGGGTTGGAGCACTAGTGTTGCCACCTTCGGCTCGCTGGTTAGTGATGTTAGTTGTATTACATTGATTTTAGATTTGAGTTGTAATGTGAGGTTTTTTGTGGAATAAAATAGTTACATATGAGCTTAGAACTAATGAACTCTAGATTAACTTTTTAAGCTCCGACACCGAAACGTTCCGATATCTATAAATGTTCACTTTTGATTTATGTTCACTATTATTTATATATTATCAGCATATATTAGATTTATTCACGGAGAAAAAATATAAACGTTCGCACTTGTTGTTGTTGTTGTTGTAACACTACGTTGCCCTGCCTAGGTAGTCAGTGTCAATCTTACCCAATATTGTCATCGAACTCTTCTAACGGAAGTCCTAGAAACCTAGCGGCTTCAACAGGGGAGGACCAGAGGGATATGGGTGTTAGAAGAGTAGGCTCGGATGAGCAGACAAAAAGATGGTTAGTAGTATGGGGGGACAAGCCGCATGCCGGACAAACATTTGGCAAGTCGGGGTTCAGTCTGGATAGGTAAGAGTTTAACCTATTACAATATCCAGACGGAGTTGGGCCAGCATCACCCTAGTCTCCCTAGGCAGCTCGCGCTCCTCTTCGGCAACGGGTGGTGTTGTTGCCTGAAGAACGGCGTTCACCGGGAGAGAGCCAACATAGGAATTTACCGAATTCGTGTGGATGAGGGTGAGGGCCTGCCGGTGCACCTTAGGATCAAACGGCGTGGAAATCAGGTGCCGTTCGCACTTCGTGAGAATTAATGATAAACCGTATCCCGTATCTCTGGAAGTATTTATGTTGGACCATTTAAACTCGGTGAGGGGTTGTATGGGATCGATCTCTACTACCTCCAAAAAAACTGGGGATAACGAAAAAGGGGGCGTGGCACCTCCCATACGATTTCTTAGTCGATATCTCTGGAAGTGGATGCTACCTTCATCTGGCGTCCTTTCCACCAGTTTAAAATTGACAGATTAGAACGTGTCCAGAAAGTATTTCTTAAATACGCTTTATATTGCCTTCGGTTCTCGGTCCCGATTCCTCCCTATAGTTCTAGGCTTTTGCTAATTAATCTTAAATCTTTAGTAAGCAGAAGGGCTGTCCTCTCCTTGACTTTTGTTTTTGGAATTATTCAAGGAACTGTTGACTGTTCATATTTATTGGAGCGGATTTACTTTAATGTTCCGCAAAGAGCACTCCGTTATTACAATGTTTTTTATTTTGGCAATGTTCGAACAAACTATACAAGGAATGCGCCCCTAATTCGGGCTTCTATTGAATTCAATATAATCGCTAATTCTATCGAGCTTGATTTTTCTATCTCGAAATCATGTTTTGTTAATATTATAAATTCTATTCTTTGATTTTTCATTTATATAGTAAACTATTTCGCTATTTTATCAGTAGTCTATAAGAATTTTTGTTATGTTCATTGACTAAATAAACAAATAAATAAATATACATATGTATTAAATATTTTATATGGATATTACTAATTGCATGCTTATGAGAATTTTTTTTTTGTTTTTAATAGTTAATTAGTTAATTCAAATATAAGTGCTATAAATGAAAATATGTACATACATATATTAGCGTTATTTGCTTTTCATTATTTGAATTATTTCATGCTTTAGAGTTTTTTTTTTTGTGATAATTAGTGAATTGGTTAGGTAGTAATTGGAATGGTAGTATATAAGCATTCATTGCTCTTTAACAGTTTGTACAATAAGTTTAGAAAAATTTTTTCCTGTTTTGTTTTTTTTTTTTTTTGTCTTAGGCAAGTAGTTAGCTATAATGGTTCTAAAATGGTAATATGCCAGCATTCTTTGCTTTTGACCGTTTGCACAGTGGCATGATTAAATATAAAGTGTGTAACATAAAAATATTTTAAAAGTTTTTTTTTTTTATTGTTTACATATTGCCAATGGCATGTTAATTATAATAAAAATGTTCATACCTTAATGGTGTGTATAGTTCTTTCTTTATTTTTCTGCGTATCGTATATTGTTACATTTGTTCCATCAATTTTTGTTACGGCGTAAGGCCCTTGATAAATGTTTTCATGTTTGTTTCTTGGTTCTTTTTGTATGAGGATTTTGTCATTTACATGTATAATTAGTGGTTTTTCTGTTTTATCGTAAGATTTCTTATTTTGTATTTTGTGTTTGTTTATTAATATTTTTTCTAATTCATGACTTTTTTGCATTCTATACTTTATTTCTTTTGCATAGCTTTCTATGTTGTAAATTGGATCAATTGTTTCTTTTGTTAATTCATTTGGCAGAATTGCCTTTTTACCAAATACTAATTCAAATGGGGTGAATTTATTGTCAAAAACGGTATTTGTTGCTGTATTGTGCAAGAATGTAAAGTACTTTAGATAAACGTCCCATTGTCTCGTTTAAATACGCTCTTAGATATTCGTTAAATACTCTATGGTTACGCTCTATTGTACCGACGGTTTCATGGTGGTACGCAGTTGAGAAATTATCTTTTATTTTAAGAAGTTGGGATAGCTCTGCAAATAATTCATTGTTGTATTCGGTTCCTAAATCCAATTTAATGCTATTCATAACCCCGTATGTTAAAATAAAACTCTCAAAAACTGTTTTTGCTGACTTGTCTGGTAGTGTAACTGTTACAAGGTATTTTGACATATCACAAATCATGGTAACTGCGAACTTGTTACCATGGGTGGATTCTGGTAAAGGACCTATCGTGTCGATAACGACAATGTCAAAAGGTTTACTAGGAGTGGGTGTTAAAACAAGCTCTTCTTTATTCTTGACTTTTACTTTATTTAAAAGGCATTTTTTAACGTAACTTGCTATGTCTTTTGTCATGTTTTTCCAATAAAATTTGTTTTTTAGTTTCGCATATAGTTTTTTCATTCCACAGTGACCTCGCGAGATAGGATCATTGTGATATATTGTTAATAATTTTAATTTTTGTTCCTCATCATTAATTGTTATAATTGGATCCAGTAAAATAATAGTTAAATCTTTCAAAATCTTATTTCCTCTCTCTTTAAAGTTGTTTAATTGTATAATATTTGAAAATTAAATCATCCTTTGGCCATTCTATCTGCTTACTTTTTAGCTTTCCGGCTTCTATTTCTAGCCTCGAAAGTAAAGTATCGAAATTCTTTATTTCGTTTGAAAATTCAAAATCTAGTAAAATTATTCTTTTATGCTTTATATGCGCGCGTATTCTTAAAAATTGTTTACTGTTTTCATCATTAAATATTTCGGATCTGATACGAGGAATTGTTTTTGAAAAATTGTGTGAATATTTGTCATAAACATGTAAAGCTTGTAAATTTTAGCGTGAATGTATATTTTCGCTAGAACCGCGTATTTCTTTCTTTCTACTCATGGCACGCGTTTGAACTGTAAATATATTTTTGGATTTTTCTTTTAATTCGTTAATAGTTATGCGCGAAAGTGCATCAGCACCTACGTTTGATTTTCCCTTTATGTATACTATTGTAAAGTTGTATTCTGCCAATTCAAGTCTAATTCTCGAAAGTTTTGAAGATGGGTCTTTCATATTGAACAAATAGACCAAAGGCCTGTGATCTGATTTTACAATGAAATGATTTCCATAAACGTCTGAACTGTTTTATCGCAAAATATATCGCTAAAAATTCTAACTTGATGATCGCTTTTTTCTGTTCTGCGTTATTAAAAGATTTTTTAAGCTAGTATATTGGTAAATTAGTGCTTTACATGATTCTTATTGTATTGATAACATCCTTAGTCTTGACTTAATTCAGATAAACAGTTTTACCAACAAGCTTAATAGAATTCTAGATCTTGTTTTCGTGAGCTCTAATATTAATGCAACCATTGTAGAATGCCTTTCCCCTATTTCACCTGCGGATCGGCATCATACTCCGTTGTCTCTAAAGGTTTAGTTCTATCATTTTATTACCAACCAAAGTGATGCTCGAATTTCATTTAATTTTAATGCTTGTAAATTGTTGAACGCGTGTTTCCTTAACACTAATTGGGATTCTCTGTTGTCTGATTTGGACATCAATGCAAATTTTTATCTTTTTAACACCAACGTCATTGAAATCTGTTCTAACCACATTCCTCGTCGAGTTAAAAACCCTACAAGCTTCCATGGTACACGCATAGCTTAAAAAGACTTAAGAATCAGAGAAACAGATGGCACAAAAATTTTCTCACCTCCAAAAATCTAATTCATCTAGAAAAGTATAAGCAACTTTCGAAGCAGTTTAATTGCCTTAACAAATTCCCATATCGAAATTACATTCTTGGGGTTGAAGCAAATATTAAATTGAATCCAAAAAATTTCTGGTATTTTATTAAATAAAAAAAGTCTTGCGTTGGTGTTCCAGCTGCTGTTTATCTTGATAATGAACTTGCTACTTCACCTAGTGAAGGTGCTAATTTGTTTGCTAAAGTTTTCAAATCTAATTTCACTACTGATGATTTTGATACAAATTATAGTTGTAGTCTCGACCACCAAACGGCTGTGTACTTTGGAGACTTACAGCTTTCGTCGGAGGATGTTATCAAAGGCATCAGTAGTCTTAAAACTCGTCTCAGACTGATCGAAATGGTTTCAGTACGCTGCTCCTGAAAAATTGCCCTGCTCTTGTAACCCCCCTTACATCTATATTTAATAAGTCTCTCAGCTGTGGTGTCTTTGTGGATGCCTTGAAGTTTGCGGAAATTACACCAATTTTCAAAAGTGGCAAAAAAGAATGACTTCTCAAATTATAGACCATATTCATGTAACATATTCAAAAAGTCGTAATGTGGTTCCAACGGCATATAGCGTCTCGGGGGCACCTTTCAAGTCTATGGACGAGATTAACGACCTAGGGGTAATTTTTGACTCCTCGTTCTCATTCAACAGCCACATTAATTATATCATATCTAGTGCGTATGCTGCCCTAGGCTTCCTAAGGCGTAACAGTACTAACTTTTCGGATCCATATACCCTCAAATTGCTTGATTCCTCGTTGGTTAGGTCCAAACTTGAGTATGCTGCATTCATGTGGCGACCATACCACAAGTTCGCAATCGACAGGATTGAGCGAGTACAAAGGGTTTTCCTTAAATTCTGTCTAAGATCACTACATTTCACTGACCCAGTCCCTCCATATAAGTCCCGTCTTCTCCTTATCAATCTTAAGATGTTAGAAACCCGACGGACAACGCTCTCCCTATCCTTCATCTTTGGGGTGATTAGTGGGGACATCGATTCCCCAGCTCTGCTTCCTTTGATTAATTTCCTAATTCCCTCTGGGACCCTTCGATCTCGTTACCCATTTTATATCAAACATTTTTCTACTAACTATGCGAGGAATGCTCCGGTATTGCGGGCTCTTCGAGAGCTTAACGAGATCTCAAATTTTATTTCGCTTGATTTTTGTCTTTCAAAATCTGCATTTTATAACTTGCTTAACTCCGTATTGTAGTTAGGTTAACCCCCCGATTCTGTGTTCTTGACAAATTCTCAATCTTGATAAAAAATTAAAAGAAAAATATTTCTATAATGTTTTTTGCATTTTACGCCAAAACGAACAAAATAAATGAATTTTTTGAAGCAGAATTCAGAACACTTGATTTAAGTATTTTTTTCTTGATATTTTATCAAGATTGACAATTTATCAAGAGCACAGAATCGGGGGGTAAGTGTACTTAGTTTTAGTCAGTAAGAAACTTTGTAGTTTTTTGACTTTTCCAAATAAATAAATAAATAAATCGTTGCCTTGTTGTTCCTGGCTGAGTATAGCTCCACAACCGGTTTTGGAAGCGTCTACTGTAATGATAAACTGCTTGGAAAAATCCGGATATTGCAAAATCTTTGGTGACATTAGTGATGTTTTCAATGCATCAAAAGCTTCATCACATGTTTTATCCCAAGTAAATTCGACTTTTTTCATACTCAATCTATTAAGAGGTGAAACGTCTGTAGCAGACCTGTTAAATAATGATTAAACATTTTAATGATTATTAATTGTATTGTGTCATCGTCAGAAAATTGTTTAATGATTAATTGCCAGGAGCTGCACCATGTTAATGATTAATATTACATTAATTAAAAAAAATGCATTAATTAATTAATTAAAAAAATTTAATTACATGATTAATAGAAAAATTTCTGATTATTTTTGATTACTTTTAATGCATTTTAATTACATTTTTGATATGATTATATCATGTGATTAATATGATTAACGTAATCAAATAATTATTTTTGATTAATTTTAAATATTTGATTAATGTAATTAAATGATTATTTCTGATAAATTTCATTTAAAAAAACATTCATTTTAATATAACATTCAATGAAGCAAATAGTACATTTCAACGGTGTTTACTGATCTATACAGTAACATTAAGGAAATACATATAAATGCAAAGATATGAAAAACGTAACGAAAATCAGGGAAGAAAAGAAAGATAGGCAGAATAATACCTGGAAATAATTTGTTATGTATATGGTTATTGAATGGCCATCGCGCAGATAATACATGTATAGAAAAACATACATACCAATGAATACACTGCAATCAACTCCAATCTTTCCACCACAATTTCCTTTTTAAAAGTATTCACAAAAAGCGAAAACATGTGCCAGTTGTCTATAAGAGTTCTAGTCTTAAGTGTTTAAAATAGCACAAGCATGTAAGTGCAAAGTGCATAGATTTCATTCATTTCATACTTACATTTGAAGTTTATATTTCAGATGATAATAAGTGAAAATAATCAAATAATTGGAATTAATTAAATAATTGAAAGTAATCAAATAATCAAATTTAATTATTTAATCGTTTAATTAATTTTAATTGTTTGACTAATTTTAATTCTTTGATTAATTTTAATTGCTTAATTACTTTTAATTACATGATTGTTTTTAATCGAATGATTGTTTTTAATTAGAAATAATGGACAATTTTTTCTATTATTTTTGATTATTTTTTCAATGGCCTTAATCATGATTATTTTTGATTATTTTATTAATCAATTAATTAATACTTTCTAATTAATAATCACAAAATGAATTAATCATTAAAATTAAAAGAGCCAAAGATATTAATCATTATTAATGTTAATGGAAATTTAACAGGTCTGGTCTGTAGTAGTTTGCAAAAGCAACGAAGCGTCTTACCGCGTCCTTATCTGTTGGTTTGGTATATTTTCTAATTGCATCTATTTTTGAATCGTCTGGCGCTAAACCCTCGGATGAACATTTATGACCTAGGAATGTCACTTCGGGTCTGAGAAAATTACATTGGTTTTGATGGAGTTTAAGATTGAACGATCTACAAGTGTCGAATACTTTGGATAAATTTTTAATGTGATGTGATTCGTTACAGGCAATGACGATTATGTCATCTACATACAAAAAAGCTACGTTAGGCGGAATCCCTGAAAACGCAATTGTCATCATTCTTGAGAATGAGTTTGGTGCAATACTTAAGCCAAACGGCAATACTTTCCATCTAACTATACGCTCCGCGATCAGTTCTTGAGATTCAACGAAAAGTGGAGCTGTTGAGTGACCTAGGTCAAAAATTTGAAAAACTTCGCATCTAGGTGGTATTATACACATGTCGCATTCTGTTCCGTGAAGGATTGGCATATTGACTTTTTCACCATTTGCTCAGAAAGAGATGCTATTATTTGAATAATTTATGATACATTTGTTGTGTTTGAGAAAGTCTTTACCCAGTACAGGGTTGGGCCACTTTGAATAAAAAATTATTCAAATAAAAAATAAAAAATTATTCATCATTTTTTAAATTTTGAGTGATGAGTGACTGGTTATTTCTTATTCAAAAAAATCCAAGTGATAAATAACATGTTATTTTTATTCAAGAAGTGCTTGAATAAAAATAATATGTTATTCGTCACTCAAGAAATCCTGAGTGATGAATAGGTGCAGTGAAATAACGCCCAAGGAAATAACGCCCATGGACGTTATTTCCCATTCAAAAAGGAAATAACGCCCATGGGCCTTATTTCCTTTTTAAATGGAAATATCGCCCATCTGCAAAAAGAAATAAAGCCCATGGCTCTTATTTCCTTTTTAAAAGAGAAATAACGCCCATAGGATTTTACACGAGCAACACGAACTGTTGATTAGAATTTTTTCACAAATTACCCTGTGAGAAAAGAGTGGGAAACGTGGCACGCGGAAGGACATCACCGTGGCGGTAGCCACGGCTATGGCACACACCCGGAGTTGGAATGGCGTAGCCCAGGGTTATTTTTTAAAGCGCGGCCGAAGGCCGCCTACGCGGAAAGGTGTCCTGCACATAAAAAACGTGAATGGGGCCCCGAATTGGGGATCTGACCCGATTCAATTTTCGGTTTTTCACTAATAACTTTTCACAGAAACAAAATATTGCTTTTCCCCCTTCGGATTATAGTTACGGAGGCCCGATCCATAATTTTTAAGTGCAGAATACCTTTCCGCGTAGGCGGCCTTCGGCCGCGCTTAAAAAAATAACCCTGGGCTACGCCATTCCAACTCGGGGTGTGTGCCATAGCCGTGGCTACCGCCACGGTGATGTCCTTCCGCGTGCCACGTTTCCCACTTTGGTTAACGTGAAATTTGTGTGTAACTATTCAATAAAATACAAAAAGAATTAGAATATTATTGTTTCATTAAAAAAAATGAAAGAGCAATAAGGCCTTTAAGACTTTATTACTCTTTCGAAGTGTAATAAAGCCTTTTTTTAAATAAAGGCCTTATTTCACTTTCAATAGTGTAATAAGGCCTTAAAGGGCTTATTTCACAAGGCGCTATTGCACCCCACCTTATAAAAACATAACAAATATGTTAAAATTTATTGAAATAAAGAAAACCATATACTTAATTCTTGAATCAGCTTGTTTTAATTCGTTTTTAACGTCCGTGGGCTTTATTTCTCTTCGAAAAAGGAAATAACACCCATCAGCAAAAGGTGATAACACCCATGGGCTTTATTTCCTTTTTAAAAAGGAAATAAGGCCCATGGGCGTAATTTCCTTTTTGAGTGGGAAATAACGCCCATGGGCGTTATTTCCTTGGGCGTTATTTCACTGCACCTGATGAATAACATGTTATTTTTATTTTTGGAATTCTTGAATAACGATAAAACTTCATTTTTATTCAGTTATTTAAAAATAAAAAATAAGTACCCTGAGATCCCGGAAAATTATACCCATATGCGCATTATATTTGTCGTCATTTTCGGTATCATTTCGGAACTGTTTCGGGATCATTTCGCGATTGTTTCGGGATTATTTCGGGACTATTTTCGGGATTGTTTCGGGATTATTTCGGGACTTTTTCGGGATCATTTCGGGACTGTTTTCGGGATTGTTTCGGGACTTTTTCGGGATCATTTCGGGATTGTTGCGGGACTTTTTCGGGATCATTTCGGGATTATTTCGGGACTATTTTCGGGATTGTTTCGGGATCATTTCTGGACTTTTTCGGGATCATTTCGGGACTGTTTTCGGGATTGTTTCGGGATCATTTCGGGATTATTTCGGGACTATTTTCGGGATTGTTTCGGGACTTTTTCGGGATTATTTCGGGACTATTTTCGGGATTGTTTCGGGACTTTTTCGGGATCATTTCGGGATTGTTGCGGGACTTTTTCGGGACTATTTTCGGGATTGTTTCGGGATTATTTCGGGACTATTTTCGGGATCATTTCGGGACTGTTTTCGGGATTGTTTCGGGACTTTTTCGGGATCATTTCGGGATTGTTGCGGGACTTTTTCGGGATCATTTCGGGATTATTTCGGGACTATTTTCGGGATTGTTTCGGGATCATTTCGGGACTTTTTCGGGATCATTTCGGGACTTTTTCGGGATCATTTCGGGACTGTTTTCGGGATTGTTTCGGGACTTTTTCGGGATCATTTCGGGATTATTCCGGGACTATTTTCGGGATTGTTTCGGGACTTTTTCGGGATCATTTCGGGACTATTTTCGGGATTGTTTCGGGACTTTTTCGGGATCATTTCGGGATTGTTGCGGGACTTTTTCGGGATCATTTCGGGACTGTTTTCGGGATCATTTCGGGACTGTTTTCGGGTTTATTTCGGGATCATTTCGGCACTGTTTTCGGGATTGTTTCGGGACTTTTTCGGGATTATTTCGGGACTATTTTCGGGATCATTTCGGGACTGTTTTCGGGATTGTTTCGGGATCATTTCGGGACTATAAATGCAAAGATATGAAAAACGTAACGAAAATCAGGGAAGAAAAGAAAGATAGGCAGAATAATACCTGGAAATAATTTGTTATGTATATGGTTATTGAATGGCCATCGCGCAGATAATACATGTATAGAAAAACATACATACCAATGAATACACTGCAATCAACTCCAATCTTTCCACCACAATTTCCTTTTTAAAAGTATTCACAAAAAGCGAAAACATGTGCCAGTTGTCTATAAGAGTTCTAGTCTTAAGTGTTTAAAATAGCACAAGCATGTAAGTGCAAAGTGCATAGATTTCATTCATTTCATACTTACATTTGAAGTTTATATTTCAGATGATAATAAGTGAAAATAATCAAATAATTGGAATTAATTAAATAATTGAAAGTAATCAAATAATCAAATTTAATTATTTAATCGTTTAATTAATTTTAATTGTTTGACTAATTTTAATTCTTTGATTAATTTTAATTGCTTAATTACTTTTAATTACATGATTGTTTTTAATCGAATGATTGTTTTTAATTAGAAATAATGGACAATTTTTTCTATTATTTTTGATTATTTTTTCAATGGCCTTAATCATGATTATTTTTGATTATTTTATTAATCAATTAATTAATCTTCTTCTTTAAATGGCCATCTAACCGCCTGAGCGATTTTGACCGTCCAACATAGCTCGCCAGTCATTTCTTCTTTGCGCCAACTGGCGCCAATTGGAGACCCCACGAGATCGCAGGTCGGTCTCCACTTGGTCCTTCCATCGGAGTGGTGGTCTTCCTCTTCCTCTGCTTCCACCGGCGGGTGCCGATAAGTATACCTTCTGGGCTGGAGCGTCTTCGTTCATTCGCACGACGTGGCCTAGCCAGCGAAGCCGCTGTGTTTTAATGCGCTGTACTATGTCGACGTCTGCGTAAAGCTCATACAACTCATCATTAAATCTTCTTCGGTACTCGCCGTCGCCAACGCGTAGAGGCCCATAAATCTTTCGCAGAACTTTTCTCTCGAATACTCCCAATGCAGCCTCGTCAGATGTTGTTAGTGTCCACGCCTCTGCACCATATAGCAGGACGGGAGCGATGAGTGACTTGTAGAGTGTGATTTTCGTGCGTCGAGAGAGGACTTTACTTTTCAATTGCCTACTCAGTCCAAAGTAGCATTTATTTGCAAGAGCAATTCTTCGTTGGATTTCTAGGCTGGCATTATTGTTGGAGTTTATGCTGGATCCAAGGTAAACGAAGTCCTTCACTATTTCGAACTTTTTGGTGCCAGCAGTGGCGTGGGTGCCAAGGCGCGAATGCGCTGACTCTTTGCTTATTGACAGCATGTACTTCGTTTTGCCTTCGTTCACCACCAAACCCATTTTTTCCGCTTCTTTTTCTAGTTTGGAGTACGCAGAGGTTACGGCACGGTTGTTAAGGCCGATAATGTCAATGTCGTCAGCATATGCTAACAGTTGCACGCTTTTATAGAATATTGTTCCAGCGCGGTTGAGTTCTGCAGATTGTATTATTTTCTCCAACATCAAATTAAAGAAATCGCACGATAGGGGGTCACCTTGTCTGAAACCTCGTTTAGTTTCAAACGGCTCGGAGAGGTCCTTCCCAATTCTGACTGAGCTGGTGGTGTTGCTCAATGTCATTTTGCAAAGCCGTATAAGTTTTGCGGGGAAACCAAATTCAGACATAGCGGCATATAGGCAGCTCCTTTTCGTGCTATCGAAAGCGGCTTTAAAATCAACAAAGAGGTGGTGTGTGTCGATTCTTTTCTCACGGGTTTTCTCCAGGATTTGACGTATTGTAAAAATCTGGTCGATGGTAGATTTTCCAGGTCTGAAGCCACACTGATAAGGTCCAATCAGTCTGTTCACGTCAGGCTTCAATCGTTCGCACAATACGCTTGACAAGACCTTATATGCGATATTCAAAAGGCTGATTCCGCGGTAGTTGGTGCAGTTTGCAGGATCACCTTTTTTGTGGATTGGGCAAAGAACACTTAGATTCCAATCTTCGGGCATGCATTCATCCGACCATATTCTGCACAGAAGCTGGTGCATACGCCTTACCAGCTCCTCGCCGCCATGCTTGAATAGCTCAGCAGGCAAACCATCAGCGCCAGCTGCTTTATTGTTTTTTAACCGGGATATTGCTATTCGCACCTCATTATAGTCGGGTTCTGGGACGTCAATTTCGTCGTCTTCGATTGTGGGTTCGGGTTCGAGCTCTTCTCTGGTTTCTTGCTCAATTTCTCCATTTAAAAGGGCAGAGAAGTGATCCCTCCATATCTCTAGTATTCTCTGAACATCAGTCACCAGGTCGCCGTTCTCGTTCTTACAGGAATTTGCCCCGGGCTTGAAACCTTCCGTCATTCGTCGAATTTTTTGATAGAATTTTCGGGCATTATTCCCATTGGCTAGCATCTCAAGCTCATTGATTTCACGCTTTTCTGCCTCTCTTTTTTTTTCCCGGAAAAGTCGCCTCGCTTCCCTTTTCAACTCGCGGTAGTGTTCACACACACTCCTTGTTGCACTCGATCTTAGCGTTGCCTTGTAGGCTTCGTTCTTTCTTTTCGTTGCAGCTCGGCACTCTTCATCATCGTACCAGTTGTTTCTTCTCGTTCGCCGGAATCCAATTACTTCTTCGGCTGCGGTACGGAGTGCTCCTGTGATGTGCTCCCACTGCTCATGCATTCCACTGGGTTGAATTGTGCTCTCAGAGAGCAGGTGTGAGAGTCGGTCTGCAAAATCATTGGCGGTCTGTTGCGATTGCAGCTTTTCGACGTCCAGCTTTCCTTGCGTTTTCTGTTGCACCTGTTTTGTCGTACAGAGGCGGGTACGAATCTTAGCTGCTACTAGGTAGTGATCGGAGTCGATGTTTGGACCTCTTATTGTGCGAACATCTAAAACGCTAGAAGCATGCCGTCCGTCTATCACAATGTGGTCGATCTGGTTTCGCGTTCTTCGATCGGGAGACAGCCATGTAGCCTGATGGATCTTCTTGTGCATAAACCTGGTGCTGGCAATGACCATGTTTCGGGCACCGGCGAAGTCGATCAGCCTGTATCCATTTGGCGAAGTCTGGTCGTGCAGGCTGAACTTCCCGACTGTGGGTCCAAATACACCCTCTTTGCCCACCCTGGCGTTAAAGTCACCAAGCACGACTTTGATGTCATGACGGGGGCAGCGCTCGTAAGTTTCCTCCAGGCGCTCGTAGAATGCATCCTTTTCCACGTCGTCTTTCTCTTCCGTCGGAGCGTGGGCGCAGATAAACGAGATGTTAAAGAATCGTACTTTTACGCGGATTGTAGCGAGACGCTCATTCACGGGTGTGAACGACAGTACTCGATTACGGAGTCTCTCTCCCACCACAAATCCCACGCCAAATCTGCGCTTGTCGACATGCCCACTCCAGTAAATGTTGCAAGGTGGTTTGTTCATATTACCTTGCCCCGTCCATCGCATCTCCTGTATGGCGGTGATGTCAGCTTTAGCCTTCCTCAGGGCCTCAACCAACCGGGCAGCGGCACCTTCCCCATTGAGGGACCGGACATTCCAGGTGCATGACCTTAAATCGTAGTCCTTGTTTCGTTTGCGTGTGTCGTCATCTAAAAAGGGGGTTCTCATATCCGAGGCTTTTTTGAATTTCATTGGTACGTTGTTTTATGTGGTGGATCCCAAACCCAACGCACAACCCGTTCCACGGGAGGTTGTAATTTAAGTGCACGTTTATATAGCGAGCCGCTTGATCCAAGACAGACGCCCGCTTACAGCCGCACCACTAGGTGATCAGACGCTGCTTGTAAACCCCTGATAAGCCCTTAAACCGATTATGTCGGAGTGGCCTTGCCAGGTTGTCGCCTTCTCACGTTTAGCTCACCACCAAACGGGTGTTCGGTGGCTACCCAGAGGATACTTGGACGCAAGCGCCCGGAAGTAGTGAGCTGCTTGGACCGCATGCAAAAGAATCGCTCTGGCCATTCCCAAGTGAATGGCGATCAGAAACTTTCCCCACTTACGTGGACTTCTACACGCGGACCCATCCTCCAATTAATTAATACTTTCTAATTAATAATCACAAAATGAATTAATCATTAAAATTAAAAGACCCAAAGATATTAATCATTATTAATGTTAATGGAAATTTAACAGGTCTGGTCTGTAGTAGTTTGCAAAAGCAACGAAGCGTCTTACCGCGTCCTTATCTGTTGGTTTGGTATATTTTCTAATTGCATCTATTTTTGAATCGTCTGGCGCTAAACCCTCGGATGAACATTTATGACCTAGGAATGTCACTTCGGGTCTGAGAAAATTACATTGGTTTTGATGGAGTTTAAGATTGAACGATCTACAAGTGTCGAATACTTTGGATAAATTTTTAATGTGATGTGATTCGTTACAGGCAATGACGATTATGTCATCTACATACAAAAAAGCTACGTTAGGTGGAATCCCTGAAAACGCAATTGTCATCATTCTTGAGAATGAGTTTGGTGCAATACTTAAGCCAAACGGCAATACTTTCCATCTAACTATACGCTCCGCGATCAGTTCTTGAGATTCAACGAAAAGTGGAGCTGTTGAGTGACCTAGGTCAAAAATTTGAAAAACTTCGCATCTAGGTGGTATTATACACATGTCGCATTCTGTTCCGTGAAGGATTGGCATATTGACTTTTTCACCATTTGCTCAGAAAGAGATGCTATTATTTGAATAATTTATGATACATTTGTTGTGTTTGAGAAAGTCTTTACCCAGTACAGGGTTGGGCCACTTTGAATAAAAAATTATTCAAATAAAAAATAAAAAATTATTCATCATTTTTTAAATTTTGAGTGATGAGTGACTGGTTATTTCTTATTCAAAAAAATCCAAGTGATAAATAACATGTTATTTTTATTCAAGAAGTGCTTGAATAAAAATAATATCGTCGGCTTAGGTCGCAAAGGTGCTAAGTCCACCTTTTGGGTTTTTTCAGGTTTTGATGCAGAATGCTAGAAACAGTTAATATACACTACTTACATCATGAATTGCATAACAATTCTGTTTTTAAATGCGTTTTTTGCATTGATTAGAAAAGGTGCTAAGTCCACCAATGAAAGGAAAAGGTGCTAAGTCCAAGCGAATTTGAAAATTTAAAGTTAAAGTATATGTGGCATATTCATATTCGAAAAATAGTAGCTAATAAAGTTAGCGTGGGTTTTTTGACACAATTTCCAACGCCCTATATGTCACAAAAACCGACATAAACTTAAGTACCTACTTTATTTCGACTATGAATGCATATGTTAAATGGGATCGTCTACGTCAGCTGACCTCACTTCTCCTTTTTAACTGACACATAACTTTTTGACCTTGATTAGTAAAGACAAATGTTTGGGCTATCATATTCAGACTTCCAAGAACCTAAATCACATTTACTTGTCGACTTTCACAAAAGTCCATTTTCGTCAAAAGTTGTGCAATAAAATCTACTCCTGCTTTTCTGCTATGAATCGGCGATAGTAAAACGCTGTTGTGTGATAAAAAGAAACGCCTAGGGTTTTAGAATAATGTATTTTGATCCAAATATTGCTACTAATTGCAGAGTAACAGAGCTTCAAAAAATAGGTCATTTGAGCTTTAAGCGCGGATTGTGGTAGAACTAGGCTTAATATAAGAAATCTAAGACCAGGTAAAAATTCTACGGAAGAACCTCTAAGAACCCTCATACTCAGAAAATTGCTTTGGTTCACTCGCAGGTGTTTTGATTTGGGAAAAGGTGCTAAGTCCAGTGAAAAAAATTAAAAGTAGCTGGCAAAAAGGTGCTAAGTCCCAAAAATGCATATAACTCGGCGAAAATTAAATTTTTTTGTTTTTTTATGAGCGTCCACTTATTGTACTCTAAAATTGAGTAACATGACGTAAAAAAACGAAATCCCTAATTTAAATTTATGTTTTTATATTGTTTTTTGTCTCTCCTGTAAAATTTGAAAAATGGTACTTAGCACCGTTGCGACCTAAGCCGACGATATGTTATTCGTCACTCAAGAAATCCTGAGTGATGAATAGGTGCAGTGAAATAACGCCCAAGGAAATAACGCCCATGGACGTTATTTCCCATTCAAAAAGGAAATAACGCCCATGGGCCTTATTTCCTTTTTAAATGGAAATATCGCCCATCTGCAAAAAGAAATAAAGCCCATGGCTCTTATTTCCTTTTTAAAAGAGAAATAACGCCCATAGGATTTTACACGAGCAACACGAACTGTTGATTAGAATTTTTTCACAAATTACCCTGTGAGAAAAGAGTGGGAAACGTGGCACGCGGAAGGACATCACCGTGGCGGTAGCCACGTCTATGGCACACACCCGGAGTTGGAATGGCGTAGCCCAGGGTTATTTTTTAAAGCGCGGCCGAAGGCCGCCTACGCGGAAAGGTGTCCTGCACATAAAAAACGTGAATGGGGCCCCGAATTGGGGATCTGACCCGATTCAATTTTCGGTTTTTCACTAATAACTTTTCACAGAAACAAAATATTGCTTTTCCCCCTTCGGATTATAGTTACGGAGGCCCGATCCACAATTTTTAAGTGCAGAATACCTTTCCGCGTAGGCGGCCTTCGGCCGCGCTTAAAAAAATAACCCTGGGCTACGCCATTCCAACTCGGGGTGTGTGCCATAGCCGTGGCTACCGCCACGGTGATGTCCTTCCGCGTGCCACGTTTCCCACTTTGGTTAACGTGAAATTTGTGTGTAACTATTCAATAAAATACAAAAAGAATTAGAATATTATTGTTTCATTAAAAAAAATGAAAGAGCAATAAGGCCTTTAAGACTTTATTACTCTTTCGAAGTGTAATAAAGCCTTTTTTTAAATAAAGGCCTTATTTCACTTTCAATAGTGTAATAAGGCCTTAAAGGGCTTATTTCACAAGGCGCTATTGCACCCCACCTTATAAAAACATAACAAATATGTTAAAATTTATTGAAATAAAGAAAACCATATACTTAATTCTTGAATCAGCTTGTTTTAATTCGTTTTTAACGTCCGTGGGCTTTATTTCTCTTCGAAAAAGGAAATAACACCCATCAGCAAAAGGTGATAACACCCATGGGCTTTATTTCCTTTTTAAAAAGGAAGTAAGGCCCATGGGCGTAATTTCCTTTTTGAGTGGGAAATAACGCCCATGGGCGTTATTTCCTTGGGCGTTATTTCACTGCACCTGATGAATAACATGTTATTTTTATTTTTGGAATTCTTGAATAACGATAAAACTTCATTTTTATTCAGTTATTTAAAAATAAAAAATAAGTACCCTGAGATCCCGGAAAATTATACCCATATGCGCATTATATTTGTCGTCATTTTCGGTATCATTTCGGAACTGTTTCGGGATCATTTCGCGATTGTTTCGGGATTATTTCGGGACTATTTTCGGGATTGTTTCGGGATTATTTCGGGACTTTTTCGGGATCATTTCGGGACTGTTTTCGGGATTGTTTCGGGACTTTTTCGGGATCATTTCGGGATTGTTGCGGGACTTTTTCGGGATCATTTCGGGATTATTTCGGGACTATTTTCGGGATTGTTTCGGGATCATTTCGGGACTTTTTCGGGATCATTTCGGGACTGTTTTCGGGATTGTTTCGGGATCATTTCGGGATTATTTCGGGACTATTTTCGGGATTGTTTCGGGACTCTTTCGGGATTATTTCGGGACTATTTTCGGGATTGTTTCGGGACTTTTTCGGGATCATTTCGGGATTGTTGCGGGACTTTTTCGGGACTATTTTCGGGATTGTTTCGGGATTATTTCGGGACTATTTTCGGGATTGTTTCGGGACTTTTTCGGGATCATTTCGGGACTGTTTTCGGGATTGTTTCGGGACTTTTTCGGGATCATTTCGGGATTGTTGCGGGACTTTTTCGGGATCATTTCGGGATTATTTCGGGACTATTTTCGGGATTGTTTCGGGATCATTTCGGGACTTTTTCGGGATCATTTCGGGACTTTTTCGGGATCATTTCGGGACTGTTTTCGGGATTGTTTCGGGACTTTTTCGGGATCATTTCGGGATTATTTCGGGACTATTTTCGGGATTGTTGCGGGACTTTTTCGGGATCATTTCGGGACTGTTTTCGGGATCATTTCGGGACTGTTTTCGGGATTATTTCGGGATCATTTCGGCACTGTTTTCGGGATTGTTTCGGGACTTTTTCGGGATTATTTCGGGACTATTTTCGGGATCATTTCGGGACTGTTTTCGGGATTGTTTCGGGATCATTTCGGGACTATAAATGCAAAGATATGAAAAACGTAACGAAAATCAGGGAAGAAAAGAAAGATAGGCAGAATAATACCTGGAAATAATTTGTTATGTATATGGTTATTGAATGGCCATCGCGCAGATAATACATGTATAGAAAAACATACATACCAATGAATACACTGCAATCAACTCCAATCTTTCCACCACAATTTCCTTTTTAAAAGTATTCACAAAAAGCGAAAACATGTGCCAGTTGTCTATAAGAGTTCTAGTCTTAAGTGTTTAAAATAGCACAAGCATGTAAGTGCAAAGTGCATAGATTTCATTCATTTCATACTTACATTTGAAGTTTATATTTCAGATGATAATAAGTGAAAATAATCAAATAATTGGAATTAATTAAATAATTGAAAGTAATCAAATAATCAAATTTAATTATTTAATCGTTTAATTAATTTTAATTGTTTGACTAATTTTAATTCTTTGATTAATTTTAATTGCTTAATTACTTTTAATTACATGATTGTTTTTAATCGAATGATTGTTTTTAATTAGAAATAATGGACAATTTTTTCTATTATTTTTGATTATTTTTTCAATGGCCTTAATCATGATTATTTTTGATTATTTTATTAATCAATTAATTAATACTTTCTAATTAATAATCACAAAATGAATTAATCATTAAAATTAAAAGAGCCAAAGATATTAATCATTATTAATGTTAATGGAAATTTAACAGGTCTGGTCTGTAGTAGTTTGCAAAAGCAACGAAGCGTCTTACCGCGTCCTTATCTGTTGGTTTGGTATATTTTCTAATTGCATCTATTTTTGAATCGTCTGGCGCTAAACCCTCGGATGAACATTTATGACCTAGGAATGTCACTTCGGGTCTGAGAAAATTACATTGGTTTTGATGGAGTTTAAGATTGAACGATCTACAAGTGTCGAATACTTTGGATAAATTTTTAATGTGATGTGATTCGTTACAGGCAATGACGATTATGTCATCTACATACAAAAAAGCTACGTTAGGTGGAATCCCTGAAAACGCAATTGTCATCATTCTTGAGAATGAGTTTGGTGCAATACTTAAGCCAAACGGCAATACTTTCCATCTAACTATACGCTCCGCGATCAGTTCTTGAGATTCAACGAAAAGTGGAGCTGTTGAGTGACCTAGGTCAAAAATTTGAAAAACTTCGCATCTAGGTGGTATTATACACATGTCGCATTCTGTTCCGTGAAGGATTGGCATATTGACTTTTTCACCATTTGCTCAGAAAGAGATGCTATTATTTGAATAATTTATGATACATTTGTTGTGTTTGAGAAAGTCTTTACCCAGTACAGGGTTGGGCCACTTTGAATAAAAAATTATTCAAATAAAAAATAAAAAATTATTCATCATTTTTTAAATTTTGAGTGATGAGTGACTGGTTATTTCTTATTCAAAAAAATCCAAGTGATAAATAACATGTTATTTTTATTCAAGAAGTGCTTGAATAAAAATAATATGTTATTCGTCACTCAAGAAATCCTGAGTGATGAATAACATGTTATTTTTATTTTTGGAATTCTTGAATAACGATAAAACTTCATTTTTATTCAGTTATTTAAAAATAAAAAATAAGTACCCTGAGATCCCGGAAAATTATACCCATATGCGCATTATATTTGTCGTCATTTTCGGTATCATTTCGGAACTGTTTCGGGATCATTTCGCGATTGTTTCGGGATTATTTCGGGACTATTTTCGGGATTATTTCGGGACTATTTTCGGGACTTTTTCGGGATCATTTCGGGACTGTTTTCGGGATTGTTTCGGGACTTTTTCGGGATCATTTCGGGATTGTTGCCGGACTTTTTCGGGATTATTTCGGGACTATTTTCGGGATTGTTTCGGGATTATTTCGGGATCATTTCGGGACTTTTTCGGGACTGTTTTCGGGATTGTTTCGGGATTATTTCGGGATTGTTTCGGGATCATTTCGGGACTTTTTCGGGATCATTTCGGGACTTTTTCGGGATCATTTCGGGATTGTTGCGGGACTTTTTCGGGATCATTTCGGGATTATTTCGGGACTATTTTCGGGATTGTTTCGGGATCATTTCGGGACTTTTTCGGGATCATTTCGGGACTTTTTCGGGATCATTTCGGGACTGTTTTCGGGATTGTTTCGGGACTTTTTCGGGATCATTTCGGGATTATTTCGGGACTATTTTCGGGATTGTTTCGGGACTTTTTCGGGATCATTTCGGGACTATTTTCGGGATTGTTTCGGGACTTTTTCGGGATCATTTCGGGATTGTTGCGGGACTTTTTCGGGATCATTTCGGGACTGTTTTCGGGATCATTTCGGGACTGTTTTCGGGATTATTTCGGGATCATTTCGGCACTGTTTTCGGGATTGTTTCGGGACTTTTTCGGGATTATTTCGGGACTATTTTCGGGATCATTTCGGGACTGTTTTCGGGATTGTTTCGGGATCATTTCGGGACTATAAATGCAAAGATATGAAAAACGTAACGAAAATCAGGGAAGAAAAGAAAGATAGGCAGAATAATACCTGGAAATAATTTGTTATGTATATGGTTATTGAATGGCCATCGCGCAGATAATACATGTATAGAAAAACATACATACCAATGAATACACTGCAATCAACTCCAATCTTTCCACCACAATTTCCTTTTTAAAAGTATTCACAAAAAGCGAAAACATGTGCCAGTTGTCTATAAGAGTTCTAGTCTTAAGTGTTTAAAATAGCACAAGCATGTAAGTGCAAAGTGCATAGATTTCATTCATTTCATACTTACATTTGAAGTTTATATTTCAGATGATAATAAGTGAAAATAATCAAATAATTGGAATTAATTAAATAATTGAAAGTAATCAAATAATCAAATTTAATTATTTAATCGTTTAATTAATTTTAATTGTTTGACTAATTTTAATTCTTTGATTAATTTTAATTGCTTAATTACTTTTAATTACATGATTGTTTTTAATCGAATGATTGTTTTTAATTAGAAATAATGGACAATTTTTTCTATTATTTTTGATTATTTTTTCAATGGCCTTAATCATGATTATTTTTGATTATTTTATTAATCAATTAATTAATACTTTCTAATTAATAATCACAAAATGAATTAATCATTAAAATTAAAAGAGCCAAAGATATTAATCATTATTAATGTTAATGGAAATTTAACAGGTCTGGTCTGTAGTAGTTTGCAAAAGCAACGAAGCGTCTTACCGCGTCCTTATCTGTTGGTTTGGTACAGGGCCGTGCGCAGGAATTGGCCTTGGGGGGGGTTTTAATTTAGATTTGCATTCGCATACATTTTTCACTAAGTTAAACATATTTGCTGAAACAGATACCTAGACCCATATATCACAAATTTAAATGTTCTTTAACTTTCCTGAATGTTCATACTCTGATGACTAAAACTACTATTTTTTTGGTTGTACACATTTTTCTGTATTTGATAGAGAATTGGTGATATGATGGCATATCCCAGCTAACTAAAAGTGCAAAAAAATACTCCTTACGGAGCCATAAAACGGTCATTTCTCAGAACTTTACTCTCCAAAATGAGCTTCTTTCAGAGCCCAAATGGAGCGAAAAATCGCTCTACGCCGGCACTCCAACGATGTCATAAAAAAGAGTCCGATTTCGATGAATTTGAAGCGTTTTTTGACTCTTTTTAAATGAACTGCGGAGCCTTTTATTGGTGCTTTTCTGAACCTTTTTCGGAGCCTTTTATTCCTCCATTCTGAGGGTTTCTGGAGCCTTCTCAGACGCCTTTCGGAGCCCTCTAATTGGTGCTTTTCTTTCATTCATCCACTCAGAGGGTTTTTGAACACTTTTCGGAGCCTTTTATTGGTGTTTTTCTGAAGCTTATTTGGGGTCGTTTTTTATTTCTTTTGGGTCATAATTTCTTTGCGCAATTATTCACTCCTAACTATTCTGCCGGCACCAGCTCTGACTTTCTAAATTAGCCCTATGAGCTACATGGGAACAATTTAATTAACTGTCCAACTATATGCGCCAATGATGTTCTTATTTATCTGAAAACCTTGAAGGAATCTTTTAAATGCGGTCCTGATAGGATTCCTACATGCTTCTTGAAGAAGTGTGCTAACAATATTTACCAACCCCTTACCAATTTGTTCAATCTGTCACTAAAGTGTGGTGTTTTTCCAAAAGCATGGAAAGAGTCGTTTCTTCTACCGCTTCATAAAAGCGGAAGCATAGCAAAGCTTTCTGATATCCCAAAAGTGTGTGAAGCTATTGTTACCAATCAGCTTACGAATCCTATCTCTACCTTGATGTCCGACTGTCAACACGGGTTCTGTAAGGGAAAGTCCACCGTTACAAACTTACTTGGATTTACTTTGATTTCAGCAAAGCTTTCGATAAAGTGTGCCACTCTTTACTTATTCATAAACTGGATCAGTTGGGTTTCAAGCCGGGTCTCAATCGCTAGATCTCTTCTTACCTTTGCGACAGAGCACAAAAAGTAGTGTTTAAAAATTGTGAATCCGATGTTATTTATGTCTCCTCAGGAGTTCCACAAGGAAGCCATCTTGCCCCGATTCTGTTCTTGTTGTTTATAAATGATATTTCTACAGTAATATAATTTTCGAAAATTTTAATGTATGCCGACGATGTAAAGCTTTTTATGTCATTCGAAGAAGCTTCAATCAGATCTAAATACACTTGTTACTTGGTGCGATTTAAATTATATGCCGTTTAATCTAAAGAAATGTAAATACATGCGTTTTTCGAGAGGAAAATCACAGCCAGCTTCCTATACAATTAACAGCTATAGTCTTGAGCAAATGTATGATTTTGTTGACCTTGGGGTTACTATGGACTACAAACTCAGTTTTAACTGCCATATTAACGTAACAGTCAATAAAGCTGGAGGCGTTCTAGCATTTGTTAAACGATGGTCTAAAGAATTTAGCGACCCTTATGTAACTAAAACTCTTTACTACATTAGTCAGACTGATACTTGAATACGGTTCTACAATTTGGAATCCACGTGGATCGCTTAGAATCAGTTCAAAAACAATTTTTAATATTTGACTTAAGAGATCTTCACTGGGATCCCTTGTATAATTTGCCACGTATACGAGTCGCTTAAAACTAATTAATCTTCACAGCCTTTCTAGTCGGAGGGAAATGCTTGGAATTGTTTTCATGATTAAATTACTAAATGGCTCAATCACAAGCCCGTTTCTTTTGAGCGAAGTGAACTTCAATGTACCTTCTCGTCCATCAAGACATTTTAAACCACTTATCTTGAAACAGTGCCGAACTAATTTGGAATTAAATCAGCCTTTTCGTTGTTTGTGTCAAGATAATAACTCTCATTCTGGTACGTTTGATATTTCAGACTCACTATGCAGAATAAAAATGTCAATTATTTCTATCCTAAATACATAGCAACAATTTGCTTTCATATCCTTTGATTCTTATCTTTATTCTTTACAATAACTATTCGCTGTCAACTAATTATTTATTGATTGTGTCATCTATTTTGTATCTACCTTACTTGGCTGATGAGGTTTTCGCTGTAGCTGAGCAGTTTCAGATCTCGACGATTAACAAACCAAAGCCTTTCAAAGACTCGGCGCGGAAAATATGAAATATGCTATGTTTATTTTCCACAGACTATTGATAAACGTCCATGAAAAATGAGATCTTTATTTTCCTTTAAGTTAAAAAAAAAAGTCTCAGAAAATGTTTGAAAACATTCAAATAAGTGAACGTTGTCGCTCATCTGCTCTCCAGCGTTCATTTTCTCACAATTCTCTTTACGCCTACAACAAAAAGGGTCAGAAAACACTCGAAATCTTTCATATAATTGAGCCTTGCAGTTCATTCGCTCTGTTAATTGAAACTGCTCACTGTTTTCATCGGTAAAATTTAAGAACAAAAAATGCCCATACGCTACACAACTTTGTAATTTCGGAAAGCTCCAAGTGCAATTCAAAGTGCCGGACTTATGTATTGGCCAACCTTATTCTTTGCAACTTTCACCAATTTCTTCTTCCGTAAAATTATTTTAACTAATTTTGTCAAAAATTATTAGTCAAGATTCAATACAAGATTTATAAAGTGTATTTTGAAAATTTTTGTAAAATCATTTCAACTTAGATTTGGCCATGGGGGGGGTTTCAACCCCCAAAACCCCCCCCGTGCGCACGGCCCTGGTTTGGTATATTTTCTAATTGCATCTATTTTTGAATCGTCTGGCGCTAAACCCTCGGATGAACATTTATGACCTAGGAATGTCACTTCGGGTCTGAGAAAATTACATTGGTTTTGATGGAGTTTAAGATTGAACGATCTACAAGTGTCGAATACTTTGGATAAATTTTTAATGTGATGTGATTCGTTACAGGCAATGACGATTATGTCATCTACATACAAAAAAGCTACGTTAGGTGGAATCCCTGAAAACGCAATTGTCATCATTCTTGAGAATGAGTTTGGTGCAATACTTAAGCCAAACGGCAATACTTTCCATCTAACTATACGCTCCGCGATCAGTTCTTGAGATTCAACGAAAAGTGGAGCTGTTGAGTGACCTAGGTCAAAAATTTGAAAAACTTCGCATCTAGGTGGTATTATACACATGTCGCATTCTGTTCCGTGAAGGATTGGCATATTGACTTTTTCACCATTTGCTCAGAAAGAGATGCTATTATTTGAATAATTTATGATACATTTGTTGTGTTTGAGAAAGTCTTTACCCAGTACAGGGTTGGGCCACTTTGAATAAAAAATTATTCAAATAAAAAATAAAAAATTATTCATCATTTTTTAAATTTTGAGTGATGAGTGACTGGTTATTTCTTATTCAAAAAAATCCAAGTGATAAATAACATGTTATTTTTATTCAAGAAGTGCTTGAATAAAAATAATATGTTATTCGTCACTCAAGAAATCCTGAGTGATGAATAACATGTTATTTTTATTTTTGGAATTCTTGAATAACGATAAAACTTCATTTTTATTCAGTTATTTAAAAATAAAAAATAAGTACCCTGAGATCCCGGAAAATTATACCCATATGCGCATTATATTTGTCGTCATTTTCGGTATCATTTCGGAACTGTTTCGGGATCATTTCGCGATTGTTTCGGGATTATTTCGGGACTATTTTCGGGATTGTTTCGGGATTATTTCGGGACTATTTTCGGGACTTTTTCGGGATCATTTCGGGACTGTTTTCGGGATTGTTTCGGGACTTTTTCGGGATCATTTCGGGATTGTTGCCGGACTTTTTCGGGATCATTTCGGGATTATTTCGGGACTATTTTCGGGATTGTTTCGGGATTATTTCGGGATCATTTCGGGACTTTTTCGGGACTGTTTTCGGGATTGTTTCGGGATTATTTCGGGACTATTTTCGGGATTGTTTCGGGACTTTTTCGGGATTATTTCGGGACTATTTTCGGGATTGTTTCGGGACTTTTTCGGGATCATTTCGGGATTGTTGCGGGACTTTTTCGGGACTATTTTCGGGATTGTTTCGGGATTATTTCGGGACTATTTTCGGGATTGTTTCGGGACTTTTTCGGGATCATTTCGGGATCATTTCGGGACTGTTTTCGGGATTGTTTCGGGACTTTTTCGGGATCATTTCGGGATTGTTGCGGGACTTTTTCGGGATCATTTCGGGATTATTTCGGGACTATTTTCGGGATTGTTTCGGGATTATTTTGGGATCATTTCGGGACTTTTTCGGGATCATTTCGGGACTGTTTTCGGGATTGTTTCGGGACTTTTTCGGGATCATTTCGGGATTATTTCGGGACTATTTTCGGGATTGTTTCGGGACTTTTTCGGGATCATTTCGGGACTATTTTCGGGATTGTTTCGGGACTTTTTCGGGATCATTTCGGGATTGTTGCGGGACTTTTTCGGGATCATTTCGGGACTGTTTTCGGGATCATTTCGGGACTGTTTTCGGGATTATTTCGGGATCATTTCGGCACTGTTTTCGGGATTGTTTCGGGACTTTTTCGGGATTATTTCGGGACTATTTTCGGGATTGTTTCGGGACTTTTTCGGGATCATTTCGGGATTGTTGCGGGACTTTTTCGGGATCATTTCGGGACTTTTTCGGGATCATTTCGGGATTGTTTCGGGATTATTTCGGGATTGTTTCGGGACTTTTTCGGGATCATTTCGGGACTGTTTTCGGGATCATTTCGGGACTGTTTTCGGGATTGTTTCGGGACTTTTTCGGGATCATTTCGGGATTATTTCGGGACTATTTTCGGGATTGTTTCGGGACTTTTTCGGGATCATTTCGGGACTGTTTTCGGGATTGTTTCGGGACTTTTTCGGGATCATTTCGGGATTATTTCGGGATTGTTTCGGGACTTTTTCGGGATCATTTCGGGATTGTTGCGGGACTTTTTCGGGATCATTTCGGGATTATTTCGGGACTATTTTCGGGATTGTTTCGGGATTATTTCGGGATCATTTCGGGATCATTTCGGGACTGTTTTCGGGATTGTTTCGGGACTTTTTCGGGATCATTTCGGGATTATTTCGGGACTATTTTCAGGATTGTTTCGGGACTTTTTCGGGATCATTTCGGGACTATTTTCGGGATTGTTTCGGGACTTTTTCGGGATCATTTCGGGATTGTTGCGGGACTTTTTCGGGATCATGTTATTTATCACTTGGATTTTTTTGAATAAGAAATAACCAGTCACTCATCACTCAAATTTTTTTGAATAATGAATAAAAATTTATTTTTCATTTTTTCGTCACTCGTCACTCAAATTTTCTAATATTGCCCATCCCTGACCCAGTATACCATCTGATAGGATATTAAAATCGTCATTTACCACATGTAAGTTATGTTCAACTAGAATGTTTGAAAAATGTAAGTCTATATTAATTTTACCTAAGGTAGAAACAGAGTTTGAAGTTACGCCAGTGATATTAACAATATCATCGCTACAAATGGGAACTTGGTTACTTAAACTTGAAATTTTAATCAGTGAAATATTATTATTTATTATTTATTTATTATTATAAATTTATTACGGTCTTTAAGACCTAGTTGATGTTAGGTTAACATTTGTTTCATTGAATATTCAGTGTTTTACAATATAAAAATAATTTTACTTTAAACTTAGTAATATTTTCACAATCTTTTATCTCAGAAGGTAGTTCATTGTACATTTTGTACCCTGCATATTCCAAAGTCTTCTTTGCGAACTCTGTTCTTACTATAGGCAGTCTTATATTATTGCAGTATCTAGTTCCATAACTATGTATCTCGTGATTATATAGTATTTTATTGCTCAGGGAACTCGGTAGCATTCCTAATCTTACATCTCCAAAACAACTGGGTGTAACGAAAAAGTATGCGTGGCACCTCCCATACAAATGGAATTTTTCATTGTCCGTATCTCTCTAAGTATTCGGGTTACACCACTGAAATTTGGTGATTGGTTATACGATTAATTAATTTAATTTTTCAAGCTAAATATCTCTAAAAGTATTTAAGGCAGGAACCTGGAAATTGGTATAGAGCTAAATGATATCAAAACAATTTTTGCGCATAAAAGTGGGGTTATCGTAAAAGCGTTTAAAGTTAGGACCTGAAAATTGATCAGGAGATTAATGATATCAATAGTTCCCGTGTAGGAAATATTTTTTCGCTATTTACTTACGCTCCGGGACAGAAAACTAAAAATTTTGTGTATCGTGTAGCCTTAAACGGAATACTAAAATTTTATATTTTTGAAGTTGTATGCACAATGAAGTAGTGAAAAATTTATAAAAAAATCTATTTTGGGAAGAACGAAGTTTGCCGGGTCAGCTATATTATATAAATATGAAAACTTGAAGTATATTATTGATTTTGAAAGGCCCCCTAACTACTTACATCCCGAGCAACGCCGGGTACCCTGCTAGTTATGTATAAATTTCAAAGTGAAGTAACTTATTGACTGTTTTATACTAAGCCAGTTTAACTGATTCAGCATTATAGTTTTTGATGTTCTTGGGGGACATTTTAATATAAATCGCATTGCCTTGTTTTGTTGTATTTGTAGTCTTTTAATTTGCTTATCACTCGCTATCAACAGAATTGTAGGGCAGTATATGAAGTGCGGTTCAATAATTGAACGAAATACAAGTATTTTATGATGCTGACTAATAGTTTGCATGTTCTGTACATGAATTCTATTTTCTGCGCAATTTTTTTTTTCAAGATAATTAACATGTTCTCCAAAATTCAAGTTTTCATCAATTAATACTCCTAAGTACTTCATTTCAGTTACTCTTTGAATTAAGTTGTTTTTTATCTTAAGGGTTATATTGTTTAAATCGTTATTACGTATGATGTTCTGGTTTTTGCAAAATACCATGAACTTAGTCTTATCTACATTTAACTTAAATTTTGTAAGGCACAACCAGTTGTATAGAGCGTCAAGATCTTCTTGTGCTTTCTGCATTGCACAGTGGGCATTTTTCTCACTGATGATAAGCAGTGCATCATCCGCAAATATACGTATATTGCAATATTTTAAGCATTTTTTTATATCATTTATGTACAATGTAAATAGTATCGGTGCAAGTACTGAACCTTGTGGCAATCCAATATCTACATTCACAACTGATGAAACTGTTTTCCCAATTACCGTTCTTTGCTTTCTGTTACTCAGATAACTTCGCAACCATTCCAGGGTCTTTCCTCTGACACCAGTTTTGAACAAGACATTCAACAATTCCCCTCTATCAACTGTTTCAAAGGCCCGTTTCAAGTACCTCTCTGAAGTTGGCAAGACAACTTTTACGTAGCAAAAAAATATATATTGAATAATTTGCGGTAAATTAGCCGTAAATTATCCGTGGAACAAAAAAATTTACCGCGACCATATTTTGGAAAATATCGTGTGGCACGCTAACTTCACATGAAGTTAGCGTGCCACCTTGAAAGTCCACCTTAGACACCAGCTAGGAAAAAAATTCTTGCACCTGAATTTGCCGTAGTTAACTGGCATATTTAAAAAATTAAAAAAAAAAAAACTTTTTTTTTTTGGTGGTGCACCGCCAACTTCATATGAAGTTAGCGTGCCACTTTTGGAAAACTGTCTTAGACACCAGCTAGGAAAAAAATTCTTACGTCTAAATTTGCCGTAAATTAGCCGTAAACTATCTGCAAAATAAAAAAATTTGCCGCGCCTTTATTTTAGGAAAAATTATTTTTTTTTTGGTGGTGCACCGCCAACTTCATATGAAGTTAGCGTGCCACTTTTGGAAAACTGTCTTAGACACCAGCTAGGAAAAAAATTCTTACGTCTAAATTTGCCGTAAATTAGCCGTAAACTATCTGCAAAATAAAAAAATTTGCCGCGCCTTTATTTTAGGAAAAATTATTTTTTTTTTGGTGGTGCACCGCCAACTTCATATGAAGTTAGCGTGCCACTTTTGGAAAACTGTCTTGAGACACCAGCTAGGAAAAAAATTCTTACGTCTAAATTTGCCGTAAATTAGCCGTAAACTATCTGCAAAATAAAAAAATTTGCCGCGCCTTTATTTTAGAAAAAAAAATTTTTTTTTTGGTAGTGCACCGCCAACTTCATATGAAGTTAGCGTGCCACTTTTGGAAAACTATCTTAGAAGCCAGCTAGGAAAAAAATTCTTACATCTAAATTTGCCATAAATTAGTCGTAAACTATCTGCAAAATAAAAAAATTTGCCGCGCCTTTATTTTAGGAAAAATTATTTTTTTTTTGGTAGTGCACCGCCAACTTCATATGAAGTTTGGAAAA
Source organism: Sphenella marginata (assembly GCA_951509765.1). NCBI lineage: Eukaryota > Metazoa > Arthropoda > Insecta > Diptera > Tephritidae > Sphenella > Sphenella marginata. The sequence goes on along the minus strand of OX608081.1, from coordinate 54,860,440 downwards.
CTATCTTAGACACCAGCTAGGAAAAAAATTCTTACGTCTAAATTTGCCGTAAATTAGCCGTAAACTATCTGCAAAATAAAAAAATTTGCGGCGCCTTTATTTTAGAAAAAAAAATTTTTTTGCTAGTGGAAAATAATAAAATTACGAATAAAATTGAGACAATAGATGTGTAAAATATGTGCATGTGCATGGTTTTGTCCACAATACGCATAGAGTTTAACGCTGCTGTGGCGCTGTCTTCATTGTGTTCAGTTCTAATCCCGTTAACGAGCGACCTTGGAAAGCACGTTATTATGTAAGTATGTAAGTTTCTAGGTAGACAGAAAACAATTCATAGCGATACCATTTTCGTGCAACTGCTAACTCTTTTTTATTACTAATGAGGGTGCGAGTTTATTGCCACTCAAATACAAGCAACCTATGAATCCATTTTTCTTGTTATCAACACGAATCGCTTATATTGCCTTTAAGCGAAATTCTGAAATCAAGCACACTATTTTTTTTTGCACTTTAAATCATATGTATGATTAAATAAAATATAACATATTAAATAATTAAGATAAGCTATTCTGGGTTTTCGGTGAGTTTAAAGAAGATTGGTTGCTCCCACTACAAATATCTGAACCTATAAGTTATTAATTGTTTAAAATTTGATTTTGCGGTAGTCAATTTTCTTCTGTGAAAGTGTACAAATGCGACTAGAAAGAAAAACTTGAGAAAAATTGTTATCTTAAATGGTAACAAATTCTATATGTAAAATTCAACGAAATCTTGAAATTTCTTCAACTTTGGTGAATAATTTCCTTGTGTTTGTTGGGGTACTGGCTGCAATAACGACCAAGGCCAATGTTGAACTTGTTGCGTTTGGTATAAGTGCGGGTGTATGATCATACTTATAACATTTTTAAATTTAAAAATTTTCAAATATTACCACGACTTTATTAGCAGAGTAGATCATTTTTATATATTTACAAGCTACCCATTGTCCTGCGATGCTCGGACATAGAAAATCTATATCTGTGTATACTTGACTCGAGTTTATGTGTGATAACTTTCAACATTGTCTATATTTAACAGAATTGTCATGCATACATATGTAGGTCGACGTCTGTACATTGCAGATATTTAAAAAAAAAATCTGGGATAATTACTAAGCCAATATATGTAAGCCAAATAACCTGTTTTTAGAATTTTTTTATGTCTGTCCGTCTGCCTGTCTGTATGTTTTGGGCGCGCGTTACTTAAAACCTGCTTTGTGGTTTTATATGAAGCTTTAACTGGTCTATTAGTAGATGTTAAACTTAAAATTTAAGATACCATTTGCTCTGATAACTTAACCAGTTTCGGAGTTTCGGCCGAGGTGTGGACCAAGGTGACCCATAATATGTTCAGTATCGGACTAACATAACATATAGCTCCCATATAATCGATAGTTTCGATAAATGAGTTTTGGGCTATAAATTCCACAGTTACTTTTTAATTTAAGGTGTAGTACATATTCCAATACGCATAGCGTTATCCTGGTCTAAATAGGTTAAACACAAATTACGACAAAAATAGGCCCACAGTACCAAAATCCATTGAAAGTGAAATCGCTCCTAATTTCTTTCACGAAATATCTCGCTTTAACCATTATGATGCTCAGTGAGAGGATGCATTTTACCATAAAAATGTTTGCATCTAAGGTGCATTTTATTATACACTTACTCGATGGGTGAAGGTCGTACCTTTGTCGGCTCTCCGACTAAGTATAGTGTAGGGTTGTTAAAAAATAATCGTTAATTTAGTCGATTATTTTTTTTATTTTTTCGATTTTTTTAAATCGATTTTATTGATTACACGATTTTTTTGCAAAGAGATTTTTGAAGAAACGTATTAAAAAATGCAACAATGTACGTGAACATGGCATCACGATGGCCACATGACTTTCACATCGTTGTTGTTGCGTTTGCATGCAAACGTGATCTATATCTATGGCTCTGGGTCTGCAAAAGAGAACACGACTAGTATAGGTACATTTAATAATTATTTACAGTTCCAGTAGACTGCTCGCTAGCTAGATAAATTGACAATGAGTTGCTGGAAAAAGCATTTTATAATTAATAAGAATAATGCCACTGCACAATGTAAATATTGTCCAAAAGTATTAAAAACGTAATAACACTACAAACTTGAAACAGCATATGGAAAGAAAACATTTTGCTCTTTTGCAAGCTGAAGAGGTAGCACAAATCATTTAGAATAAATGTTTAAAGTTTTCAATTTAGTTAAAATATTAATTGTATCAATACAGAATTCAAATATTGCTGATATTGAGGATACCAGCAACTCGGAAAATAATAATTCACTGCCGCAGTCTTCATCGGAAGAAAATTAGGCCTTATTCTCAACACCAAAACGAGATAAACCAAGTATTGCAGCTGCTTTTTCAAAAGTTTCATCATACGCTGCAGATGGCGATAGAAGTAAACAAATAACGCGGTGCATTGCAGATATGATATGTCGAGACAGTCTTCCCTTCAGAATTGTAGAAGGCAAAAAATTAATGAAGACTGTGGTTCCATGTCGCAAAACAATCACAGATCTTGTCGACATAAAATATGATGAAGAAAAAGACATTATCAGACAAAAATTAACATTTATTAACAATGTCAGTCTAACTGTAGATGAATGGAAGGATATGCAGTTAAGAAGTTTTTTAGGCGTGACAGTCCACTTCATAGAAAACTATGAAATGAAATCTATAAACATCGCATGTGAGCCTCTTCATGAGAACCATACTGGCGAGTATTTACCGGAGATGGTTCTTAAAGTATGTGAAGATTGGCATTTGTCTCATGAAAAAATCATAAGTGTTACTACTGATAATGGTAGTAACATAGTTAAAGCTATTGAAATTAGTTTCGGTCGGGCAAAACATATTCGATGTGTAGCACATACACTGAATTTAGTGGTTAAAAATTCAGTAAACTCCCCCGAAGTGAAACTGTTTTTGGATAAAGTTCGAAAAGTCGTAACCTGGTTCCACCAAAGCGGAGCAGGTGGGGAAGAGCTACGACAATTGCAAAGGCAGCAACAAGTTGCTGAAGGAAAGTTAAAGCATTTGATTGGAGATGTATCCACAAGGTGGAATTCACAACTATTTATGATTGAACGTTTTGTATTAATGAGTAGTACAATAGAATCTATTTTATTAAAACATCCGAATGCACCCCAAATGCTTCAAGCAAACGAAATAGTTGTGCTTAAAGAAATAGAAAAACTTTTAAGACCTTTGCATAATGCCACTGAGGAAATGAGTGCCGAAAAATATGTGACGGCTAGTAAAGTTATACCTATCATCAAGTGTTTGAAAACTATGTTAGATGCAACAACTATAAATAGTGATTTGGCAAACAAATTAAAATATTCACTGCAAACGGAAATGATAAAAAGATTTGAAAACATCCAAAAAGTTTTCTCTGTCGCAAAGTTTTTGGATCCTAGATTCAAAAAAATTCATTTAGACGAGCCATTATCCTTGTCGAAAACAATCAGTTATACGAATCGATGTTTGAGTTTAAACATCAGAAATTATGATGTTTTAGTAGTGACTGATTTTGAATCATCAGAAGGGAACGTCAATGAACAAGATATTTGGCAGGTACACCATGAAATGGCAGCAAACACATCAACGTCCAAAAGTTCAGAGCTAGACTTATATATTGCGGCACCGTTATCAAATCTAAAGTTAGATCCTCTCAATATATGGAAAATATCTGAAAGAACTTTTCCAAAATTAACGGCTCTGAAACACCTCTCAGTGATGGCCACCTCTTCACCAGCGGAAAGGTTATTTTCTAAAGCTGGAAATATTCACCCCTGTCATGGAATCCAATAGTTGTCGGAATTGGATTTAAAACCGACAGAAAAATTGCTTTGGTGTCATGAAATCCAATGCTATCGGTTTCATGTTCGAATCGGAATTATGTCGGATTTAGGTGTCACAGAAACCGATAATATCGGTTTTGCTGTCGGAAATAAACCAAGCAGCTAGCAGCTATTGGATTTGTTGTTTTTTTCAATTGCAGATAGAAAATTTAATAAAAATGTTAGTAAATGATGGTTTTAAATAAAAATAAATATTAATGAGGCTTATATTTTTATTCGTACTTGGGGAAAATATAAAAATCGCAACTTAGCTGCTAGCTGCAGTGTTGGTGGAAATTGAGATCGTGCCAAGTGTTCGCCAATAGTGTCAAGTATCATTTGGAAAGCTTCTTTATGTAGCCTATAACACACTATGAACCTGCAAATATCATATATGTAAGTATTAACAAGCGCACCTTGCAATAAATCTACTTACGCTGTGTCCGGCAGCTCAAGCGGGTTGCTGCAATCCCTCAAAATTTTCATTTTGGCCTTCCCGCAACTTCTTTCTTCCATCAACATGAACGCTACAGCTCAGCTAACTCATATACTTTTATTTCTATTCAATTTATTTATTGAAGAAAACAATGGAATTTCACAAATTTTTGTCAAAAAAATGAAAATAAAATTTGCGATCCACACAAAACAGCTGATTCGAACATCGGTTTTGTTTACATTCGAAAATAACAAAACCGACACGGTTTCATGACACCAAATGAAATCAATATTGATTTGCAATTCCGATAAAATGCAAAACCGACTTGGATTCCATGACAGCCCTGATTGTCAGGAAAACTCGAAATCGTATTTTAGGAAAATGTTTGCCAAAATTATTACTTTTGAACTCTTTAACAGAATACTTGTGGCAATAATTTATTGATCTTTTGTTTGATTCAAAGTGCAAAAAAAGCTATACTTAATATTGAAATACAACAGTTATAATATTTTTTATAGTTTTGTACACCAGCTTAGTGTTTATTGGGGACAGCCCAGCATCTATGCACTGAAACATTTCCATGCTACTATTGATGAATTAATTAACAATTAATTACTTAAGCTTTATTTCGATTCTAGTTTAGTTTTAGTTTTTGTTTTGTATTATTTTTTTCTGTTATCAAATATTTCGGAGTATTGAACATTTATGATAAACATTCAATAAAATATGAAGTTCTTGACTTAATGCATTTTTGTATACTTATTATCTTAAATGATTTTCATTTAAATTAATTTTTCATAATATATTTCGCTAATACATCAAATAGGCATTTTTCGTATAAAAAATCTAAAAATACGAACGAAAATCGATTTTTTTGTTTTAAATCGATTTTTTACAAATCGATTAATCTCTAAACAAAAAAAATCGATTTTTATGACTCAAACTCACATCCCTAGTATAGTGCGCCAAATTAAACATGAACTAAATTTATTTTTCCTTTTTATTTAATACACATAGCAAAGAAATGAAACTCATAGACAAATTTTGAAAAATGGCCTAATAGATGGAGTATTAATATCGAAATGTTCTCGAACTGTTCCGATTTCGAAGGAGTTAATTGACGAAGCTTTGATATTGTCTGAAATGTATAACGTAGACGAAATAATGGCTTTGGAATTGCTATGTACTGCTCAACGGGAAACCTTGAAACACCCAGGATTATCAAGAGGATTGGTGGCAGTTTTACTGTACTATGATGGTAAAAAGGCGTTGGTGAATTCTCTTCGCGATCTCTTTCGAGCAACCAGTGGTATTTCATGGGCAACAGAAATACCTAAAGAGGTATGTATTCTTATTGTAAAATTAGCATTATTCGCCAATTCGGAAAAAATGACTGGTTTCTTAGTAAAGAGTCTGAACACAGCATAACAGTTGTTGTTGTGGTTTCAGCATAACAGTGATCCAATCTGCCTAAATAAAAAAGGTGAACACGCTTGTGCAAAAGTATGAGTTTAAGGTTTTAATTAAACTCTAATAACAACTCTAATAATACCAGAGATTTGTTACAAACCGTGTATAGACACGGCACTACGTTTCTGCTATTGTTCCAAGAAACACAAATATAGAAACAATTAGAAATCTACTGACTGAAACCGTGCCCCATGAGTTAAAAAACCTCATTCCCACGACAGCCGGTTCTACGTACCGGAATGACTCGGGGTTTCCCCGACCAAGGGCTGTTATTTCGCTACCCCCCTGCCTAAACCGTCAGTTATCTTCCCCCCAATAATGTCATCCTCCGAGCAGCTCCTTGCAGCGGGACTGCTCAAGACTCTCCTGATCCGGGCTGGTATTGAATCCAACCCGGGACCAAGAGAATGGATCTGCTGTATATGCTGGAAGAAAATTTATGTGAAACGCTCACACTCAGTACAATGCTCCAATTGCAACAGGTGGTTGCACCTAACAAGTTGCTCCGGACTAAATCCCTCTAGTTTTTATAGAACTTTTGTGGCCCCTTGCTGTTCACGTCCCACGACGCCCCGTGGCCGTCGTCGATCAAGTATCGCTCCGCCGCATATGTCTGACTCTGTCACCTCAGTCTCCACGACTAGCATTACAAATGCACCTCAGCAAGTTGACCTTCCTAGCGGTCGCTCACGCCCCCAGGCGTCAACATCTCACACAGCAGCTCACAGCTACTCCCTACGTAGCACTTCCCAAGTGGAATTGAGCAATGCCGAGCGTCCGCTATCTCCCGCCCCCTCAGTCTTCTTCCAGCATCAGCACGAGTATAAGTCACAACCATCAGCTCCTGGTCCCTTATACTACGTGCACTGTTTGTCGGTTAAGATTATACACGCCTTTGGCATCGGTCAAGAGGCAATAACTGCCTTGGCCTGTGTCATCTGCTTATATGCTCTGGACTCGCAAACAGGAACTTATGGACTGATACGTACGTTGCGCAATGCTGTCGAGCTACGCAACCTTCAACGTCATCTGAATCGCCTCTACCTTCTGGTAACGCGATTGCTTCAAGAATGCGTCGTAGTGCGCGACCCAGCCTACTACCACCTAGGCATGCGCATCAGTCCCTGACCCCCAGCATCAACTCTACTCCCCCTTCGCACTTCGCAATCCTGCAATTTAATTGCAACGGCCTAACCGGCAAAATAGCTGAGATTACAAACCTCATGAAGCGACACAATATCAAAATCGCTGCTATTCAGGAGACAAAGCTCGGTGGAAGGTCAACTCTGCAGACCTGCAACGGGTACAATGTACACCGTTGTGATCGTGCGAGAGGGCTTGGGGGTGGTCTTGCATTCATCACGCATCAAACTGTGCAGTACCGTCTATTTGAGCCTGACATCGACCCGAGGGACACCACCTTAGAACGTCAAGGTATGGTTGTCCGGTCAGGCGATGTCGACTTGGAAATCTTAAACGTATATATACCTCCTGTCACCTGCTGTCCCAGGGATTATCATCCTGACATTCGTGCGTTACTCAGGGGTGAGAACCGTGTTATCCTTGGTGACTTCATCGCACACCACGACCTGTGGCACTCCAGCTTACAGGCCGATGGTAGGGGGCAGGAGCTGGCTGACCAAATAGACGATTCGACGTTCTGCACAGTTAATGGGGATGCCCCCACTAGAGTGGCGGTAAACTGCTCTAGCTCGCCGGATATCACCATAGTCAGCGCAGGTCTTATAAACTGCGTTGACTGGCGACCGATGCTGACGCTTGCTTCGGATCACCTTCCCATTGTGCTCTCTATCGATCGCCCCACCGACTTTGTCACTTCTGACAATCGCACCTTTGTTAACTTTAACAAAGCCGACTGGGAAAGTTTCTTAACATCTACAGAGAGCGCCTTCGCTGCTCTCCCTACTCCGTCTGACGTACGAGAAGGGGTAAAGGCGTTTCGTATGGCCCTAGTTTCAGCCTCCCGTCAACACATTCCGTCAGGTAGAATAAAGGAAGTACGTCCATTCTTCCCCGCAGAGGCAGCGGCCCTGGCAAATAAATGTGACCATATTAGACGCCTTGACCCTACGGATCCCCAAATTAGGGATCTTAATGCGGAAATCAGACGCTTAGTAGATAAACACAAACGCGCTAAGTGGGAAGAGCACCTAAGGTCTTGCAACCTCTCGGCTGGAGTTGGCAAATTATGGTCGACGGTGAAATCTTTGTCCAACCCGACTAAACCTAACGACAAAATATCCATCGCCTTCGGTTATAAGGTTCAGTCGAAGCCAAAAAGATGCGCGAGCGCCTTCTGCCGACAATTTGTAATGCATCCTACGTTGAACAAAGATATTCGCCGAGCCACCAGGGAAGCGCATAAACCCAAAAACAGCGATGCGCCCATTGCCATCTCCACAACCGAAGTACAAGAGGCAATACAGAGATCTAAGAACACCAAGTACATAGGCCCCGATGGCATCTCCATGCTGATGCTAAAACACCTCGGCGACGAAGGCATAAGATATTTAACACACATTTTCAACCTTTCCTTGTCCACCTTTGTCATTCCTGAAAGATGGCGACAGGCAAAGGTGGTCCCACTATTAAAGCCTGGCAAGCCAGCTGCCGTAGGGGAGTCATATCACCCGATATCACTTCTCTCGCCAGTAGTGAAAGTGTTGGAATCTATCTTATTACCATATTTCACCGCTAATTTGCGACTCGCCGAACATCAGCATGGTTTCCGCAAAAACCACAGCACTACCACCGCGCTGAACGCCATTACCACTCAGATAGGGGACGGACTAAACCAAAAGCGTCCAACCCACAGGACAGTGCTAGTTGCGCTTGATTTGGCCAAAGCCTTTGACACGGTCAATCATGCGCGTCTATTGAAAGACCTGGAAGATTCGTCCCTTCCCCCCTGTCTTAAACGTTGGACTGCCAAATATCTGAGTGGTCGTCAATCGTCGGTAGAATTCAGAGGTGCCCGATCAAAACCCAGAATAGTTAAACAAGGGGTGCCACAGGGTGGTGTCCTATCCCCGTTTCTATTTAACTATTATATATCGAAACTTCCCCCCCCCCCCCCCCCACCCGAGGGTGTCTCGATCGTCTCTTACGCCGATGATTGTACGATACTGGCAACGGGCCTCTCCGTTGAAGAACTCTGCTCTCGCATAAACTCGTACCTCCCAGCCGTGTCGGAATTTTTCGCTGGTAGAAACCTGGCATTGTCACCGAATAAGTCCTCGGCTACCTTATTTACGACGTGGACAACGCAAGTGAACATGGAATTAGACGTCTACGTTGATAGTGTTAAGCTACCAACTGTCTCACACCCCAAAATCTTAGGAGTAACGTTTAATAACATGTTCAAATACGGCGCTCATGTTACCGTAATTGTCAATAAAGTCCAAAGCCGTAACAAAATCCTCAAGTCGCTAGCTGGCAGCACTTGGGGCAAAGACAAAGAAACGTTACTAGCTACATACAAAGCAATTGGTCAGCCGGTACTGAGCTACGCGACGCCTATATGGTCGTCGGGGCTAGCTGACACACACTGGACGAGGCTTCAGGTCTGCCAGAATACCGCCCTTCGAACCGCCACTGGGTGTCTTCTTATGTCTCCTGAGCACCACCTTCACAATGAAGCGAAAATGCTCGCCGTTAAAGAGCATAGCGAAATGCTGACCAGGCAATTCCTATTCAACTGTTGCAAACCGCAGCACCCGAACGGACGCCTGGTCAATGAAAATCCGCCCCCCAGGAGGATAAGAAGCCACCTACGCAAACACTTGGATGAGATCCGGCACCTGATTTCCACGCCGTTTGATCCTAAGGTGCACCGGCAGGCCCTCACCCTTATCCACACCGATTCGGTAAATTCCTATGTCAGCTCTATTCCAGCGAACGCCGTTCTTCAGGCAACAACTCCACCCGTTGCCGAAGAGGAGCGCGGGCTGCCTAGGGAGACTAGGGTGATGCTGGCCCAACTCCGGTCTGGATACTGTAATAGGTTAAACTCTTACCTATCCAGACTGAACCCCGACTTGCCTAATGTCTGTCCGGCATGTGGCTTGTCCCCCCATAATACTAACCACCTTTTCGTCTGCTCAGCTGAGCCTACTCTTCTAACACCCATATCCCTCTGTTCCGCCCCTGTCGAAGCCGCTAGGTTTCTAGGACTTCCGTTAGAAGAGCCTGATGACAATATTGGGTAGATACTGACTACCTAGGCAGGGCTACGTGGCGTTACAACAACAACAACAACAGTTAAAGAACCTCATTCCCACAACAACCGGTTCTACGTACCGGTTTTACCCGGCCAAGGGCTGTTATTTCAGTGTAACCCTGTCTAATTTGTCCACTTACAAAACCTGAAAAGCTACCTCAGTGGCAAAATATTCTGTATATAAACAAAACTCGAAAAAACACTAGAGCTTTTCTTGCGAAAGCTGTAACGAAACTGTAAATAACCCGTATGCGGTTTTTGCTATTGACTTGTTGTTTATAATTATACATACATATGTGTTTTTTATTTAACCACAAATTCTACTCATTTTGAACTGTTAAGGCTGTGTGCCAATCGGTTGAAAATAGAAAAATTTTGACAGTCCGGGAGAAAATTCTGACATTTATTGTGGTGAATACGAATGTCACAATTTCCCCTAGCCCATGGGGCTAGGTAAAATTTTGACAACTGTGAATGTGTATACATACATTGACAAATTGGCATTTATATCTGAGAATTGCAAATAAAACCGCCAAAAATATTAATATTATTATAAAAATATGGCAGAAAAAAGAAGGAAGACATCATATGTAACATGTAAGTTATATTGTTTACATCTACATATGAATTGTATTAACTTTCTGTTTATTTAAAGGGAATCATGCAGAAAGGCTTCTGCCAATTAAAAGACGCACGGAGGAAGAGGCACTCTTCAGTGGCAAAAACGCCAATTCCAACGAAGGCTGAAAGTGAGTAGATGACTTAAAGTATAATCATGATAATAAATACACTAAATAAGTTCCGGCAGTGTTTTTTATGTATATTTTGACTAATTTTAAATGACCTCTTCACAGCAGTGTTCTAGTGCAATGTCGAATGTAAACATTGGTATAAAATACATATTATTTCACATGTGAATGAATAGTTTTGTTAAAAATTGTTTAATATCAATGATTTAATGTATAATCATGATAATGAATACACTAAATAAGTTCAGGCAGTGTTTTTTATGTAAATTTTGACTAATTTTAAATGACCTTCACAGCAGTGTTCTAGTGCAATGTCGAATGTAAACATTGGTATAAAATACACATTATTTCACATCTGAATGAATATATTTTTTTAAAACTTTTTAATATCAATGATTTAATATATAATCATGACAATAAATACATTAAATAAGTTCCGGCAGTGTTTTTTATGTAAATTTTGACTAATTTTAAATGACCTTCACAGCAGTGTTCTAGTGCAATGTCGAATGTAAAAATTGGTATAACATACATATTATTTCACATGCGAATGAATATTTTTTTTCAAAAATTGTTTAATATCAATGATTTAATGTATAATCATGACAATAAATACATTAAATAAGTTCAGCCAGTGTTTTTTATGTTAATTTTGACTAATTTTATTTTACCTCTTTAATTTAATTTATTTACAGAAAAGTGGCGCAATCCTTTCCTGAGGCCAAGGATGGGCCGACTTGTAAGTCCCAATGGAATGGGTGAAACTGAGACTGTTAATTTTAAACTGCTGTGCCTTACCTACCTGTATCATTTTTAATGAATATATTTATAAAATACTAAGTTATTGCTATAAATTTTCAGAGTTTTATTGTTGCTCTTTTAAGTGTTACATTGATGATTTTCCTACATATGATAATAAGATATGGAATTTTCATGTTTCAAAAATGACAAAAAAAATTGCAGGTCTTTCTCTCAAACCACCAGCACATAGTTAGACTCGTCCACTGAAATAATAGAAAGAGCCAAATCTTCGTTCAGTACGCAAATGTTAGGCAGAACAAATGACTAAACACAGTTCTGATAAAAATTTTTAAATCTAGCTTTAGATCTCGATTGAAAATATTTCTCCATCTGCTCTTCACCATCCCGAAATCCTTAAATGTGCACGAGTTTTCGTTCTATCACCAGACATAATGTCGCTCAAATCTTCAGACATAACTCGCCGGTGAAGGTAAACAATATCCTGGAAATATTTATTCAAAATGAAACAAAGATCGAGCTTCTCTTAACGAAGATATCACCTGACGGCTTACACGTTCTCTAAGGATCTGAATTACAGGCAAATCATCAAAGGAATACATGGCTTCTGTTTCCATTCATAAAGAAATAAGCAAGGAAAAATATTTTCACAGTAATCTATTTATTTTTAATTAAAAAATTAAATTTTATTCGCAAAATGTTACTTTTCGCGAGATCATTTACATATGTCAAAATTTACAACTGTCAAAATTTCCCATTTCATTTGGCACAGCAAAATGGAAAATATTTGTACACCATAGAAAATTTGTTCACCTCATTTTTACCGATGTTACCGATTGGCACACAGCCTAAGTAGGTTAAATTTTTTTAACCTGAAAAGTTTGTGAGACAGTCTCGATATATAATAGTTAAACGACAACGGGGATAGGACACCACCCTGTGGCACCCCTTGTTCATCTATTCTGCGTTTTGATCTAACCCCTCTGAATTCAACCGAGGTTTGACGGCTACTAAGATAGTTTGCGGGCCAACGTTAAGACAGGGGGGAAGGGACGAATATTCCAGGTCTTTCAATAGTTGCGCATGTCAAGCGCAATCAGCACTGTCCTGTGGTTTGGGCGCTTTTGGTTTAGTCCGTCTCCTATCTGAGTGGTGATGGCGCTCAGCGCAGTGGTGGTGCTGCTCTCCTAGATAAACCCAAACATGCCAAGTGGGAAGAGCACCTAAGGTCCTGTAACCTATGCTGGAGTGGGCAAATTATGGTCTACGGTGAAATCCTTGTCCAACCCGAAAAACAATCCAACTCAAAAACAGCGAAGCGTCCATTGATATCTCCACCACGGAGGTTCGGAAGGCCATTCGGAGGTCTAAAAAACACCAAATATATAGGCCCAGATGGTATTTTCATGCTGTTATTGAAACATCTCGGTGATAAGGGAGTGAGATACCTAACGCACGTCTTCAATCTGTCCATGACCCCCTTTGTCATTCCGGAAAGATGGAGACAGGCAAAGGTGGTCCCACTACGAAGCCTTGCAGTGTGCCTTGCGTGTGGGAATCTAGCGCCTCTGAATTCAACCGAGGTTTGACGGCCACTCAGATAGTTTGCGGGCCAACGTTAAGACAGGGGGGAAGGGACGAATATTCCAGGTCTTTCAATAGTTGCGCATGTCAAGCGCAATCAGCACTGTCCTGTGGTTTGGGCGCTTTTGGTTTAGTCCGTCTCCTATCTGAGTGGTGATGGCGCTCAGCGCAGTGGTGGTGCTGCTCCCCTAGATAAACCCAAACGTGCAAAGTGGGAAGAGCACCTAAGGTCCTGTAACCTATGCTGGAGTGGGAAAATTATGGTCTACAGTGAAATCCTTGTCCAACCCGAAAAACAATCCAACTCAAAAACAGCGAAGCGTCCATTGATATCTCCACCACGGAGGTTCGGAAGGCCATTCGGAGGTCTAAAAAACACCAAATATATAGGCCAAGATGGTATTTTCATGCTGTTATTGAAACATCTCGGTGATAAGGGAGTGAGATACCTAACGCACGTCTTCAATCTGTCCATGACCCCCTTTGTCATTCCGGAAAGATGGAGACAGGCAAAGGTGGTCCCACTACGAAGCCTTGCAGTGTGCCTTGCGTGTGGGAGTCATATCGTCCGATATCACCCCTCTAGATAGTTTTGGAAGTGTTGGAGACTATCTCACTTCTTTATTACACCGCAAATTTTGGGGCGAGCCATACATCAGCATGGTTTTCGCAAAAACCACAGCACGACCACCGCGCTTAACGCCATCACCACACAGATAGGGGACGGACTTAGCCAAACCACAGGACAGTGCTTGTAGGGCTTGACTTGGCTAAAGCCTTTTCTACAGCCAACCGTCAATTATTGAATTCAGAGACGCACGATCAAAACCCAGAACAGTCAAACAAGGGGTGCCACAGGATGGTGTCCTATCTCCGCTTCTGTTTAACTACTATGTATCGAGGCTTGCCCACCCCCACCAGAGGGTATCTCGATAATCTGATACGCCCATGACTGCGCGATACTGGCAACAGGCCTCTCAGTAGATGAGCTCTGCTCACGCATAAATTCATACCTCCCGACCCTGTCTGATTTTTTCGCTGGAAGAAACCTGACATTCTCGCCGACCAAATCCTCGGCCACAGGGACGGAAAATAAAAGTTATTTTGTTTTTTTGATCTCAAAAGTCCGTGGTTAGATAGTTTCCCTGAAGAAAATTATTAAATTTTCTGTCATCCCTGGCCACAAGTAATTTTCTTGGCTTTTTTGAAAAAAGTTCGATAATAACTTAAAACCCCGGACTTTTATTTTTTGTCACCAGCAATAAAAGTTATCTTTGTACTTTTATCTTTTAAGGACAGAATAAAAGTCCGAGCCAAAATCTACTAAAACGCCAATCCGTTTTCATATGATAAGAAATTAATTAAATTAAGATTACCGGGTCCGTCAATAGCGGTGGACCAGAGGGAAATAGGTGTAAGAAGAGTAGGTTCTGTTGAGCAAACAAACAGATGGTTTGTATCATGTGGGGCATGCCAGGCAAGCATTTCAGTCTGGATAGGTAAGAGTTAAACCTGTTACAGTATCCGGAGCGAAGTTGGGCGAGCATAACCATTGTCTCCCTAGGCAGTTCATGTTCCTCTTCGGCAACAGGTGGTGTTGGTGCCTGAAGAACGGCGTTCGCTGGGAGAGAGCTTACATAGGAATTTACCGACTCTGTGTGGAGGAGGTTAAGGGTGCACCTTACGATCAAACGGCGAGGAAATCATGTGCCGGATCACATTATAGTGGGAGGCGGATTTTCGTTGATCCGGCGCCTGTTCGGATGTTACGGTTTATAGCAATTGAACAGCAATTACCCGGTCAACATCTCGCTGTGTTCTTTTACACAGTATGTAGGTAGTACTTAGGACTCAGGACAGACCTTACGTCTCCCCGGTGACCAGCGAAGCTCAGCACCGGCTGAACAATTGCCGTACATGTGACTAGTAACGTTTCTTTATCTTTAGCCCAAGTGCTGCAAGCGAGGGACTTGAGAATTTTGTTACGGCTTTGGACTTTATTGGCCAGTTGAGCACCGTATTTAAACATGTTATCAAACCTGACCCCTAAGGTTTTTGGGGTGCGAGACAGTTGGTAGCTTGACACCATCACGAAAACTTTTTTTAAATAACTTTTGAACAAAGTGTGAACTAACAAAAGCTTTGGGAACTGATCATCTAGCACCACCATCATCCGAACTTACGTCGCCTTGTTCAATCAGCAAAACGAAGATTCGAGGTATGTTGTTGTTGTTGTTGTTGTTGTTGTTAGCAGTGCTTCGCCCTGCCCAAAGGGCCAAGACACTCCTAGTTGTCATCAGGCTCTTCTAACGGAAGTCCAAGGAAACGCGCTGTTTCAACAGGGTTGGACCAAAGTGATAAGGGAGTTAGAAGAGTATGTTCCGAAGAACACGAAAAGAGATGTTGCGTGTCATGGGGGGCCATACCGCATGCAGGGCATGTGTTTGGTATGGTAGGGTTCAGTCTGGACAAATAGGAGTTCAGCCTATTGCAATATCCAGACCGAAGTTGAGCCAGCATGACTCTAGTCTCCCTCGGAAGGACACGTTCTTCCTCAGCAAGAACGGGTGGTTGGGCACCAATAACGGGGTTCACAGGCCGGGATCTGAGGGATCTGTCCACCGACTCAGTGTGGAGGTCCTTTAGGGCCCGCCTATGGTCCCGCAGATCAAACGGCAACGAGATGTGATGCCGGATCTCATCATAATGCTTCCGGAGATGCTTCCTTATGTCTCTAGGGGGCGGAGTTTCATCCAATAGCTGTCGATTTGGATGACTGGGACGGTGGCAGTTCAGAAGGAACTGCCTACTTAAAAGTTCCGCATGCTCGCGAACGTTGAGCATTTGAGCCTCCTGGTGGAGATGAGACTCAGGAGACATAAGCAAACAACCCGTTGCAGTTCTGATGGCGGTGTTTTGGCAGACCTGCAATTTCCTCCAGTGGGTGTCGTGAAGGTTAGGCGACCATATGGGCGCAGCATAATCAATAACCGGTCGTCCAATAGCCTTATAGGTGACCAGCAACGTTTCTTTGTCTTTGCCCCAAGTACTGCCGGCGAGTGACTTGAGGATCTTGTTGCGGCTTTGTACCTTTGAAGCTATTGCGGTGGCATGATTAGCGAAGGTGAGGATATTGTCGAATGTAACCCCTAGAATTTTGGGGTGGTTGACAGTAGGTAGTGGAACACCATCTACGTGGACATTCAACTCCTGCCCCATCTGCGCATTCCACGTAGTGAATAGGGTCGCTGTCGATTTAGTCGGGGACAGTGTCAGGTTCCGCTCTGTGAAGAAGCAGGAAAGGTCGCGCAGGTAGTCATTCAGTCTCGTACAAAGTTCGTCTGTCGAAGGTCCTTTGCCCGTGGCCATCACAGTGCAGTCGTCAGCGTACGAAACGATGGAGACCCCCTCTGGTGGGGGAGGGAGGCTCGAGATGTAGAAGTTAAACAGAAGGGGTGAAAGAACACCACCCTGCGGAACCCCTTGTCTAATTCTTCTAGGTCTACATCTCTCGTTTCGAAACTGCACTGACGCCAGCCGACCGTTCAAGTAGTTAGCGGTCCACCTTTTTAGGCCGGCAGGAAGCGGTGTCTCCTCCAGGTCTTCAAGGAGTGTAGCGTGGTTGACCGTGTCGAAGGCTTTCGACAGGTCAAGTGCCACGAGAACCGTCCTGTGGTTTGGTTGGTGTTGGTTCAAACCGAAGTTAATCTGCGTCGTGATGGCGTTCAAAGCTGATGTTGTGCTATGGTTTTTACGGAAGCCATGTTGATGATTGGCCAGCTGCAGGTTTGCAGTATAATATGGGAGCAGAATAGCCTCTAACAACTTCACTACCGGCGAAAGGAGAGATATCGGACGATAAGAGTCTCCTTGAGTTGCCGGCTTCCCAGGTTTTAGGAGGGGGACCACAGTCGCATGTTTCCAGATATCTGGTATGACGAAGGTGGACAGTGAGAGGTTGAATAGAGCCGCCAAGTACTTGTGCCCCTCGTGGCCTAGGTGTTTCAGCATCTTCATGGCAATTCCGTCGGGTCCGAGTGATCTTGAAGGTTTGGCCTTCTTTATAGCTTCCTTGACCTCTGCAGCGGAGACGACAAAGGGCGCGGCTGTGTGTTTGTGTTTGTGCGCGCGTCGGATGGCTTTTCTCTAAGCCCTATCCGCAGGAGAATGCAGTATAAATTGCCGGCAGAATGCGCTCGCGCATTTCCTGGGGTCCGACTTGACGTTATCGCCGAAAGCAATGGCGACCTTGTCATTGTATTTGGTCGGGTTGGATAGGGCCTTGAATTTGCCGACCCCGCCGGAGAGGTTGCATGACTCTAGGTGTTCTTTCCACTTCTTCAATTTATGTTCATTGACAGTCCGACGGATTTCTGCGTTGAGATCCTTTATTCTTGGATCTGCGGGGTTCAAGAGTCTCACTTGGTCACGTTCTCTTGCCATTGCCGCTGCTTCCGCAGGGAAATTCGGCCGAATTTCCGGGATTCTGCCAGCAGGGATGAAGCGGCCAGAGGCTGAATCGATGACTTTGCGAAACTCTTTCTCACCTTTGCATACGTCCGTCGGTGTGGGTAGGTCAGCGAAGGAGTGCTCTGTAAAGTCCGTGAAGCGGTCCCAGTCCGCTTTACTAAAGTTAATGTACGTTCGTTTTTCTGTCGTTATGAAGTCGGACGGTCGTTCGATGTCTAGTAGGATGGGTAGGTGGTCAGATGCCAGTGTAAGCATAGGTTGCCAGTTAACGTGGTTGATAAGGCCCGCACTTGAAATGGAGATGTCTGGCGAACTGTGGCAGTTACCTGCCACCCTAGTGGGGGCATCTCCATTCAATGTACAGAATGCCGAATTATCTATTTGCTCTGCGAGTGCGTGCCCTCTGCTATCTGCTGGCAAGTTGGAGTGCCAGAGATCGTGATGTGCGTTGAAATCACCTAAGATGAGGCAGTTATCGCCCCTTAGCAACGCACTAATATCAGGGCGATAATCACGGGGACAGCACGTAACAGGGGGAATGTATATATTTAACACTCGCAGGTCGACGTCGCCTGTCCGGACTGCTATGCCCTGGCATTCTAGGGTAGAGTCCCTGGGGTCAACGTCAAGGGCAAACAGATTATATTGTACAGTATGGTGTGTAATGAATGCGAGGCCGCCCCCATGACCGCTGGGACGGTCTTTCCTATGTACGTTGTACCCATCACGAGTACGTAAGTCCGAGTTAGCATTCAGTTTGGTCTCCTGAATGGCGGCCAGTTTAATGTTGTTCGACTTCATAAAGTCTGTTATCTCCGCGATCTTACCAGCTAACCCGTTGCAGTTCAGCTGTAGGATTTTGAAGTGTGTCGGGAGGGAGGGTGGAGGCATGCTGGGGGTAAGGGACGGATGCGGTTGCCGAGGTGGAGGTGGGCATAGTCCCAAGCTGTGACGCAGTCTAGGGTTCAGCACGTCTTGGCCGATGTTGTGTGGCGTGGAGGGCGGCTGAGTACTGCAGCAAGGGGCAATAAATGCATCCGTCCAAAGGTTCCTGTTTGCAAGAGCACATATGGATGTGGCACAGGCCAAGGCAGTTATTGCACTTAACCGATGCCGCAGGCGTATATAGTCTTTGCCGACAAACAGCGCACGTGGTGAAAGGTACGAGGAGGTTATGTTCCTGACCCACGTGCATGCTGGAAGTAGGGGGGGACGAGAGTGGGGACTGAGGTGAGGCGGGAGCAGCAAGGCTGCAGGTCGTGAAGACCGGGCCACTGTCGTGGCCATTTGATGATGGTAGGTGCGGTGTGTGTGCGCCGGAGCGACGAGAACCGCGGGACGCGCGTGTGCGCGAACAACATGGTGCCTCAAAAGTACTGAAAAAAGTACGGGTTCTGGGGATGGCAGGGTTAAGCCCTGAGCATCCAGATCTATGCAACCATCTCTTGCATTTACTGCATTGAACAGAATGTGAACGTTTAACATATATTTTCTTCCAGCAGACGCAGCAGATCCATTCTCTCGGTCCGGGGTTGGATTCGATACCAGCCCGTAGCAAGAGACATTGGAGCAACCCTGCTGCAAGGGATTGCTCCGAGGATGACAATTTAGGAGTGGGATTGGACAAATTGGACAGGGTTACACTGAAATAACAGCCCTTGGCCGGGTAAAACCCGGGTCATTCCGGTACGTAGAACCGGCTGTTGTGGGAACGATTCGATGTGGTATGTAAAAACTTTAACTCGGTTCCTCAACTTCCTTTAATGAGGCAGTTGGGTATCAATCTTGTAACGCAAATGTTAAATATGCTGATGTTGACCATGTTATTAAGAGTGCAATGCGTGAGAAAGACGACGTAAATCAAACAGCGGTATGGGAAGTATCTTCAAGTTTAAGTGGCTTCGAATCGTCTATAGCCTTTTGTAAACCTGCAGCTTCAGTATACATTCCACCTTCAAATGGAATGAACCACCCACATATAGTTTCTCCAGCAGAGTTTCAAGACCTTTTGCGCGATTTAGAACTGTCCAAAAGACAGGCAGAACTTTTAGGTTCAAGAATGGATGAATGGAAACATTAGCAAGAGGATTTGCATATTACAGCGAAAAAAAATACGCATAGTGAAAATGAATATATTTTTGTTAAATAAAAATTGCAAATGTATACGTAGTGGGCGATTTCATGAGAATATAAGCCCTGGTGTGAAAATAATTTTGTTTATAAAAATAGGAGTTAGTTCGATAACTAGTTTGTAGGGACCTTAAATTAGTCATAGTATAATAAATTTAAGAGCAATACGAATGAATACTAGCTTTGTACCACAAAAACTGAAAATATAGCCACGGAAACAATAATACTAGTAAAATAGGCATCACCAAAGCTCTTAAATCTGAGTAAAAACTACACTGGAAATTCTTTAAATTAAATTAAACGGAAATTAGTTCTGCCTACCAAATAAGCTCATGAAGAGCTTCCGCTTTCGCCTCTTTGGCGTACTCGATTTATTATAAAAAAACTCTATACAATTCCCTTCAAATATACACATGTCCCACCCGTTGCAAATGAAGGTCCCGCCCGTTGCACCTACTTTCGGCTTATAGCAATAAAAAGGTTTCAGAAAAAGAAATTATGTTTGGACATTTATCTGTACGTACCGTATTTCAATAAAACAAAATTTCCAGAGTTTAAGTAATATATAAAAATTGGCCTACGGATAGCGTCGATATTTTGTTTCCCTCGTTACAGTTTTAAAAGTAATATTATTCCTTAATTATTCCTAGATACACGTATTTGACATCATCTAGATTGTTTTTCATTAACGCAGTGAGACTCTGGAACTGAATTCCAAATATGATTAAAACAAAATTAAATGCCAGAAATTACGAAACAGAAATATATAAATTTTTTGATACCTTATAATATTGCATTTGTCATCAAGATTTTAATTTAAATATTTATTTTTACTTCTTCTATATACTCTACTGCTGTCCTTCTTTCATTCGACTATTCCTAATTTTCGATTTTTGTATCTTCTCTCACACTATTCCTGTTTTCTCATTTTCTTCATTAAAAATCTTCTATGTCATTTAGTTTTATGTTAATATACCTAAGTTAAGATATTGTGTAAAGATGCATATATTACTTTTGATGCGCTGTGAAAAGACATATATAGTCTTAAAAGTGTAACACATTGTTTTTAAATAAATAATAATAATAATAAATAAAAATATTATTTATTCCAATTTTTTTTTTGATTGGCAATATTTAACAACATCTCTATTAAAGCCAGATATCATTATTTAGTTTTAGTGAAATCTTTTAACAAATGTAAAATAAGATTCAACTGTCCCACTCGTTACAATGGAATAGCCCAGTTATAAACAGCAACTCACAGTTACTTACTTACAGTGTCGTTATTTCAGTTTTGGTATCTTCGCAAGACACTCTAGTAGTATGGTTTCTATAGCTAAGGTTTTTATACAGTTTTGTGTCTATACAGTAATGATATGATGTCTCTCATAACATGACCTGGAATGTTGCACTGGTCATACCAAATCGCAACCGCGACTGTCGGGCATGTACAGGGTGGCGCAAAAGTATGTAATGTAAATGGCCGCCGCCACAGTTGACTGTCATATGAGCCCTTTTATGGCATTTTCCATCACTTCGGCCAAAACTTCCATTCCAAATGCATCCTTTAGCATATCGGTTGTGGCACGTGCAGTGTGTGCTGTTGCACCGTCTCATAGGAACCACATGTTTTCCAATCCCAATTCATCAAGTTGCGGCAAAAAGAACTCGTTGATCAGTAGGCAAATCGTCAAAACGGGAGATTAGGCGCCCGAGAAATGCATCCTTCAGCATATCGGTTGTGGCACGTGCAGTGTGTGCTGTTGCACCGTCTTGTTGGAACCACATGTTTTCCAATCCCAATTCATCAAGTTGCGGCAAAAAGAACCCGTTGACCAGTAGGCGTTGGACGGCCAGGAAATCTGCGACGAAATTCAAGTTGTGCCAAAGTCACCGACCGATTATTGGTCAAATAAATAGTCAGCAATATTCCGCGTTCTGGAGCAGTGTAACGTAACATTGTTTATTAACGTGTATTTCGCATGTGTTTACTACACAAATGTCAAAACAGAACTGAGTTTAGGGGCCAATCGCAAAATGTATAGCATTTTCTGATAGGAGGATTACTTTTTCGCCACCTACCGAACAAAGTACCGCAGCGTACAAATAACAACAACAAGCCTGGGGTCGAATTACGACATACGCTCAGATGGCTCTCGATATTGTGCAGGTAGTGGTTTTCTTCCACCTTCGCTGTTTTTTGCAATACAGAGGAGGGTAGATCAGTTCGATACAAGAGTTATTACACAGCTCTACAAAAAAAAAAAAAAAATTGTGTTGCCCTGGGTAACAAAAGAATGGGTTATGTCTGAATGTTGCTAAGTCATATGTCATGCCAATATTTAGAAATGAAGTAAACATTGAAAGCGTCCCACCGTTAAAGATCGGCTTGGAAGTTCTTAAAAGTGCAGACAAAGTTAGAAATTTAGGTTTTATAGTAAATAATAAATTAACGTGTTCTGACCACATAAATAAAGTGGTCAGTAATGTATATGTCATACTGCGTAGCTTACGAGCCTCTGCAGAATTCACACCGCAGGATACACGCAGAAACCTTGCAATGCAGCTAATTATACCCCACTTCACATATTTTGAGTTAGTTTATAGTAAACTTGACTCGGCGTCGTCCAATAAAATCAATGTAGCGTTTAACAATGTAACTAGGTATGTGTATGGTGTTGGACGATATGATCACATTTCACCTTGGAGTGATAAAATTTTAGGATGCCAAATTCTCAATTATTTGGCTGCCAGAAATTGTATTTTTATATTTAAACTCCTAGAGACGAAAGTTCCTGAGTATTTATATAACAAGCTTCATCTAACCAGATCGCGAAGAAATAATAAATTGGTTGTTCCGAGATTCAAATATCTATCTTCTAGCCGAATGTTTTTCATTAGTGCTGTTAGACTTTGGAACTCTATTCCTGAATCCGTCATTGTTGGGCTAAATAGTGGCAACTTCAAAAGTGTTATACTTGAATACTTTAGCAGTATTAATATCTCGTCTATATATTGACTACAAATAATCTTACTATTGTCTGATTCCTACTTCTCCATCTTTTAACTGTTTTCTGTTTCTATTACCTTCTTTTATCATTTACCTATGTGACTAGTTTTGTTATAATTGTAAGCATAATTTAAGTAATTTCATCCAAAATATGTTTTTATAAGCTTATTTCTATTTTTATTTTTGTTAACATTGAACCTACATATACATAAGTTTGAGATTTTAATATGAGTGGATGTACATATAAAAGACCTTAAGTTCTTAGTTGTACAAGAATCTTGAATAAATATCAATATCAATATCAATATCAATATGTATTTTCGCAAATTCTTATGCCTTTGGGTAGCCAAATAAAGACTGCGTTCAAGGAATTCCTCGATGTACTCTAGTTTTCAAAATAGGGGTCAAAAACCCCTTTTCCATAGGTTAGACCATATATTGCCCCATAACTTTTTTTCTGTTTCTTCTATCATGTTGATGTTGGTGTCGTTGGAAAGGTGGGACTCCACCGCTTCAATTATACTAGTTGTTAATGTATCTTGATAACTGTAAGAGATATTGTCAAAATACTGTGAAAAAAAATTTGTTTATAAAAAAATGTAACTTTCAGTTATATTTTTCTCTAGTATTTTGTTGACCAGTGTAAAAATAAACTATTTTGAAACGATCTCTAATTATTTCTCTTTCCAACAGAGTATAATTTGTTAATAGGATATTCCAGTTTAATCAAAAAACGGGAAAATATGCATACCAAAAGTGCTTAGTAATGTGATGTCCATATTGCACTAAACTTTTTGTATATTTATTGCAATTTTTTTGTGTTTGTTATTGAAAAATAAAGTCACAAAACCAATTTCCAAAAGACAAGAAAAAAATTAGATAAATATGTATATATGTATGTATGTACGAAACGAAAAAAGTTTTATTCAAAAAATCTCCACGAATTTATTTAAAAAAAATAGAGTGTTAGCATGCGTGAACTTTTACTTAATATTTAATCTCATATATTGGTTTTTGGTTTCTTAAATATGAGTCCGCCACGAAAAAATTGTAAATACAGCAATGATAGCTTTTGTTATATTTGCGGTGTTTTTATAACTAATAAACAAAAAAGAAACATCACAGAATTTGTTAAGGAGATCTATGCTGAGTATTTCGGGTTTAAAATGGACAAACTAGATAAATCATGGGTTGCTCATAAAGTTTGTAAGTTTTGTGTTGAGTCTTTACGGCTCTGGAAAAAAGGACACCGATCTGGATTGGACTTTGGAATTCCTATGATCTGGATGGAGCCTAACGATCATGATGATTGTTACTTTTGCAAAGCAGAGGCTAAAGGTTTTAAGCGAACTCATACATGGAGATATCCAGATATCCAGTCTATAAAGTGCCTTGTTTTACACAGTGAAAATCTCCCTCGGCCTATTTACACATCAACAGTAGTTCGCAACCCCGCAGAAACGATGGTGCTAAATTTACAGAATTCGGAAAGCAGTGAAAGTGAAGGGGAATGTGAAATATCCACGCCACAGTTGTTTAGTCAAAATGAACGCAGCGATTTAATACGTGATCTCAATTTATCTAAAGAAGTATCAGAAGTATTAGCATCTAGATTGAAAGAAAAGAAGTTATTGGAACCAACAGTAACAGTCTCAACATACAGAACAAGAGAAAGGGAGGTATTACAATTTTTTAGTAAGAGTGATGGACTGGTGTACTGCAATAGTATTGAGAAACTGCTTGGAGATATGGGTTTAAAAGAATACAAACCAACTGAGTGGCGACTGTTTATTGATAGTTGTAAAAGAAGTTTAAAGTGTGTCTTACTGCACAATGGTAATAAGTTTGCATCAATTCCAATTTCCCATTCCACAAAACTCAAAGAAGAGTATGAGAATATAAAATTAGTTTTAGAAAAAATTAATTATTCGGACCATCAATGCCCGATCTGCGTTGATTTTAAAATGGTAAATTTTTTGCTCGGTCAACAAAGTGGGTATACGAAACACCCCTGCTTTATTTGTATGTGGGACAGTAGAGCAAAGCATCTTTTTATTAGTCATTTTCCAAATTTCTACATACTAAATTCAGTAAAAGAAATTAACTAACACAGCAACCCATCTGCAAAGTTCAGTCCATTTTATCACTAAGCTGTTGCATCCCTTCATTTTTAATCGACCAGCAACCCAGCCACGAGTGAGTGTCAAACTCCTATAAGTTAGAAAGGGAGGGAATAGAAAGAGATGCCGACATATCTTACTTGTAGATCTTTAAAATGCTTGTTAGACAGCAACCTGCAAGCACATATGCGCAATATGGCAAGCAAATATTTTATGATGATGAATCCCTTTGCAATTTTTATTTAATGCTTTATTAAGTTTTTTTTTATTTACATACTACCCCTATAATTTTTACTACTCCCGCCAATTATACGTACGTACATACATATTTTTCACATTCGCTGCGCAAACATGCGACAACCATGCGCGATGTTGTTTTGCCACTTGTTAAGCGACGACTAAAGCTGCAAACAGCCACCGACGTGTCTGACGGACGGTGACGGTTGACGTACGTGAGCAAATTTGCGATTTTTTATGAACGTTGGGCTTACGTAGAAACATTCAATACAGTGCTACCATTCCTCAGTTTGCATGTATGCTTACCCAAACCTCTACTTTTGTATTTGTAATTTTTCATTTTGTAAAATGTCGAAAATAATATTAAACAACTACGTATAGTACATTTATTTATAAACTTTAACATATGTCAAAATTTTTAAGATATTTTGACAATATTTAAAAAAATGTTGGGTGTTTTTGTAAAATAATTGCAAACGGGCCAAACTCAACATGCAAATAGTTGAATAGGCAACACTGTGTGGCGAAGAGCGATCAGCTGACACGTTTCCTACGTAAAAATCAGAAATATTTTGGTTTTGACGTAGCGACGTGCGTAAACCGTACGTCACGAACGTCGGTGAAAAATCGCTTACACGCAATTCTCATAAGGTAGATCGTGTCAACTGACACGTCGTCCGTTTTTCCGTCGGTGGTTGTTTGCAGCTTAAATCGTTTGGTAGGCAAAGAGCGCAACCTGTCTGTGTGAAGAGCGTAACATGTTTGTCTGATCTTAAGATCTATGAAGCGCCGATGCTTGTTTTAGACCAGTGCTGTCCAAAATGAAAAATGTGAGTGTATGAGTGAGAACGAGGGAATGGGAGCAGACCAGTGGGAAATTTAAACCAAAATAACAACATATTGAATTGAGATAGAAAATTTGGAATGTGTTAGACTTTCAGATAAAATATTCAAGGATGTTACTTGTTAAGCCTACACATTTTTAAATAAGGGCGGTATTTTAGAGACGTTGTACTACACATATTAATGATCTGCAAATTAATATATGTTGTGGGAAAAAGTGATAGGCTCTGAAAAGATATTCTTTTCAATATTGATATGATGTTTCTTCTGAAATTTTCCAGAATTCAACATTATTGTAACATAAAAGGCATTGCAAGTCGCCAAAGGCATTTTCTACCATAAAAAAGTTCTTACAGGGCATTGTAATGCATACACAAAGCGTCGCGGAAAAGCTTGGTGTTTATTCGTTGCTGGTTCGCTAACGACTGAACGATAGAGAGTAAGAATACGTGTGATCAATTGATCTATGGCAGAGATCGGCAAAATGATATGTGAGAGTGTATTGGTAAATGGGAGAGTAACTTCGCTACAGTGATGCTAAGAACAAAACTGTCGCGTCAGTTGCTTAACCGACAGCAAGGAAGTAACAACGCAGTCGTGTTGATGCCTAAATTATATGACAATATTTATGCGCGACTAAAAATGACTGCTAAGCATTTTTTTATGATTCCAGATGCCTTTGCGCAAATGCAGTGTATCTTATGTTATGCTTCCATAGGGACCAGGGAATATACTAATAAGAGACATTATAACTCTTTTCAAAAAGATTTTGATAAATATGATGGTGTGGAAAGAGACAATATTTTTTGGGAAAGAAAGAATATGCTTTTTTTTTCTTTTATCCCTTTTTAACATTGTTTTCGCATTTCTACATTTTTCATTTCCATTTTGGGAAATCCATTGCTTATACTTTTGTAAAAGCATATTCTTTTTTCCCAAAAAAATATTGTCCCTTTCCACGCCCTCATATTTGTCAAAATCTTTATATAAAAATTTAATATTTTCATTCATTTCAAATCCATAAAGCCATGAAGCAATCAGCAAAGCGACGGTACGTGTTACCCCTTTGCTGTTTGCGAAGCGACTGACATGAAAATTCTGTTCTAGCACCACTGTGGCGAAACTGGTTTTTCGCTCTCAGCAACAACTAAAATGAAGAGAGTAAGCATACGTGTGAAGAGCATAAGGCTCATTTGAGTTAGCTTTGCCGATCTTTGGCTTAAATGCTCCACACGTTTACTCACACAACAGTGGCGCTATAGGGCGAATACTTCGCACCCTAAATACAAAAGGGTCACAACTCAAAATTAGAGGTGCTTTGCTTTGAACGCTTCTAGATAGCGCTAGCTTAGCTCTATTTTTATAAAACCAAGCAGGACGGTAGCCGTTTAGTTGAAGATGATAATCATTAAGAAAAAAATCGGCTGTTATAGTTGATCAAGCGTTTGTGAAAGGATAAATGTCAAAAAAACCACCTGAAATTTTTTTGAGTTGTGCCCCTTTTGTATTTAGGGTGCGACTTGTTTTTCATTGGTACACTACAAACTCTTCGCACTCACAGTGAGAGCCACACAAGTCGTAGCATGCATGAAATGGCATGGGAAAATGGCACCCATTCAGCGTTGCCGTTTTGTGGGTAATTCCACGTTTTGTGGGGAATTTTGAACACTGGGGGTAATTTTCGGGGAACGTTATATTGTGGGGAATTTGTGGGGAATTTCGTAATACAGAATTTGGAGCTCTTTGAAAGGTCTCACATTTAACCATAGGTTTAATTTTTTTGTAAGCACCCTGTGTATTAAAATTCTAGGTCTGGCAACGATACATACATAGAAGCACTGTGTAAAAACAAATTTCGTTGTTTCCAGGAATTAAGCTTTCCCAATAAAAGTGCGCGGCTATTATTACAGAAGTGAATAATTATAAAACTACAAGTTTTAACGAAAAAAAAAATTATTATGGAGAAGTGGTTAAAAAATAATCAGGTGATTATTTGTTAGCAGCATTTTATTACAAGACGGAGCATTACCAAACTGCAGCATTCATTGAACTCCGTCAACAGGAGGTCACTCTTTTGATAGAGGTTATGTGCCTTAGCGTGTAGCTGCCAATTTTTAAATTAAACGATGCACCGTCTTCTAATATGTTAGAAATTTTATTTATTTATTATAAGTCAAGTCTAAACTGACTTTTACAACCGACCTTCTAGGCAACCACGGAAATTCCACCCAGTATTGAACAAGAAAATCATGCGGCTGAAAGTTCCTCAACACGTAAACGATTTTATAAGTTTTCCAATAAATGGCTTGCAGATCCTAAGTTTGCAGGATGGCTTGAAAAGCATAACAAGAATATAAATGGAAATGAAAGAGCATATTGTAGACCATGTGAACAAATATTGTCGGCTCATAAAAGCGATATAATGCGACATTCAAAATCGAAGCATTATATGGACATTATGATGCAAGCGACTACATCACAGAAGTTTCCATTACTTTTTAAAAAGTCAAACTTACAAGTACGGCGAGCGGAGTTCACAATTTCGGCTTTCATAGCTACAAACGATTTACCGATTTTACTAACGAATACTCTCACACCTTTATGTTCAAACCTTTTCCCAGACTCTGAAATTGCAAAACAAATGGCTATGAAAAGAACAAAAACTACAGAGTTGATCAAAGACGTTCTACACAAAAATTTTTGTCAAGATATCGAGGGCCAACTAAGTGGGCATGGGAACTTTTTTTCCTTAATAATGGATGAAACAACTGACAGGACTACAAAAAAACAATGTGCATTCACAGTTATATTTTTTGATAAGGAGAAAAAAGTTGTTCGAACTGAGTTTCTTTGCGTGGTAGAACTAGCAGCTGGCTCTGCTGATGATATACACCAAAACTTGAAAAATGTTTTATCTTTACGAAATATACCACTTTCAAACATGATTGGATTTTCCTCGGACACAACCAACGTCATGGCGGGACGATATAGCTCAGTATTTACTAAATTAAAAAAGGACTTGCCCAATATTGCCTGTATTAAATGTTCATGCCATATGATAAACTTGTCCGCTAACAAAGCTTGCTTAAAATTACCAAGATCACTTGAAGATCTATTGCGTAACATTGGCTCTCATTTTAATAGAAGTGCCAAAAGAGTTGAAAAATTTAAAGAATTTCAAGAATATTTTGAAACCGGCTTACATCAGATTTTAAGCCTTTCTCAAACTCGCTGGATGTCTGTAAAAAGCTGTGTCGATCGGGTTTTGGAGCAATATAGTGCTTTAAACAGTTATTTGAGAATTTCCGTTTTTGAAGATCCATCTCGAACTACGGAAGATATGCTTTCTACAATGGACAACAAATTTACTATTATTTATTTAGAATTTATGTCATATGTTCTTGGTCTAACGTGTGACTTTAACGTGTTATTTCAATCTGAAACGCCTCTTTTACATAAATTAAAACCAGAAATTACTGGCTTATTAAAATCTTTAGCTTGTAAATATCTTCAGATAGAATACGTTCGATCTTGTCAAGATAGTATTTTACAGGCAGAATTTGGAAATCCCAAATTTTTTATCGACATCAATCACATTTATTTGGGTGTTGCTGCTAGTGAAAGCCTGGCTAATTTACGTAAGGATTTAAGCGTTCCCAGCTCTTCTATAACAGGTTTTCTTACAACCTGTCAATCATTTTACACAGAACTCGCTTCTGATATAGTTAAAAGATTTGACTTTAGTGATGTATTATTTAATATGTTGGATATTGTTGATCCGAAATTTGCTCAATCGTTTGAGGTGAAATCATTACGTCACATTTTAGAACGGTTTCCCATGTTATCGCAACATGTTGACATACAAAAACTTGACAGTGAGTGGCGCAGGCATGCGTTATTAAATTTCAGCAGTATTGGCTTAGACTGCGAAAGGCCTGCCTCTGAATACTGGAAAAGCGTCTTTCTGCTGAAAAATAGTTGCGAAGAATACCTTTTTCCGAATTTGGAGTTTATGATAGGTACATTAATGTCGCTACCATTTTCAAATGCTCCCGTCGAACGTGTTTTCAGTAATCTAAATAATATAAAAACTAAAAATAGAAACAAATTGAAGACGGATACTCTGAATGCTTTGATTTCTGTAAGAAACGGAGTTTTTCGAAATGGAGGTTGTATTGCTTTTGAACCTACAAAAGAGATGTTAGCTTACAAAGTTTCCAAGTAGCTTTTATGTCTGTATGTATGTATATGTGTACTCAGGTGGTAATGGCATTGAATTTTAAATTTTCATTTGTTTGTTTTGTTTTATAAATTAATAATTACAATACAATTTAAAAATAAATATTATAGCCCAAACGAAACTAAATAAATAATATGAATGTGTAGTATACATAAGTACATATATGTATGCAATAAAATAAACTGTAAAACACGATAATTTGAAAAGCTTCTTATTATAGTCAAAATAATGGTAGCTTCAAAGCAATCAAAGCGCCACCGAACTTATTTATTTTTACTATAATTTAAGTGGCAAAAATTTTCACTTTATATGTGGGGAATTTGAGGGATATTTGAAAATTATGTGTGGGGAATTGGGGTAGATTTCGGGGAATTTAACTTTTTTGGTGGGTAATTTAGAGAATTGGAAACGGCAACGCTGCACCCATTAGCAAAAGGTGATAACACCACCTCTTTTGAGCGGCACCGTTTGGCCGTAATGTGGGACAGTTGTTCTTAACTTGCGCATTTATATTATAGATCCTATGTGAACGCCACGGTTGCCGCACCCAAGAAGTTTTGTGGAGCAGCGGAGCAAAGGACGAAAACGACAAAAAGTGGACCACATTTTTTTATACACACGATATATATAACAATAACAATTCATTTAATAAAAACAATCATGAACAAACATAACAGAAGTATAAAAACCAGTCAATGAAGACCAACTATAAAAAGGAATAAAAGTAATCTTATATAATAAAGTACTGCACAAGCTGATTCGCTTTTCTATGCACACACTGTGATTCGGTGTTATTGCTTATGTTTGTTTTGATTCGTTTGGGCAAACGATCAGCACTTACACGACAGCAAACGAGAACAAGAGTTGAGCGGCAATGAAGCAGGTCTCGTGTTGAGTCGTTTGATCTATTTCGATTATTATTGTCTTTCGAGTGACGAGCGATATAACAGTAACAACACCATTTAATGCTGCAAATAACTCGCGTCATTCGGTGCATGCAATTAAATCGTAGCTGTCGGTCAGTCTTTTTTAAGCATAACAAGTTATAATAGAAGAGTACGCTAAGATGGAAGGAGGTGTAAGTAAATTTTATTATTGTGTATTTTATAAGCATTATCAATGCTCTATTACCTGATATGTTTATCTTCATATGTACTTACATTATAAGGAATAAAAATAAGTACAAATGTACCTGATTAAACTAATTTTGTTCTTTGGTTTTAATTATGCCTGCAAAAATTTAGAAAAAAAAGCATTTTTGTGCAGATAAAATAGCGTGTAATCATATAGACAACATATTCAGCCAGAAATCGGTTACATTTTCTAAAAAGTAACTATAAATAAATATCTATTTGTACATTTATATTTTTATTGCAGTTACATTTGCTGGGTAGGTTTTGTGCTAGGGCTTTAAGAAAAAGATGCCAGGGCCGAAATTCATTATGTATAGCGTTTATTATGGGACGGGTTTGTGCTGATTTCACATGTGTAAATAGTTTAATTTGCTTAAAGCAACATACACAAAATAATACTACCTGCTTCCTATTTTTTTGGTAAATACTCATATAAATGTACTTACATATGTATGTAGATGGTTATGGTCATAGAAATTTGCGAACTCTTTGTATTGAATGGGCTGGTTAAGGATAAACAGCAGTAGGTAGATTTTTTATTGCGCTTGAACAACTGAAGAATTGCATAAACGGTGACTATTTGTTTTAAATTTGGGTGTCTAAACTCGTTAACTAAATAAACACAAAGGACATACTTGCAAGAGGGATTGCGAATTCACCCGGCAGTAGCAGGTAGCTATTTTCGCTTTTGTCTTCCCTTAAAAACCTTTCATAGATTTTAAACAATGATTAGGTATGCTAAATACGCTTGAAAGATTAAATTGTCCGCATACTATGTGTTAAGATGCAAAATTTATGCATACCAATTTTTCCGTTACTCATTAAAAAAAAATATGAAAGAAGAAAGGCAAATCATGAGAAAAATACCATTAGTGGGATTCTTTAATGACCGGTTTTTACGATCGTAGTGGGATTTTTTGAGTTTTTCAGATCATGCAGGTTTGTAGTTTATTGAATTTTAGTGTAATAAGATATCAATCTTAAGCTTCTGATTTAATTACCCGATTTTTGGCAATTTGTTTTCTAGCCAATAAAAAAAATCGACCTTAGCATTTCGGCTAAAAAAAATTGCCAAAAATCGAGTAATTAAATCAGAAGCTTAAGATTGCTATCTTATCATACTAAAAGTCAATAAACTACAAATTTGCATACTCGCAAACGCTCTAAAAATTCTTAGTAACAATCTCAAATATTTCCTAATAATTCGCTGAATTTTCCTGAATTTTGCACTTAATTCTAAACTTTTGTTTACAATATTTGTATTGTATTCCTACATACATTTTCATAAGAAATTAGCGAAATTATTTTTAAAGAAGTACCATTGGAGAAACCTGCAGTGTAACGTTTTGAAATAGATTAGAGACAAACTGTAAGCAAACGGTTGGAGTTGAATATGAAACTATTGCCTTTCGAATCAATTGTCAACCGACTCAACTGCCTTTCGAGTTAAGCATAAAACGGGCCACAAAACAAACACTCATTTCTAAATGCTTGCAGTGCCGTCTGATCCGACGTCTTGCTTGCTTACAAGCAGTTCGGCTCATATCGCGTGTTATTGTTGTGCATAGCAAGACACACAAATATTTGCGAGTGGCTTGAAAGGGCGAACGGATGATTCGTTGCAGGCGTTTATTATATAAATATACCACTACCTAACGTATGGTGAATAAAATCCGAACATATTTTGTGAAAGCAAACACAAAATAACAGTAAATTTCCAAAGATATCTGCCAATGCAAAAATCTAACGGCATATCTACTTCATGTCGTCGCATAGTTTTTTTTTCGATGTGCATGCATTTAATTCTCAAAATGTCGTTAAACGAGTTATAACGCCGCTAATTAGTTTGGAAATTTTGTGAAAAGAATCTTGATGAAAGAAAAAGTGCAATTTTTCACCATTTTAAAAACATGGGATTTAAAAAAACTTCTACTTATAAATATATTCAACTATTCAGAGATAAGAAAAACATAGCGCGAAAAAAACGTTCTGGAAAAAAATGTGTTTTACAAGATAGCAAAGTTCGTGAAAAGTTGAAGGCAGATACAGTGGGACGAAAAGCAAAATCGTATCGTCAGCTGGGACGAAAATACAATGTTGATAAAAATACTATTAAAAACTATTTAGAAGGCATGAAAATACAAATTAAAAAAAGAATTACGAAACCAGCTACTACCAAAAAGCAGAAAAAAACAATTAAATCTAGGTTGTGTCTACTTTCCGAAAAATATTTTGCCACGTCTTCGACTTACAAATGTGTTATGGATGACGAGAGCTACTTCACAGTATAAGGGAACGAATGGCAGCCAAATCATTACTTCGAGTCTGAAAAACACAAAGCAACCGACGAAGTGAAATATATACAAAAAACTAAGTTCCCTGGTAAAGTTTTGTTGTGGCTAACAATCAGGGAGCGAGCAATAAGTGAACCCGTATTTTTAAAGGTGGCTTAGCAGTTTCTGCTCAGACTTATGTAGAGAAATGTATTACACTGCTCAAAATACCACTTGCTTAGTTAATAAAATTAAAAAAGAGCTGAAGGAAATCGATACAAAAGGAATTTAAGAGTCTATGAGAAAATTGCCCGAAAAAATAAAATATGTGTATTTACAAATAATAATAAATTACCTTCATATTAAAAAAATTTTGTTTCGTATTTAAATTTTACTATGATACATTTGTTCGGATTTCATTCACCATACGTTATTTGCGTGGTAAATTTGTTTAATATGGCACTTGGGAACTCAAATATTATTTTAACTTGAAGCTTGCATTTGAAAGTCATTTAAAATCTTTTCGCTCTTTAAGCAAAGTTCTCTGGCTAACATAATGTGGTTTACTATAGTCCAGTTTGTTTCGAAGTTTGGTCTTCAGTAATGACTATTCGATTAACTTTTGTTTAACAGCAGCAGAGCTATGTGGCAAACACAGCAAAGTGAATACAAAGTAGGTTAATTCTTTAAAACATGGTTCTCCCATCCCATTTTAATACAAACACACTTTTTACCATCTAGCGATGGAGCCCAAAAACCCTGCGATCGATAACATTTTTTTCGGGGAGATTTAAATACGCCGAATATGCCTTTTTCCGCGTTTTCTCCCAGGAAGTACATGTTTTATTGTTAACAGCAATGCAAAACGCACCTATTAATCATTTTCAGTAGACAAGTGTTCTTTGGTGTGGTACATTCTTTTTAAATTGGAAGCGTAATTTATTCTTATAAATATTTTTAAAGTTAAAATTTAAAAAACCCATAAAATGACGGTTCGTAAATCAATAAAAATGTGTGAAATTATATTAAATGAGCCCATCTGAGGATGAGGACGATCTAGCTGTATCGAGGGCTAGAGATGTCGACGTCGCACAGTGCCGTGACTCCATACAAACGATGGACAAAAATAGAAGGAGTTGTCAGAATTGTATGAAATTTCACACCTAAAAGTATTATGCCACGCTAATTTCGAAAATGAAATCGGTTTTTCTGTGCCGGTTACTCATTTCGAGAAAACCGAGTTTTATTTGCATTTTTAAATGAAAATAGTCATTGTGGTTATGTGTTGATATAAGTGGAAGGAGTCATCAGAATGGGCTGAAACTTTACACCTCATAGGACTATCTCACTGCGATTTCAAGAAAAAAATCCGTTTTTTATCATCTGTTTTAAATAAATTTAAAAAAATTTAGTTTTACAATTTTATGAAAAGGTACAATAACTCACAATCATCGTATACATCTTAAAGTACTAAGCCATGCTTTTTCCAAATATTAAATCAGGTACAAATGAGATACAAATATTTTTTTTCACATTATTGTATGAACGACAAATAAAGCAAAACTTTATAACGAATCAGTTTCAGAGTCCTCTGAAGAGGAGCAAGTGATTACTGATGCAAATGATTCCATGTCTTTGTTGTTGTTGTTGTTGTTAGCAGTGCTTCGCCCTGCCCAAAGGGCCAGAACACTCCTAGTTGTCATCAGGCTCTTCTAACGGAAGTCCAAGGAAACGCGCTGTTTCAACAGGGTTGGACCATAGTGATAAGGGAGTTAGAAGAGTATGTTCCGAAGAACACGAAAAGAGATGTTGCGTGTCATGGGGGGCCATACCGCATGCAGGGCATGTGTTTGGTATGGTAGGGTTCAGTCTGGACAAATAGGAGTTCAGCCTATTACAATATCCAGACCGAAGTTGAGCCAGCATGACTCTAGTCTCCCTCGGAAGGACACGTTCTTCCTCAGCAAGAACGGGTGGTTGGGCACCAATAACGGGGTTCACAGGCCGGGATCTGAGGGATCTGTCCACCGACTCAGTGTGGAGGTCCTTTAGGGCCCGCCTATGGTCCCGCAGATCAAACGGCAACGAGATGTGATGCCGGATCTCATCATAATGCTTCCGGAGATGCTTCCTTATGTCTCTAGGGGGCGGAGTTTCATCCAATAGCTGTCGATTTGGATGACTGGGACGGTGGCAGTTCAGAAGGAACTGCCTACTTAAAAGTTCCGCATGCTCGCGAACGTTGAGCATTTGAGCCTCCTGGTGGAGATGAGACTCAGGAGACATAAGCAAACAACCCGTTGCAGTTCTGATGGCGGTGTTTTGGCAGACCTGCAATTTCCTCCAGTGGGTGTCGTGAAGGTTAGGCGACCATATGGGCGCAGCATAATCAATAACCGGTCGGCCAATAGCCTTATAGGTGACCAGCAACGTTTCTTTGTCTTTGCCCCAGGTACTGCCGGCGAGTGACTTGAGGATCTTGTTGCGGCTTTGTACCTTTGAAGCTAATGCGGTGGCATGATTAGCGAAGGTGAGGCTATTGTCGAATGTAACCCCTAGAATTTTGGGGTGGTTGACAGTAGGTAGTGGAACACCATCTACGTGGACATTCAACTCCTGCCCCATCTGCGCATTCCACGTAGTGAATACAGTCGCTGTCGATTTAGTCGGGGACAGTGTCAGGTTCCGCTCTGTGAAGAAGCTGGAAAGATCGCGCAAGTAGTGGTTCAGTCTCGTAGCAGTTCGTCCGTGAAAGGTCCTTTGCCCGTGGTAGTCGTAAAAGTTAACTGTTTGAATAGACAAAACTTTATTTGCGTTTTCCCAAAAAATTAGAATTTTGAGTTAACCCTGTTTACAATGGAACGAGCGATATCTAAAAGTAGAATGGCGTTTTTTTCTTTTCTTTTTAAAATTTTTTTAAGTAAAACCATCACCTGATACCTTTTTTTTTTTTGATATTATTGTGTGACAAAAAAGGGTACCTACATAGCCATACTTTGGAAGTTAAACAGATTTTTTTAATCCTTAACACCAATATTTAACCGCTCATCAAAGAATACAGCGAAAATAATTGTTTCTACCTGTTTGTTGTGCTGTTTACCGTAACTCCTAACCTGGGTGTATGTTTATGTTGTACATTTCGGCACTGCTATGCATAGGATCTATTGTTCAACATAATCATACACCCTTCGTTTAGATAGTACTATAAACTTTTAATGACTAAGTATTCTAATAGATTCGAACAAGAATCGTATTATCAAATTTTTCAGACACCCACAGTAAATTGACTTACACTTGATAAAGTTAAATTTTTATTTATTTAGATTTAATATACAACATTACGCAGCTCATACTGCTGACTTTCGGAATATTTGCTTACTTTTAGTGATGTTTCATCTAAAGGTACAAAAGAATGGAATGAAAAGTGCCACTCAGCGAATATTTCAAAATCAATTTTATGGTGAAATGAATTAATTAAGTTGTACTTGTTTTTGTACTGTGCTCCTGCACCATCTGACACGTAGATAATTTTCGTAATTGAATTGCTTATATTAGTCTTAACAAAATTAATCTTTTTTGAAATATATAGATGAACTGCTATGCTGTCATAGATATTACATATATAGCTGCACACATCTGTATTTACTAGTTGATTCCATATCTATTTGTAATTTAAGGAGAAACTAAGAACGGAGTAAAACAATTTGTTTTGAAAAAAACAAAATTTTGAAATTAACGTACGTTCGCTTTGAATTTGCAATTGCAACTGAAACAAATTCCTACATTATCGCTATGAACCTAACAATCAGGTAGAACTTAGTCATTAAAAGTTTATAGTACTATCTTAACGAAGCGTGTACGTACTATGCATAGGATCTATTGTTCAACATAAACATATAGCCTTCGTTTAGCCTGACTGTTAGATTCATAGCGATATCCTAGGAATTTGTTTCAGTTGTTACGGTAAACAGCACAACAAACAGGTAGAAACAATTATTTTCGCTGTATCGTTTGATGAACGGTTAAATATTTGTGTTATATATTTTGAGAATGCCTGAAAAAACTGACAATAGGATTAAAAAAATCTGTATAACTTCCAAAGTATAGCTAGGTACACTTTTTGTCACACAATAATATAAAAAAAAAAGTTATCAGGAGATGGTTCTACTTTTTAGATATGTTATATATTAAATAGACCTTTCCAAAAAAAATTTATTTTACAAAATCCCTTGATCTTTGACGTGTTTTTTCAGTTTAAAATTTTATTAAAAAAAAAAAAATGTTTTTCAGTGCACTAAAAAATTTTTACAGTGTATTTTTTTGAAATCAAAATTCAATTCCTTTTTAATATAAGAATAATCGAACGTATGTGAGGGTGGATTGGAGGCACGGCCTCTCCAACCATCTCATCTAATATTTTAATTCATATTGTCCAGTTTTTAAGTTTTAAGTTGTGTGCAATCCGATAGATTAAGTTTATCTTGCCTTTTAATAATTAATTTTAATAGTATCTGTCCTTAGTCGACCTCTTTGCTTGTGTCGACTTAAAACAAACTAATAAATAATAATATATAGTAATAATATGATGATCTTTGAAATCGATAAAGCCATTCCGTAGTAATCACAGTTTAAAAGTACCTATGATCGTCATTTTTCGAATATTTCGATACCTTGCCACGCCCACAATTTTTCGAAAATGCAATTTCTAAAAATGAGGTTGTGTTTGGGTCGCTAAGATGTACCTCAATACAAACTTCATCAAATTCTGATGGGGTCGGGTTCAAAATGTACGTTTTTTTCAGCCTTTGATATGAAATGCATCATTAATAAATTCGCTCTCCTGTACATGGAGTCTGAGTCAACCACATAAGAAGATTCGTATACCACATACATACATATATGGCATAGGGTCGGTGTGAGCGTACCCTAACTTGCCAAATATACCAAAGCCGGCTTGAGTGCCATCCATCAAAAACGTGCATCACGGAGCGAGGGATAGAGTTATCGTCGAAGATAAATGCTATGTGTGTGTGTACACACATTCTTTACATAAGCAGAAGTACAGCTAGTGAAGATGAAGTTCCATTCTTCCGTTTTCATTCTACAGTAGGCAAATAAATACGTTTGTACCAAGTTCAATTAAAGTAAATCAACCATCGAAGTTTCAATTTACATATACATACATATATGTAGTTGTTGTTTTAATTTTCTATGCGGACCAGCGCACAAACATTTTTGGTTTAATTTCCATAAGGCAAACACTAACATAGTAGAACGATCGAGTGACATCAGAATTTCAGAGAAAAGGCTCTAAAACAAGTAGATTTTTTGTAGAAATGAAATATGACTTCGCTTCAGTTAAAAGTAATAAAAATTATTTAATGCAATATGCATGTACATATGTATATAAATATATTTCTCTTTAATATATTTACAGATAACGAGTGTAGTTTCCTTGTTCACACAGACTTTGGTTAATAATTACAACATACTTGATAGAATTGTTACCCTCTTAGATGAGCTTGACATATCAAAGGAGGTAAGTGTTAATCGGATGCATACACATAATATTTTACCTATCATTGCCATAAGTTCTGTTACAAAATTTGGCTCGGCATTTAAAATTTTGTGCTCCACATATTTTAATTAAATGTACTAAATGATAATAACCATAAAACTCTTCGCGCATTCAGGAGAGCCGCTTACACTCAATCGTAACCAGTCATCAATGCAATAACAACAACTAATGCTGAAATACGCGACACGTTTACTCACACAACACTGGCGCTATAGTGCTAATCAAAGATGACTAGATACGAAACTTCGCGTGAAAACAAAATATGGGCATTTTGAGTATCGTTTTAGGAATTTTGCACAGGACAAGAGGTATGCAAAAAGGTGCTATCGAATTAATTTTTGAATTTTTCTTTCTCGGAATTCATAATATAAAGTTAAAATTTCCAAGATATCTTAAATTAAGGTAAAATCCTTAATGATGTACATTTCGTAATGAAATAGAACATGGTAATGGAAATGATAATATGATTTAAAATAAAAATAACTATAAATTTAAATAAATATTTTAAAATAGTACAAAAAGAAAAGGCGTTTATACCTATAAAAAAACTCAAATGCGTAAAAAAAATATAATTTTCTACAGCTATTTTCTTAGATTGTACTATTTCATACTTTACGTATTTTTTCTCAATCGTGAGATATTTTAGGTTCATCGAAATGTTCACTTGTTTGATTTTCCCAAATTTGGTGCGTTTTTTCTTTCTGGCTCCTCATTGTTTATGTATCTAATGTCAGATGGTCCTCGATTGTGTAGTATTGCCAACTAGCGCACACATAAAAAAGTAGGCAACACTGCCTAATTGTTCCCCTACCAACTCTTAGCACTCAAAGTGAGAGCCGATCAATCATATGTGAATCAAAGATAACTTGATCCGAAACTTTCTCCCGCTCTCTTATTTCGGTCATCGATTACCCAGTGTTGCCTACTTTTTTATCTGTGCGCTAGTTGGCAATACTACACAATCGAGGACCCTCTGACATATGGATACATAAACAATGAGAAGCCAGAAAGCAAAAAACGCACCAAATTTGGGAAAATAAAACAAGTGAACATTTCGATAAACTTAAAATATCGCACGATTGAGAAAAAATACGTAAAGTATGAAATAGTACAATATAAGGAAATAGCTGAAATATATGTAGAAAATTATATTTTTTTAAGCATTTGAGTGGTTTACAGGTATAAACAACGCTTTCAAGATACAAACAAAATGCTTTTTCTTTTTGTATTATTTTCAGATATTTATTTTAATTTATAATTATTTTTATTTGAAATCATATTATTTCAATATCCATTTTCTATTTCATTACGAAATGTACATCATTAAGGATTTTACCTTATTTTAAGATATCTTGGAAATTTTAATTTTATATTATGAATTATTTGTTTGGTTATTTGTTGGGCGTTAATAGTTTAATGTGAATTTAGTAATTATTGAGCTCAAGGCCAGATTATAAATAAAAAACAATTGTTTTCGTTGTTACAATTTATTTATGTATCGATATTTCGACATCAGTCTGAAGTCATCATCAGGAATCTTTAGCTGTACTTAAAAGAATTATAAAAAAATATATCTCGATATAAAGAAAAATTCAAAAATTAATTCGATAGCACACCATTGATTTGTAGAAATTGCAAAATACCTAAAATTCTACTCAAAATTGCCATATTTTGTGTTTACCATGTTGGTTTCATTGGAAAATGTTATAAAAAATGACCACCTTTTGAGCGCTCTCAGAGAACGCGAAGTTTCGTATCTAGTCATCTTTGATGTGAATTGACCGGTTTATGCAAAGAGTATGCATTGGTGCACTATCAACTCTTCGTACTCGCAGGGAGGGATATTATACACAACTATTAAGCTAACATGGAATAGTTGGTTATGTGCTTGCCTACCATACCGATGGGATCACCGGATGGTTTGATTGGGTCATATTAACATTTTACCCAACAGTTTCTGCTAGTTCCTGAGTGTACCGGACTAATTTTTGAAAAGAACCCTCTTTCGATAACACTCTTCGAAACCTTTTTGAGTGTTTTTCTAGCTACTCAAACAAACAAATTTAATTTATTTATTATTTCTTACAGCTTATTAAGCCTAAGTTATATCTATTTACAGATAATAATTTTAATCTAACTTAGACTATAAATCTACCAACTTCTGGGACCTTAAACTTACTTCTAACAACTGCCAAAGCGTAGCGATAGTGTAATGCATAGGTGGGCAAATGAAATGTAAGCATGTATTGGTAACTGCGAGCGTAAAGTGGCTACTATGGGACAAAGAACATTTGCAGTCAGTTGATTTACAAACAACAGCGAAGCAACATCGTGCGCCGCTTGATTGTTTTATGATACTATTTATGCGCGTACCTATGTGTTTGTTCAAAATGAATGACAAATATTGCTTTATGATTTCCGATGCCTTTGGTAATATGCAATGTCTATTGTGTAATATGTGTGTAAAGGGGACCCGGGAATATAATTTTTTTTAGTTCAAGCATTGCTATGCATGGAAGACCTTTTTCAGACGGCACTTTTATCAAAGAAGTGGTTGTAAAAGTTTTACAAATACTCAGCAGCCCATTAGCAGCTTTTTTTGAAAAAGTCCCTCTATCTGTTTTTGGTGAATGGTTTCGAAAATTACTTACCTGTTACCTTTCCGTGGAAGCTTTCTAACGAGAGCATTGATTCAAAAACTTCAAAGTTTGCATCTACGCATCGAACACAAACGACCATTTCACATATGTCATTTATATCCGTGCTTTCATCCAAGCACATGGAGAAAAATTTGCAGTCATCAATGAATTATAACAGTTTATTTATGTTATACATTTCAAATGGGGCAAAAATATACTAGGGCATAAAAAAACATCAACATACCGACTACCTATGTTACCTCGTTGCTGTCTGCAGCGCGACTGGCAGGAAAATCAATTCCTTATCCCACAGTGCCAAACTGTTTTTTTGCTCTCAATAGCGACTGAAATAAAAGCGTAAGAATACGTGTGCTGAAAGTAACTGCTCGTTTGAGTCAAAACGCCCATGTCTGGTGTAATGCATGCCTCCGACTTGTACCAAAGCAAGCCCATGGGTGTTATCACCTTTTGCTGATGGGTGTTATTTCCTTTTTCGAAGAGAAATAAATCCCACTGACGTTAAAAACAAATTAAAACAAGCTGATTCAAGAATTAAGTATATGGTTTTCTTCATTTCATGAAATTTTAAATGTAGAATACCGCAACCTCTAGAATTAAAAATTATTCCCTTTATGTTATCTTTATTGCCAATCCAGAAAGGTGTTCTGCACAAAAATACCATGGATCCCGCCCATAGAGTGGGAACGGTGGCATGGCGTAGCCCAGGGTTATTTAAGGCCGCCAACGCAGAAGGGTGTACTACGCAGAAGGAATTAGCATGGTGTAGTTCAGGGTTGAAGAAGATATCTCAAATGAAAGGTAATTTAAAAATCGGTTATATAGTATTGAAGATATTTTGATTTAAAAAAATGCTAATCAACAGTTCGTGTTGCTCGGGTAAAATCCTAAGGGCGTTATTTCTCTTTAAAAAGGAAATAAGAGCCATGGGCTTTATTTCTTTTTGCAGATGGGCGATATTTCGATTTAAAAAGGAAATAAGGCCCATGGGCGTAATTTCCTTGGGCCTTATATCACTGCATCGTATTTCAGTATGACCTTCCGCAACTTTTGTTATACGTGGTAGCGCTGTGATACAGGACCACAGCGTACGACATACGGCTGTATTGCTGTTGGTGTTGGGGAAGCCTGCGAAAACATGACTAAGACGGAAGTGTTTTACAATGAATATGCAATTTTCTTTTAAGCTCCTACTCAATATTTTTATTAAATAGCATTGTACATGAAATAAATCAGTTGCTGTTGATGCTTAGCCAATTTAGATCAGCAAGCATATCTCTGAAAATTAATCAGCCCAATTATAAATATTGTCGCGGTATTTCGTTTTCTCGGATTTTTTAATTCCCTAAAAATTCTTCCAATTCTTTTTTCTTAGATAGCAAAAAAATTGGGGAACGGGAA
Source organism: Sphenella marginata (assembly GCA_951509765.1). NCBI lineage: Eukaryota > Metazoa > Arthropoda > Insecta > Diptera > Tephritidae > Sphenella > Sphenella marginata. The sequence goes on along the minus strand of OX608081.1, from coordinate 54,817,201 downwards.
TTTCGAATTTTCGAAATCAGCTGTTTTGCCAATTGACATTTCATGGCGGAATTTTATTTTTGCAAAATAAGTTCAAAAGTTTAAGGAATGTGACGAATTCCCATTAAATATAAAAAATATAAAACAGTGTATAATATTGCTTTTCATATGATGCTGGAGGAAGTTAATGATAAAATAGAATTGCAGGAGCATGAACAGAGGAGTATCAGAAAAAGGTTGCGCGATAGTACGAATCCGCTTGAATAGCCGCAATCGTTGTAAGTGCTTTCACTCAGTTTTTTTCTATGTTTAATCTGCTTTGTGCCCTTTGCAGATTTCAAAAGTATTATAGAGTAAATAAGCCCGCATTTCGATACTTATTGGACTTTCTTCCATTGCGCAATATATTTTGTTGGTGGTCCTGCCGAATTCAGCTCTTCCTCAATTTTCCTCCAAAATCTCTTTAACACCTCTTAACTTCCCTTATGAAAGCCTTGAGCAATTTCTGGATGGCTTTGCATCATGATTATAAGCATTTCTATTTGTTGTTTATTTGTACTTTTCGACCTAAAATAAGGAGTATTGTGGTAAAATATGAATGTATTTTAGTAGATATGAATAAACACAAATAGTTTTCCATTTGAAATACTTTTAACTTACATTTTTCTGTAGCTCTCCTTTTTCGTGGTGATCATGAAAAAATTCTGTATAAATGGCACTAAAATCTCCCGTTCACTCACATTCGTAACAGCTACTTTTCTCTCATAACCGGTTTTCCCATTTTCGAACATTATTCAGAATAGGATTAAAGGGAGAAGTGCAAAAATTCCCGAGGATTTTTTTTTTCAGAATAAGGGGAATGGGAGAAAAGAAACAATCCGTGCGGAATTTGTATTTAGAATTGGGCTGAATATGAATCCATTAAAACAGTGGGATAAAGTAAAACACTTGGCGTCATACTTGACGATGAGCCGAATTCCAAGCTTAATGACATTTTTATTCTCCGAAAATCCAATTTACCACCCAGACGGAAAGATAAGAGTGATTACAGTGAAAAGGGCAAAAAGCGAGTACGTTCGCTTACCAAGAAAGCAGTGCTTCTTTGGTCAGGAGGACCGGAGTCATCCAGCGGTGGTCAGGATGTATAGTAACTAATCGAAACACCCTTTATTTTTTACGCCAAACCCTCAGCAGCATCATTCCAACATATTTATGTTCGATCGAGCGATGGGTAAACATAAGCACTAGGTACATATGTGCATTGGGCGCAACTAGGTTAAGTACATATCGTACATCGCAGTGCAATTAAACATTAAGATAAACAGGTTAATGCTTAAGTGGAGTTAACAGAGATGCAAATTGTATTTCTTTTGTTGAATATTAATTTGCAAATATGTATGTATCACCTAACTTTTTCATCCATTTTTACAGTCCATTTATTCGCACACACACCGATTGAAACTTGTAAATCTCTCAACCCTTGCAAGCCGTAGGGAAATGATTGGTGTAATATTTATGTCTATACCCTCAAATGGATCAATATCTACCCCATTCCCTTTGAACGAAAATAACTTTAATATTCCCTCCCGAGCTTCAAGACATTGAAAAACTATTATCCTGAAGCAATGCCGAACAAATTTTCAATTCCACGAGGCGTTCCGGGGTCTTTGCGAAGATTTTAATTCTCATTCTGACCACATTGATATCTCGGAGTCACTTTTTACAATAAAAAGCAAAAAAACATTTCTATCCTGTCTTAACGAATGCCTTTCAAACACTCCGTGTCAGTCGAAATTTAAATGTCGGACATTAATGAAGCGAAGCAAAACAAAAAAATATATGGTCGTCAGAATTTTCGAAACATACATGTCGGAATATAATTGGAAACACCATCAGAATTGCGAGTGGTAGTAGAATTCCCTGTAAAATTATTTTCACCACTTTCCGAATTGGGTGTAGGAATAATATTTGATGGTAAATGATGATTTAAAAAATCATGTTGGCCCAAATCAAAAGATGTACATCCAGCACCATTTTGGGTATAAGTTTCCATTCTGAGTTATTAAAATGTAATTTGGCGTAGTGAAATTATGAACGTCCGATTTGGTTTTCTCTAGACTGAAACTTTCAACCTTGGTTTTCTCTAGACTGAAACTTTCAACCCTTTTTGTAAAATGGTTTCCTTTCTACAAGTGTATTCATCATACCTTGATATCTTTGGTTCTTTTCTACTTGTACAGAACTCATTGCAATTATCGTGACGCGCAGAACCTGATTCGGTAAAGCAGAAATGCTTTTGCCTCGCTCTTACATAAAAATCAGCTCACTATGATTTTAATAACTCAGTATTTTATATGCACAAGGTGCATATACAGGGTTAATAATAGTATCAGAAATTAATATTTGTTTACAACGACATATATAAGTCTTGACTTAACGGATAAAGTTGAATATGTATCAACTGTCATTAATTTAGACCAAGTTCTGTATTTAAGCAATCGAACAATTAAATAGTTAAAAAGAATTCACAGAAATGCTTGTCGGGGATCTATGGCTGGATTCATAAGAAAAATTTCAGCTGTATTCATATTGTGTTGTGGGGTGCGCGCCAAGTAAAACGTACTTTTTTATAAAATAAAAAAATAACAATAAAAAACTAATCATAAAATGAATTGTGCTGCTTGCAAAGAAAGAGTCGTTCGCACTGATGTCGCCAAAGTTACGTGTGCAGATTGTGGTGCCTGCTTCCATGCATTGTATGCCAGGATTAATTCAGTCGATCTGGATTATATGAAATCCAACAATATTAAGCATCGCTGCGATGATTGTGGTCTTGCACGCCGCAGGTCGCTACAACTTCAGCCATTGGCAGGCGTAGGAGTTGCGGATACGGGTTTGTCAAGTAAATCTATCGTGCCAGCGCCAAACAAGCAAAAATCAAGTGCAAACAATAATCAAAAGCAACAAACGCAGAGATCCAACAATGCAAGTGAAAACAGCAACAACAATAAAAATACTAACACCAATAACAACACTGACTTCGGTTCAGCAGAATTAGTTCAAATAACGCAGCAAGAGCATGAGCGAATACATACTGAAAACGGTGCCTCTTTCAAACAAATTACTTTACAGTTGCTGTATGATGAGAGAGTGAGAAACAAGCAAAGGTGGTCCCACTACTAAAGCCTGGCAAGCCAGCTGCCGTAGGGGAGTCATATCGCCCGATATCTCTCCTCTCGCCAGTAGTGAAAGTGTTGGAATCCACCTTGTTGCCGTACTTCACCGCAAACCTGCGGCTCGCCGAACATCAGCATGGATTTCGCAAAAATCACAGCACCACCACCGCGCTGAACGCCATAACCACTCAGATAGGGGACGGACTAAACCAAAAGCGTCCAAACCACAGGACAGTGCTAGTTGCGCTTGACTTGGCCAAAGCTTTTGATACGGTCAACCATGCGCAACTAATGAAAGACCTTGAAGATTCGTCCCTTCCTCCCTGTCTTAAACGTTGGACTGCCAACTATTTGAGTGGTCGTCAATCGTCGGTTGAGTTCAGAGGCGCAAGATCAAAACCCAGAATAGTTAAACAGGAGGTGCCACAGGGTGGTGTCCTATCCCCGTTCCTGTTCAACTATTATATATCGCAACTTCCCCCCCCCCCACCAGAGGGTGTCTCGATCGTCTCTTACGCCGACGACTGTACGATTCTGGCAACAGGCCCCTCCGTAGAAGAACTCTGCTCTCGAATTAACTCATACCTCCCAGCCGTGTCCGAATTCTTCGCCGGGAGAAACCTGGCATTGTCACCGAATAAGTCCTCGGTCACCCTATTTACGACGTGGACAACGCAAGTGAACATGGAATTAGACGTCTACGTTGATAGTGTCAAGCTACCAACTGTCTCACACCCCAAAATCTTAGGGGTGACGTTTGATAACATGTTCAAATACGGCGCTCATGTAACCGCAATTGCCAATAAAGTCCAAAGCCGTAACAAAATCCTCAAGTCCCTAGCTGGCAGCACTTGGGGTAAAGACAAAGAAACGTTACTAGCTACATATAAAGCAATTGGCCAGCCGGTACTGAGCTACGCGACGCCTATATGGTCGCCGGGGCTAGCTGACACACACTGGACGAAGCTACAGGTCTGCCAAAACACCGCCCTTCGTACCGCCACTGGGTGTCTTCTTATGTCTCCTGAGCATCACTTACATAATGAAGCGAAAATGCTCGCCGTTAAAGAGCATAGCGAGATGTTGACCAGGCAATTCCTGTTCAACTGTTGCAAACCGCAGCATCCGAACGGACGCCTGATCAACGAGGATCCGCCCCCCAGGAGCATAAGGAGCCATCTACGCAAACACTACGATGAGATCCGGCACCTGATTTCCACGCCGTTTGATCCTAAGGTGCACCGGCAGGCCCTCACCCTCATCCACACAAATTCGGTAAATTCCTATGTTGGCTCTCTCCCGGTGAACGCCGTTCTTCAGGCAACAACACCACCCGTTGCCGAAGAGGAGCGCGAGCTGCCTAGGGAGACTAGGGTGATGCTGGCCCAACTCCGGTCTGGATACTGTAATAGGTTAAACTCTTACCTATCCAGACTGAACCCCGACTTGCCTAATGTCTGTCCGGCATGCGGCTTGTCCCCCCATACTACTAACCATCTTTTTGTCTGCTCATCCGAGCCTACTCTTCTAACACCCATATCCCTCTGGTCCTCCCCTGTTGAAGCCGCTAGGTTTTTAGGACTTCCGTTAGAAAAGTTCGATGACAATATTGGGTAAGGTTGATACTGACTACCTAGGCAGGGCAAAGTAGTGTTAAAACAACAACAACAACAACAGAGTGAGCTTAAAGAAATTTAATGCGGACTTCTTTAGGACGGTAAAACAGCTCAAAGAAGAAAATGCAAAACTGAGTGCAAAAGTGAGTAGGCTCGAAAGTATGTTGAATTGGAAGGAACAACAATCACTCGACAGCGCTGTTGATATTGTTGGCGTGCCGGAGGTTACCAGCGATAACGTAAGAGAGTGCACTCAACGTGTTTTAAACTCAGCATTGGGCCTTAACGTCTCTTCTGCTGATATAAGTAAGTATTATTTGAAAAAACTCAATTCTAAAAATGAGTCCTCTCCTCCTAAAAGAATTATACGAGTTCACTTTTCGTCGGCTGAGATTAAGAAAAAAGTGATGCTTACTAAAAGAAAATCAAAGGGCAATTTAACTACTGCACTTTTTGGTAAGGCTGACAAAAAGAACATTTTTATTAACGAAAGCTTTACAGCATTTAATAGAGCTTTGTTTGCTGCTGCATTGAAACTTAAGATGGAGAAAAAATACAAGTATCTGTGGGTGAACAACAACAAACTACTTATTAAAAAGGGCGATAATGACGGAGTAGTTGTTTTAAGGGCATTCGAGGATTTGTCCAAATTAATTTTATTTTATTTTTTTAATATTTTTATCAGTTTATCATTTATTATGAATCTTTTGAATTACCCTGAAACAAACGACAACGTCATTATCGATCATGTTAACGATCTTAATTTATTATCGAATTTTACCAATGCTTTTTGAATTGTTCACCAAAATATTCGTAGTCTTCAGCAAAATTTTGATCTACTGCTTTGCAATCTGGAGGTATTTAAAAACCTTCCTGATATCATTTTTGTATCTGAAATCTGGGTTTATAAGCATGAAATACAAGATTTCAAAATAGACGGCTATAATTTTTTTGTAAATGCTAATGAGAAATATTCTCCAGGAGGTGTTGGAGTGTTCGTGCGAAATATTCATGATTGTAATTTCTTTTGCTATCAGTTGACGAGCGCTGATATATTGAAGCTTTCGCTACGCATCTTTGGAAAGGTCTTTACTCTAATATGTGTTTATAGGTTACATTCAGAGTCTATTCACCAATTTTTGGAAGAATTCTCTGTTCTCCTGGACAATGAAAAATCGACTAACGTTTTAATTCTAGGCGACTTTAATTTAGATATTTTGAAACAAAGTGTTGCAGCTCATAACTACCTAATCTTAATTGCTAATAACGGGTTTACGTCCTACTTAAATGAGTCAACGCGTAGAGCTTCTGCAACCTGTCTTGACCACATTTTTTGTCGGCTAAGTTGCGGTTCTGTAACTTCATTAAGCAGTCTAAATCTCGACCTTAATATTACGGATCATACAATGACGGGTGTAATCGTAAACTAGCCTTATATGGTAATCCATGTGAAGGAAAATTCTTCTTCCATTATAAATAAAATTAATTTCTCCCTGCTGATGGAACGTCTAAAGTGTGAGTACTGGACGGAAGTTTATGCCGAGAGCAATATATCTATGGCATACAGCAAATTTTTAGATATTTTTAAAAAGCACATAGATGGTGCTAGCTATACATTTGTGAAACGGAAGTCGAATACAAAGCTAAAACCGTGGATTAGCAGGTCACTCGTTCGAAAAATTAGATTGAAAAACAAACTTGGTAGAAAATGTAGGAAACTTGCGCGAAACCACAAACTTTGTATTCGTTACGGCAATTTATGTAAGAAATTGAAAAAAGAAGTTCACTTACAGCGTGATAATTTTTTCCGCGGCAAGTTTTTGTCTTCGCAAGGTAATTCCAAAAATGAATGGAACGTAATAAATAGCATGCTTAATCGAAATTGTAAGGCAATAGACACGTCTGTTATTTTAGATAACTGTGGAGTCACGACTACAAACCCTAAGGAGGTAGCTAACCTTTTTAACGAGCATTTTTCCACAATTGGACAAACTTATGATTTAACATCTACGTGTAAATGTTAAGATTTAGAGTTTGTGGAGACGGGTACGGAAAGCAGCTTTTTCATTGAATAACTCGAGTTCATGCGCCTATGATGGAATATCAAATTACATTTTGAAAAGAGTAGCTTTTTATATAGTTGAAATCCTCACATACCTCTTTAATTCAAGTGTTTTTTCGGGAATCTTTCCTGCCGAATTAAAATGTGCTATTGTTATTCCCCTATTTAAAAAAGGTAGCAAAAAAGACAAAAATAATTACAGGCCGATTTCTTTGTAGAAAACCAAAACTTCTTTAGCTCGATGCAGTTCGGGTTTAGATCAGGACGATCGACGGAAGATGCTTTGTTGAACTTCTGTTCATTTATCTACAGCGATCTAGATAACAAAAAGCATTGTGCTGGCCTGTTTGTGGATATAACTAAAGCGTTTGACATGGTCCATCATCAAATATTATTAAACAAACTGCACAATATCGGCTTTCGTGGGTTTATGCACAATTGGTTTAGTTCATATTTAAATGGAAGAGTGCAGAAAATAAAAGTGTGTGATAGTTTAAGTGATTCTGTCTCAATAAGTTTAGGTGTTCCGCAAGGATCGGTCTTAGGTCCAATATTGTTTTTAATTTATCTCAATTCAATTTTTTCCCTTCCATTCTATGGAAAAGTTACAGCCTTCGCGGATGATCTGGCGGTTGCTTATGGAACTTCAAATTACTTAGATTTGGTGGCGAGCATCAATCATGATGTCCATTTACTAAGGACGTGGTTTGCTAAGCATAAGTTAATTATTAGTAAAAAAACGCAGATAATGTATTTTAATTTGCAAGCCAAAAGTTTACCCGGGATTGATATTATGTTTCACTCAACGAACTGCAGATTTTTTGCGCTACATAGTTTAATGTGCTCTAAAAAAGCGTTCAACCCTGAAGCTAATTGCAACGAGATGTGCTTCAAAATTGATGAGGTGAAGGACTTTCAGTATTTGGGGGTCACTCTTGACTACAATCTAAATTGGTCCACACACACATATCGTTTAAAGTCCTACCTGCAATCCATAGTTCGTAATTTTTATAAAGTTAGAAAGGTTTGTTCAAATACGAGTACAACCCTCAAAACTATATATTATGCTCTGGTAGATTCCAAACTCCAATATGGTATAAGCTGCTGGGGTGGAGCCTTTTCTAATAAAATCCAACCTCTGCTAGTTATTCAGAAACATATAATCAGAAAAATTTGCAATGTCAATCGTTTTCATGACTCCATGGAGTTATTTACAGACCTGAGAATTCTTCCGATTAGACACTTATATTACTACAAGACTTTAAAAATATTTTTTATTCGATGTGGTTATTTACACAGCCTAGTTTCAGATAGTTATAATCTGAGGAGAAACACTCACGGCTTGGTAACTGTTCCTACATACCGTACAACTCATTTCAATAATTTCTATAGTATAGTTTCTTGTAAGTTGTTCAACGCTCTGCCCGCTAGTATACGTCTTATTAGAAATTTGCTATCGCATATTGATATCAAAATTTTGCTGGAACCTACTATTTAATTGATCGTAGTATTTCACTATTATTATTATTATTATTATTTTGCTTTGTGTCTATTTGTAAAATGATCAAATTTACTTATTCACCCCACACACTAGTACGTATTGTATTTTATTCCTGAGACGGCATTCAACGCTATTATAAATGTATATTACTGAATGCCTTACTTTTTCTTACATAACATTCCCAATGCTGTAATCTTAAGATATTAAGTAAGCTATTTTGTTACTTTGTAAGAAAAATGAATAAATAAATCTAAATCTAAATAAGTTCAAAGCCAAACCAGCTTATTCAAACTCGACTTACAAGGGGGTCCCTGGAACATTCCTCGCGTTAATGAAAATTTGCGTGCTGTATTTCGTTTCGATATCTTCAACGGTTTTTGACTTATGACTGATAATATTTCTAAATTTGGCTTGATTAAATTTCTTGAAATTTTTTTTCTGCTTTCATGTTAATGTAGACATTAAATTGTATCCTTATACAAGTTAATACCATACTTTGTTAAACCCATACCCACATGATCAGCAAACAAACGCTTGCATATTTTGGAATCAGATTGCAACCAAAAATGCAATGCTCTGCACGCACATCCCCCGTCTTAGCTAAAGAAATTAAACACCTTAGTTGAGCGAAACACTCGTAACTAACAAACTAAACACTTCAGGTGAGAAAAACACGCGCAATCCCTATTCTGCTGACCAGGCATCTTTGATCACGTAGGCCGGCTCAGGCTTAGGTTAGTTTGTAAGCGGTGGCTTAAAGTTAAAGCAGTCTTGAACTCACTAGCGACCTAAAGACACATAGGGCCGCCTTACAAAGTTTGGAATAAATAATAAAACAAATTTAAGTAACAAAGAAACATAGTGCCGCCTAACAAGTGTTGGAATAAATAAATAAAAGGTAAAATACAAACTTAAGTCTCGCGTTTTATTTATCTGGCGGCCAAGGAGGGACCGGGCGACAAAGTGACTCTCGTAAAAAAATGTTCTAAAAAATAAAAATTACTATTGGTACAGACCGCTAAGTAGCGAGGAAAATTTTTATCCTCGCAAAAAGGACGGTCCAGCTACCAATACCGAACAATTAGAAGAAATCATTAAAAAAGAAAACAAAGCAAAATATTATAAATACTAAGGACAGTGCCTATGTAAAAAATTTAATAAACAGTTAAGCTCTAAGTGAGCTCTACTCATCATCTTTACATCAACAAAAAGAAAATAGCAATAAAAAAAAATAGTTAAACAAAAGAAGTTATAAACGATTATAAACAGTTAAGCTCTAAGTGACTTGGGTAACAAAAGGAGATAAAATAAATAAATAAATAAAAGCAGTCATCTTTACTCTCATCATCTTTACAACAAAAATAGAAAGCAAAACAAAAAACAAACAAAAGTTTAAAACAATTGGAAACAGTTAAGCTATAAGTAACTTTGGTAACAAAATAAAAAAAAATACAAAAGAAAATAAATAAATAAAAACAGTTATCTTTACCCTCATCGTCTGTGCCAGTCATCTTTACACCCATCTTTATCTTTATTGCGGAGACCCGTAAGGAATTATGCAGATCCCTAAAGAATTATTGTAAGTTAAAGGTAGAAAGTAAGCTAGCATTAAGAAAGATAATTTCAGAAATATAAAAAGAGACTATAGGGTTAAGATTACCAAACTAATTTTATTTTCACAAAATGAGTCAGGAAGAACAGATAGCGGCGACTCTGCCGAGACTTAAGCCCCTATTGCGGTTTACAACTCAACTTTACTTTAGTTGAAATTTTGCAATTTGGTATTAGCGATTACAACCCAACCTGTCAAAAGTTGTAATTTTTTATTATCAGTTACAACCCAACCTGTCAAAAATTATTAGTTGAAATTGATAGTGTAACAACTTTTGTGTGGCATTACTATTTACAACCCTGTGCTAGTTTGGTTGTCTACAATATCAAAAATTTACAACTGCTCACTAGCAGTTGTATTTGGATAGCGAATATACACTTTTGCTGTTATTTTGGAAAATATATAAAGAATAATGGAGAGCGGGTTAGTAAATATTTTAAAATTATTTCTAATATTAAATTTATTAATATTAAATCGTGGGTTTTGTACAGATTTATAGAAAAAACAAGGTTGCAACAAACCAGCAGTTTGAAAAACTTGTTGAATTAATGGAGAGGCATCCCGATACTGGACGAGGCAAGGCGCAATTTGGGTGCACCAAAAGCCAAACTAAGGCTTTATTATAATAATAAACACTTTCACAATTATTCGTTGAATTGTATAGATTTGATTTTTCGTAACAAATTAATCAGCTGTTGAATTATCTGTCAAAATGTCTCTTTCTAGGTTGGCAACATCGATTCAACTTCAACTAAAAAAGGTTGTAGTCCATAATGCCAAAAAGGAGTTGAGTTGTTTTAAAGTTGAGTTGTCTTAAATACAACTCAACTCAGTTGAGTTGTAAGCCGTAATAGGGCTTTTAATTTACAAACATCCTCTTCCAATTCCCTAACCACTTTTACCCCTAGCCAAAAAAAGGAATTCTGCCTATTAAATCCGGTTTCTGCCCTATTAAATCCACCATCAGAAGAAAAAGAGGAAACGCCTGTAGATTTCAGCAGTAACATAGAACAGTAGATAGAATACTACTGATGTATGGCAGGAATAGGGATACAAATACTTCGCAATATTACATACAATTAGACATAAGGTCGTCGGATATAAGAGGACTTAACGGAATTCTTTCAAGTCTGCTAAGTGTACGTGAACCAACCAGTTTACCGCAGGCTCTCTATATGTGCCTCAAATTGGTAAAGATGAATTACAGGACAATTCACGCAAATAATATCAGGCGACTGGCAAATAATCCTAAGTCCATTAACCCTAATCCGTCGAGAACATCAATTTAAACCACAAACTCTACCATTTTACCCAGAGCTCACGAATACCCACAACCAAAGACCGATTGCTTACCAGCAATATGGACAGAATCGAAACTTTGTTACCTTGCAACCCAACTTTCGACCACCTCTTCCACAACAAACTAGTAGTAAATCGCCTCTACAATACGCCTCTACGTAGCACAGTGCCGCGGCAGGGACGGGGACTTTTATTCATTTTAAATTAAAGTCCGATGAAAAGGGTTATTTCTGGACTTTTATTCTTATCCGGGCAAAAATAATCGGACAACTCGGACTTTTGTTTTTTCTCGCCGAGAATAAAAGTTATCTTTGTCCCTTTATTTTTTAAGGACAGAATAAAAGTCCGAGCCAACCCGTCCGGGGTTTTAAGTTACTATCGGAATTTTTTAAAAAAAGCCAGGAAAATTAATTGTGGCCAGGATATTGATCCTAGAAGTCCTGGGACAACAGACAATTTAATAATTTTCTTCAGGGATACAAATTTAACCCCGGACTTTTATGAGGTCGAAAAAAAATTAATTGTTATTTTCCGACCCTGGAAAATAGTCATGGTCATGTGTTGATATACAGCAGACCTGTAAAGTACTGAGTATATACTTGTACTAGTACCAAGTAAGTACAAGTACTCTAGTACTTAAAAATACTGAGTACAATGTACAAGTATGATAGTACTTGTACTTTGAATTCGAAAGTACAAGTACATGTACTTAGCAAGTATTTTCAACTACTTTGTGGCTACGGGATGTCACATTGCTTCATAATTTTGGAATAGAAATGTACAACACCTATTCGAAAAGTTTTATTACATATGAGTTAATTTCAACCAACAAAAAGGAAAAAGTGTGAAATAATTATAAATATTTGGAGGCAATCTCATTTTAGCAGTTTTGATTTGCCTTCGTGATTACTAGTTGTTCAAAAGAATAGTCCGTCATTGGCTGCCTTCTGGGAGCATTAACAACAATACCTGCTAAAGAAAACAAACGCTCTACTGGGGCGGACGATGATAAGGGCGTATTCATTGTAAATGATAGATCCTTCTTAAGAGGATATGTATGAAGCATGTTGAAATCTGTTGACGCATCATACAGGTATTTGTGGAACTCTTCTTCATTTTATAAATTCCGTTTACTTTTGTACATATAAGTCTTATATGAGATCATATTTTAAGTTGTTTTGTATAACTGGCAGTAAAAATGTTTGCAGGTTGTTTGTACAAACTAAAAGAAACTGGATGTTATGTTATTACTGACAAGAAAAAAGGCGGTATACGGCACGAAAACAGTTCAGTACTTATCGCAGTACTTCAAAAGTACTTACAAGTACCGTACTTGTACTTAACTAATTACTGAGTACAATGTACTTACTTTTTACAGGTCCGATATACAGCGGCCGACATAACTATGCATACCCTCTTTTTTGTATGTTTTCACCAACTTCGGCTTCAGAAAGTTCATTTTAACTATTTTCCTGTAAGAGAACTTATGAAGATCTAATACAAAAATAATAAATTATATTTTAAATATGTATGGGAAATTCGCAAAAATTAGACAAATTTTCATCAAAATTTTCAACTTTTTTCTCAGAATTTTTAGATTTTTTTTGAAAATGCAGATTTGTAGCGCATTCAAAATGTTGGTCTCAAGTCTGTAAGAAATTTTCCTGATTTTTGGCGATTTTTTTTCTGAAGAGCTTTTATGTTTTCTTCCATACAAAAAATACTATGTTCATAAATTTGTAAAAATTCCATTCAAAATATTTGCAGCTAAATTTATTTACAAAATAAGGGATGCTTGTTAAAATAAACTTATTTTTAAACTGCACCTATGTATTCAGGATAATGGTATTGAAAAGATTGCTTTTAACGTCGATTTTAATGTATTAAAATAAAATATTCCTACTTAAAATAACGTATGCGACAAACTTTAAAGGGTAATAAAATTTTTATTACTTCGATTGAAAAGAAAATTTCAGCGAATATATTTAACTTAAAGATCTCTTGATTTGGAGTTGTAATCTCTATTACTTGCGACTGTCAATACACAAATGATATAGACAAATAATGATGATGAAAAAAAGATTTTATTTCAGTGAAAAGTTATTAACAAAAAACCAAAAAATTACCTAGGTCAAATCCTGATTTAGGGGCCCGATCCATGTTTTTTCTGTGCAGAACACCTTTCCGCGTAGGTGGCCTTCGGCAGCGCTTCAAAAAATAACCCTGGGCTACGCCATTCCAACTCCGGGTGTGTGCCATAGCCGTGGCTACCGCCACGGTGATGTCCTTCCTAAACATAGTTATAATTTGCAAAGTGAAAATGTTAGCTTTTCTGTGCCCATAACTTGCTCCGGCGCTGTAAAATTATTTTTCAAAATGGAAATTAGGCCCGCGGGCGTTATTTCCTTTCCTCGACGGGCGCTATTTCCTTTCAGAAAAGAAATAATGCCCGCGGGCGTTATTTCCTTTTAGAAAAGAAACAAAGGCCGCGGGCCTTATTTCCTTTTTCGGCGGGCGTTATTTCCCTTTTGAAAACGGGCGTTATTTCCCCGGGCGTTATTTCACTGCCCCCTTTGAACAACACTCTGCTTAGGTCATGTATAGATAAATTTTGAAGTTTTGAGACTGAATTTACTTCTTTTTTTTTATATTATAATTATTATAATTATAAGCTTTTATATAGTTTCAGTTGACGGATGTCTGTAATGGAATCTTGCAAGTTAAATTTGATACACTTCCCGGTGTCCGATTGAGCTGAAAGTCTGCACCGATGTATAACCCAGATGACAATGCAATATTATAAAAAAAAAATTCCGGTAGGTGGCGCGTAGGTCGCTATATTTTCAAAAATCGCATTTATTGTCCGATTTAGCTGAAATTCGGAACATGTATTACTACTATGAAAGGAAATATTTCCCTGAAAAAAAAATTTCGTTAGGTGGAGCTGAGATCGCGGTAATAAATACTAAAAATCGGAATTATGGACCGATTTGACTGATATTTTACGTGTGTGGTACTTAATTGATTTCCGGGAGTCGCTTATAAGCTTTTATTTAGTTTTAGTTGACGGCTGTCTGTAATGAAATCTTGCAAGTTAAATTTGATACACTTCCCGATGTCCGATTGACCTGAAAGTCTGCACCGATGTATAACCCCGATGACAATGCAATATTATGAAAAAAAAAATCCGATAGGTGGCGCGTAGGTCGCTATATTTTCAAAAATCGCATTTATGGTCCGATTAACTGAAATTCGGAACATGTTTTACTACCATGAAAAGAAATATTTCCCTGAAAAAAATTCCGCTAGGTGGAGCTGCGATCGCGGTTATAAACATGGGTTATAGAACTATTAAAATATTTAAATTAATAAAATAAAGTTAGTCCCAGTGTTTTATTTCGACGCTTTCAAAAAAATAATTATGCTGATTCTTCATTATAACTTTTACGCATACGAAGTCGAGCTAGTTTTTATATATATAGATAAGGCAAAGCTTTTGTATAATAATTTTTTTCTTGAGTTCAGATGAATCTAAAATTCACTCTTAGCGGACACAGTCATCAACACTTTTGATATGATAGCTATATTATATGAGCATATTCTTGGGTCAGCCTTGGTCCAGCTAATGGTCAATATCTTGGAAACGGGTTCACAGATGAACCTGAAAACTGTTCCTTGGGAAAACTCTCATCAACACCTTTAATTTTATGCGCATATTGTTGAAATAAATTCGGGGTCACCCCTGGTCCACATTTTGGTCAATATCTCAGGATTCCAGAAACTTTTTTAACTTTTTCTTTCTGAAGAACCTTCTCGGGGCACAAACAAATACAATAAAAAAAAATTAGTGAAATCGGTCCATCCGTTCAGGCGTGATGCGATGACCAAGGGAAATGAGCATTCATTTTTTTTTTATAGGCTTTTATTTAAGGCCCTATTACGGTTTACAACTCAGCTTTGCTTTAGTTGAAATTTTGCAATTTGGTATTAGCGTTTACAACCCAACCTGTCAAAAGTTGTAATTTGGTGTTATGGATTACAACTCAACCTGTCAAAAATTGTTAGTTGAAATTGATAGTGTAACAACTTTTAACAACTTTTGTGTGGCATTACCATTTACAACCCTGTTCTAGTTTGGTTGTCTACAATATCGAAAATTGACAACTGCTCACTAGCAGTTGTATTTGGATAGCGAATGTACCCTTTTGCTGTTATTTTGGAAAATATATAAAGAAAAATGGAGAGAATAATATTTAATCGTGAGTTTTGTACAGATTTATAGAAAAAACTAGCAAGGAAGTCTACGTTCGGGTGGAACAAATGTTGCAGTTCTTTTCTGGGTGAAATTATCCGAACGTGAGTGCCATCAATACAACCTACCACGCCTGGGAATCCAGTTTTTGCGTAAAATGCAGCTTTTGAAGCGTTTTGCTCTTCTGCAGACATTTCGTTTGTGATCCAATTTGCACAAATACGATGCATTAAAATCGGTTCTACTGCATTTTTGACAGCTGCCGTCAGCAAGGAACCGGAGAGTTGAGCACAGTTTTAATATGGGAGGCACAGCCGTTCCTCGTACGCGTTTTTGGAAATGATCCTTCATCTCATTCAACAAGAAGCAAAATGCTTCCTTCTTTAAGTGAAAGTAGCTTACAAATCTGCAAAAAACTGCATTAAAATCCGTTTAGTTTAACAACAATGTTTTCTTACTTGCTGCTTGGAAGTTCCAAAGGATTCGAATGGTCACGAAGCCTTTTACGTATGACATTTGACACCAACATTTTCGTTATTGTAAAATAAGTTAAAGTTTATGTCCATGTTTCTATTTATTAAAAAATAATACACACTTTCGCAAATATTAACAAAAATTTTGTTGCTTTCAGTTTTCGCTACACAATAGTCAGCTGTTCGATTATCTGTCAAATTGTGGCCTTATTTTCTTTCACATTTCATAAGATACCCTATTATTTTAAGTATTTTAATTATTAAAGAAACCCCTGAGGAAGATTTTGACGTAATTTCGTGGTACACTTTTATTAACCCATTCGTCAATATTTTAATCGAAAAGCTCTGCGAAGCACAACATTTTAACGAAATAATGGCATTATAGAACTTTTGTTTATTCAATAATTTTTCATTTAATTTAAAAAAATATGTCAAGATTTATACTTTTTTGCTTTTGTTATGAATGAATAGCGATAATAAACAAAAAAATTTAAATATAAAACTCATATTACCGCTTAAAGCGATACCACGAAATTACGTACATCAATTTTATCGCATGCCCCCTAATTTCGTGGTATACTGCGCATTTACATACATTGTTAACAAGAAATCAAAAATAAGAAAAAAGAATAAAAAAACCAAATTAAATTAAAAAAAATTTTAAAATTAAAAATACAAAAAAAATTAAAAACACACCAAAAAAATTAAAAAAAAAAAAAATATTATGAAATTATAAAAAAAAAAAAGTTACATCAATTGCATTAATTTTTTTTTTATTGTTTATTTATGTTGTAAAACTTAAAAGACCAAAAAACACAAAAATTATAAAAAAACATTTTTAGTAATAATAAATAAAAGTAATTTTGAGAAAAGTAACAAATTACATCAGTTAAATTAATTTTTATTGGTTTTTTTTTTTCAATCGTAATCAATTACTAATTGCCTTTTCTCGAAAACCAATTGAAATAATCATTAACAATTAAAAACTCCGTCTAATCAATTGATTACTAAGTACTAATCAAATTTAACAGGTCTGCTTACACAGGTTTACTTACTTACTTGGTCTTAAAACGCTTTCTTTTCATAAATACAATAACAGCGGGCAAAAATCGTAAAAATGAGTGTCCCTCGTTATTATAGTCACGGTTGCCAAAGGTTTAACCAAAAAAGTGAAAAAGAAGTTAAAAAAAATTTCCAAAAACTACTAAGCTGTACACAACGCAGTCGTATTGAATTATCAGAGAAAGTAACAATTAAATTGTACTTATACTTGTGAGGTGATACTAAAAAGTGACGCTAATTTGGCAAAAAAAGATTGAAAACGTTTAAAAGAAAGCCCGGTATGCTGTTGAAAAGAAAATGATTAAGAAATATTTTCAAGTATTTCTTGACTATGAAATTGTCATGAATAGCCAACAAATGTTGACGTTCCGTTTTGCATGTTGAATAATTGCAATTTTCCGCTTTTTATATGAATTTCAATGTTACTTCATTTTTTGTTTTATTTTTTCAGTTTTCCTGCAAGAAATAAAGCGACAACTAGGTATTTACTTCTTGCCAAAGCCTGAAGAAATCCTACACAAAATTTGAAAACAAACAATAAAAATAAATATTGTTTTGTACACGGCTAAAATATTTAGCCTAGATTTAAAACTTTTTGGGGCTACATATTCAAAGTGAAGTTTGGAATTTTCAGTAAGATTGACTTCCTTTGACTAATTTCATTATTTTTGTATGAAAGAATGTGCAAAAAATACTGCAACTCAAAGTTAAGAACTTTGTGGAAAAATCATGAAAATTCAAGAAAACTCGAAACATTTTCATAAAAATTTCTAACTTTTTAGTAAAAATATTTAAATTTTTTCGAGTTTTCAGTTTTGTGGCCCGTTCAATTAAAGTGAACAAAGATAGCAATCTTAAGCCGCTAGAAGAATTGGTGGCGCGAACTAAAGTCAACGGAATTAACGTCAGTGACGTTAATTCGCACCCCAAAAGCATTAACATTAAGGCGCATGCCAAAAGCGAACTAAGGTCAATATTTTTAGCGAACTAACGTCATTGACATTAATTCGCATTAAGAAAGCGAACTAAAGTCAGTACATTTTTTTTATATTCCAAATTTTCATTTTTCGTTATCACCTTCAACTTATGATCATTATATCATGAATCTGGGATTGACTTAGGTCAGATCCCCAATTCGGGGTGTGATCCATGGTATTTATGAGCAGAACTCCTTTCCGCATTGGCGGGCTTCGGCCGCGCTTCAAAAAATAACCCTGGGATACGCCATTCCAACTCCGGGTGGTTGCCATAGCCGTGGCTACCGCCACGGTGATGTCCTTCCGCGTGCCACTCTTTTCTCACAGGGTAATGTGATTACAACAACCACATGAAAATGACAGAAAATTCTGAACTTTAACTGCAAATATCTCGGAAACTACTAAAAATATTGGTTCAGCGGATTTATATTCATGCTCCTGGGACCAAAGCGCGTCTCCTGATACATATCTCAACATTTTTGGTTGTGTATTAGCGCTCGGTACCCCACGTAAACGATTACCCACGTCTAGATTTAGAATCTGAAATGAGATTTCTTTCAACCGTTCAAAAGTTATTTGCAGTTAATGTTAAAAATGTTCTGTCATTTTCATGTGGTTGTTGTAATGGCACATTAGGCTGAGCCAAAAAAGTGAAAAAGTGGGAAACGTGGCACGCGGAAGGACATCACCGTGGCGGTAGCCACGGCTATGGCACACACCCGGAGTTGGAATGGCGTAGCCCAGGGTTATTTTTTGAGGCGCGGCCGAAGGCCGCCAATGCGGAAAGGAGTTCTGCACATAAATACCATGGATCACACCCCGAATTGGGGATCTGACCTAAGTCAAATTTTCGCCTGCGGCGCTACTTCGTCGAATCTCAAACCCAAATGCCTCAATGACATTAATTCGCATGTCCAAAGCGAACTAAAGTCAAAATACTATACGAATTAACGGCACTGACTTTAATTCGTTTTTGGTCATGCGTCTTAATGTCACTGACATTATTTCGCCTTTTGGATGCGAATTAACGTCACTGACGTTAATTCCACTGACGTTAGTTCGCGCCACCGAAGAATTACTCGATTTTTGGCAATTTGTAGCCAAGTGCATTATCTTCCATACAAATTTCTAAGCGTAATATTTTTATATTGAAGAAAATGCTGTTGGTCGGCTTTTGACAATTGAACGAGCAGCAAAACTGCATACTCGAAAAAAATAAAAAAAATTTTACGAGAAAATTAGAAATTTCGATGAAATTTTTTCGAGATCTCTTAAATTTTCATGAATTTTCCACAAACTTTTGAACTTTGATTTGCAGAAGTTTCATTATGTATTTGCACATACTTTCATTCAAAAATAATTAAACTAGTCTAAAGAAGTTAATTTTACTGGATATTCCATAAAAACCCTTTGAACGCAGACATACTGATCTAGGTGTATGACCAAATTTGGTTTAGAATTAAATTTACGACGGTTGTCATAGAAATGCGCCTAATAAAAATTATATAAATTGTATACCGAAAATGTTGTTAACAATTTTTTATGTTTTTTTAAGAAATGTTAGGTCTCGAACCGACGTGCCCCAAATCAGTGCGCAATGCTCTACCTACTGAGCTACGGCGCACTCATGAATTTTGTGCGAAAAGTACCGTGTTTGTTTATCCCAGTTAAGTTTTAAATCTAAACCGCAAAAAATTGAGAAAGGTTTGGAATTTATTACCAAAAAGTTTTAAAAATTGTGTAAACCAATGAATGGTTTAAAATTTAGGCTCAAATTTTTAGCCGTGTAGAAAGAGGAAAATAAAAGTATAAATATGTAATATGTGAAAATATAAAGATATGTGTATTTATAGGTAATTCTTATTTACTGACACTTTGGCCAAAACCCCCCCCCCCCCGAAATTTGTTTCTGGCTACGCGCCTGGTACTCGTACCTAGTTTCATGGCAACACATAAACTGAATGCGAAATAATTAAAAAAAACAAGCGCAGTGCGAACAATATTAACTGTTAATTTGTTTTTATATCGGGAGAAATTACAACCTCCCATCAGTTTTCTTTATTAAATTTGTATAGCACTTTGTAATTGTAGTCCAACCAATTATTTATTTCGATTTTTTTTACGAAGAGGGAATTATAAACTTTCATGTATTAATGTATTATTTTGTTCTTTGTAGATCGTCATATTAACTAGAAACCGAGCCTTAGGATCAAGGAAACACCAAAATCAAGTACAACAACTTTACAATGATATCAAATTAGGCTTAGCTACAGCTTTATTTTATTGGGCAGCACAGCGTGGTCTTCCAAAAGGAATTGTTGTTAGACTCATTAAAAACTTATCAACTTTAGCACATGGACAGGCATCGGGAGTAATGAACGACATATCATTAACAGTGCTCTTCGCTTTATTATATGCATGCGATTCTAGTGTTTTGCTTAAATTTGAAGCATTAAATAATATTAGCCATAATATCCCCTTTCTTTCACAAGAAGATTTTTTACAAACTGTTCATGAAGCACTGACATCTAGCCATCAAGATGGTCCTTATGTAGTGTTAGAGCTTACATTTGGGTTAGCTTTAACGGGCTTTCGACATGCATCTCAGCAAGCCCCAAATTCGTGTTCTAAAATTATATCATACGATGAGCAACTAATTGACGCAGCTATTAGCAACAAAGTATTCGAATTTTTATTTCACTATGTTTTAGAAAGCAAAACATTATATCGGTACGTAGTCTAAATATTAATAAATAATTTATTCATTAATTCATGTTAAATTTAGGCATGAATTCTTTTACCGTCGTATTCATACGCTTATTACTGACTTTATCGAGTTTATGCATTCCAAAGTAACTGAATTACGCGGAAAAGCTGATGAAACCGCACGTACAGAAGCGGGATTTTTTAAGGAGGGCGTGGAGCCACCATATAATTTGGATCATAGCTTTGAAATGTTGATGCTGTGCATAGCCAAGTTTTATAAGGGTAATCGGGCAGGACTGTCATTTTGTGTAGAGTTTTGGGAACCCCTTGACTCAACGTTAAGCCCTTCCAAAGCAACAACACGATCCGTGTCTTTGTTTAAATTTATTCGTCTAGCTGGAGATCTGTTACCGTCAACTTTGTTTGTGTCGTATCTAAAAATGATAGCTGGTTTGACAAGCTGTGAGAGGTCTGCTCGTAACACTTTCAATCTTCTAAAACAAGCGTCTGGACTGACAGGAAGTGCAACACTGTCTTGGGAACATTTCTTTGGGTCCATTATTCAGTACTATTCGTAAGTAGAATATATCTTATTCATTCTTTATGTCTATCTACTTGGGGCTATTTATGCTTAAATGTACATTGCATATGCTTGACCCCAAATAAAGCTTGATATTCTTTTCACATATATACAGCACTTGTTTTGATAGCTGATTAATATAAATATAGTCTACCACGTCTGGGTTCTTTTTAAGTACACTTAACCGTTTACGCGCCTTGTTGCATTTCTGTAACATACCGTTCGAATAAAAATATAAATAGATTCGATAACTAGACGGACTTGATGCTTTAACTTTTAGTGCATTTTAGTAATGAACGTGCTTCAACAAGTTTCTGCCTCTTATATTATATTTGTGAAAAGTGATTTATTGAATAAAATGTGATGTTTTCCCCTTGAAATTGGTGGGGATATATCGATAATGCTTACAAGTTTCTTATTAAACAAGTGTCTTTTAATATTTGTATACCTTTCATCAGCATGAAAAGGTATTCACCCTTATCGCAGAGTTCGCCCGAACGAGTGTTGGCCTTAATTTTTTTTGTTCGGGCGAACTAGTTCCGCCCATCGCCAATTTCGGGCGAACGAATGTTCACTTCGAATCAGCTGATCCCTACTTCGAATTAATAGTGAACAAATAAATTTGCGTGCTATTTTGTTAATTTTGTAAAGAATCGTATAATTTACTAAAATTAAGTTTAAAAATTATTCAAAAACATATATAGTGTTGGCCTTAGGTTGTTACTGATTGAACGCGAGGAGAATGCAAGTGTGAGAACAATCCGGAGACAATTTGGAGCTAAGTGAGTTGTAAAAAGTTGTTTTTTGCAGTTTTCAATAGCAAATTAATTGTAACCGCTAACCGGAGTTTAATTGACTTTTTTTGTACGGCTTAACCAGCTTTTATGAAAGTTGCCCTAAATAAGCCAGAATTTAAATATTTTCTAGATATTCTTGGTAGCTCCTTGGAGCCATTGAAACAAAAAAGTGGAGTACTTCGCGCGTAGGACTTTTATATGAAGCTGCCAATTCTGGAAGTTGTTGTTGTTGTTGTTGTTTTAACAACAAAATCACTCCCCGAAGTCTTAGGATGCGCTTATGACGAAAACGTTAACAAAACATTCATTATGACGAAAACGTTAACAAAACATCCATTACAGCACACATAAATCAATTCTGCAATAGAAATGGCGAATGTTAAACTGCACTTTTGTAATCATTTCGTGCTCTTTTTTGGACTTTACTTAGTGATTTACTCTTAAAAATAAAAGTTAATTACTTTTAAAGAATATCTAATATTCAAAACATACAAATGCGTACAAATTGTTCTTGTTCGCCTCTAAAATAAAAGTGAATAAATTTGCCATTTTCCGTTGTTCATTTCGCCCGAATAAAGAGTTGGCAATAAGGCGGAATGTTTTTCGAACATGAAAAATTTGTTCGCCACCGTCTGCGATAAGGCGAACAAAAAATGTGAATCTTTTCGGGTGGAAATATAACTCGCGATAAGGGTGATTATAACTTTGGTCCGCTATTCGTAAGAATGAGAAGAAGAGATAGACCAACCAATAAGTATACCGAAATGGTGAGGGCGATGAGATGAGTCGTCCCTGAGTTTTAGAGATATCTAGATGAAATTTTTTATGGGGGTGTCATTTTGAATGAACAAGCAAGATCGGACTAATACAACGCAGAGCTCCCATACAATCGATTGTACCGATAACCGGTTTTTGGACTATAATTCTTACAATTGTTTAGCTGGGAATTCAAAATTTTGCTCATTTGGAACATATTATATGTATATGTAATGTGTGTAGTGAAAATCATCTAGATCGGATTTACATGACATAAAGCTCCCATACAATCGAGTGTGTCGATAAATGGCGTGTGGGCTATGTATCTTTGAATCAACAGTTTTGCAGAGTTTGTACTGATTGTAAGTAAGGATCAGGTACTTAAAACCGTTGTTGTTGTTTTAACGATGGAAATCGCTCTGCTTGCCGATGTTATGGTTGTTGTTTTAACAACTGAAACACTCCCCGAAGGTTTTGGGTAGTGAAGTTGAATTGACAGTTCTTGTCCGGATATGAACCCGGTAGGCTCCGGTACTTCCTTGCGGTATTTCCCAACTTTCGTGGTAGCGATTTTGTATGACCAGTGGAACCTTTTAGGTCATGTCATTCCTCCTTCCGTAAAAAAGGAAAACATCTGTAGTGAGAGGTGAGAGGCATCATATCCGGAGTTCAAATCAAGTTGTACGTCATTTCCATTATAAGTAGCCTCTTACGACCTATATGTCTACCTCGGGCATATTCTAAACCTCTTACCCGCCTAGTCGTCACATATCTTACATCAAAATCTTCTGATGGAAGTCCGAGAAACCTTTCGGCTTCAAAAGGGGCGAACCATAGAGAGATTGGTGTTGTTAGAAGTGTTGGCCCAGTTGAGCAGATGGTTAGTATCCTGGGGAAACATGACGGGCAGTCTGGATAGGTAAGAGCCTAACCTGTTACAATATCCAGAGCGAAGTTGTGCGGGCATAACTCCCTAGGCAGCTCGCGCATGCGCCTGAATGGCAGCATTTACCGGACGCGAGCTGGCAGAGGAGTTTACCGACTGTGTGGATGATGCAGATAGCAGATGGTGTGCAGGTGACATAAGGAGACATTCCGTGGCAGTTGTGAGAACGGTGTTTTCACAGCTCTTCAATCTTCTCCAGTGCGTGGTATTTCCACAGGACTTTCAGGCACACCTAATGGAGTACCTGAACCCAATATCACATGGAAATTCAAACAACAGACGGATGCTAGTAAGCCTTTGAATGTACCTAAAAATGTATTCGAAAACATTAGCTTTGAGCTGGTACGAGAGACATGACATGACATCAAAATACTTAGGCAATTGTTACACCTCAACGACAATACTTCCATATGACCAAAACAGGTTCTGATAGATTATATACATAAAATCCACCCATTGATAGAGGATCGCAACAACGTCCAAATGGTTACATTCGATCCACCTGTTCAACAGAAGCTCGAGAAGTTTTAAAGCGGTAGTTACCTGTAATCTCCATAACTAACAATGCAAACTGTTTGTAATATGCGGTTTATCTGGGTATGGATATAAATTTAAATTTTATAGTACTAAGAAAACACATTCGCAACCGGCGAGCCCGAATTAGGAGCAGCATCAATTCCATCTTTCTAATTGAAATTTTTAAGGAAAAATCATATACCAACAGCAAGCTGCCGGATGAGAAGTTTTTGAAAAGGAGCCACGCAGAGTGTCTGTAGATAATGTCAGTAACTGCAATAAAGTGGACGTAGCTGTCGGAACTTGGATATATTACAAATCTTCACTGTACCATCTATAATTGCTGGAGAGCAGTCAACATCAGTGCTACGAAGGTGAATAAGGGGCTAAATAATAAATATCTATTCAACGCCCATCTATCATAGGAGAATATAATCGTCATAAGGGTGTCCTCGACCTTTTAGACTCTGTTATGGGCAATACCTGGTTGTAGTTAATAGTGCTTTGCCCTGCCTAATGGCACGATCACTCTAAAATCTGCATCAGGCTCTTCTAACGGACGTCAAAAGAAATGCGTGGTTTATATTTAAATGAAAACTT
Organism: Sphenella marginata; assembly: GCA_951509765.1. Lineage (NCBI taxonomy): Eukaryota > Metazoa > Arthropoda > Insecta > Diptera > Tephritidae > Sphenella > Sphenella marginata. The sequence continues at coordinate 54,792,291 of OX608081.1, read as the reverse complement.
TTACTGTTCATAAAACTCCAATAATAAAATAGGATTCCAAAGCACCCATGATCACCTTATAATTCAAAATTTTAAGTAAAAAGAAAGCAGAGTCAAAGTAGGTAAGAGCGTCGTTGAGTCGGATTTGATAAACTGAACTTGTAATATGCTCCCGGTAAATGGATTGCAAGAAATACTGCCTGTATACTAACAACAAACTAGGAAGGAAGTCTAAGTTCGGGTGTAACCGAACATTAAATACCTAGTTCTTCTTTAAAGGGCTATCTAACGCCTCAGCGCTTTTAAAAAAAGAAACCTTCGGGGAGTGTTGTCGAAATGACAGTGCTCGTGGTAGCTATATTGTATGACCAGTGTCACCTTCTAGGTTATGCCATCCCTCCTTCCGCAAGGAGAGGTGAGAGACATCATATATGTAGATCAACCATCGAGTTGCACATCAATACCTTTGTGCATATTATTCGCCTATTCTAAACCCCTAACCAGCAGTCGCCTTTGATCGGCCAACATATCTCGCCAGTCAATTCTTCTTTGCGCCAATTGGATACCCCGGGAGATAGCAAATCGGTCCCCACTTGGTCTTTCCATAGGAATGGCAGTCTTCGTCTCCCTTTGCTTCCACCGGAGGATGCCGATAAGTATCTATTCTAGACTGGAGGGTCTTCGTTCATTCCCACGAGGTGGCCTTGCCAGCGAAGGCGCTGTGTTTTAATCCGCTAAACTATGTCGACGTCTGCATAAAGCTCACACAAGCGTCATTAAATCTTCTTCGGTACTCGCCGTCGCCAACAGCCCACAAATCTTTCGCAGAACTTTTCTCTATAATACTGCTAATCAGATGTTAGTGTCCTCGCTTTTGCACAATATAGCAAGACGGGAGCGATGAGGACTTGTAGAGTGTGATTTTCGTGCGTCGAGAGAGGACTTTACTTCTCAGGTAAAAGTAGCATTTATTTGCAATAGTACTTTTTCGTTGGATTTATGGTTGTGATAATGCTGGAGCCCTGGTAATCGAAGTCTTTTCCTATTTCCAACTTTTTGCTGACAGCAGTGCTTTGAGGGAGTGAGAAGTTTTTTTTATTTTTATTATTATTTTTTTTTTTTTTTTTTAAATTCTATATAGAACTGGGAGGATGCAGAGCACCTGTTACACCTTGTATGTATTCATTGGGGGCGAGCACTGTTGGCTCTGAGGCATTGCACGAGATTGGCTTCCTCATTTTCGTTTGGAAAAACCCCGTTTGGGTTAGGCAGCCAAAAACAATATCTTCAGAATATTTCATAAGCTGGGTGAGAATTATAAAAAGGGTTGCAAATGAAATAAACGAAAGAAATTGTTTAAGTCGCTTAAACAGCAGTGGTTTGGGTGCCAAGGCGTGAATGCACTGACACTTTGCTTGATGACAGCATGTTGTTCGACGATGACAGCAGATTACGACGCGGTTGTAAAGGCCGATAATGTCAATGTGTCAGCATACGCCAACAGTTGGAAAATGTGGAATTAGTTTGTGTTATAATAAGCAAAATAACTGTTTAAGAAAATTTCAGATTTCTTAAGTTGGGCTTTACTTTAATAGTATTTTTGCTGCCATGTTGTAAATAATTAAAAAATAAAATAAATGCATTTTATATAAAAAAAAGGAAAACATATTTTTGTTTTCTTAAAGAGTGGCCTCTATACTTCCTAGGTAGAACAAAATGCAAAGCAAATATGCACCAACGCACAGTGTTTCGTGCAGAACAAGCTAGCTGGCCCAATTTTTTTTTTTTAAGCCATGTGTTTTTTTTTTATTATTTTTTTTTCCAAAATTTTACTTCATATGCATACATTTGGTTATTTCATATACAGTAACTCATGTGAAAAAAATTGGTCTATTATTACTTTGTTTATAAACAATTAATCCAATATGTTTGCCAAAGTTATAATTCACATTTAAGCTCAGCTGCTTACAGCCCAAGCTAATAAAAACACAAAGCGTGATTTTTCTATAGAAATATTGTTGTAAAAGGGCAACCGAAATTGAATTCAGTGCGTTGAAAGTTAACTCCAAGAAAGCTGTGGAAGCTGTCAGTCGCACTATGCAAGATATCCGGCGAAACGATTCACAAAAAATAGTAAAAATCTCTGGTCATAAGCAATAACAGCCTAAGTCGACTTAAGAAATAAGACCAGTTGAAATTTTTACTGACAATTTTGAATAGCAACATCGAGACATTTTTCAAGACCATCATTGGTCTATTATTACTTTGTTTATAAACAATTAATCCAATATGTTTGCCAAAGTTATAATTCACATTTAAGCTCAGCTGCTTACAGCCCAAACTAATAAAAACACAAATCGTGATTTTTCTATAGAAATATTGTTGTAAAAGGGCAACCGAAACTGAATTCAGTGCGTTGAAAGTTAACTCCAAGAAAGCTGTGGAAGCTGTCAGTCGCACTATGCAAGATATCCGGCGAAACGATTCAATCATGGGAAAGGTAACAGTTATAACTGGGGAAACAAGGGCCGGTTCTACGTACCGGAATGACTCTGGGTTTCCCCGACCAAGGGCTGTTATTTCACTACCCCCCTGCCTAAACCGTCAGTTATCCTCCCCCCAATAATGTCATCCTCCGAGCAGCTCCTTGCAGCGGGACTGCTCAAGACTCTCCTGCTCCGGGCTGGTATTGAATCCAACCCCGGACCTAGAGAATGGATCTGCTGTGTATGCTGGAAGAAAATTTATGTGAAACGTTCACATTCTGTACAATGCTCTAATTGTAGCAGATGGTTGCATCTAACTAGTTGCTCCGGACTAAATCCCTCTACTCATAGACCCGCTAGTTTTTATAAAACTTTTGTGGCCCCTTGCTGTTCACGTCCTATGACGTCCAGTGGCCGTCGTCGATCAAGTATTCCTCCGCCACATATGTCTGACTCTGTCACATCAGTCTCCACGACCAGCACTAACAATGCACATCAGCAAGTAGACCTTCCGAGCGGCCGCTCACGCCCACAGGCGTCAACATCTCACACAGCAGCTCACAGCTACTCCCTACGTAGCACTTCCCAAGTGGATTTGAGCAATGCTGAACGTCCGCTCTCTCCCACCCCCTCGGTCAGCCCCTCTTCTTCCAGCATTAGCACGAGTATAAGCCACAACCATCAGCTCCTGGTCCCTTATACTACGTGCACTGTTTGTCGGTTAAGATTATATACGCCGTTGGCATCAGTCAAGTGCAATAACTGCCTTGGTCTGTGTCACCTGCTCATATGCTCTGGACTCGCGAACAGGAACCTATGGACTGATACGTACGTTGCGCCATGCTGTCGAGCTACGCAACCTTCAATGTCGTCCGACTCGCCTCTACCTTCTGGTAACGCGATTCCTTCGACTTCAAGATTGCGCCGTAGTGCGCGACCCAGCCTATTACCACCTAGGCATACGCACCAGTCCTTGACCCACAGCATTGACTCTTGCTCTTCCTACCCCGTCTGACGTACGAGAAGGGGAAAAGGCGTTTCGTATGGCCCTAATTTCAGCCTCCCATCAACACATTCCGTCAGGTAGAATAAAGGAAGTGCGTCCATTCTTCCCCGTAGAGGCAGCGGCCCTGGCAAATGAACGTGACCATATTAGACGCCTTGACCCTACGGATCCTCAAATAAGGGATCTCAATGCGGAAATCAGACGCTTAGTAGACCAACACAAACGCGCTAAGTGGGAAGAGCACCTAAGGTCTTGCAACCTCTCGGCTGGAGTTGGCAAATTATGGTCGACGGTGAAATCTTTTTCCAACCCGACTAAACCTAACGACAAAATATCCATCGCCTTCGGTGATAAGGTTCAGTCGAAGCCAAAAAGATGCGCGAGCGCCTTCTGCCGACAATTTGTAATGCATTCTCCGATGAACAAAGATATTCGCCGAGCCACCAGGGAAGCGCACAAACACAAAAACAGCGATGCGCCCATTGCCATCTCCACAACAGAAGTTCATGAGGCTATTCGGAGATCTAAGAACACCAAATATATCTGCCCCGATGGCATTTCCATGCTGATGCTGAAACACCTCGGCGACGAAGGCATAAGATACCTTACACAAATTTTCAACCTTTCCCTTTCCACCTTTGTTATTCCTGAAAGATGGAGACAAGCAAAGGTGGTCCCACTACTAAAGCCTGGCAAGCCAGCTGCCGTAGGGGAGTCATATCGCCCGATATCTCTCCTCTCGCCAGTAGTGAAAGTGTTGGAATCCACCTTGTTGCCGTACTTCACCGCAAACCTGCGGCTCGCCGAACATCAGCATGGATTTCGCAAAAATCACAGCACCACCGCGCTGAACGCCATAACCACTCAGATAGGGGACGGACTAAACCAAAAGCGTCCAAACCACAGGACAGTGCTAGTTGCGCTTGACTTGGCCAAAGCTTTTGATACGGTCAACCATGCGCAACTAATGAAATACCTTGAAGATTCGTCCCTTCCTCCCTGTCTTAAAGGTTGGACTGCCAACTATTTGAGTGGTCGTCAATCGTCGGTTGAGTTCAGAGGCGCAAGATCAAAACCCAGAATAGTTAAACAAGGGGTGCCACAGGGTGGTGTCCTATCCCCGTTCCTGTTCAACTATTATATATTACCCACCAGAGGGTGTCTCGATCGTCTCTTACGCCGATGATTGTACGATTCTGGCAACAGGCCCCTCCGTAGAAGAACTCTGCTCTCGAATTAACTCATACCTCCCAGCCGTGTCCGAATTCTTCGCCGGGAGAAACCTGGCATTGTCACCGAATAAGTCCTCGGCCACCCTATTTACGACGTGGACAACGCAAGTGAACATGGAATTAGACGTCTACGTTGATAGTGTCAAGCTACCAACTGTCTCACACCCCAAAATCTTAGGGGTGACGTTTGATAACATGTTCAAATACGGCGCTCATGTAACCGCAATTGCCAATAAAGTCCAAAGCCGTAAAAAAATCCCCATGTCCCTAGCTGGCAGCACTTTGGGTAAAGACAAAGAAACGTTACTAGCTACATATAAAGCAATTGGCCAGCCGGTACTGAGCTACGCGACGCCTATATGGTCGCCGGGGCTAGCTGACACACACTGGACGAGGCTACAGGTCTGCCAAAACACCGCCCTTCGTACCGCCACTGGGTGTCTACTTATGTCTCCTGAGCATCACTTACATAATGAAGCGAAAATGCTCGCCGTTAAAGAGCATAGCGAGATGTTGACCAGGCAATTCCTGTTCAACTGTTGCAAACCGCAGCATCCGAACGGACGCCTGATCAACGAGGATCCGCCCCCCAGGAGCATAAGGAGCCATCTACGCAAACACTACGATGAGATCCGGCACCTGATTTCCACGCCGTTTGATCCTAAGGTGCACCGGCAGGCCCTCACCCTCATCCACACAAATTCGGTAAATTCCTATGTTGGCTCTCTCCCGGTGAACGCCGTTCTTCAGGCAACAACACCACCCGTTGCCGAAGAGGAGCGCGAGCTGCCTAGGGGAACTAGGGTGATGCTGGCCCAACTCCGAGCGCCTTCTGCCGACAATTTGTAATGCATTCTCCGATGAACAAAGATATTCGCCGAGCCACCAGGGAAGCGCACAAACACAAAAACAGCGATGCGCCCATTGCCATCTCCACAACAGAAGTTCATGAGGCTATTCGGAGATCTAAGAACACCAAATATATCTGCCCCGATGGCATTTCCATGCTGATGCTGAAACACCTCGGCGACGAAGGCATAAGATACCTTACACAAATTTTCAACCTTTCCCTTTCCACCTTTGTTATTCCTGAAAGATGGTGACAAGCAAAGGTGGTCCCACTACTAAAGCCTGGCAAGCCAGCTGCCGTAGGGGAGTCATATCGCCCGATATCTCTCCTCTCGCCAGTAGTGAAAGTGTTGGAATCCACCTTGTTGCCGTACTTCACCGCAAACCTGCGGCTCGCCGAACATCAGCATGGATTTCGCAAAAATCACAGCACCACCGCGCTGAACGCCATAACCACTCAGATAGGGGACGGACTAAACCAAAAGCGTCCAAACCACAGGACAGTGCTAGTTGCGCTTGACTTGGCCAAAGCTTTTGATACGGTCAACCATGCGCAACTAATGAAAGACCTTGAAGATTCGTCCCTTCCTCCCTGTCTTGAAGGTTGGACTGCCAACTATTTGAGTGGTCGTCAATCGTCGGTTGAGTTCAGAGGCGCAAGATCAAAACCCAGAATAGTTAAACAAGGGGTGCCACAGGGTGGTGTCCTATCCCCGTTCCTGTTCAACTATTATATATTACCCACCAGAGGGTGTCTCGATCGTCTCTTACGCCGATGATTTTACGATTCTGGCAACAGGCCCCTCCGTAGAAGAACTCTGCTCTCGAATTAACTCATACCTCCCAGCCGTGTCCGAATTCTTCGCCGGGAGAAACCTGGCATTGTCACCGAATAAGTCCTCGGCCACCCTATTTACGACGTGGACAACGCAAGTGAACATGGAATTAGACGTCTACGTTGATAGTGTCAAGCTACCAACTGTCTCACACCCCAAAATCTTAGGGGTGACGTTTGATAACATGTTCAAATACGGCGCTCATGTAACCGCAATTGCCAATAAAGTCCAAAGCCGTAAAAAAATCCCCATGTCCCTAGCTGGCAGCACTTTGGGTAAAGACAAAGAAACGTTACTAGCTACATATAAAGCAATTGGCCAGCCGGTACTGAGCTACGCGACGCCTATATGGTCGCCGGGGCTAGCTGACACACACTGGACGAGGCTACAGGTCTGCCAAAACACCGCCCTTCGTACCGCCACTGGGTGTCTACTTATGTCTCCTGAGCATCACTTACATAATGAAGCGAAAATGCTCGCCCTTAAAGAGCATAGCGAGATGTTGACCAGGCAATTCCTGTTCAACTGTTGCAAACCGCAGCATCCGAACGGACGCCTGATCAACGAGGATCCGCCCCCCAGGAGCATAAGGAGCCATCTACGCAAACACTACGATGAGATCCGGCACCTGATTTCCACGCCGTTTGATCCTAAGGTGCACCGGCAGGCCCTCGCCCTCATCCACACAAATTCGGTAAATTCCTATGTTGGCTCTCTCCCGGTGAACGCCGTTCTTCAGGCAACAACACCACCCGTTGCCGAAGAGGAGCGCGAGCTGCCTAGGGGAACTAGGGTGATGCTGGCCCAACTCCGGTCTGGATATTGTAATAGGTTAAACTCTTACCTATCCAGACTGAACCCCGACTTGCCTAATGTTTGTCCGGCATGCGGCTTGTCCCCCCATACTACTAACCATCTTTTTGTCTGCTCATCCGAGCCTACTCTTCTAACACCCATATCCCTCTGGTCCTCCCCTGTTGAAGCCGCTAGGTTTCTAGGACTTCCGTTAGAAGAGTTCGATGACAATATTGGGTAAGGTTGATACTGACTACCTAGGCAGGGCAAAGTAGTGTTACAACAACAACAACAACAAGTCAGTGCATGCCTCAAACGCTCGGTGTTCTGGCCAATGGTAAATAAATTAAATCTAACGCGCAACATGAGAGCGCACATAGGTGGCAACCCTTATGCGCAAGAATTTTCGGATATCCTGCTGAAAATTGGCCAGGGTTTAATTCCCAAATCGAATGGATTAGTAACTCTGCCAGAAAATCTTTGTAATATTGTGCCTTCAGTGGAAGAACTTATTTCTTCGGTTTATGGAGACGTTTCTAAAGTATCGCACCAGAATAATGCTTGGCTCTGTAAACGAGCTATACTTACGCCCAAAGACGACCAAGCAACAGAAATAAATTACAGTATTTTAAAAAAGTTGATGGAGAAGAGGTGGTATACCGATCAATAAACACGGTTTTAGACAGAGCCGAGGATTTGAAGTGTGTCGGGAGGGAAGGTGGAGGCATGCTGGGGGTAAGGGACGGATGCGGTTGCCTAGGTGGAGGTGGGCATAGTCCCAAGCTGTGACGCAGTCTAAGGTTCAGCGCGTCTTGGCCGATGTTGTGTGGCGTGGAGGGCGGCTGAGAACTGCAGCAAGGGGCAATAAATGCATCCGTCCAAAGGTTCCTGTTTGCGAGCCCAGAGCACATATGGATGTGGCACAGGCCAAGGCAGTTATTGCACTTAACCGATGCCGCAGGCGTATATAGTCTTTGCCGACAGACAGTGCACGTGGTGAAAGGTACGAGGAGGTTATGTTCCTGACCCACGTGCATGCTGGAAGTAGGGGGGGACGAGAGTGGGGACTGAGGTGAGGCGGGAGCAGCAAGGCTGCAGGTCGTGAAGACCGGGCCACTGTCGTGGCCATTTGATGATGGTAGGTGCGGTGTGTGTGCGCCGGAGCGACGAGAACCGCGGGACGCGCGTGTGCGCGAACAACATGGTGCCTCAAAAGTACTGAAAAAAGTACGGGTTCTGGGGATGGCAGGGTTAAGCCCTGAGCATCCAGATCTATGCAACCATCTCTTGCATTTACTGCATTGAACAGAATGTGAACGTTTAACATATATTTTCTTCCAGCAGACGCAGCAGATCCATTCTCTCGGTCCGGGGTTGGATTCGATACCAGCCCGTAGCAAGAGACATTGGAACAACCCTGCTGCAAGGGATTGCTCCGAGGATGACAATTTAGGAGTGGGATTGGACAAATTGGACAGGGTTACACTGAAATAACAGCCCTTGGCCGGGTAAAACCCGGGTCATTCCGGTACGTAGAACCGGCTGTTGTGGGAATGTGAAACACCTAGGCCACGAGGGGCACAAGTACTTGGCGGCTCTATTCAACCTCTCACTGTCCACCTTCGTTATACCAGATATCTGGAAACATGCGACTGTGGTCCCCCTCCTAAAACCTGGGAAGCCGGCAAATCAAGGAGACTCTTATCGTCCGATATCTCTCCTTTCGCCGGTAGTGAAGTTGTTAGAGGCTATTCTGCTCCCATATTATACTGCAAACCTGCAGCTGGCCAATCATCAACATGGCTTCCGTAAAAAACATAGCACAACATCAGCTTTGAACGCCATCACGACGCAGATTAACTTCGGTTTGAACCAACACCAACCAAACCACAGGACGGTTCTCGTGGCACTTGACCTGTCGAAAGCCTTCGACACGGTCAACCACGCCACACTCCTTGAAGACCTGGAGGAGACACCGCTTCCTGCCGGCCTAAAAAGGTGGACCGCTAACTACTTGAACGGTCGGCTGGCGTCAGTGCAGTTCCGAAACGAGAGATGTAGACCTAGAAGAATTAGACAAGGGGTTCCGCAGGGTGGTGTTCTTTCACCCCTTCTGTTTAACTTCTACATCTCGAGCCTCCCTCCCCCACCAGAGGGGGTCTCCATCGTTTCGTACGCTGACGACTGCACGGTGATGGCCACGGGCAAAGGACCTTCGACAGACGAACTTTGTACGAGACTGAATGACTACCTCCGCGACCTTTCCTGCTTCTTCACAGAGCGGAACCTGACACTGTCCCCGACTAAATCGACAGCGACCCTTTTCACTACGTGGAATGCGCAGATGGGGCAGGAGTTGAATGTCCACGTAGATGGTGTTCCACTACCTACTATCAACCAACCCCAAAATTCTAGGGGTTACATTCGACAATAGCATCACCTTCGCTAATCATGCCACCGCAATAGCTTCAAAGGTACAAAGCCGCAACAAGATCCTCAAGTCACTCGCCGGCAGTACTTGGGGCAAAGACAAAGAAACGTTGCTGGTCACCTATAAGGCTATTGGCCGACCGGTCATTGATTATGCTGCGCCCATATGGTCGCCCAACCTTCACGACACCCACTGGAGGAAATTGCAGGTCTGCCAAAAAACCGCCATCAGAACTGCAACGGGTTGTTTGCTTATGTCTCCTGAGTCTCATCTCCACCAGGAGGCTCAAATGCTCAACGTTCGCGAGCATGCGGAACTTTTAAGTAGGCAGTTCCTTCTGAACTGCCACCGTCCCAGTCATCCAAATCGACAGCTATTGGATGAAACTCCGCCCCCTAGAGACATAAGGAAGCATCTCCGGAAGCATTATGATGAGATCCGGCATCACATCTCGTTGCCGTTTGATCTGCGGGACCATAGGCGGGCCCTAAAGGACCTCCACGCTGAGTCGGTGGACAGATCCCTCAGATCCCGGCCTGTGAACCCCGTTATTGGTGCCCAACCACCCGTTCTTGCTGAGGAAGAACGTGTCCTTCCGAGGGAGACTAGAGTCATGCTGGCTCAACTTCGGTCTGGATATTGCAATAGGCTGAACTCCTATTTGTCCAGACTGAACCCTACCATACCAAACACATGCCGTGCATGCGGTATGGCCCCCCATGACACGCAACATCTCTTTTCGTGTTCTTCGAAACATACTCTTCTAACTCCCTTATCACTTTGGTCCAACCCTGTTGAAACAGCGCGTTTCCTTGGACTTCCGTTAGAAGAGCCCGATGACAACTAGGAGTGTTCTGGCCCTTTGGGCAGGGCGAAGCACTGCTAACAACAACAACAACAACAACAACAGAGCCGAGACTACTAACTATCCTGTTGAGTTTCTCAACTCTATTTCTGCGCCCGGACTTCCCGCTAATAGCATCGCTTTAAAAAAGGCATTCCGATTATGATGCTTCGTAACTTAACCCCTCCAATGTTATGTAATGGAACTCGCCTTAAAGTTACTTCTCTTCGAAATAATATGTATTATAGAAGCAGAAATTCTTACGGGTTGTGGAGCAGGCGAAATAGTTTTCATACCACGCATACCCATACTACCAAACAATTTTCCATTTCACTTCAATCGCGTGCAGTTTCCTGTGAGTGTGTGTTTTGCTATGACAATTAATAAATCGGAAGGCCGGACACTTCGAGCAGCCGGTATCGATCTTAGGACAAACTGTTTCTCACACGGACAATTGTATGTTGCTTGCTCAAGGGTTACTGGCCAGAAAATTTGTTTCTAATTTGTAATATGGGAAGAACATCAAATGTTGTATATAAAGAAACTCTTTAGACTTTGTTTAACTATGGAAAATATCATTTTTATTTATTTAACTAAATACAACTGTAAATAATTGAATTACATTTGAAGCCCTTGCTACATGCGTTATAGAACTATTAAAATAAATTAATAAAATAAAGTTAGTCCCAGTGTTTTATTTCGACGCTTTCAAAAAAATAATTATGCTGATTCTTCATTATAACTTTTACGCATACGAAGTCGCGGGCATCAGCTAGTACATATGTAAATAAAACAGACCGTAAAAACCAGCAACAAAATACGGGTTGGGGTCAAAATTCTGCTTTTTTTGGAAACTCTGCATTCATAATTCCGGAAGTCAAAACACCGGAAATCAAAATTATGGAAGTCAATATTCTGGAATCCAAAATTCTGAAAGGCAAAATTCTGTAATTAATGTTTAAAAATGCGTGTTGATAACAAAATAAGTGCGCACTTTTTTTGTTATCAACACGCATTTTTAATCATTAATTACAGAATTTTGCCTTTCTGTAATCATATGTTTTATTGCCTAGTAAGTAGTTTTTTACAATTGCACGATTGTATTTGTCATTGTTATTGCTTTGTTTGTAGTTGTTCATTTACTGTTTTGTACTACCATAATGATTTAGTTTACTATGTACCTACATTTATATGTACATGTATGTAGTGTGTTACTGCAATTTCATTAATAAACACGTGCTAAATATTTTTGTGAAATAATTGCTTTATGATGGAAAATGTAGCTGTGGTAAAGTGCAATAAAGGAAAAGACATGTTAAACGTCGACGGCTACTTCCTCTATTTAGAACGAAAAAATAAGAAAACATTTGACTGGACTTGTTCTGAACGAATTAAAAACAAATGTACCGTGCGTATTGTCACACAATTTGACGGCTGTGAACATGTTATACGAAAAAAAGAAGTGAACATTCTCATGATCCATGTGAGCATAAAAAACCGGTTGCAGAAACAAATAATCTGGTTAAAAATATGGCTCGTTCGAGTTTTCTTCAGCCTAGCCAAATAGTTCAGCGTTTGGTATCTATGACAGAAAAACATATTAGAGATTATCTGCCATCAAGAAATGCCCTTAAGTTAAAAATTAGAAGACAACGGAAAAGTTTGAAATGTTTTAAAGAGCCAAATTGTGTTGAAGAAATAGACATTCCTTTGTCACTTTATGTTTTGGAAGGTCAACTATTTATTTTAAGTGAGAAAGTTATTGATGGCGAATGCATTTTTATATTTGGAACAAAATCTTCGCTGCAGTTGTTAAATGAGAGCGACTGCTAGATTATGGAGGGTACATTTGACGTTGTTCCAATGGTGATGAGGCAGCTATTTTCCATACACGGAAGAGTAGAAGGACAAATTGTTCCACTGGTATTCTGTCTTATGACGAAAAAATCAAAGTCAATGTATATTTCTTTTTTTGTTGAGTTGGAAAACGTCGCATTGAACTATGGTATCCAACTGAATCCGACGTATAATTTGTGATTTTGAAATGGCAATTATTAAAATATTTGGCGGAAAGTTCAAAAAGATGGGTAAATTTGATGCATAACCGCAACTTCCTGCATTTAAGATAAAATGATTGTTAAATATTTTCAGACTAAGCCGCAAATATGGCAACAGCGAGCAGTTTTCAATCCAAGTACGAATTCTTAAAAGCTTAGCACTGGTTCCTGATAGCGAAATCTCAGAGTATTACATAAGTTTGCGTAATTCATTTGACGACAGCAATTTGCAAAAACTTTCAAAAGAGTTTGAAAAAAATTATGTGTTTGGTCAAAAGTCACAGCCTAAATATTTAACAAAATATCGGTCCGTGTTCGATGACCCTACATCGAAAGTTTTTCCAAGAACGCAAAACAGTGTGAAAGCTTGGCATCGCCGCCTTAAAGTCATAGTTGGAAAAAGTCGTACGCTGTACAAATTGATATCTGACTTACAAAGGGAGCTTATTTATACTGAAACACAAGTACAAAAAGTAAAAAACGGCGAAAAAAAAAACAGAAAATTCATAAAAAAAAGATTAGATTTAAGTCACTTAGCGTATTCAAAGCGTATTGCTTCAAACATGACATTAATGTAGTATCTATTTGATTTTTTTTTGTTAATAATGTTGTTCTTTGTTTTTCCGATAAACATGCCTGAATTTTGGAATTATTTTGGAAGTTATGTTTTGTTTATGTTATATTAATATGTATGTATAAGCAAATTTATATAAAATACACGCTTTTGCTGAAATTTTGGGGAAAAAATTTCCAGAATTAATTCTGGAAAACGTAAATTCCGGAATTATGAAAAACAGTCAAAAAAGCGAAGGAAGTGCGGAATTCCGATTTCCAGAATTTTGTCCACCCAGAATTTCGATTCCGGAATTTTGACTTCTTCTTTAATTTTAGAATTTTGACCGTTTCCCACAAAATACATGTAATCATATTGTTTATATTTTGATAAGGCGGAGTTCGTTGCTATTATCCCTCAGAATGTCGATCTGAAGCTTTGATAAATGGATATTTTTCGATGCTGGAACTATGTATGTTAACAAAGAAATTGGATTTTTTAGTAAAATTTTTCCTATACTGAAAATATCGGTATTGTACATATAAAAAAATAGATGTTAATTTCTATCAGTATGCAGAAAAAGGTTTCTAAAACAAAAAAATTAATAAAACAACTGCGTTTTCAAGACAATAGTGCATACTTTTTGCTTATTTTGTTCTTGTTGGAGAGGTACTTCGGGCTGGTTATGGTCACTTTCCTTATCGAAAATTGTCATCACTATCTTCTAACGGAAATCCCTGGAACCAATCGCCTTTAATGGGGCTGGACCAGAGTGAAATTCGTTTTATACGTCTGCTCTGTAAGCAGGTGGACTGGTGGCTTGGGCACACCGCATGAAGGGTATGCATTTCTCATGTTAGGGCTCGGTCTGAATAGGTAAAGGTTGAATGTTTTACAATATCGAAGTTAGGCCAGTATGGCTCTTGCCTCCCTCGGAAGTTTGCATCTTCCCTAAATAAGAAATGTTAGAATAAGTGGGTCCCTGGTCCACTTCCCGGACGAAAAGGATGTTCAAATATTAATTATAGCAGAGCACTACAAATATACAAAATTTCAAGAAAATCGCAACGTAAATAAATATTGATAACTTTACGCTCCTCTCGGATGAAGTAGAGACTGCAGTTTTTAATTTCGACAATAGTACGTGTCTGTACCATGAGCGGCTTGCATCAATGTTCTTTAAGCTGCACACAGCGTTCGTATCAACTCCCTTAGCAAACAGGTTTAACATATGTCTGGATAATTCAACCTTTCTAGACTGCTAGAAAGTTTGGTCAAAAATCCCTATTTACAAATCCGGTGATCGCAATAATGTTTGTACCTACATACACATTGTTAAACAACTTTCCGCAATATCGATATCCCAACATGGCCTTACAGAGAAATCGACTGCATAAGTATAACCCATTAAATTATAAATGCATGCGAAGATCAAGGGCAGCTTGATATAATTTATATTGACTTTTCCAAAGCCTTTCACAAAGTTGATCATGAAATTTTGATCAATAAACTCTGAAAAACTTTTACAATTTTCGCTTAGCTTCTTAACAGGAAAAAGACTGTAGGTACGTCGAAATAGGCACCTCTTGCACTTCTATTCCGGTAAATGCATGGTCCGAAATACCTCAATGAACGGATTGTGACCCACTCTTATTTCTAGGTTTTATAAATGACTAGCAGACCCGGCAGACGTTGTTCTGCCTGACCAGTGACTTCCCTAGAAATACATTTTCAAATATTTTTCTTTAACTTTTAACATTCCATTTATTGCAGTGCTTTAGGATATACAATGTTTCTGGCTTTAAAGTCTTTGGTATAAACAAATAAATTTTTTGGATGTCCAACTCAAAAAACGGATCTTTTGAACTCAATGGGTATGACAAAAACCATTATGCGCTGCTGAGCAGATGTATAGTTAGTACTTATTTAATTATATCCTATGTCTACCTATAATACTCTGGATATGTATGAACGGCAATAACAAACATAAAAAATGAAGTGCTTTGATTAAGATTTAAGAACGTTAAAATGTCACTAAAGCAAATGCATTCAGGGAAGTACAAACAAATCACTGAATACAAAAAATGTGGGCGTGGCACGGCCCACATTTCCCAAATTATATAATTCTTGACCAAGGGACACACATATCCAAAAATTATTAGTTTAGACCAAAAATATTCAAAGTTATGATGATTTAAATTTTATATAGCCTGGGGGCGTGGCACAACAATCTTCTGAACCAATCTGGAAATTTAGAGAAGATCGACCATAAACTTTGAACTTATTGAAGTACAAACAAAACACAAAAAATGTGGGCGTGGCACCGCCCACTTTTCCAAAATTATATACATCTTGACTAAAGGACACACATATCCAAAAATCTTTAATTTAGACCTAATATGTTCAGAGTTATGAAGAATTTAAATTTTATATAGCCTGGGGGCGTGGCACTGGCTACTTTTCCAAAAATTCATATAGCCTGAATCGTACACAACAATTTTCTTAACCAATCTTGAAAGTTTAAAAGAGATCGACCATAAACTTTGGACATTATTGAAGTACAAACAAAACACAAAAAAAGGGGCATGGCACCGCCCACTTTTCCAAAATTACATAAATCTTGACCAAAGGACACACATATCCAGAAATCATTAATTTAGACCAAATATGTTCAGAGCTATGAAGAATTTAAATTTTATATAGCCTGGGGGCGTGACACCGCCTACTTTTCCAAAAATTGATATAGCCTAAATCGTACACAACAATCTTCTGAACCAATCTTGAAAGTTTGAAAGAGATCGACCGTAAACTTTGGACATTATTGAAGTACAAACAAAACACAAAAAATGTGGGCGTGGCACCGCCCACTTTTCCAAAATTACATAAATCTTGACCAAAGGACACACATATCCAAAAATCATTAATTTAAAAATTTCATAAAAATCGGTTGAGTACTTTGGACGCCCATAAAGGACACACAGACACACACACACACATTCATTTTTATTCATAAGATAAGGCAAACAGCTCTATGAAAAAGCTTTTGTATAATAATTTTTTTCTTGAATTCAGATGAATCTAAAATTCACTCTAAGCGGACACAGTCATCAACACTTTTGATATGATAGCTATATTATATGAGCTTATTTTTGGGTCAGCCTTGGTCCACCTAATGGTCAATTTCTTGGAAACGGGTTCGCAGATGAACCTGAAAACTGTTCCTTGAGAAAACTCTCATCAACACCTTTAATTTGATATGCATATTGTTAAAATACATTTGGGGTCACCCCTGGTCCACATTTCGGTCAATATCTCAGGATTCCAGAAACTTTTTTAACTTTTTCTTTCTGAAGAACCTTCTCGGGCACAAACAAATACAATAAGAAAATTAGTAAAATCGGTCCAGCCGTTCTCAATTGATGAGTTACTATACATTTTTCAATTTCACAGTGAACACAATAACGGTTTTAATTTTGCGTTTGAAAGAACGTGCGCATAAGAAAAAATGTCACATAAAATTAATGCACTGAAAAAAAAATCTACAGTAAACGGCCGTCAAATTGATAGTAAACCCTGTCATTTTTCGTCCAACAGTGGGTAATATAAATTTTGAAAGTGAGCCCCTATCATTCTTCGAATATGCTATCATATTGACATGAATTACTGTAAATTTAAAAGTGGACTCATATCATTATGCAAAAATCACATGTTTTTACTGCCAATTTTACAGTAAATACTGTAATATTAACAGGATTACCATCAATCGCTTGAAAGTGGTTTTGATATGTTACTTTCAATGTGCACTTTCAACTTTTTTATTTCAGTGTGGCGATGTATGTGAAAAATGACCACTCCATGTTAGAACACTCATCAATACCTTTCATTTGATACCCATATCGTACAAACAATTTCTGGAGTCACCCCTGGTCCACATTTGGGTCAATATCTCGGAAACGGGACCCCATATGGGACTCAAACCCACTCCATGTTAGAACACTCACCAATAGCTTTCATTTGATACCCATATCGTACAAACACTTTCTGGAGTCACCCCTGGTCCACATGTTGTGGAATATCTCCAAAACCTCCCCGGTTTCTTATATTTTTTTTGGCCATAAACCATGTCGGGCTCAATCAAAAACTACGCGCAAAATTTCGTTTAATTCGGTCCAGCCGTTCTGGAGTTATAGCGTCAGCAAGGAAAATAGGCTCCATTTTTATACATATATAGATAAGGCAAACAGCTCTATGAAGAAGCTTTTGTATAATAATTTTTTTCTTGAATTCAGATGAATCTAAAATTCACTCTAAGCGGACACAGTCATCAACACCTGGGTCCACCTACTGGTCAATTTCTTGGGAACGGGTTCACAGATGAACCTGAAAACTGTTCCTTGTGAAAACTCTCATCAACACCTTTAATTTGATACGCATATTGTTAAAATACATTCGGGGTCACCCCTGGTCCACATTTCGGTCAATATCTCAGGATTCCAGAAACTTTTTTAACTTTTTCTTTCTGAAGAACCTTCTCGGGGCACAAACAAATACAAAAAAAAAATTAGTGAAATCGGTCCAGCCGTTCTCAATTGATGAGTTACTATACATTTTTCAATTTCACAGTGAACACAATACCGGTTTTAATTTTGCGTTTAAATAATAATTTTTTTCTTGAATTCAGATGAATCTAAAATTCACTCTAAGCGGACACAGTCATAAACACCTTGGTCCACCTACTGGTCAATTTCTTGGGAACGGGTTCACAGATGAACCTGAAAACTGTTCCTTGTGAAAACTCTCATCAACACCTTTAATTTGATACGCATATTGTTAAAATACATTCGGGGTCACCCCTGGTCCACATTTCGGTCAATATCTCAGGATTCCAGAAACTTTTTTAACTTTTTCTTTCTGAAGAACCTTCTCGGGGCACAAACAAATACAAAAAAAAAATTAGTGAAATCGGTCCAGCCGTTCTCAATTGATGAGTTACTATACATTTTTCAATTTCACAGTGAACACAATACCGGTTTTAATTTTGCGTTTAAAAGAACGTGCGAATAGGAAAAAATGCCACATAAAATTAATGGCGATGTATGTGAAAAATGACTTCCATTATTTTCCTGCTTTCCGACTTATTTTTATATTATACCAGGCTCACCCCTGGTCCTCATTTTTGGATATCTCGTAAGCGGGGTAGCATAGGGTCCTGAAAATCACCTCTTTTTTAAACACATCTCGGAAAACGGGTCGCATAGGGTCTTGAAAATCACATCTTTTTTAAATACTCATCAATACCTTTTATTTGATACCCATATTGTAGAAAATCCGTCTGGGGTCACACCTGG
This sequence comes from Sphenella marginata, assembly GCA_951509765.1. Taxonomy (NCBI): domain Eukaryota; kingdom Metazoa; phylum Arthropoda; class Insecta; order Diptera; family Tephritidae; genus Sphenella; species Sphenella marginata. Next base: position 54,773,875 of record OX608081.1, on the reverse strand, counting down.
TCCATATTTTGGGAAATACCTCGAATACGGGGTCTTATATGGGACTAATAACTACACTATGTTCAAGCGCTCGTCAACACCTTTCATTTGATACCCATATCGTACAAACACTTTCTGGAGTCACCTCTGGTCCACATTTGTGTCAATATCTCGGAAACGGGACCCCATATGGGACTCAAAACCACTCCATGTTAGAACACTCATCAATACCTTTCATTTGATACCCATATCGTACAAACACTTTCTGGAGTCACCCCTGGTCCACATTTGGGTCAATATCTCGGAAACGGGACCCCATATGGGACTCAAAACCACTCCATGTTAGAACACTCATCAATACCTTTCATTTGATACCCATATTGTACAAACACTTTCTGGAGTCACCCCTGGTCCACATTTGGGTCAATATCTCGGAAACGGGACCCCATATGGGACTCAAAACCACTCCATGTTAGAACACTCATCAATACCTTTCATTTGATACCCATATCGTACAAACACTTTCTGGAGTCACCCCTGGTCCACATTTGGGTCAATATCTCGGAAACGGGACCCCATAAGGGACTCCAAACCACTCCATGTTAGAACACTCATCAATATCTTTCATTTGATACCCATATCGTACAAACACTTTCTGGAGTCACCCCTGGTCCACATTTGGGTCAATATCTCGGAAACGGGACCCCATATGGGACTCAAAACCACTCCATGTTAGAACACTCATCAATAGCTTTCATTTGATACCCATATCGTACAAACACTTTCTGGAGTTACCCCTGGTCCACATTTTGTGGAATATCTCCAAAACCTTCCCGGTTTCTTATATTTTTTTTGGCCATAAACCATGTCGGGCTCAATCAAAAACTACGTGCAAAATTTCGTTTAATTCGGTCCAGCCGTTCTGGAGTTATAGCGTCAGCAAGGAAAATAGGCTCCATTTTTATATATAGATAGATAAGGCAAACAGCTCTATGAAGAAGCTTTTGTATAATAATTTTTTTCTTGAATTCAGATGAATCTAAAATTCACTCTAAGCGGACACAGTCATCAACACCTTGGTCCACCTACTGGTCAATTTCTTGGGAACGGGTTCACAGATGAACCTGAAAACTGTTCCTTGTGAAAACTCTCATCAACACCTTTAATTTGATACGCATATTGTTAAAATACATTCGGGGTCACCCCTGGTCCACATTTCGGTCAATATCTCAGGATTCCAGAAACTTTTTTAACTTTTTCTTTCTGAAGAACCTTCTCGGGGCACAAACAAATACAAAAAAAAAATTAGTGAAATCGGTCCAGCCGTTCTCAATTGATGAGTTACTATACATTTTTCAATTTCACAGTGAACACAATACCGGTTTTAATTTTGCGTTTAAATAATAATTTTTTTCTTGAATTCAGATGAATCTAAAATTCACTCTAAGCGGACACAGTCATCAACACCTTGGTCCACCTACTGGTCAATTTCTTGGGAACGGGTTCACAGATGAACCTGAAAACTGTTCCTTGTGAAAACTCTCATCAACACCTTTAATTTGATACGCATATTGTTAAAATACATTCGGGGTCACCCCTGGTCCACATTTCGGTCAATATCTCAGGATTCCAGAAACTTTTTTAACTTTTTCTTTCTGAAGAACCTTCTCGGGGCACAAACAAATACAAAAAAAAAATTTGTGAAATCGGTCCAGCCGTTCTCAATTGATGAGTTACTATACATTTTTCAATTTCACAGTGAACACAATACCGGTTTTAATTTTGCGTTTAAAAGAACGTGCGAATAGGAAAAAATGCCACATAAAATTAATGGCGATGTATGTGAAAAATGACTTCCATTATTTTCCTGCTTTCCGACTTATTTTTATATTATACCAGGCTCACCCCTGGTCCTCATTTTTGGATATCTCGTAAGCGGGGTAGCATAGGGTCCTGAAAATCACCTCTTTTTTAAACACATCTCGGAAAACGGGTCGCATAGGGTCTTGAAAATCACATCTTTTTTAAATACTCATCAATACCTTTTATTTGATACCCATATTGTAGAAAATCCGTCTGGGGTCACACCTGGTCCATATTTTGGGAAATACCTCGAATACGGGGTCTTATATGGGACTAATAACTACACTATGTTCAAGCGCTCGTCAACACCTTTCATTTGATACCCATATCGTACAAACACTTTCTGGAGTCACCTCTGGTCCACATTTGGGTCAATATCTCGGAAACGGGACCCCATATGGGACTCAAAACCACTCCATGTTAGAACACTCATCAATACCTTTCATTTGATACCCATATCGTACAAACACTTTCTGGAGTCACCCCTGGTCCACATTTGGGTCAATATCTCGGAAACGGGACCCCATATGGGACTCAAAACCACTCCATGTTAGAACACTCATCAATACCTTTCATTTGATACCCATATTGTACAAACACTTTCTGGAGTCACCCCTGGTCCACATTTGGGTCAATATCTCGGAAACGGGACCCCATATGGGACTCAAAACCACTCCATGTTAGAACACTCATCAATACCTTTCATTTGATACCCATATCGTACAAACACTTTCTGGAGTCACCCCTGGTCCACATTTGGGTCAATATCTCGGAAACGGGACCCCATAAGGGACTCCAAACCACTCCATGTTAGAACACTCATCAATATCTTTCATTTGATACCCATATCGTACAAACACTTTCTGGAGTCACCCCTGGTCCACATTTGGGTCAATATCTCGGAAACGGGACCCCATATGGGACTCAAAACCACTCCATGTTAGAACACTCATCAATAGCTTTCATTTGATACCCATATCGTACAAACACTTTCTGGAGTTACCCCTGGTCCACATTTTGTGGAATATCTCCAAAACCTTCCCGGTTTCTTATATTTTTTTTGGCCATAAACCATGTCGGGCTCAATCAAAAACTACGTGCAAAATTTCGTTTAATTCGGTCCAGCCGTTCTGGAGTTATAGCGTCAGCAAGGAAAATAGGCTCCATTTTTATATATAGATAGATAAGGCAAACAGCTCTATGAAGAAGCTTTTGTATAATAATTTTTTTCTTGAATTCAGATGAATCTAAAATTCACTCTAAGCGGACACAGTCATCAACACCTTGGTCCACCTACTGGTCAATTTCTTGGGAACGGGTTCACAGATGAACCTGAAAACTGTTCCTTGTGAAAACTCTCATCAACACCTTTAATTTGATACGCATATTGTTAAAATACATTCGGGGTCACCCCTGGTCCACATTTCGGTCAATATCTCAGGATTCCAGAAACTTTTTTAACTTTTTCTTTCTGAAGAACCTTCTCGGGGCACAAACAAATACAAAAAAAAAATTAGTGAAATCGGTCCAGCCGTTCTCAATTGATGAGTTACTATACATTTTTCAATTTCACAGTGAACACAATACCGGTTTTAATTTTGCGTTTAAATAATAATTTTTTTCTTGAATTCAGATGAATCTAAAATTCACTCTAAGCGGACACAGTCATCAACACCTTGGTCCACCTACTGGTCAATTTCTTGGGAACGGGTTCACAGATGAACCTGAAAACTGTTCCTTGTGAAAACTCTCATCAACACCTTTAATTTGATACGCATATTGTTAAAATACATTCGGGGTCACCCCTGGTCCACATTTCGGTCAATATCTCAGGATTCCAGAAACTTTTTTAACTTTTTCTTTCTGAAGAACCTTCTCGGGGCACAAACAAATACAAAAAAAAAATTAGTGAAATCGGTCCAGCCGTTCTCAATTGATGAGTTACTATACATTTTTCAATTTCACAGTGAACACAATACCGGTTTTAATTTTGCGTTTAAAAGAACGTGCGAATAGGAAAAAATGCCACATAAAATTAATGGCGATGTATGTGAAAAATGACTTCCATTATTTTCCTGCTTTCCGACTTATTTTTATATTATACCAGGCTCACCCCTGGTCCTCATTTTTGGATATCTCGTAAGCGGGGTAGCATAGGGTCCTGAAAATCACCTCTTTTTTAAACACATCTCGGAAAACGGGTCGCATAGGGTCTTGAAAATCACATCTTTTTTAAATACTCATCAATACCTTTTATTTGATACCCATATTGTAGAAAATCCGTCTGGGGTCACACCTGGTCCATATTTTGGGAAATACCTCGAATACGGGGTCTTATATGGGACTAATAACTACACTATGTTCAAGCGCTCGTCAACACCTTTCATTTGATACCCATATCGTACAAACACTTTCTGGAGTCACCTCTGGTCCACATTTGGGTCAATATCTCGGAAACGGGACCCCATATGGGACTCAAAACCACTCCATGTTAGAACACTCATCAATACCTTTCATTTGATACCCATATCGTACAAACACTTTCTGGAGTCACCCCTGGTCCACATTTGGGTCAATATCTCGGAAACGGGACCCCATATGGGACTCGAAACCACTCCATGTTAGAACACTCATCAATACCTTTCATTTGATACCCATATTGTACAAACACTTTCTGGAGTCACCCCTGGTCCACATTTGGGTCAATATCTCGGAAACGGGGCCCCATATGGGACTCAAAACCACTCCATGTTAGAACACTCATCAATACCTTTCATTTGATACCCATATCGTACAAACACTTTCTGGAGTCACCCCTGGTCCACATTTGGGTCAATATCTCGGAAACGGGACCCCATAAGGGACTCCAAACCACTCCATGTTAGAACACTCATCAATATCTTTCATTTGATACCCATATCGTACAAACACTTTCTGGAGTCACCCCTGGTCCACATTTGGGTCAATATCTCGGAAACGGGACCCCATATGGGACTCAAAACCACTCCATGTTAGAACACTCATCAATAGCTTTCATTTGATACCCATATCGTACAAACACTTTCTGGAGTTACCCCTGGTCCACATTTTGTGGAATATCTCCAAAACCTTCCCGGTTTCTTATATTTTTTTTGGCCATAAACCATGTCGGGCTCAATCAAAAACTACGTGCAAAATTTCGTTTAATTCGGTCCAGCCGTTCTGGAGTTATAGCGTCAGCAAGGAAAATAGGCTCCATTTTTATATATAGATAGATAGATAAGGCAAACAGCTCTATGAAGAAGCTTTTGTATAATAATTTTTTTCTTGAATTCAGATGAATCTAAAATTCACTCTAAGCGGACACAGTCATCAACACCTTGGTCCACCTACTGGTCAATTTCTTGGGAACGGGTTCACAGATGAACCTGAAAACTGTTCCTTGTGAAAACTCTCATCAACACCTTTAATTTGATACGCATATTGTTAAAATACATTCGGGGTCACCCCTGGTCCACATTTCGGTCAATATCTCAGGATTCCAGAAACTTTTTTAACTTTTTCTTTCTGAAGAACCTTCTCGGGGCACAAACAAATACAAAAAAAAAATTAGTGAAATCGGTCCAGCCGTTCTCAATTGATGAGTTACTATACATTTTTCAATTTCACAGTGAACACAATACCGGTTTTAATTTTGCGTTTAAATAATAATTTTTTTCTTGAATTCAGATGAATCTAAAATTCACTCTAAGCGGACACAGTCATCAACACCTTGGTCCACCTACTGGTCAATTTCTTGGGAACGGGTTCACAGATGAACCTGAAAACTGTTCCTTGTGAAAACTCTCATCAACACCTTTAATTTGATACGCATATTGTTAAAATACATTCGGGGTCACCCCTGGTCCACATTTCGGTCAATATCTCAGGATTCCAGAAACTTTTTTAACTTTTTCTTTCTGAAGAACCTTCTCGGGGCACAAACAAATACAAAAAAAAAATTAGTGAAATCGGTCCAGCCGTTCTCAATTGATGAGTTACTATACATTTTTCAATTTCACAGTGAACACAATACCGGTTTTAATTTTGCGTTTAAAAGAACGTGCGAATAGGAAAAAATGCCACATAAAATTAATGGCGATGTATGTGAAAAATGACTTCCATTATTTTCCTGCTTTCCGACTTATTTTTATATTATACCAGGCTCACCCCTGGTCCTCATTTTTGGATATCTCGTAAGCGGGGTAGCATAGGGTCCTGAAAATAACCTCTTTTTTAAACACATCTCGGAAAACGGGTCGCATAGGGTCTTGAAAATCACATCTTTTTTAAATACTCATCAATACCTTTTATTTGATACCCATATTGTAGAAAATCCGTCTGGGGTCACACCTGGTCCATATTTTGGGAAATACCTCGAATACGGGGTCTTATATGGGACTAATAACTACACTATGTTCAAGCGCTCGTCAACACCTTTCATTTGATACCCATATCGTACAAACACTTTCTGGAGTCACCTCTGGTCCACATTTGGGTCAATATCTCGGAAACGGGACCCCATATGGGACTCAAAACCACTCCATGTTAGAACACTCATCAATACCTTTCATTTGATACCCATATCGTACAAACACTTTCTGGAGTCACCCCTGGTCCACATTTGGGTCAATATCTCGGAAACGGGACCCCATATGGGACTCAAAACCACTCCATGTTAGAACACTCATCAATACCTTTCATTTGATACCCATATTGTACAAACACTTTCTGGAGTCACCCCTGGTCCACATTTGGGTCAATATCTCGGAAACGGGACCCCATATGGGACTCAAAACCACTCCATGTTAGAACACTCATCAATACCTTTCATTTGATACCCATATCGTACAAACACTTTCTGGAGTCACCCCTGGTCCATATTTGGGTCAATATCTCGGAAACGGGACCCCATAAGGGACTCCAAACCACTCCATGTTAGAACACTCATCAATATCTTTCATTTGATACCCATATCGTACAAACACTTTCTGGAGTCACCCCTGGTCCACATTTGGGTCAATATCTCGGAAACGGGACCCCATATGGGACTCAAAACCACTCCATGTTAGAACACTCATCAATAGCTTTCATTTGATACCCATATCGTACAAACACTTTCTGGAGTTACCCCTGGTCCACATTTTGTGGAATATCTCCAAAACCTTCCCGGTTTCTTATATTTTTTTTGGCCATAAACCATGTCGGGCTCAATCAAAAACTACGTGCAAAATTTCGTTTAATTCGGTCCAGCCGTTCTGGAGTTATAGCGTCAGCAAGGAAAATAGGCTCCATTTTTATATATAGATAGATAGATAAGGCAAACAGCTCTATGAAGAAGCTTTTGTATAATAATTTTTTTCTTGAATTCAGATGAATCTAAAATTCACTCTAAGCGGACACAGTCATCAACACCTTGGTCCACCTACTGGTCAATTTCTTGGGAACGGGTTCACAGATGAACCTGAAAACTGTTCCTTGTGAAAACTCTCATCAACACCTTTAATTTGATACGCATATTGTTAAAATACATTCGGGGTCACCCCTGGTCCACATTTCGGTCAATATCTCAGGATTCCAGAAACTTTTTTAACTTTTTCTTTCTGAAGAACCTTCTCGGGGCACAAACAAATACAAAAAAAAAATTAGTGAAATCGGTCCAGCCGTTCTCAATTGATGAGTTACTATACATTTTTCAATTTCACAGTGAACACAATACCGGTTTTAATTTTGCGTTTAAATAATAATTTTTTTCTTGAATTCAGATGAATCTAAAATTCACTCTAAGCGGACACAGTCATCAACACCTTGGTCCACCTACTGGTCAATTTCTTGGGAACGGGTTCACAGATGAACCTGAAAACTGTTCCTTGTGAAAACTCTCATCAACACCTTTAATTTGATACGCATATTGTTAAAATACATTCGGGGTCACCCCTGGTCCACATTTCGGTCAATATCTCAGGATTCCAGAAACTTTTTTAACTTTTTCTTTCTGAAGAACCTTCTCGGGGCACAAACAAATACAAAAAAAAAATTAGTGAAATCGGTCCAGCCGTTCTCAATTGATGAGTTACTATACATTTTTCAATTTCACAGTGAACACAATACCGGTTTTAATTTTGCGTTTAAAAGAACGTGCGAATAGGAAAAAATGCCACATAAAATTAATGGCGATGTATGTGAAAAATGACTTCCATTATTTTCCTGCTTTCCGACTTATTTTTATATTATACCAGGCTCACCCCTGGTCCTCATTTTTGGATATCTCGTAAGCGGGGTAGCATAGGGTCCTGAAAATCACCTCTTTTTTAAACACATCTCGGAAAACGGGTCGCATAGGGTCTTGAAAATCACATCTTTTTTAAATACTCATCAATACCTTTTATTTGATACCCATATTGTAGAAAATCCGTCTGGGGTCACACCTGGTCCATATTTTGGGAAATACCTCGAATACGGGGTCTTATATGGGACTAATAACTACACTATGTTCAAGCGCTCGTCAACACCTTTCATTTGATACCCATATCGTACAAACACTTTCTGGAGTCACCTCTGGTCCACATTTGGGTCAATATCTCGGAAACGGGACCCCATATGGGACTCAAAACCACTCCATGTTAGAACACTCATCAATACCTTTCATTTGATACCCATATCGTACAAACACCTTCTGGAGTCACCCCTGGTCCACATTTGGGTCAATATCTCGGAAACGGGACCCCATATGGGACTCAAAACCACTCCATGTTAGAACACTCATCAATACCTTTCATTTGATACCCATATTGTACAAACACTTTCTGGAGTCACCCCTGGTCCACATTTGGGTCAATATCTCGGAAACGGGACCCCATATGGGACTCAAAACCACTCCATGTTAGAACACTCATCAATACCTTTCATTTGATACCCATATCGTACAAACACTTTCTGGAGTCACCCCTGGTCCACATTTGGGTCAATATCTCGGAAACGGGACCCCATAAGGGACTCCAAACCACTCCATGTTAGAACACTCATCAATATCTTTCATTTGATACCCATATCGTACAAACACTTTCTGGAGTCACCCCTGGTCCACATTTGGGTCAATATCTCGGAAACGGGACCCCATATGGGACTCAAAACCACTCCATGTTAGAACACTCATCAATAGCTTTCATTTGATACCCATATCGTACAAACACTTTCTGGAGTTACCCCTGGTCCACATTTTGTGGAATATCTCCAAAACCTTCCCGGTTTCTTATATTTTTTTTGGCCATAAACCATGTCGGGCTCAATCAAAAACTACGTGCAAAATTTCGTTTAATTCGGTCCAGCCGTTCTGGAGTTATAGCGTCAGCAAGGAAAATAGGCTCCATTTTTATATATAGATTTGCCAAATCTATTCACTAAAGCGGAATGTTTTATGTTCGCTAATGATGTGAAGTTCTTTATGAAAATACGTAATATTTCGGATTGCTTAGTTCTTCAATCTTATCTAGATAATCTTCACAGATGGTGCACTGCGAACAACCTGCATCTTAATATCCATAATTGTTGTCTTGTTTCATACTCAAGAGAAAGTTATCTCTGTAGTTCCGCCTACTCACTAAATTAAGCAGTGTTGGGAAGGAATACGCTGTTCAAGGATTTAGGTCTAATTTTTATTTCAATTGGCATTTACAAAGCATATAGATCACATAGTTTCAAAAGCCTTTTCTATGGTCGGTTTCATACTTAGTCACTCCACCGACTTCTATGATCCAACGACTTTAACACATCTAGCGCCAAGCCCCAAAATCGCGACTTACTCATTCGGGCCAAAATTTTTTTTTTCTGTGTGCACTACACGGAGAAAACTGTTGTGCATTATTTATGCACAAGCTGTTCCTAACTATAAAATGCTTAGGTACATTTTTGAATATGCAACTTTGGGCATAAATTTAGCCCAATAGTCATGAATTCTGCACAATCTATTGAAATTGTGCATAAGTGATACACAAAAAATCTGCAGTTTGTGAACATTGTTCACAGCTTAATTATTTGAAAATTAAACACAATTGATCATAACATGTGAACATTGTGCATAATATTTGACTATAAACACTTATTGTTCATCAGTTGTGTTCATTTATGCATAGATTATGAACAATCTATTAAAATTGTGCATAAGTTATACAACAAATTTGCAGTTTGTGAGCATTGTTCATAGCTTAATTATTTGAAAATTAAACACAATTGATCATAATATGTGAACATTGTGCATAATATTTGACTATAAACACTTATTGTTCATAAGTTGTGCCCATTTATGTATAGACTATGAACAAGGCGTACACATATGCAACTGAGTTTCACTTTCCTTTGTGAATAATTCGGGAGAGTCAATAGATCTGGGGCAATAAGGCAAAGACCAAAGTTATTTTTTCAAGTTTTTCAGTAAAAATTTGTGCGATCATAGATCTTAATACGGAGAATTCGATGGTGGTAATAATTAAATTTTGACCAAACTCAATTTTGGACCCTTATTAACGGCAATTCCCACAAGCCAAAATTTTGGTCGAGAGCTTAGGCTCGTCGTCAGAAAGAAAACTTCAAAAGTTCCCATCGATCCCATGTGTGCTAAAAAAGTTATTCGGAGTCAAATGACATTAAAGAGATTTTTAATGATGAAATTGGCACTGGCATATAGTTCCGTGGTCTAGTCAATGAGTGGTGGCTTGCAAATGTGACAAAGCATATTTTATATGAATAAAATATATTGAATTTTTTCAACCGCAGCAATTGTCCCCAATGGCAGGAGGTATGAAAATTGTTCCTATTTGTTCACAATCAATGAAAATGTGGTTCATAACCTATGCCCAGTTGTTCAGAGCGTATGCCCACTTGTTCATAGTCTTTCCCAGTTGTTCAGAACGTATGCCCAGTTGTTCACAGTCTATCCCAGTTGTTCAAAACGTATGCCCAGTTGTTCATAGTTTTTCCCAGTTGTTCAGAATGTATGCCCAGTTGTTCATAATCTATGCCCTTGTTCATAAAACATGCTCATAGTGCTGAACTTAAGTTATGGACAAGTGTGCATGGATTATGAACAACTGTTCTTGGTAATTTTTCGTGAACGATTTGTGGATAAGTTGTGCTCATACCGCATAACTTCTGCACACAATTCTCACCGTGTATGCCACATTCACGTTTAAAGACATTAAGGTTGCATGTGGATATGTGAAAACGCGGCCCAAACGAGTACTTAGGTAAAATCACTTTACATTTCTTTGGTGCGTAGTCTAATAGATTGCAATGGACCAAGAATTTCAACTTCTCTCTTTACCAGAAACGCCGTTGTGAAATTCGTATGTAAAATCCTCTGCTGATTTTGGAAATCGAGTTCATTTTTGATTCTATGGTACCGTTTTTGAGATATTTGCAATTTACCATTATTCGAAAAAACCAAAAAGATGGCTCCCTTTAATTACGTATATCTCACGAACGGGTCAAGCAATTGCAAAAAGGTTTACAGAATCAAAAAGACGATTGCTATAATTGCATCATACATTGTTTTTTGCTCAACCAGATAGTTTTCGAGATATTTGCTTATCATTTCAGATTTTTTTTTTTATGAAAAAATATGCCAAAAAATACTCATTCCAAAACCACAACTTTTTTTGCAGATATTTTTTCTTTAGGTAAAGCTCTGTTTAATTAGAAAAAAAAGCTATCATCGAAGAAAATACTTTTTGGGAGGGCAGCATTCCAGAACCACAACTTTTTTTGCAAATATTTTTTCTTTAGGTAAAGCTCTGTTTAATTAGAAAAAAGATAAGCCATAACCGAAGAAAGGCGATGAAAAAAAAATGCGCAATTTTAATGTTTACCTCAAAACGTATATATGGTATAAAGAGTGAAATACCTTGCTATGCTCTATTGAGTTAAAAGTTCAATTTATGAATAAAATCACCCATATTTTTAACTTTCTTTTAAATTTACAAAAATACCTTACTCTATCTTGGCTTGAGAAATATCTGGAAAAATTGTTTTCAAATAGTCGAATGCTGTTTTTAATGAGACCGAGCTCTTTGTGTAAGGGTGGAAGTATGATTTACTATTTCTTGACAAGAGTGGTGTATTTGATGTTATCCACACCAACGGTAACCTCGACTCTTTCTGGCCAATCCTTTCTGACGTAGTGGTCCTTACGAGCTCGGCTATCCCACTTGCAAAGGAAGCACCAGTGCTTGGTGTGGCCACTTTGTAGACCGCATAGCATTGCAGTGACTTTGAGATCAGAATATATTTTTCAATCATGCTCTTCATATTTGATAAATTTGAGTAGTCTTTGCATTTCCTCGTAGGTTTCTTTTGTATTGACTGCATGTGCGATCGGGATAGAAGGCTTTTTGTTACCAATATGCAATAATATAGCCTTCAAACTCAGTTTATTGCTGTCTATGAATAATCGCCACTCTTTTGAATCATATGTTTGACCAAACCCTTCGAATAAACCAGGAGTGTCGTTGCAGTAGCATATACTATCTTTCTTGGTATAGTGTTTGAAAAATGGTTCGTGACGAGTTCTACAATATATCACCTTAACATCGGATGACACAAATTTAAAATTTTCCTTGAATAGTTTCAAATCTCTTATCCAATCATTAAGTTGTGCTTGTGACAGAACGTTTATCTCGTTTCCCATGCGAAATTCAGTACAACTTGATTTCCCGCACTCAGATATTACTGTTGACAATGGAACTGGATCCGCAACTGCCGTATGCTGGCATAGGTCACTCTTCTTGATCTTCCAACGCCAAGTACTTATGTACACTCTATTGAACGGTAAGTAGGTTCTCTCCATATCATTGGTGTATCAAATTTTATTTCAATGTCCTGATTCCGACTGAATCAATTCTACTTGACACGATGTACACAAAGTGTTCGGTGTCCATGGTTTTTCAGCATTTTTAGGCTCAATGCCAGATGTAGGTTTTAAAAATTTTCTATGTTTCTAATTAAACAGAACGTTACGTAAAGATAAAATATCTGGAAAAGAACATGTGGTTTTGGAATGCTGCCCTCGCAAAGAGTAATTTTTTTCATATTTATTCATAAAAAAAAAACAAAAATCTGAAATGATAATATAATATGTCGCAAACTATCTGGTTGAGCAAAAAACAATGTATGATGTAATTATAGCAAATTTAATTGACTTTTTGAGACATACGTAACTAAAAGGAGCCATCTCTTTAGGTTTTTCGAATAACGGTAAATTGCTAATATCTCAAAAACGGTACCATAGAATCAAAAATGAGCTCGATTATCGAAATCAGGGTGTGGTTTTACATACGAATTTCATAACGGCGTCTCTGGTAAATTTTGACCGACCTTGCCTTGACGGCAAGATATTTTTATATTAATTAAAAATTGTTATTATTATAAAAAGTTTATATCTGAAAATTTCGAAATTATTAACTATTTTTCAAGCGTTATTTTAATTAGATAATTTAATTTATTTTTATTAATTTAATTTTATTAATTATTAATTTAATCTTATTAATTATTATTATTTATTAAAAATTAAATATTTAATTAAATTTTTATAAATTAATAAACAGAAGAAGTTACTTTTCGATTTTATTCATCTATACTATTTATATTTTGAAAGCCGTTTTTTTTCTGTTCGCAAAACTCAAGAACGGCCGAACCGATTTTGATGAAATTTTGAACGGAAGATCTCTGTGTGCTCGACATGGTTCTAGGCTAAAAAAACATTCTAAAATTTTCCGGGTTTTCGAGATATCCGGCAAAATGTGGACCGGGGTTACCCTTGGTCGTGTTTATACGATATGGGTATCAAATGAAAGGTACTGATGAGTGTTGTAACATGGAGTGGTTTTCTTTCCCCTAGGGGGTCTCGTTCCCGAGATATTGGCCCAAATGTGGACCAGGGGTCACTCCAGAAAGTGTTTGTACGATATGGGTTTCAAATTAACGGAATTGATGTGTGTTCTAACATGGAGTGGTTTTGTTTCACCTAGGGGGTCCTGTTTCCGAGATATTGGTCCGAATGTGGACTAGGGTGCCCCCAGAAAGTGTTACTACGATATGGGTTTCAAATGAAAGGTATTGATGAGTGTTCTATGTAAAACGGCTCTAAAGGTAGAACCGTATATGAAATATGTGACATTATTTCGAAAAATGTTAAATTCTCACTATTTCACTTTTTAATTTTATGAAATTATAAAAACCACATGGCTGACTAGAAGATAAAGGCAGTTATGCTACGAAACTGAAGTAAGCATAGCAGAATACCAGTGTATAGGATTTAACATAATGCAAGCTTACATAACAATGTTATATCAAGAAAAAAGGTTATTGTTTGGTACTGCTTCTAACGTTGAGCAGTTATGTTAGTCGGTGAAGTAAGCAGAGCAGAATATTAACATAGAGTATTTAACATTGCTGTTACATACAGCAGCATTGATTGCTGGCTATGTACAGTTCGTTTTTTTTGCTGCTGGCAATACCATACTATACCAGCTGTTTGTGAAAAATATAATTTCGGTTGTAAGCATAACAGAATACCAGTGTATAGGATTTAACATAATGCAAGCTTACATAACAATGTTGCAGCAAAAAAAAAACTGTTATTGTTTGGTACTGCTTCTAACGTTGAGCAGTTATGTTAGTCGGTGAAGTAATAATCAAAGTCAGGGTTGGGTTTTTCCATACAATTGTACTTTTTCGATACAATTTGGCTCAAGAAAGTACCGAAGTACTACGCTGTCGCTTTTGGTACAATTTCACCTATATACTAGACCAATCTCTCACTTACTTTCTTAAAATACTCAGTGAAAATAAATTTGTGGGTAGAAGGCGGTCATTTCATTTGACAGCTTACAATATTATTTCTAATTTAGTGACTGAAGTGGTAGCGGTAGCTTTTCGTGGTAAATAGTTTACATTTACGAAATGAACAGTTGCGAATGTGTAGATTATCAATATCTGAGTGATTTAGTGCAAATGATTTAGTGTTTCGGCGAATATTAACTTAGATTGGAATAGATACATAGTTTATCATTCAGTTGGATATCTTTTTTTTAAATGAACTTAATAGTAAAGTCTATTTTGGGCAGAACAAAGTTTGCCGGGTCAGCTAGTATGATAATAATTTGTCAACACCAAACACACACACAATGCAAAAAAAACACAATCTTGTAAATTTCGAGCTAAGCGGTCGCATATCGCCTGAGTACTCGAATAAACAAAATGTTTTAACCTTAAATCTATTATTCTTAGTGCAAAGGTGAGTGAAAGTGCATTGAAGTGTCACTAAAGTGTATATGGCCAATTCCATGAAAAATTTGCCACTAAAAATTTAAATCGCCTGAAATAAAGCTTTTTATGTTTAAAACTAAAAATAAAACGACACGTATTTTTTTGTTTTGTCATGGCATGTTTTGTTTTCGAGTTACAAGGTTTTTGTGTAAAAAATCAAGAAAATCCATTTTTTTTTTCAAAAATTCACAGTTTGAAGAAGACGAGACGTGAAGAAGCGATTCTTTTTGACTGATTTCGGTATTCTTTTGTCTTTTAACCTATGAATGGTTGAAATTTTTTTTTGTTAGTTTTATTAATTATTAATGTAATTGTTTTAAACAAATGGGAATTACACAAAATGGACCTAACGAAAAAAAAATTTTTCATCATACAATTATTTCAAATTATAAAGTTACGATCTGTGCAAAGTTTCAAAGTGGTCATTTTAGTGGTTTTCGAGATATTATTAAAAATGTGAAGACAAGTATGCCCCATGCTTGGTGCTACGGCTTATGCACCGAGAGCGCAAACTTTAATTCAGTTTTCACAGCACATATTTCTTCAAATAGTATACTCTTTTTATTCTTTACAACAACGTTAGTTAAAAACAAACTTTTTAAGTTACAGGAATAAATTATAAGAATACGAGTTACAGTAATTTAGAGAGATACATTGTTGGTATTTTTATTTTTATTGAAGCGTTTGCGTTCTTTTTTTTAAAGCTTACGACAGTGGATTGTGTGCATAAAGAGAAGGTTTTCACTCTCAGTTCACAATTTTGTTCTGGCGCAACGTAGTGAAACTTTTGTGTACCAGAAATCGTTGCACAATTATTAAATCGATCTTCCAAAAATGTAGCCATTTGTTCGTAATCTTTTTCACTTTCATAAATGAGCCGGTTATTTTGAAAAAAAAATTGAATTAATGATGACAATAGTCACAGCCATACACAATCTTTTCTTTTATAAACAATTTAAGTCTAATATTATTAAAATCGCTATGATTTGGGGCACTTGAAAATTGGCTAGTTAACGAAACGAAAAAAAATTTATTTTGAAAGTGGTTTAAGTCCACTGAAAAACAAAACTTGCATATGGAATGTCTTATGGTACAAAATTCCCCACAAATGCATCATTGCACAGTACAGCAATAAAATTCACTACAAAGCAGTAAAATTTATAACGGGAAAAATTACATAAATAAATACATTACATAAATAAAAATCTGTATCTAAATTTAAAGCTTCCGTATTTATTTTCAAACTGTTACATTCATACCAATCGGGTTAGGGGGTTACAATATACCCGCGGTTGGTATAGCTGTCGTAAAATGCGACTAAAATCCACGATTTAACCTGCTGGCGCTGTCCGACGGGCATATTCCTTTTGCTAATTCCTACTGCAAATTGTGAGCCGCAACATAAAAAGTTCCCAATGAAACTCAACAGCTTTGTTGGTAGGTTAAAACCGTTCATACGGTTAATGGCATTTAAGTATTACATTCATCTGCATTAAAAATAAGGTATTTACAATTTCTATTATTTAATTTCATCAAAGTAGTATCAAAACCGATTTGATATACAATTCCTTTGGGTAATTTGACTAATGTTATTGTGAAAGTATGTTGTTTGCTTGTCAAACCCATGTAATAATTTTATTTTACTCATATAAAGGTAGTGGAGTAATTTTAAGTAAAATAATTGACTTACAATCATTTGAGTAAAGAACACGAAGTGGACTTATATTCCTTTTGACAAACAAAACAGTGATCTTATTAATTTTGAAAGTGGTTTAAGTCCATTCGAGGTTCTGAAATACATCTTATTTTTCTAGTAAAGTTTATAAAACGTATTCTAACATGTTTACGGCCGCAAATTCATGAAAACAACTTGATACCTGTTAACAATATTTTTGAAACAATGCAAGCGCAAACCCTTAAATATCTCAGTTCAAGAACAAATGGACTTGAACCACTTTCAAAATAACCGGCTAATATATCGCACACTAAATCAAAAAGAGTCACAACTCAAAATCTGAGTAACTTTCAGTTAATTGCTTCTGGATCGCACAAAAGTAATTTTATTTTAAAAAACTTGACATCACTGTGCTCTTTAAAGAGTAACGATAATAGTCAAAAAGAAAAATATTGTATGTATTGGCTGCACTACTTTTTATTAGGCAATCTATGCCAAAAAAGCGACCTAAAAAAATTTTGAGTTGTGACTGTTTTTGATTTAGGGTGCGATATGTACGTATTTTCGTTTTCTTATTAGTTAGCGGGGGTGACTTTTTGCCTATAAGTAGGTTCAAAGCTAATTTCAATGCAATTAAGTGCAAGGAGCTTTGTTGTTTATTTTTTGTATATTTTTCTTTATTCTTTCTACTGCTTATTTTGTTAGTGCAATCCTGCCTTTGCTTGACTTATGTGCATTGAATCTAATAAAAAAATTACATGCCATGCGTCGTTATAGAAACGTATAAATTTATCAACTTTTTTACGCACCAAAATTGTTGCTTAAATTTATCAAATTTGTGTAAACGATTTTTCATACAAAATTTGACAGTTCATTTACACACCTGATAAATTTATACGTTTACACGCTTTATAAGGCGTTTATAAGCTTTCATGATTCCCCTTATTATATATTCTAACATGTGTACGGCCGCAAAGCCATGAAAACAACTTGATACCTGTTAACAATATTTTAGAAACAATGCAAACGCAAACCCTTGAATATCTCAGTTCAAGAACAAATGGACTTGAACCACTTTCAAAATAACCGGCTCAAATAAAAAAAAAGGATTACAACAACGGTCTTTAAATTGACGGCGAGACAGCTTGCAAACCGATATTCAGAATAAGCGATCGCTAAGAGAAAACCAACTGGCGAATGAGTATTAAATATAAAATAACGATGACACGTAAGTCACAGATACTATATATAAGCACTTTAAAACACTTGTTCAATTACAACAAATGCCCGTGTCAACAAGCAATTGTTCATACAGGCACGGTTCGGGTACGCGAGTAAAATAATGTTTAATCGTCTTCACATTTTTAATAATATCTCGAAAACCACTAAAATGACTACTTTGAAACTTTGCACAGATCGTAACTATATAATTTGAAATAATTGTATGATGAAAATTTTTTTTTTCGTTAGGTCCATTTTGTGCAATTCCTATTTGTTTAAAACAATTATATTAATAATTAATAAAACTAACAAAAAAAAATTTCAACCATTCATAGGTTAAAAGACAAAAGAATACCGAAATCAGTCAAAAAGAATCGCTTCTTCACGTCTCGTCTTCTTCAAACTGTGAATTTTTGAAAAAAAATGGATTTTCTTGATTTTTTACACAAAAACCTTGTAACTCGAAAACAAAACATGCCATGACAAAACAAAAAAATACGTGTCGTTTTATTTTTAGTTTTAAATATAAAAAGCTTTATTTCAGGCGATTTAAATTTTTAGTGGCAAATTTTTCATGGAATGGGCATATGGTCTTTCGAGCCGGTCCTACTTCGCCTAAAAAACAGGCACCTACGGAAGTTAAAAATATATTAAAACAAAAAAAATTTAAAATAGGGACTTTACCCAAACAAACAAAAAGAAAAATGTATACAGTGCACATGTTAAAAATCTAGGATAGGGTGACAAAAAAAAAATAAATAAAAAGTTCAAAGTGCAGTACAAATATATATACAAACGCAGTTAAATTTAACAAAGATCCGGCGCGCCGGGCAAATTGAAATACAAATAAAACCCATAGAGTCCCCTAACATACCCAATTCGGGCGGAAACAACTACAAAACTTGTTTAATAAAACTGCACAAACACAAGCAAACAAACTAAGTATAAGTACCCCTAACCCCTTAGGGTAAGTCCAATTTATTAAAAATTATCGTTTGCCTGCTGCCAAATTAATCTATGCTACAACATTGGCCGGTAAAATCTAATGAACAATTTTCCTGTTGCCAAAACATTAGAAACGTAAATCGCAATAGTAATTTGTACATACATTAGTAAGTACACATTTTAATTAAACAAATTTCTATCGAAAACGGAATATTTCAGGGTAAACCGTAGTCGGAAAAGACCCACACAAAATAACATAAAGTTCATATCCAATATTAAGTCCCGCACAAATAGTATAAAAACAAAATACTTGACTAAATTTCAAACCGCGGCTTCTCAGAATTTTTTGAGTATGCAGATTTGTAGGCAATTCAATTTCAGTATAATAAGGTGTAAGTCTTGAGAACTTCCCCTGGTTTTTAGGAATTTTTTTTCTGAAGTGCCTCATTGTCTTTTCCATATAAAAAAAATGACGTTCATAAATGTATATGGACGAAAATCCTAAAGTCTCGAGGAAAATGAGTCGATAAAATACCTTGCGTTGATGCCTGATGATGATCGCAGACTGTGATCGAAATATCGTTTTATATTAAAATAAAAATAAAAAACAAATTAAAATTGTATTTTATTTTATTTTGAAAAAAAGGTCTTGAGCTCAAAAACTTCCAAATTTACATATAATATCAAAGACCAATAAATAACAAAAAAAAAAGTTGAAAATTTCCATGAGAATTCGTCGAAATTTGGCAAATTTTTCACATATTTTTAAAATATAATTTAAAGTTTATGTGTTAGATTATGAAAAACTGTCTTAAAAAAAATGTGTTAAAATAAATTTGTTGAAGCCAGAAATAGTGAAAGCTGCGAAAAAGGGCTGCATACTCACTTTAGGGATACACCGTATATGTATGTATATGTATGTGTGTTTGCGTTTACAAACGTGTGCACAAACAGAAGCAAAATTTGTTTAAGTATTTAAATAGCTGTATTTATTCGTTTAATGGAGTTTGAATAGTTTTTTACTTATTATTCCAATAAAGAAATAACTATGCGAATAGCGTTGCGCGAATAATTAAATACCATTATTGTGAAAAAATGAAGCTATAGATATACATTTACTTACAGTTGCTAATAATGTAAAGTTATTAATAAATATATACATATGTATATATAAGTTTACTTATAATATATATTTAGGAATTTACCCAATTTAATTCAAGAATTCAATACTTTATTGATTTGATAATTAAATAATACAAATTTAACTCTTAAATTATAATTCACCACGTGTGTCTCCTCGCTGTCGGTAAAGAAAAGGGACGAAAAAATATTAGATTCACAAGAAGAGTGAATAATGTGATTAGCGAATAATAGCATAACAAAATGTCAAAACTAGGTGTTGGTACACGCAAAAAACAAGTATTGCAGTTTCAATTGTTGTGGAACGCAAATAATGATAAAAAATGTTAAGCTATTACATTTTATGTTTTGCAATAAATGGCAATTAATGATAAATTTATGCTTGATCTCGAATTGGAACGCCACAATACTCCCCTCTTAGAAACCAGGTTCAGTTGCGACAAATGCGGGCTTGAGTCTATCTATAGTCACTTTTGATTGTTTTCCTCCTACTTCCACTGTATAGTATTTCGGTGACCGACGTAGAACTTTATAGGGACCTCTGTAGGGCGCTGAAAGCGACGGCCGAATGGAATCGTTCCTAATAAAGACTTGTTCGCACGTTTGCAGTGATCGATGTACAAAAACTTTTGGCGTTGAGTGCCAAGCAGCATCCACAGGTTTTATATCCTGCATCGTCGAAGTGTAGAAAGCATCTCGTGTTCGCTGCTTGCTGGTTTGCTGTCGACCCAGAACTCCGAAGGCAGCGTAAGTATGGTTCCGTATACTAGCTCGGCCGGGCAAGCCATTAAGTCGTCTTTGAACGTCGACCTCAATCCAAGCAAGATCAGTGGCAAATACGTCGTCCACTGTTCGTGTTTGTGGCATAGAATAGCTGACTTTAATGTACGGTGCCACCGTTCAACCATCCCATTTGCCTGGGGATGGTAAGGCGTTGTACGAAGGTGATTCACTCCCAAGCGTTGCAGGAGTTCTTGAAAAAGAGCACTTTCGAACTGCCTACCCAGATCAGACGTTATGTTTGCAGGAACACCAAAGCGCGAAATCCATACGTTTAACAAGGCCTTGGCTACTTTTGTTGATGTGATGTCTGGGATAGGAATGGCATCTGGCCACCTCGTAAACCTATCGATGACAGTGAGGCAGTAACGGTTGGCTTCGCATAATGGAAAGGGTCCAATGATGTCAATGTGCAGATGAGAAAAACGACGTTCAGGCATTCTAATTCTTTGAAGTTTTGCCCTGTTGTGGCGTACAACTTTGGATCGTTGACATTGAATACAATTGCGCGCGAACTCTCTGCTGTCATGCTGCATGGAAGGCCAAACGAATCGTTCTGACATAAGGCGTGCCGTAGCTCTTGTTCCCGGGTGTGACAACCCATGAACCGAATGTAAAACTTTCGACCTGAACTTTTTCGTGATGAATGGGCGCACCCTGTTGGTCGAAGAATCGCAGTATATTTTTTTCGAACCGAACGGAACAACAAACTGCGCTAGCTTGAGTGAGTGAGGTTTTGAACCTGACAGCATCGAAAGCAGTTCATCATCTTTTGCCTGGTCTGCAGCTAATTCGTCGTAATCCATGGGAGTTTGATCAACTAAAGCTATACGTGACATCAAATCAGCAGTCGCGTTGTTCTCCCCCTCAACGTGACGTATGTCGGTAGTAATTTGTGAAATAAAGTCAAGTTGCCTAACTTGACGATCGGATGCTTTATCGGGGCGCTGGTGAAATGCGTACACCAATGGTTTATGGTCGGTATAAATATGACAATCCCTGCCCTCAACCATGTATCGAAAATGGCGAATGGACAGATAAACAGCTGTAAGCTCGCGATCGTACGTGCTGTACCGCGTCTCGGCTCTAGAAAATTTTCTTGAGAAAAAACCGAGCGGTTGTACGTGACCGTCTACGACCTGGTTCAATACTGCCCCTGCTGCGAAATTTGAAGCATCGACCCATAATGATAAAGCTGCGTTTGGAACAGGATGAGCCAGCATTGCACAATTCGCTAATTGCTTTTTGCATGCTTCGAAATCGCGCGAAGCTTCATCGGACCATGTTAAAACTGTACAATCATTACGCTTGTTTGCGCCTATCATATCGAAGAGGTCCCTGTATTTCCATAGCATTTGGGAGGAAACGCCGGTAGAAGTTTAACATTGCGAGAAATCGCTTTAAATCTTTTGCGATAGTTGGACGTTTGAAGTTCAGGAGAGCCTCTACACGACTCTGCAGT
The DNA here is from genome assembly GCA_951509765.1 of Sphenella marginata. Taxonomy (NCBI): domain Eukaryota; kingdom Metazoa; phylum Arthropoda; class Insecta; order Diptera; family Tephritidae; genus Sphenella; species Sphenella marginata. The sequence goes on along the minus strand of OX608081.1, from coordinate 54,751,472 downwards.
GGTCGTATGCCATCCTGGGTTATAGAGTGCCCCAAAAACTCGAGCGTTGAAACGCCAAACTTCGATTTCGCTACATTAATTGTGAGATTGTGCTCGCGCAGTCGAGTAAATACTAGCTTTAGATGTGCTCGATGTTCGTTAGCGGATCTCGAAGCAACACAAACATCATCCAGGTACGTGAAAACAAAGTCGAGGCCGCGAAAAACTTCGTTTATTATGCGTTGGAATGTTTGAGCTGCATTTCGCAGGCCAAAGGTCATCTTGGTACATTCGTATAGGCCAAACGGCGTGGTAATGGCCGTTTTGCAGATATCATCCGGGTGGACAGGCACCTGATGAAATGCCTTTTGCAGATCTATCTTCGAGAAAATCTTATTACCCGTTAATACGTTGGCGAAGTCCTGCAGAAAGGGAATTGGGTATCGGTCTGGCACAGTTTGAGCATTTAGCAGCCGATAATCACCGCAGGGTCGCCAAGTGCCGTCAGCTTTTCGCACCATGTGGAGCGGACTTGCCCAGCTGCTGCTCGACGGACGGCAGATACCAAGTTTCAAAAGGGAGTCAAACTCGGCGCGGGCAGCCGCAAGTTTCTCCGGTGATAATCGTCGTGGGCGTGAAAATACAGGCTGGCCATTTGTTACAATTCGATGAACGACCGTTGAATTTGTAGGCGTACCCATTGGTCGTGGTCGAGTTATGTCAACAAATTCGTGTAGAATGTTCGAAAAATCAGATTCCCTGTTGAGGGTTTTAACACCCAGCATTGGTGTTCTGTAAATTCCACACACCGACTTTAGTTCTGTTTTGCTATCTCTCAAACAACCCCCTTTTAAATCAACTAATATGCCGAAATTGCTCAGGAAATCGGCGCCAATGATAGCATGAGAGACGTCCGCGATAAAAAAATTCCACACAAATTCTCGTCGTAAGTTTAAACTTAATTTTAAAAGGGCCTCACCATATACCTTAATTGGCGAGCCGTTGGCGGCGAACAATTTTAACTCGGTGGCCTTAACTCTAGCTGCCTTCGTATTTGACGGTATAACTGACACATCAGCGCCAGTGTCAATAAGAAAATTAATTTTCGACAGAGGGTCAAAAATACGAAGCCGGTTATTGTTGGCGATTTCAGGCTGTTTGCCGGTTCCTGAAAACGCCGCAGCTGAGCAACCCTATTGATTTGAAGAAGTCTTCTTAGCGAAGGAGCACGGCTGACGACACTTCGTTGCCTTGTCTGAAAATGTTCGATGATACCAGCAATAATTTTCTGAAGCTGCATGTTGATCGTTCATTAGCACCTTCTTCGTTCTTGAAGGTGACCGTGAACGAAGGCGACGATCCTTAAACTCAAATGTTTTTCTAGACTTCGAGTTAATTCGGCTATCTCATTTTTTAGGTTAGAAATATCAGTTTGCCCGGATACAGCATCCACGTGAGTGCTTTGCCAACCAATAGACTCTACTATGGAGCCGGCGATTTTAGTATTTTCGTCGAGTGGTACCTTTGCAGCAATTATGGCTGCTTGAACGTACGGCGGTAGACGCGTAACCCACAGATCGTGCAACAAACTGTCATTGAGGGTAGTTCCGGCGACACGTCTCATTTCACTAAACAGCTCACTAGGCTTGCGGTCACCGAGTGGCAAGTCTTTTAGCACCTTTTGCAGACGACGCTGCTGACTATCTGCAAAGTGATCAATAACTTTTTGCTTTATGTACTTAAATTTCTCAATTTCGGGAGCTGCATCGATGGTAGGTTTTAGCTCAAGGAGTTTGCTAGGTGGAAGGCTCGCTAATACAATGTGAAATTTTCTGGTGTCAGAATATACGAGCGAAGCATGAAACCAGAACTCCAGAGCATAAAAATAGGCTTCGATGTTATCTTCCCTCATTTGCGGCAAGGGAATATGCGGGACTGTGCTATACGTTTCAGTAGGAGGAGTTTCCCCGCCGCTGTTACCAATTGCCATGCTGTCGTTTAAGGGCATGGTGCGGAAAAATAGTCGAATGCGGGATTAACCTCCAAAGAAAATGTAGACTTATGCAATCTGGTTGAAATTTGATTGAGAGCGTTCCTGCAAAAGAGCAGGCTCTTGCAATCGGCTCTGTTGGGAGGATCCAGGAACGAGTGCCTCTCGGAATGCGTTGAAAGCTTGTCCTTTTTCCTAACCTCCTAACACACGTGGTGAAAATACCAGAAATTCCAAGTTTTTAATAGTCGGGGTCACCAATTTAGGAATTTACCCAATTTAATTCAAGAATTCAATACTTATTGATTTGATAATTAAATAATACAAATTTAACTCTTAAATTATAATTCACCACTCGCTGTCGGTAAAGAAAAGGGACGAAAAAATATTAGATTCACAAAAAGAGTGAATAATGTGATTAGCGAATAATAGCATAACAAAATGTCAAAACTAGGTGTTGGTACACGCAAAAAACAAGTATTGCAGTTTCAATTGTTGTGGAACGCAAATAATGATAAAAAATGTTAAGCTATTACATTTTATGTTTTGCAATAAATGGCAATTAATGATAAATTTATGCTTGATCTCGAATTGGAACGCCACATATATATGGAATAAAATAGAAGAAAAAATTTACCTATTACTGCCGGGTAAATTCGCAATCACATATGCAAGTAGGTCTCATTAACGACACCCAAATTTAAAATTAATAGTCTCGCCTTACGCAAGTCTTCAGTTGTAGAAACATAATGAAAAATCTAACTACTAGTTATCATGCTTTACCAAGCCATTCAATCCAAAGATTTTTGCAGATGATGCAATGAACAATTTTCTTAAGGAGTTTATGTGCGGAAAGTCTTCCTATTCGAATAGTACTATTCGCACAACCAATACCCTTCGAAAAAACTAGTGGCATTCCTTCATCTCAATTGTGCTTTGTTTTGGTACTACCTTTTAATGTTTCCCTTGGCTACTGCTAAGGGAGCCCCCATATCTAGGTTGATTGCTTGCTCATTTCATTCCAGTGAGCCACCACGTGGCACCTCATCAGCCCTTCCATCGCTCTCAATTCCTCTGTGAACCGAAACCCAGGTAATGGATAGTTCAAGGTTAGTTAGTGCAGCCAGGATCTGCATCCATGCATGTACCACATTCGAACTCGTGGGTGGTGCTGCTATTGCCTGATGGTAGTCCGAATGAAACGAGAAGACACCGGCTCAAATACCCGTATTCATCTTCAACCCGTCGGTGTAGATTTGAATGAATCTATCCAGTGTGATCCTAACCCTCTTCAAATCATTCCCATTCGGAATGATAGTAGCAGCACCGCTTTCAAACTCCATTGTAAGGATAAAAATTTGTCTTGGCATCGCTCGTAAAGGCTGGAAGATTGCTAAGAATGCTAGTGTGCCCTGCTGAGTATCCTTCCCAGACTCTTTGTGCTGTGTAAGTTAATCAAAATGGGATCCAAGGCCGCAGTGGGGCAAGTGAGTGGACCTGCTGTAGGCTGATGAGGTTGCAGTTCTTCCGAGGAGCTTCCCACCACACTACATATCCATAGCTCAGCACAGCACGCACCACCGCCTCGTACATCCATAGCACCATCTTTGGCCTGATACCCCGTGTTTTACCAAACATTGATTTGCAGGCAAAGAAAGCGTTGCAGGCCTTCCGAACCCACTCCTCGACACACGCTTTCCAATTTAATTTACAATCAATTATGGTCGCCAGGTATTTTGTGCTAGCAGATATTAATAGCTGCAGGCAATATAATTTAGGTAGTTTGAAAGTAGGCTTGTGCTTCCTCGTGAAGAGTAGTATATCCGTTTCCTCCGGATTTAGCCTAAGGCAACACTCATGTGCACACCTACCTAGCTTTGCCAAACGTTCTTTTCATAATCTCACTCATCACGGAAGGGAAGCGACCCGAACTAAATTGTTTTTATAAGAGTGACTTCTCGATCGTTCCCACCATCTCGTTCCCTCCCTCCGATACGAGTGCTGCGCATTCCCGTATATGAATGTTTAATAATCTATCGAAAATTTTTAACACGAGAGACGTAAGGCTTATGTCCGACTTGGGAATGACCACGCTTGCTGCTTTCACCACAGACGGAAAGTGGTTATGATTGATGCTTCCTGCGAAAATCTCCTTTAGTTCCTTAACCAAACAAGTCTCTTACAGCGTAATGGGAGGTACTCCATCTTCAATTTTATCTTCTGCTGTACTACCTCTCTTCTTTGTCCCATCTCTCCGGCAGCATCCGGAAAGTGGGCTCCAACTAGGATGTCAAATACTTCTGCGGATGACTCGGCCCATGTCTCATCAGCGAGTTTTACGAAGGTCTTGTTTGAGTGGTTTCTGGCAAGGATGTTTCCGAGTCTTGCTGAGTCCTTCGTGGAATCGATCGATTAGCAGTGTTCCTGTCAGGATATTTTATTCGTACAGCTTTTTCATATTCCCTTAAGCAGATCTTATACTCCTGAAAGTTCTTCCTCAAGTAGCAGTTATTAAAGACCCGCCTGAGATTTGACTTAGGTCCCCAAGGTCCCCGTTCCACCAAGATGAGAAGCTCTTCTTGCTTCTGGATATTGGAACTTTGGACCTAGAGACCTTACTTGCTCTTCTAGATAGTTAATTGTTGTAAGGAGTTTTTAATTCTACTAAGCCTATTACTGACTGTCTTTTTAAATAGGCCCCACGAAGTTCGCTTGGGGTTCGCAAAGGTGGGAGACCTGCCCCTGTTACATATATGTACATTAAGGTGCCTCGCCAAAAAAAGTTGCACTGTTTCCACCGAAATTTCAAAATTCACTCTTTTCTAAGGACTCCCCCAGAATATTTCGACCGGAATTTACCGGAGCTAAACCGCATTAAAAAAACGCTAAAAATATCGTTTTTTATGTATAAAAGGAGTATAAAAAAATATTTTTTAATAAAAAGCATTTGAGGTGATGAAGTGCAAAAGGTAAGCATAAAAAGTTTAAAAATTTTATCGATACTATTATTGTATACCTGTGTGCTAATTTTTGCAATGTGTAAAATTGGACCAACATACGAAAATACCTTTCAAATGATATCCTAATCGTCCAAATCCGTCAATAGTTGGCTAAGTTATTAAAGTTTTCCACAAACCTACCCCTCGAAATACATATGACCAAAAACAGCATCATACATCTCAGAATTTGGATTGCGTTGATACAATTTTCTAACTTTTTTATGCTTACCTTTTGTACTCCAGCTAATTTATCATCTCAGGTGCTTTTTATTAAAAGATGTTTTTTCATACTCCTTTTATACATAAAAAACGATATTTTGAGCGTTTTTTTAACCGGTAAATCTTAATATTTTTGCGAAATATTTTGACCAAGGTCTTAGAATACATTGAAGTTTATAATTCCGATGGGTGTCCATTTTTTTTTGTGTGGAACGTGAGGCGCCTTAATGTACATAGGTTATTTGAAAGTAAAAAGTCAAAAAGAGACTCACTCCATTTGTTTGTTTCACTGCTGACCTGCAGAGAGTGTCTGCCGCTGGCGTTACAACGCAAAAGGACCGCTTCTTTACTTTCATCGACCAATAGTTGTACTTCCTCAGGAGGCGCTGGTCGATCAAAAGCCAGACTACTTCCGCCTCGTGGCTCAATCTTGACCAAATAGCAATTCACAAATACATGAAAAATTCGGACACTGCCCCAACAACAATTCCTCAACAAAAGTGCTGAAATAAGGTAGAAAGAAAGCATTAATAGTATCCCTAACTATAATGCAAGCCCTTGGTTTACCTTCTCCAAGTGTGCAGAATGGATTGTAAGCTCCAAACCGCCAGTACCTGCCTCCCACTAGCTCCACCAGCATCGGCCGGTGTAACCTGAAGGTGATCCCTGACCACCTCGCTATAGGGATTCCTAGCCGCTGCAGCATCACTAGTGGAAGGCCCCTTACTTCTTGTGATCGGTCGCGCTTTGTCGATGTCCTGGGTTGGATTGCTTTCGTTGTGGCTTGTTGACATGGCTAATCGCATAGTCCCTGACCACCGCTTCGCCCCATACCCTATCTTCTGCGTCGCGCACATGTATCTCGGCAGCTTCCTCGTTTCATTTATTCTTCTTAAGTAAGAAGATAACTCTGTAGCCCAAGTCGCTCGAAGTGCCCGAAGACTTTTTAGATTTTTTGGAAGCCACTATGGCTTGGATAGGAATGACCGTGGTATTGCTCCTTTCACCCCTTGTATTGACGCTCCCCTGACTACTTCGTCCTCCAAAGGCATTCCCAGAACATTCTCCTCTTCTCCACCTCTCTTTTCGTCGGATGCTTTAGTGTTTTTGTCCCGATAAATATGTATGGTTACATGTGAAAACGACAGTTAAAATAATTTGATTAAAAATTTTGTAATATTATTATACCTTTCATGCACATGAAATGATATTATAAAAATAGACCGATGTTTGTAAGTATGAGAAGAAGGGATATACGCAGTTTTAAGTATGCCGAGATGATCAGGGCGCTGAGCTGAATTGGTTTAGCCATGTCCGTCCGTCTGTTTGAACGCTAACTAGTCCCTCAGTTTTAGAGATATCTCGAGCTCAATTTTTTATAGGATTTATTATTTGTTGGAACCAGCAATATCGGACCAATACAGCATATAGCTCCCATACAATTGATTGTTCCGATAAACGGGCTTTGTCCTATAACTCTTACAATTGAAAAGCTAGGAACGTAAAATTTTTGGAGGTTTGGTACACATTCACCCTTATCGCAGAGTTCGTCCGAACTAGTGTTCGCCTTCATTTTTTTTTTCGGGCGAACTGGTTACGCCTACCGACAATTTCGGGCGAACGAATGTTCACTTCGAATCAGCTGATGCTCTACTTCGAATTAATAGTGAACAAATAAATTTGCGTGCTATTTTGTGAATTTTGTAAAGAATCGTACATTTTAAAATTAAGTTTAAAAATTATTCAAAAACATATATAGTGTTGGCCTTAGGTTGTTACTGATTGAACGCGAGGAGAATGCAAGTGTGAGAACATTCCGGAGGCAATTAAGAGACAATTTGGACCTAAGTGAGTTGAAAAAAGTTGTTTTTTTGCAGTTTTCAATAGCAAATTAATTGTTACTTTACTAGTTTTCCGGTAAAAACCGGTAACCGCTAACCGGAGTTTGATTGACTTTTTTGTACGGCTTAAGCAGCCATTATGCATACTTAGCATGGACTTGACTTGACTTGGAACTGCCACTTAGCTTTCTGTTTAATGAAGTTTGCATGTATCCGATTACCCTACTTGACTTGACTTAGAATTCTGTTGAGTTTTGATTTTCTAAATTCTAATTTTGAATAAAATCCTCCAACTATTCTATAGAGATAAGAATTTTTGGATGTATATTATTCATATGGCAGCCGCAAAACTTACTGTCAAATAAATTAAATTCAAATTAGGCTAACCTAAAAAAAAATTTTTTTTTCTCCCAAAATGCTTTATAGTTTTTTTTGGCATTGACTATATACTAATTGTAGATAAGCTCAGAAAATCGAAACCTAATGCCAAGAAAATGCGTTTTGGTAATTTTTATTGAGTTATATGTAAAAAATCACACGATTACTTTTAAAAAGCAATTCGATATGGGAAACTTTTACTCTTATTTGAAACTGGCTAGTGTGCTCTCTTGCTATTTTTCTAAGTGCTAAGTGACAGTTCTCAAGTCAAGTCAAGTCTATGCTAAGTATGCATAATGGCAGCTTTAACCAGCTGTTATGAAAGTTGTCCTAAATAAGCCAGCATTTAAATATTTTCTAGATATTCTCGGTAGCTTCTTGGAGTCATTGAAACAAAAAATTTGAGTACTTCGCTTTGTAAAGTGGGCAACTTGCATTCCCTGAGATTCGCCAATTTGCGTAGGACTTTTATATGAAGCTACCAATTCTGAAAGTCTTAGGATGCGCTTATGACGAAAACGTTAACAAAACATCCATTACAGCACACATAAATCAATAGAAATGGCGAATGATAAACTGCACTTTTGTAATCATTTCGTGCTCTTTTTTGGACTTTACTTTTCCAGGCAAAAAAAAGACAGGCAGAAAAGCGTGAAATCAATGAGCTTGAGATGCTAGCCAATGGGAATAATGCCCGAAAATTCTATCAAAAAGTTCGACGAATGACGGAAGGTTTCAAACCCGGGGCAAATTCATGTAAGAACGAGAACGGCGACCTGGTGACTGATGTTCAGAGAATACTAGAGATATGGAGGGATCACTTCTCTACCCTTTTAAATGGAGAAATTGAGCAAGAAACCAGAGAAGAGCTCGAACCCGAACCCACAATCGAAGACGACGAAATTGACGTCCCAGAACCCGACTATAATGACGTGCGAATAGCAATATCCCGGTTAGAAAAAAAAAAAAGCAGCTGGCGCTGAAGGTTTGCCTGCTGATCTATTCAAGCATGGCGGCGAGGAGCTGGTAAGGCGTATACACCAGCTTCTGTGCGGAATATGGTCGGATGAATGCATGCCCGAAGATTGGAATCTAAGTGTTCTGTGCCCAATCCACAAGAAAGGTGATCCTGCAAACTGCACCAGCTACCGCGGAATCAGCCTTTTGAATATCGCATATAAGGTCTTGTCAAGCGTGTTGTGCGAACGATTGAAGTCTGACGTGAACAGACTGATTGGACCTTATCAGTGTAGCTTCAGACCTGGAAAATTTACCATCGACCAGATTTTTACAATACGTCAAATCCTGGAGAAAACCCGTGAGAAAAGAATAGACACACACCACCTCTTTGTTGATTGTAATGCCGCTTTCGATAGCACGAAAAGGAGCTGCCTATATGCCGCTATGTCTGAATTTGGTTTCCCCGCAAAACTTATACGGCTCTGCAAAATGACATTGAGCAACACCACCAGCTCAGTCAGAATTGGGAAGGACCTCTCCGAGCCGTTTGAAACTAAACGAGGTTTCAGACAAGGTGACCCCCTATCGTGCGATTTCTTTAATTTGATGTTGGAGAAAATAATACAATCTGCAGAACTTAACCGCGCTGGAACAGTATTCTATAAAAGCGTGCAAGTGTTAGCATATGCTGACGACATTGACATTATCTGCCTTAACAACCGCGCCGTAACCTCTGCGTACTCCAAACTAGAAAAAGAAGCGGGAAAAATGGGTTTGGGGGTGAACGAAGGCAAAACGAAGTACATGCTGTCATCAAGCAAAAAATCAGCGCATTCGCGCCTTGGCAACCACGCCACTGCTGGCAGCAAAAAGTTCGAAATAGTGAAGGACTTCGTTTACCTTGGATCCAGCATAAACTCCAACAATAATGTCAGCCTAGAAATCGAACGAAGAATTGCTCTTGCAAATAAATGCTACTTTCTACTGAGTAGGCAATTGAAAAGTAAAGTCCTCTACCGACGCACGAAAATCACACTCTACAAGTCACTCATCGCTCCCGTCCTGCTATACGGTGCAGAGGCGTGGACACTAACAGCATCTGACGAGGCTGCATTGGGGGTATTCGAGAGAAAAGTTCTGCGAAAGATTTGTGGGCCTCTACGCGTTGGCAACGGCGAGTACCGAAGAAGATTTAATGATGAGTTGTATGAGCTTTACGCAGACGTCGACATAGTACAGCACATTAAAACGCAGCGGCTTCGCTGGCTAGGCCACGTCGTGCGAATGAACGAAGACGCTCCAGCCCAGAAGGTATACTTATCGGCACCCGCCGGTGGAAGCAGAGGAAGAGGAAGACCACCACTCCGATGGAAGGACCAAGTGGAGACCGACCTGCGATCTCGTGGGGTCTCCAATTGGCGCCAGTTGGCGCAAAGAAGAAATGACTGGCGAGCTATGTTGGATGGTCAAAATCGCTCAGGCGGTTAGATGGCCATTTAAAGAAGAAGAAGACTTATTGATTTACTCTTAAAAATAAAAGTATCTTATAACTTTAAACTACTTATTCTTGTATATTTGTATATCCACTACTATCTCCCGAACGACTTCACCGATTTAATTGAAATTTGGTACACAGGTACTATGCTTTGTTTTAAGATTTTCTTCTTTGGTGTTGCCACTTGGGGTGGTCCTTAGGGTTGCCACCTATATCAATTTTTTTTAAATATTAAGCAATATGGGTATCAAATGAAAGGTATTTTAGGCCGTATACCAACCAAAATATTTTCGAATAGGATTGCCACCGGAACGCATTGTGTTTATTCCTTCAGATATCGACCACTATGTCGGGAAATGCTAAACCGATTTCGATAAAGTTTGGTAGATGGATAGTATGCTTCCTTCTTAGATTTTCTACTTGAATGTTGCCACTAAAGGAAGCTTAGAGGGTTGCCACCTTTCCGATTTTTTTTTAAATATTTAGCAATATATGGCAATATGGGTAACAAATTAAAGGTATTTTAGGCCGTATACCAACCAAAATAATTTCGAGGAGGATTGCCACCTAGGATTGCCACCTGAACGCATTTTATTTATTCCTTCAGATATCGACCACTATCTCGGGAAAGGCTAAACCTATTTCGATGAAATTTGGTAGATGGATAGTAGGCTTCCTTCTTAGATTTTCTTCTTGAATGTTGGCACTAAAGGAAGCTTAGAGGGTTGCCACCTTTCGGATTTTTTTTTAAATATTAAGTAATATATGGCAAATTTGGTAGATGGATAGTATGCTTCCTTCTTTGATTTTCTACTTGAATGTTGCCACTAATGGAAACTTACAGGGTTGCCACCTTTCCGATTTTTTTTAAATTTATGGCAATATGGGTATCAAATGAAAGGTATTTTAGGGCGTGTACCAACCAGAATATTTAATACACAAAGAGGTGTCGCCAGTGTATGTTAAGTGACTTTTTGTGGTTAGTGTTCGATATTTTGGAAATCTATTTTGGAAATTTATGCTCTTGGTAAGTAAAATTATGCGGCAAATTCGAAAAATACCGAGCAAGTCTCGGTCACCCAGGTACAATTACTTTAAAAGAATAGCTAATATTCAAAACATACAAATGCGTACAATTTGTTTCTTGTTCGCCTCTAAAATCAAAGTGAATAAATTTGCCATTTTCCGTTGTTCATTTCGCCCGAATAAAGAGTTGGCAGTAAGGCGGAATGTTTTTCGAACACGAAAAATTTGTTCGCCACCGTCCGCGATAAGGCGAACAAAAAATGTGAATCTTTTCGGGTGAAAATATAAATCGCGATAAGGGTGATTATGCGAAACGTGTGTAGTGAAAAATCAACCAGATTGGACCAACATAACATACAGCTCCCATATAATCGATAGTTTCCGGTTTTGGGCTATTAAAATTGGAGTTAAAAAGCTAGGAACGTAAAATTTGGGAGGCTTGGTACATATTAAATGTTTAATGTGGGTAGTAAAAAGCAGATCGGACCATTATAACATATACACACATACACGGCTAAAAATTTTAGCCTAAATTTTTAACTTTGGCCTACATATGTATATGACCAAAGAAACGCGTCTAATAAAAACTTTTCAAACCAAAATAATAACAAAAAACTGTTTGAATGATAGGACTCGAACCGGCGTGTCCCAAATCAGTGTGCAATGCTCTACTTACTGAGCTACGGCGCACTCATGTATGTTGTGAGAAAAGTACACACCCAATAAACAAGGAAGTAAGCTAATTTATTAAACGTTAAAGTTTTCCAAACGAGTTTGTAACTTAAAAATTTAACAAACGTTTGGATATATGGTATGGTAGCCTTGGAGAAATAGCTTGAGGTGAAGTCTCAGCGAGGTGAAAAACTAGGCAGTTTTCAAAAATTATTTTTGAAAATTTACATGCTTTATAGTTATGAATTTCGTTTTATGGGTATCCTGGTGTGACGGTAGTGCTGCTGGTCCACCACACAGAAGGACATAGGTTCGAACCCCGCTACGGGCAATATGAAAAGTGATTTGAAAAGGTTTTTCAAAACGGGTGCTATAGAAGGTTTCTCATAAAAATGCACATGATTTTTCTTGCAGATGCAGATTGTATTGCAAGCCGCACACCACAAATTGGTCCTTTATCTTCCCTCGCAAATAAAAATTTAATATAAAACACATTTTTAAATAATTGTAATAATTTCTTTTTAAAAAAAAATTGAGGAAATTGACGGGACTCAAACCAGCAACCTTCGGAGCAAAGTCCCAGAACATATTCGTTGAGCTATTGGCCCGTTTTCACCGTTGTCGCCCAAATTTAAGTTTTATCAATCAGTTTTTAACAAACCCTTACTCTACGTTGAACGAAACGTTTTTTAAAAATTGTTTTCCAAGCCTCAATTCCAATTATTTAAAAATGGATCACTTTTCGTTTATCCCAGTTAAGTTTTAAATCTTAACCGAAAAAAATGAGGATTTGTGTAGGTAATTAAAAGGTTTGGAATTTATTACCAAAAAATTTACAAAAATTGCTTACCCAATGCATGCTTTAAAATTTAGGCTCAAAATTTTAGCCGTGTAGCTCCCATACAATCGATAGTTCCGATAAATGGGTTTTGGGCCATTAAAAAGCTAGGAACGTAAAATATTGCACACACCGCTCTGCTGGCAAGAATAGGTTCAACAAAAATGGGAACAAAAACTGTGAATGAGGTCTTGTCTGGTACCATCCTAGATGTCGAACTACGTTTTCAGTAAAATCGGGACTGCTCGTTTTCGCGAAATATCCCACTTTAACCCTTTAGGACCTTCAAAAATATACATTTGACCAAAAAATCTTCTCAAAACTAGTTTTTGTATGTTTGTTCGTGTAGGTGGTTTCTATTACTCAAATAAATTGACAAAAGTCACACATTTAAAAAAAATTGCAAAACTACTATTAAATAAAATTAATTATTCGTTTTTAGGGCACTAGTTACAGCACCCTGTTTTTGTAATGCAAAAAAAAAAAAAAAACTCCTTATGATTTTTTTTTTAAGCGGAACACGAATCCGTGGTCCAAAAATTTCCATCATGTCCCGTTTCTGAGAAAAAATGTTTTTAGACCCCAAAATTAGTACAATTTGAACAAGCCCCCTGGGTGCTCTTATTTGATTTGAATATCAGCTCATATATAAACCAAGGTTTATGAAACATTATCTAAGATAAGAAAACATTGTGGTATGTCGCAATTATTTTATACAGATTTTCAAAGTTGGCCGAAATTACAAAATCATGTTTTTGGTACATTTTTGAAAAATTATATAAATTTACCCCGATCTGGCACCAATTTTTTACATACCAGAAAATATTGCATGGTTTCTAGTCTGTCAATGGTAAGAAAATCTTTTTATTACCACTTACCATGAAAATAATATCTTCATTTATTACCACCTCGTTTCCGTCACTTTTATACAAAATTTCTGTGTAATATTTTCAGTATCAGCATACATTTTGTATAGAAATTGATGAAAGAAAAAATAAATATTTTACGGAAGCGAGGTGGTAATAAATGAAGATATTATTTCCATGGTAAGTGGTAATAAAAAGATTTTCTTACCATTGACAGACTAGAAACCATGCAATATTTTCTGGTATGTAAAAAATTGGTGCCAGATCGGGGTAAATTTATATAATTTTTCAAAAATGTACCAAAAACATGATTTTGTAATTTCGGCCAACTTTGAAAATCTGTATAAAATAATTGCGACATACCACAATGTTTTCTTATCTTAGATAATGGTTCCTAAGCCTTGGTATATATTTGAGCTGATATTCAAATCAAATAAGAGTACCCAGAGCACAGGGGACTTGTTCAAATTGTACTAATTTTGGGGTCTAAAAACATTTTTTCTCAGAAACGAGACATGATGGAAATTTTTGGACCACGAATTCGTGTTCCGCTTAAAAAAAATCATAAGGAGTATTTTTGTTTTTTTTTTTTGCATTACAAAAACACGGTGCTGTAACTAGTGCCCTAAAAACGAATAATTAATTTTATTTAATAGTAGTTTTGCAATTTTTTTTAAATGTGTGACTTTTGTCAATTTATTTGAGTAATAGAAACTACCTACACGAACAAACATACAAAAACTAGTTTTGAGAAGATTTTTTGGTCAAATGTATATTTTTGAAGGTCCTAAAGGGTTAAAGTGGGATATTTCGCGAAAACGAGCAGTCCCGATTTTACTGAAAACGTAGTTCGACATCTAGGATGGTCCCAGACAAGACCTCATTCAAAGTTTCTGTGCCCATTTTTGTTGAACCTATTCTTGCCAGCAGAGCGGTGTGTGCAGGTTTGCTTCTTATTATGTATGTAATGGGTGTAGTGAAAATCAGACAGATCGGACCTGCATAATATATAGGTCCTATACAATCGATTGCTCCGATAAATGTGGTTTGAGCTATGTATCTTTAAATTAATAGTATCGGACAATTAAAAAGTTATGCGTATTCATGAAAGATATAACGCCTTCGGCACAGCTGAAAACAGCCCTTTCCATACTTGTTTTTATTGCAATACAAATATATAAAAACAACTTTCTATTGATACTTTCCTGCCGCTTTGAGTATTTTCCTTCGACTCTTATTCAAGATTAACCAGAATAATTCCCGGGTTTTCAGTGAAAGTTTAACTCAATTCGCCAGTTAAACTAAGCTTAAACTTGTTATGCAGTTTTTCAGTCAACTTTGAACGAAGTTTAAACAGAGTTTAAGCTGCCAATCTGCCAGGGTTAGACTCTAGTTAACCTGTCAGTTGTTTGCATAGTTGATTGTTTTAATTGTGAAGTATTTGGTGAGAAATTCTTGCTTCTGGACATTTTAAATTTATTTATATTTAAATATTTAATTTAACTTGTACACGGCGTATCTTTATCTTTGTTCACAGCGCTTTTTCATTTAGCAACTGCTTTAAATATGTAAAGGAATGTCATCTGTTGCCGATCTAGATAAAAAAAAAACAATGTTGCCGTATAAAAAGCAGATCAAAAGAAGCGGCATTAAACTCTCACTGAAAAACCGCATTTTATGAATTGCGTTGGCGCCACCACGGCGCGTTGTAATGCGTTTCGTACCCCCAAAAATGTAACGCTTTATTTATATATATATATATATATATGGCGCGATATATACAACAGTTATATCATCAACCTCCTAGGAGAGGTTCTCTTCCAATTTGTGGTGTGCCGCTTTTGAAATTTTTCCTACAAATTGGCGGGACCTACGGTTTTTCGCCGGCTCCGAACGGCATCTACAAAGCAGATGAATTTTTTGCTGAGAAGCCTTTCATGGCAGAAATACTCTCGGAGAGTTTGCCAAACCACTGCCAAAGGGCGACCCCGTTTTGAAAAAACTTTTTCAAACCACTTTTTGATGTAACCTGTACCAGGGCTCGAACCCGGACCTTCGGTGTGGTACGCCGACAACACTACCTCCACACCACGGTGGCCGCCGTGAGTCTTGAGAACTTCCCCTGCTTTTTAGGAATTTTTTTTTTGAAGAGCTTCATTGTCTTTTTTCATATAAAAAAAAATGACGTTCATAAATGTATATGGAGGAAAATCCTACACTGAAAAAAAATCTACAGTAAACGGCCGTCAAATTGATAGTAAACCCTGTCATTTTTCGTCCAACAGTGGGTAATATAAATTTTGAAAGTGAGCCCCTATCATTCTTCGAATATACTATCATATTGACATGAATTACTGTAAATTTTAAAGTGGACTCATATCATTATGCAAAAATCACATGTTTTTACTGCCAATTTTACAGTAAATACTGTAATATTTACAGTATTACCATCAATCGCTTGAAAGTGGTTTTGATATGTTACTTTCAATGTGCCTTTCAACTTTTTTATTTCAGTGTAAAGTCTCGAGGAAAAAAAATTCCAAAAAATCAGGGGAAGCTCTTACGGACTTAAGACTTACACCTTATTATACTGAAATTGAATGGCCTACAAATCTGCATACTGAGAAAAAAAAAGAAAATTTCCATGAAAATTCGTCGAAATTTTGCAAATTTTTCACATATTTTTGAAATATAATTTAAAGTTTATGTGTTAGATTATGAAAAACTGTCTCAAAAAAATTAGTTAAAATAAATTTGTTGAAGCCAAAAATGGTGTGAGCTGCGAAAAATTGCTGCATACTTACTTTTGGGATACAACGTACATTTCCTCTGTTGACATTCCGGTTTTTAACTATTAAGGGATGATAAACAGATTGCTGGAAGTTGGTAAGGCAGTTTGCAAAATGAATGGAAACTTCTTGGAAGTACTGATTTTATCAGCCACTATTTCTTAGTTGCAGGTAAAGTTGTGCTCTTAGCGGTCCATACAAATATTAAGGGCAAACGCAGACGCTGATAAAAAAAAACACGGCTAATATTGGTGTTTAGGCCACCGGCCTAAATATTAAGGCACACCCTAATGCGCAGAGCTTTTACTTTTACCTCGGTCGAACCGATAACCGTACCCCACCGGATAAGAGCGAGAGCTATTATTCGGCGGGGGATACACGTTAAATTATATTTTTTCTCGCGGTCACTTCTTTTACGAACGTACAGGAGATCGCCAGCAGCCAAGTTACCCAAGGTAAGCCATACTCGTCAAATTTCCAAATTTCCTTTCCACATAACTATTTTGATTTGATTAATTAATTCATTTTAAATTCAATTACTTTCACGTGTTATTACATTTTAAATTGCTTTAATAAACCTGTGTACTTTTGTTTGTTTACACGAACTAACGAGTTTTTTTTACTTTCTTCCACTCACCCCTTATTACGAGCGCTTATAACTTGGTAGTGTCCTACCAAGTAGCAAGCCGCCGTAACATTTGGTCCATCTCGCCAGGAATATCCAGCAAATTTTTAAACACACTTCAACACCATTGTGATTATAAACCAGCGCAAAAGTTATTTTAAATTACAATTAAATACACGGAGACACATCAAAATCACTAACATAGCAGCGAGTGACAGTGCAACAGGGACAGACATATATACAGTCCAGCAACATCACATCACAATACAGTCCATCAACATCACATCACAATACAGTCCAGCAACATCACATCACAATACAGTCCATCAACATCACATATATACAGTCCAGCAACATCACATCACAATACAGTCCATAACATAACATCACATAACATAACATCATCAGCGTACACAGTTCTCATCACTGCACACATTAAACCCTAAACTTTTTAAGGTAAGTGGTTGATTTTAGTGCACACCTTTTTTTTAAGTACGCAATCACGTACCACAAGTGAAATTGTGATAGAACTTTGTAGATCAGAGCAAGTTGAGGTTCTTTGTGTTCGTAACACACAGATAGCGCCTTTTGACTATCGAGAAGTTCCCCCCTCCAGTGGTAAGGACTCCTCGACACAGCTCAAGGCAGACAGGCAGTGGCTAAACCTCTTTTATTTTTTATTTTTTTTTAACACATTACCACAGCACTGTAGAGTCTCTGTTCTTTCGAAGATTACAGTCCATTGATTGTTGAATTTCAACAATAATTTACACTTCCACTTGGTTGATGCATTTGCAAAAAATATCACAATATTCACTTGTATCTTTTTAATACTTCGTCGAACGTTTGTAATAACTACGTGCCACCGACAAAACTATAGCATACGTTGGGTGGCTTGTGGCATTTATTCCTTGCGACATTGTTGCAAACTTATATATTTTTAAACAACACTCGATATTGTATTAAATTAAGATCTTTTAAATTTTTGTCGATTTTAATTGTCTAATAAATAATACATTTTAAACGACGTTTTACACATTTTATTGCACTTTGGATTGGAAACACTTTGGTTTTTTTTTGGCTGTTAGGCATTTGGTTTTCCATTTTATTCAACACACACGTTCACTCTCAGCGTGCTAAAAGACACATTAAATCCTTGCGATTTCTATCTGGGTCACATATACGTTCCACGATACAGCAAATCTTCAAAAAGATTAATATCTGGTTCACTTTGAATATTTTCCCATATATTCAAAGCACTTCTATTAGGCATTTCAGTCCGCTAGTGTTTCACTGCAAACAAACAAGATTTTTAAAATTATTAAAAAAATGGAGACTTACATACGTCTTTCAGATTGCGTCGTTTCGTTTGACCAAGATTTCAGCCCACAAGACCAAGATAAGCACACCCTTGCCATTCAGCAAGAAGAGCTAAAGTCATTGTGGAAAAAGACTAAAGCATGCTATGAAAGTCTTTTAAGTTCACCAGACCTAACCAAGGAAGACCTGCAGTCATTAAGACAAAAAAATAAGACCTGCTTCGCATGTTACGCGAGAGGCATGGCTGCAATTAATGGTGAAATAGAGAAATTAACTGTTGAAGCAGCTCCAGCACCACAAGTCTCTGATACTTCCAACCGTGAACAGAACATACGACTTCCACCTTGTGACACCGATGTGTTTAAAGGAGACTACCTATCCTGGCCAACTTTTAGGGATATGTTCACGGCCATATACATATTAAATAAACGCCTTACCCCGGTTGAAAAGCTATACCACCTCAACCAGAAAACACTAGGGGAAGCGAAGGAGATTGTGCGGAGATGTCCCTTGACCAACGAAGGTTTTACCACAGCCTGGAAGAATCTAAGCGACAGATATGAAAACAAGCGTATCCTAGTTAATACGCAATTGAAATCGCTATTTAGTTTAACGTCCGTCGAACATGAATGCGGTACAGCAATCAAAAAGCTTCAGCGCGACATTAATAATTGCATCTCGGCGCTTCAGTGTCATCAAATTGACATATCAAACTGGGATGCAATTATAACCTATCTTTGTTCCACCGAACTTCCCGAATGTACTCTGGCTCTATGGGAACAAACCATAGAGAACAAAACAGAGATACCAAAATGGGAAGATATGGACAAATTCCTCTCCAACCGCTTCCAAACGTTGGAAACTGTTTCTGACCTCAGGGGTAGCAAAACATTGACAGCACCCAAGAGTCAAAATAATACACGGCAAACGCCGGCGAAACTTGGAGTATACCAAGCTAGCACCCCAACAGCTTCGTGTAAAATGTGCAACAGTAGGGAGCACAAATTACGAAATTGTCAAAAATTCCGGGGGCTAACCATATCAGATAGGATAGCCTACATCAAGAGCAACAACTGTTGCTTGAACTGCCTGTCGGCTGGACACACGGTGACACGCTGCACTAGTTCCTTTAACTGCAGCTCATGTCACGCAAGGCACAACACCTTACTCCATCTGGCAACAGCTCAGCCAAAAGCAACGAACCAGAGGTGGCGGCAAAACACATCTGACGATAGGCCCTCGACCTCACAGCAGGCTAGGCAAAGACTCGAACCTGCAAATGGAAAGGAAGACGTTAGTAATGTTTCATCTTGTCATGCAAATACAACTAAGGGGGTATTACTAGGGACGGCTCGAGTTAACATCCAACACAATGGAGTCAATTTCTCGGCAAGAGCACTGATTGACTCCGGCTCTGAATGTTCTTTCATAACCGAAAGACTAAAGAAAAGAGTAAACCTGCAGTCAAAACGCATGCATGTCCAAGTTTCGGGCATCAACAATACGCTGTCAGCACAGGTTAAAGAGTCGTGTCAAATTCAATTAGGTTCACTTACAAATCCCTTAGTGCGCATTGACACAGTGGTCCTTGTCCTACCACAACTTACAGGGGATCTGCCGACTTGTCAAGTTAGCGCAATGACAAGGCAAGCATTCCCGGACTTAATACTGGCGGATAAAAGGTTCTTCATAAATGAACCGGTTGACCTCATTCTCGGAGGCGACGTTTATCCCCAAATTATGTTAAACGGTATACGGAAGAACGTATTAAACACGCTTCTAGCCCAAGAAACCGTATTCGGCTGGATCCTAACCGGTCGTGCAGACGCACCTCAACCAACCAATACTCGGGTGTCATTTTTCAACGAAATAAACCTGGACAAGCAGTTAACAGCTTTCTGGGAGTTGGAGGATGTCCCGAAGAAAAAGGCACTCAATGAAGACAACGCCTATTGCGAGGCACTCTTCAAGGCAACAACGACCAGAAATTCCGATGGAAAATATATAGTCGCCCTTCCCTTCAAACGCGATTTTCCTAACGACACCTGCTTAGGGCCTTCGCTTAAGGGCGTTTGCTCTCAATTCTACCGGAATGAGACGCGCTTATCAAAGACACCAGCCCTACAGGCAGAGTATAACAGGGTAGTATCGGAATACGAGACATTAGGTCATATGTCAAAAGTTTCTAGGGTCATACCACCACAATCAACCGATTGTTATTTCTTGCCCCACCACGCTGTAATAAAGGAAGACAGCACAACCACCAAAGTCAGAGTGGTATTCAACGCATCGTGTCCTACGGCTAATGGCACAAGTCTGAATGACGTGCTACATACAGGCCCAGTCCTCCAGGCCGACTTAACGATCCTTTTACTGCGCTGGAGGTTCTTCAAATATGTTTTCAACAGCGACATCGAAAAGATGTACCGTCAGATATGGGTAAAGGCCAACCACACACAATACCAAAGGATCGTCTTTCGCACCAATCCCAAGGATTCGATCCGCGTCTACGAGCTGAAGACGGTAACCTTTGGTGTGAACTGTGCCCCATATCTGGCGATAAGGACACTGCACCAACTGGCAGATGACGTCGAGCCTTCATTACCAATAGCTGCAAATATCCTGCGGACAAGTATGTACGTTGATGACGTCCTGGCAGGAGGTCACACCATTGATTCTGCGATCCAAGCGAGAGACGAAATCACGCAAGCACTACATTCGGCAGGTTTCCCCCTTCGAAAATGGACTTCCAATTGCAGTAAAATACTCAAGGGGCTACCTAAACAACATCTACTCAATGAAGAGTTTCTGGAGTTCGAAGACTCCAGCACTGCCAAAACACTAGGTATACGTTGGAACGCACATTCTGATCACTTCTACTTTATAGCGAAACCAATCGACAATCGAGATCTTTTAACCAAAAGGGCAATACTCTCGGCTATTGCCAAACTTTTCGACCCCCTAGGCTGGCTGGCCCCAATCATCATCGTAGCCAAAATCATAATGCAAAACATCTGGCTGGAAGGGACAGATTGGGACGAGCCAGTGTCGCCAACTACCCTCGAACGATGGCAAACTTTTATGCAGGATTACCCTGCAATTGATCAGATACGAATACCACGATGGGTATATTTTACACCGACTAACGACGTAGAAATACATGGGTTTTGCGACGCCTCAGAGAAGGCTTATGGAGCTACAGTCTACCTACGAGCAAAGGTGAAGGATCAAGTACACGTCAATATTTTAATGGCGAAGACAAGAGTAGCCCCCGTGAAAACAATATCGTTACCTCGACTTGAGCTATGCGGGGCTGTCTTGTTGGCCGAAATAATAGATTCCATCCGCGAAAACCTAAACATAGGAAATATAAACACACATCTATGGACAGACTCGACAATTGTTCTAGCATGGATCAGAAAACCCCCCTGCTCCTGGTCAACCTTCGTCGCTCACCGGGTAACAAAAATCATAGAGAAAGTTGGAAACAGAGCTTGGCACCATGTCGAATCCGCACAAAATCCAGCAGATTTGGCCAGCAGAGGACTATCAGCGAAGGACTTAGTCGAAAACATTTTGTGGTGGCAGGGACCTTCTTGGTTACAAGAAGACAAGACAAAATGGCCTACCCAGGAAAAGGAATATGGTACGAACATTGAAGGGAAAAGGATACAAAGCCACGCAGCTGTGCAAGTAGAACATAGTGAGGACCCCCTTGATAGATTTTCCGATTTTTCCAGAGCTTTGAGAGTTATATCATACGTCATGAGGTTCTCTCAAAGAACTAATCCTAAAACCAAATCTTCGTTTAAAGCGCAGTCGTACCTCATTTCGCCCGACGAAATTAAGGCAACGACTAGACGCTTAATAGAAATTTATCAAAAGAAACATTATCCTGAAGAATTGGCTAACATAAAGTCCGGAAAACCCATCGGGACGAAAAGCGACGTCCTGCCCCTTAACCCCTTCGTTGACGACCATAACATTTTGAGGGTGGGCGGTCGTCTTGCCGCATCCCAAGACCTCGCCTACAACGAGCGCCACCCGATCATTCTCCCCTACGCCTGTCGATTCACGCGTCTTCTCATCCAATTTGTCCACCAGATATCCCTTCACGGTGAAAACCAGCTCATGCTGCGTCTCATACGCACGCAATATTGGATCCCGAGGGTAAAAAATATGATCCGGTCTGTCATTCACAATTGCAAAGTTTGCACTATTTACCGGAAGCGGTCTCAAACCCAACTTATGGGGAACCTTCCACCGGAACGCACGACCTTTTCCCGAGCATTCACGAACGCCGGCGTAGATTTTGCCGGACCTTTCGACATCAAATCGTACAGCGGAAGAGGATGTCGTCTCTCAAAGGGCTACGTCTGCCTCTTTGTTTGCTTTTCAACCAAGGCAATTCATTTAGAGGCCACTAGCGATCTGAGTACAGCGTCTTTCCTGGCAGCTCTCGATCGGTTCGTTGCTAGACGGGGGTGTCCAAAGAACATCTACTCCGACAACGGAACTAACTTTGTGGGGGCATCCAGGGCGCTCCGTTCTGAGTTTAAAACCTTTTTAGCGGACGCTCGCAACCAGACCCTATCCAAATACAGCCACCAAACCCTTACGTGGCATTTCATCCCAGCAGGCGCTCCACACATGGGCGGATTATGGGAGGCCGGGGTCAAGAGCTTTAAGCACCACTTCAAGAGGATCGCGTTGGATCATAAATTTACTCTTGAAGAGTTCAGCACCCTACTTTGCAGGATTGAGTCGTGTCTCAACTCTCGACCATTAAGCCCCTCCTCAAATGATCCGTCTAGCCTGGAGCCACTAACCCCAGGGCATTTCCTCATCGGTGGGCATTTATTAGCCCCACCGGAGATCGACGTTAGCGAGAACCGCGCTTCGCTCGTCAACCGATGGGAAAAACTTAAGTCCCTACACCAAACGTTTTGCAAACGATGGAAAACCGAGTACCTCACCGAATTGCAAAAACGTGTGAAGTGGAAACATCCACAATCTAACTTGAAACGAGGAGACCTGGTCGTCATAAAGGAGGACAACTTACCTCCCAACGAATGGAGATTAGGTCGAATTGCGGAATTACATCGGGGACTCGATAACCGAGTCCGAGTCGTCGAACTCGATACAGCAAGGGGCCAGACTACCAGACCAATTACGAAATTGGTCCTATTACCATCCGGTAACAAGGATGGCGAACATTAGTGATATTCCACTTCTCAATCTCCCTAATTCCACTTCTAATTACCTAATGAATTAGGGAAGCCATAACTTAAGTCAACGCGACTTGACAAAATCAAAACTAAAATGATCAAGTTCTTTAATACCTACCGCAATCGGACAAACCGATCGGCCACAAGAAAGTAAACGCACTCGTTCAAACGGAACGAGGCCAACCGAAACCCTACCGCAGACGGACGAACCGATCTGCCACAGAAGTTGAGAATTTTGCGGCAACAACTCGCCGCATATCACTCAAGCATCACATCCATACCCATTTCCACACACCCACAAGACAACAAGAGTACCCTCCAGAGTCATCTACATCAACAGTTTGAGGTACTGGAGACTTACAAAATTCAACAAAATGAAGAATTTTGGCTCTTAAATAACCGTGTTATTAACTTAAGAGTCTTACAAAATTCAACAAAATGAAAAATTTTGGCTCCTGAAATACGCCTTCGCGACTTCGAAATCGAAGATTTTTTAACTAGCGGTTGGAGCTGTGCCTAAGCATCTCCCAAGTCCTCCCCAGTCAGTTTTTAAAGAAATTTTCGATATACAGACACAACTCTTCTAGAGTTTTATTGGAGATATGCTGATACCCACATAGGGCGGCAGTGTACCTACTAGGCCTACTTTATGACAAATCTGGCCTTTAACTTTGAATTTTGAGTTGACTTGCTGACCATTTATAGTTCCTAACTATTTCTGTTGCTACGAATGATGTCATTCGGAAACCTGAATTAAATGTACGAATGGACTTTAGGAACATAACCAAATAGATAGCCATCTCGCAGACCTAACGAATATACATACAAGTTGTATTTATTTTCATATTTTGACTTGGCAATAGCGATAACCACACACCAAATTTCAACAAAATCGGACCGCATGTGAAATAGTTTAAATAGGTCGGTCCCGAGTCCAATTCCCGGAAGAAAAAGTATCCCATATTCAACGTGGGTATAGAGAATATGCATAAATTTCAAACCCTTAAAAAAAATGTTTAATATACAATCTTTTGAAAAGGCATATATCTATCGTTAAAATTTTTGGTATTTGGTTGGTTTTAGCTAATTTATTAGTAGTTGGGTGCCAAAGGAGACAACTACCATACCTATATAGGCATGTACTATAATTTCGTAGGGAATCGCCAGTAGTTTTGGAAAAAAAAAGGGGGTTTACAGCCTTAAAATAGTTCCTACAACATAGTATAAACATTATAAAAACACACATGCAACTCACTCAGCATTCGATGTTGATTTGAGACTGCTCTGTTCGTGCTGCTGCAGCTGACGATACGACTCCAATCTGCTTGTTGTCTCAGTTTTTGGCTTCTAATTTGTGAGATCCCCATCGTTGTAAATCTTCCTCTGTCGTATTTTAGGAAATGTATAATTGGAACCAAAACGGTTGCTGTTTCTCTTGCATACCGTTTATTGAAGTATTGAGGCTTGGTTATTGTGGGGAACGATCATGCCAACAGCCACCTTCGAAGACCCGACTTGCATTTTGTTTGTTGCCCACTGGAGACGGCTCGTGCATCAGAGTACAATAGCCATATGCACCATCGTAGTGCACACATCTCTCAAACTGTGCATTGCATTTTATTCCCCCGGCGCATAAATACTATTTCGTCACCCGCCCATGCGCCATGCCACAATGGGGCACTAATATTTGCGTCACACATTTGTGTGGCATGCACCGTTGGGGCATATAGAATGCTGCCCATTGTTGGAGCATATGTTTGGCTGCTCATTGATGGGGCATATTGAAAGCTGCCCATTGATGGAGCATATGTTTGGCTGCTCATTGATGGGGCATATAGAAAGCTGCCCAGACAACCTAAAAAGATAAAAAATTAGAATTGGATATCTACATAATTTTCATGTATGTATCCATCGATGGGCGCCGGCCACCACAGCGAGTGATACACACACGTACATACATGGTTTTCAACGCTGCCGAAACGATACAGGATTTCGGCAGCGTAAACTTATACTTACCTCGAAATCGCCATGTATCCACTGCTGCTATTCCCCAATGATCCACCTGCCACCTGAAAATAAAAGAAACAAAGAAAACTCATTATAATATTACAATAAAAATAAAATGCACAACTTTACTACTTACCTCGTGTGTATTTTCCATCAATGACATTTCATTCAGGAATGTATGCAGTGCTGAATGAAATAGCGTAGCCACTTCGAGTAACGATCGGTACCCACACATGATCGTAACGGGTATGTACTCGTTGCAAAAATCCACCACTTTTTGTGGCGTACCATATTGAGCGGGTGAAACTTTTTCGCATGATGTTAGGGGAAATCTGGGTTACTATGAATGTGTACCCTTATACGCATTTTTCACTTCTGAGAATGTTGGTGGAAATGAATATCTTTGCCCGTGCCGTATATTAATTTAATCGCAAAGACGAAATATAGCGTGGTCAAAATATCGAAACTAACCACTTTTTCACAGAACATTAAGGTGCCTATTATGAGTTTAATTCGATCTTCCATGGTGGTCGAACATGCTCAACGAAAAAAATTCTCATAATAAGGGCCTAAATTTCTTCCACCATTATTTTTTCACTACAACTGTCCACAATTGCCAGTTTATTTGCAATATCTCAGTATGCTAGATTTTTCACCGCAATGAGCTTTGTTATGTTAAATTCCTTTATGGGTGTCGCGGTACATCTGCCTGCACCTTTACATTGACAAGTGACAGTCGTCAGCGATGGGATGTGGCAGCACAGAGTTGCTGACCACGTCTGTAAAACCGCAAAGGTGGGTGATTTACGAGCTGATTGAGCACGGTGTCGATCAGCTGGTTATGCACCACGTAAGAACCAGCCGTGATGAGACCCCAAACTTAGTCTTTTCAGAGCAAATACGTGCACATACCGCTTACTGATACCCAAACTAAAACAAAAGTCAGGGGACCTCGCACCATTTCTTCCTTTTTTACACCAGGTTACCAACAAATAATACAGTTCGGGCTCCAACGAGTTACTACACTCACCAATATGTACTGTGTGCTGGGGTTGCAGGGAATTGTCATTCGTGACAAAGCTGCCAGAGAGGGAAAAATTGCCAAACAAAAAGCCAAAGCCAAACGTGTTTAAGTATGTGCAAGACCACAAACCACCCGACATACGGAATATACATCCGTGACAATTAATGCTTGACGACTAATCTTTCAGAATGACTGGCTTCAGCATCCAACGCAAAAAGGCGGAAACTCGGGGCGTCACGTTTACTATTCCGTGCCGCCTGTGCCAGAAGTCGCACAGTATTCGACTGTGCCCAATTTACCGGGGCTTGTCCAATGTGGAGCGACTAAGGGTGATCATCGACGCGCGGTACTGCACTAACTGCCTATCGCCTTTTCACCAGAGGAGGTCATGCCCCAGCGAAGATCGGTGCCACCGGTGCAATCAACAGCACCATACTTCGACACATACCGACGAGGCACCACCGACCGTCCACGACGACGACGATGACGCAAGCTCGGAGGGAGCACTTTCTATCCACGTCGCGGAGAAGACGTTAACATGGGCAGAGGAAGTAGCTGACGAAGAAGCTAATCGCAGGGAAGACGTCACCGCACTAACGTCCAGGGCTCCACCGGTTGCTTTGGAACATCGCCGCTTTCGACCGCGCCTTCACCATGAGAAGCCCTCAAATATTCCACGCGGGGATGGCGCGGAGACACGTCCTTTCCGCCCATCGCACCGTCCTTCCGGAGGGCGCCGTGCCGACGCGGAGCCACGTCCGCCCCGCTCGTCACGACGTACCGCTGGCAGGGCGGCCCCGTATCCAAAACATGCGCAATCAACAGCACAAAGCGAAGCGCTCGCGATACACGAGAGGACACCGTCTGGCTTCAGAACAGGGCGCCTTGGGGAGGCCCCTTTAACTATAACGCGCGCCTTCGTAGCTATTGCTCCAACGGCCTTGGTTCGAATCGCGGCGGGGGGTGAACTCCACATCGTGCGCGCCCTCATCGATCCGTGCACGCCGAACTCCATAATCGACGCGAACCTCGCAAAGGACCTCCGTTTGGAGCGCACCGGCACGCACTACCACACCAAGTGCACTCTCGTCCTTCGCGGAAAGTATGGGGTAGTCGGAGAAGTGACAACCCAGGCCACAGTAGTCGCTCGCTATTCGCGGCTTAGTCCGACAACGTCACTCGATCCGTCAGTATCAACGCCATTTCAATTTATGAAGCTGGCGGATCCGACATTCCACCGGTCCTCACCAGTCCGGCTTACACTAGGCGCCGACGTCTACGCCAACATTATGGTCAGTGGCGCACCTCCATCGACTGTGGGGGGGCTGCTGACACAAGCAACCATATTTGGCTTGGTGGTTTCGGGAGCCCACCAGCAATAAACCATACATAACTAAGTAAAGTGCACTAAAATTAACCCACGTCCATAGCTACTAATCGTTTCTTTTCACCCACAGGAACCGCAAACACGGACGCTGCACAGAGGCGACGAAACTAACATAGAAAATACATACATATGTACATAGTTTAAAATAACTGCTTACCTTTCCGGGTCTTGGCCGCTGAGCGCGTTTGATAAATTGCCTGCTGCAAGGGGGCCGGCATGTTTAGGCCACCGGCCTAAATATTAAGGCACACCCTAATGCGCAGAGCTTTTACTTTTACCTCGGTCGAACCGATAACCGTACCCCACCGGATAAGAGCGAGAGCTATTATTCGGCGGGGGATACACGTTAAATTATATTTTTTCTCGCGGTCACTTCTTTTACGAACGTACAGGAGATCGCCAGCAGCCAAGTTACCCAAGGTAAGCCATACTCGTCAAATTTCCAAATTTCCTTTCCACATAACTATTTTGATTTGATTAATTAATTCATTTTAAATTCAATTACTTTCACGTGTTATTACATTTTAAATTGCTTTAATAAACCTGTGTACTTTTGTTTGTTTACACGAACTAACGAGTTTTTTTTACTTTCTTCCACTCACCCCTTATTACGAGCGCTTATAACTTGGTAGTGTCCTACCAAGTAGCAAGCCGCCGTAACAATTGGTATGATAAATTTACATATATTTATGTGCGAAAAATAGACCAACACACAAACTGCTGTAGCCGAGGATGTCATGGCAGCGCCGTCGACATCGACCCGACGATGTGCCACGCAAATGGGTATCAGTCGACGGTCTTTACAGCGAATTTTGGCACAAGATTTGAAGATGTTTCCGTACAAAGTCCAGACGGTGCATCAGCTGTTAGCTGCTGACCGCCAATCGCGTCTAACATACGCTCAAGCCATACTTAATCACCACCAAGAGGAAGATGATTTTTCATCAAAAATAATCATGAGTGATGAGACCCATTTCCTTCTTAGCGGGTACGTAAATAAGCAAAATTTTCGCTTCTGGGGCACTGAAAATCCGCGTGTAACCCACGAAGAGCCATTACACCCGCTCAAAGTCACTCTATGGTGTGCTTTTTTCGCTGGAGGAATCATCGGACCTTTTTTCTTCGAAGACGTCGCGGTTACTGTGAATGGTGAGCGCTACAGAGCAATGATCAACGAGTTCTTTTTGCCGCAACTTGATTGAATTGGGATTGGAAAACATGTGGTTCCGACAAGACGGTGCAACAGCACAAACTGCACGTGCCACAACCGATATGCTGAAGGATGCATTTCCCGGGCGCCTAATCTCCCGTTTTGGCGATTTGATTTGACCGCTCCAGACATCTTTTTGTGGGGCTTTTTGAAGTCGCGGGCTTATGTCAACAAGCCTCAGACTCTTGCATCTCTTAAAGACAATATCCGCCAAGAATGTGAGGACCTATCGCCGGAAGTTTTGACCAAAGTGTTGGAAAATGCCATAAAAAGGGCTCAAATGACAATCAACCGTGGCGGCGGCCATTTACATGACATCATATTCTCGACATGATGTAAAAAAAATTAAAAGACCAAATAAAAATAATCCACAAGAAGAATCAAAGTTTTTCATTTTTTTTTACTTACAGTCACCTTGTATAACTAAACCCACCACCTTGGAAATTACAGTCGCGCTCAAAATATAAGCACCGACAAACATAAAAGCCCAGTAAGTTCCAAAAAGAAAGCAAAAAGACAAAAATTACATATAAATATCTATATGAATAAAAAAATATACAACTTAATTGTAAATGATATGTACTGATGTTATTACCCACCATGGCAATATCAATCGTCTTATTTTACTTTGATCTGCCTCCCTGGCATCATGTGCATCACTACATCGTTCGCGGACAAACATTGTAATAATTACATTGCTTTTCGAACGAACTCACGCTGTCAAACCAATACACTCGAATTTATAAATAAAGTGAGTCGCTTATACATACGGAAAGCGGCAAGTCATTTCCTTTGGCGACGAAGAAAAAAAAAAAAAACGGAGTTTCTTTTTACAACTGTATTTTACAGTTAGAGTGACTCATTTTTCTATATTTTTTTTATTGCAATTTTTTTTTGCGATGCGCCATGCTTGGAAGTGCAAATACTTCCACAAATGCAGCAGCAACCAGCAACAATGGTACCGGCATTGTGCTTAAAGCATCCAACGTGCCGGAATTTAATCCAAGCACCGAAACTTGGAGTATATGCAGCGAAAAGCTCGAAATTCACTTCAGTGAAATAAATTGCACTGACGATAATATCAAAAAGGCAATCCTTTTAAAATCTATCGGTTCGGAACCCTACAATTTGTTGCATAATTTATGCGCACCAGCTCTACCTGTGTCCAAAACGTTCAAAGATTTGTGTGGCATTTTGAACACACACTACACACCTCCAACTATCATTTTTAGTGAGCATAGAATTTTTCACCAATCTACAAAAAGTAAAGAGGAATCGATTTCAATGTAGTATGCTAGAGTAAAAAAGCTAGCATTAAACTGCAAATTTGGTGCACATTTAGAAGCGTTTGTGTTAAATCAATTTATAATAGGGTTGCCGGAGAAAATTTTTGAAAGATTGTGTGAAGAGGAGGAAAATCTAACCATTGAAACGGCTCTCAGAAAACCCCTGATAATGGAATCGAAATTACTGCATAAAAATAAAGATGCGGATCCCTCTAGTGCCAACTATGTCAAAAGATATACAAATACAAATACAACCAGGGCAGCGGAAAGAACGAGGGTGCTGAACGCAAACATTTGGGTAGTAAGGAGAAATCGAAGAGCAACAACAAACCATCAAGTGTTAACAAAGGGCCAAGGAAGACATGCTCACATTGCGGCTGGCGCAACCATGACACAAATTCCTGTAAATTCATGAGCAACAAATGTCATGCTTGTGAAAAAATAGGGCACTTAGCTTCAGTGTGCTACTCTAAACTAGATAAGTCGAATAAGACAATTAATTATTTATCAGATTCTGATGATCCTAATGATTTTGCAAATTTTTCTGTATATAGTATAGCCCGCAGTAGTTCAAGTGGTGTTTACTCCTTACCAGTTCAAATAGATGGTTTAAATATGAATGTGACGTGTGATACGGGGGCTCCGTGCACTTTGGTTCCCCTGACACTATTCCGAAGATTGCACCCTAAAACGGTACTAAGACCGTGCCTAACTCCATATGTAAACTATAGTGGGGATAAAATCGAAATATCCGGTGAGTACGATGCTTCAATAATGTATCAAGGTGTCACAAGAAAAGTTGTAGTTGTAGTTACACATACAACAAAACCACCGCTGCTGGGTCGAACATTCTTGAGGGCTTTTAATTTCGAGTTGTGTCAAGTAAATAAAATCAGTTCGGATACAAATTTTTCTATAATCACTAATAAAATCAAAAGTGAATTTTCCAAACTTTTTAGTGATGGCTTAGGCCTTTATAATCTTAATAAAATTTCTTTAAATGTGTGCAAAAATGCGAAACCGCTTTTTTGCAAGCCGCATCCAGTGCCGTTAGCATGGAAAGATAAAGTATAAAAACAGTTAAGAGATCTTATAGCAAAAAATTTTTTAGAGCCCGTAGATAATTCAAAGTGGGGAACTCCTTTAGTTCCTATTTTAATGGTGAATTGCGCATTTGCGGTGACTATAAAGTCACCATTAACAAGTTTTTAACAGATTGTAAATACCCTTTACCACGAATCGATGAAATTTTTGCGGGTTTGCAGGGAGGCAAGCTTTATACAAAGTTAGATTTATCCAATGCATACCAGTTAGAGCTAAGTGAAGAGTCACAACTATTATGTACATGGGGCACTCATATAGGTACCCTAAAAATGAAACGCATGCCTTTTGGAATCAAACCGGCGGCAGCCATATTCCAAAAAACAATGGAAAATCTACTTCGTGAAATTCCAGATTTTGTCGTGTACCAAGATGATATCACAGTCACTGGTAAAGATTTTCAGCAACATATTGTAAATTTAAAGCGTGTATTAAGTAAGCTAGAAGATGCAGGTTTGAAAGTGAATATAAGTAAATGCGAATTTTTTCAAAAGCAAATTAACTATTTAGGGTTCACTATAGATGATAACGGTTTAAAAAAGAATGATGAACGCATAGCTAAAAGGAATGATGAACGCATAGCTAGCGTATTAAATGCACCAACTCCCAATAAAATTTCAGAAGTTCGTGCTTTTCTGGGAATGGTAAATTATTATTCCAAATTCATCCCAAATTTCTCAAGCAAGATGTCACCGTTATATGAATTATTACAGAAGAACAAAAAGTTTGCTTGGTCGCGTAAATGCCAAGAAGCGTATGATCAAATAAAGAAAGATATAACTTCTGATCAACTGCTAACACATTTCAATCCAATATGTATTATTATTTCAACTACAGACGCATGTAGCAATGCAGTCGCAGGTGTACTTTCACATAAATTTCCAAACAATGAATACAAACCGATCGCATTTGTTTCAAGAGCATTGTCTAAGAGTGAATTGAACTACAGTACTCTTGAAAAGGAGTCTTTAGCGATAATTTTTTGTATTACGAAACTCAGACAATATCTCCTTGGCAATCATTTTGTTTTACGTACTGACCATAAACCGCTGTTGTAAATTTTTGGTGATAAGGGATTGCCAGTTATGGCAGCAGCTCGTATGCAACGATGGGCGTTTACTCTTTCAGGATTCAGTTATTCAATTGAATATGTAAAAGGCACGGCAAACACAGCTGATAGCTTATCTCGAATGCCACAGCAGGAAGCTGTTTTCACAAAGAAAACAGTTTTATAAATTTTGTCGAGGCAGAAAATTACTTAAATTTTGATTATACCACAATCGCCAAGGAGACAAGGCGAGACCTATACTTTCTAAATTGTGTTCGGCTATACAGAGCGGCACAGTAAACAATTTAAAAGGCGACGAACTTCGTCCGTCTCTAAGCAATAGCGGTCATACCTAAAAAAATAAGAAATCGTGTCCTCATGGAATTACATCGATCCCATTACGTCTGGTGGCCTAAAATCGATGAAAATATTGAGAATTTAAAAAAAAGTCCGGAAGCAAGTGCACTGATTCCGTGGAAACCCACCGAATCAGTATGGAGTCGCATCCATGTAGATTTTGCTGGACCCATGAAAAACCTTTATTTACTGATTATAATCGATTCACATTCAAAATGGGTAGAAATATTCCTGACTAAAGAAATAACGTCAAATTTCACTATTAACAAGCTCAGGGAAACATTTTGTAGGTACGGTTTAGTTGACACACTGGTGAGTGATAATGGTCGGCAATTTACTTCACTCGATTTCAAAAACTTTATGACAATCAACAACATACGACATATTTTCACTACACCTGGTCATCCAGCGACAAATGGTCAAGCAGAAAATTTCGTAAAATAGGTAAAAAAATGCATTCACGCACATTTAAAAGATAACACCAATTCAAACTTAGAGATAGTCATAAACAGGTTTCTGGCTGATTATAGAAATACCAAACATTGCAGCACAGGCGAAACACCTTCAAAATTATTTTTTAATCACGCTCTAAAAACGCGATTCAATTCTCTCAGACCACCTCTAACAAAATAAAAGATAATTAAAAGTCAGCAAGTTAATGTTCGAAACCATCACGGCAAGCGCAACTTTGAATTTGGCGAAGGTCAAAAGGTATTAATTCGGGACTACCGAGATCCAAATAAACAAAATTGGACACAAGCTACGATAAAAAATCAGTTAGGGCCAAGATCTTATTGTTGCATCGTGGCACATAATAACTGTGAAACAAAGAGGCATTTGGATCAAATAAGAGAGTTTTCGGGTAGTGATCCGGATAAGGCCGAAGAGCACGAAGCCACTGTTGAGACAAGAGCAAACTCGTCCTTGTCTGATATGGAACATGGAAGTAGACGGTAACTGCAGCAGCAAACAGTAATTCCGGTAACATGGTAGAAACACAAAACAATAGAGAATTGTGGCCTAGAAAATATGGCAAAGTTGTAAAATCATAGATATTCTATTTACATAAATAATTTGCCTGTATAGACAACAATCATATTTACTTTTAGTTCGAACAAACATTTAGCATATATACATTGTATTTTCATCAAAATGCATTTCATATGTACAAAC
This sequence comes from Sphenella marginata, assembly GCA_951509765.1. Lineage (NCBI taxonomy): Eukaryota > Metazoa > Arthropoda > Insecta > Diptera > Tephritidae > Sphenella > Sphenella marginata. Next base: position 54,717,654 of record OX608081.1, on the reverse strand, counting down.
ATATACCACACATAATTAAAACTTCTAATTTGGATTTATTTATTTATTTATTTTTTTTAATTTGGATTTAGTATGTATATATATATATATTGTATTTTCATCAAATGCATTTCATATGTACATATATCACACATAATTAAGACTTCAATTTTGTATTTAGTATGTATACACAAAATGTAAATTTTCTATTATACAACCGCTATATGCATTCTACTATCATACTTAAATTTCATTAACCTTAAGAAATTATTTTTGTACTATTATATTTAAACATCTTAGGTACACTATGATCTTAGGGGGAGCATGATATGTACTGATGTTACTACCCACCATGGCAATATCAATCGTCTTATTTTACTTTGATCTGCCTCCCTGGCATCATGTGTATCAATACATCGTTTGCGAACAAACATTGTACTAATTACATTGCTTTGCGAACGAACTCACGCTGTCAAACCAATACACTTGAATTTATAAATAAAGTGATTCGCTTATACATACGGAAACCGGCAAGTCGTTTCAGTAAACAAGGTCCATTTTCCGACTCTATTGTCAACGGACCCTAAGGTTACAAATCAATTATTAGAAGAGAACCCTCAAGGCATCCCTGCTGAAAGCACCTATTCAAAACAGAGAGCAAAATAAGAGCAAATATTTTTCAGCTGCATTACTTCCTATAGAGGGAAATACAGAATCGGTGCTGGAAGGGTGCAGTGAAATAACTCCCAAATGAAATAACTCCCATGAAATAACTCCCAATGAAATAAGTCCCAATAAAAATGAAATAATTCCCAACTTTAATAAATGAAATAACTCCCAAAGAAGGAAATGAAATAACTCCCAATATTTGGTAGTTATTTCACAATGAAACCACAAGTCCCCAAAAAAATGAAATAACTCCCAAATGAAATAAGTCCCAAAAAAATGAAATAACTCCCAAATGAAATAAGTCCCAAAAAAAATGAAATAAATCCCAAATCAAAATTTGAAATGGTATATTTTTACAACATAATCAGTTACAATGAAATTTGAAAAATACAGGAAGTTAATATGTACATAGATATGTGAATGTAACAATTACATGAAAACCTGAATAGTGTTGTCGACCTTTTGACGGCAAATCGGACAGTTAAAGTTTTCTAGTCCTTCAGAAATACTCTTAGCATGAAGCATTAGAACACAAGCGTTGCATATTTTTAAATGTTTGCACGGCATCAATAGTACATTGGGCTCAACCTCCAAACAAATTACGCACCCAAAAAGCGAATTAATGTCAGTGACATTAAGACGCATGACCAAAAACGAATTAAAGTCAGTGCCCTTAATTCGTTTAATATTTTGACTTTAGTTCGCTTTCGACATGCGAATTAATGTCATTGATTCAAAATTTGACTTAGGTCAGATCCTCAATTCGGGGCGTGATCGATGGTATTTATGTGCAGAACTCCTTTCCGCATTGGCGGCCTGCGGCCGCGCTTCAAAAAATAACCCTGGGCTACGCCATTCCAACTCCGGGTGGTTGCCATAGCCGTGGCTACCGCCACGGTGATGTCCTTCCGCGTGCCACGTTTCCCACTTTTTCACTTTTTTGGCTCAGCGTAATGTGCCATTACAACAACCACATGAAAATGACAGAAAATTGTGAACTTTAACTGGAAATAACTTTTGAACTGTTGAAAAAAATCTCATTTCAGATTCTAAATCTAGACATGGGTAATCGTTTACGTGGGGTACCGAGCGCTAATACACAACCAAAAATGTTGAGACGCGCTTTGGTCCCAGGAGCATGAATATAACTCCGCTGAACCAATATTTTTAGTAGTTTGCGAGATATTTGCAGTTAAAGTCATGTTCATGTGGTTATTGTAATCACATTACCCTGTGAGAAAAGAGTGGCACGCGGAAGGACATCACCGTGGCGGTAGCCACGGCTATGGCAACCACCCGGAGTTGGAATGGCGTAGCCCAGGGTTATTTTTTGAAGCGCGGCCGAAGGCCGCCAATGCGGAAAGGAGTTCTGCACATAAATACCATTGATCACGCCCCGAATTGAGGATCTGACCTAAGCCAATCTCAGATTCATTTTTTAAATCCCAGATTCTTGATATAATGATCATAAGTCGAAGGTGATAATGAAAAATGAAAATTTGGAATATAAAATAAATGTACTGACTTTAGTTCGCTTTCTTACTGCGAATGAATGTCAATGACGTTAGTTCGCTAAAAATATGCCCCAACAAAAATGAAATAACTCCCATTAAAAATGAAATAACTCCCAATGCCTGGATTACAAGCAATGAAGTAAGTCCCAAAAAATGAAATAACTCCCAATTTCCAAAAATTATGAAATAACTCCCAAAGATATTTTATTGGGGATTATTTCATTTGGGAGTTATTTCATTATGAAATAATTCCCAGTTAAAATTATGAAATAAGTCCCAATGAATTGGGAGCTATTTCATAATGAAATAAGTCCCAACTTGCATGGAAAATATTTGGGAGTTATTTCATTTTTTTGTTGGGAGTTATTTCATTTGGGAGTTATTTCACTGCACCTGCTGGAAGTGCACGAAAAAACACTTGATAGATTGGACACGGATCTAATCGGCATATGAAGCATTCTTCGAAGCATAATTCAGAGTTGTCTGAAAATTTCAAAAACTCGGCATATACAAAATATGAAAACTGCTTAGACCAGTACGAAGAGACTTAGGCTCTAATATGTGGTCAATTAAAACTTCGAACAAAAACACAAGAAACAAGTTCCGGTATATATCGTCGTCCTTCCGGGATATGATCTCAGCCGTGTACATAAACGAAGCTATCACAAGCACAAACAATATCACTTGCGAAATAAAACAAGAGGTGAAACAGTTCGTATTTAACGATGACAATTTCAACCTGGCTTAGGAACCGTTAAAAGCTAGATATGAAGATGAAAGAATTTTAGTCGATAAACAAATGACGACTTTATGAATTTACCAAAAATTCGAAAGAAACCAGTGAGAAATTTCTAAAATCACAGTCAACAGTTACAAACTGTCGGTTCGAACTACCCAAAACGTTCCCACTGAAAACTGTGATCCCATTCAGGTCAATATCTGTGCTGCCAAATTACTACAAAAATGTGCTCTCATTCCGAAAAAATGACCTCCACCCAGTCCGAAATCGCAGAACGGGTAGATAATTAAATATCAACGCTAAAGAAATCTAATCTTAATTTTTCAAGCTGATTATATCTTACGGAGTTTAAGGTAGGGCGCTGAAAATTGGTATAGAGCTAAATAATATCAAAACCATTCCCACTCATGGGTGTTAACGGAAAAGGGGGAGTGACACCTCCCGTACAAACTTAATTTTTCAAGCTAAATATCTCTAAAAGGATTTAAGGCTGGGACCTGGAAATTGGTACAGAGCTATATGATATCTAAACAATTTTTGCGCATAAAAGTGTGGATTATCGGAAAAGGGGGCGTGGCACCTGCCATATAATCTTAATTTTTCAAGCTGATGATATCTTAAGGAGTTTAAGGTAGGAAGCTGAAAATTGGTATAAATAATATCAAAACCATTCCCACGCATAAACGTGGGTGTTATCGGAAAAGGGGGCGTGGCACCTCCCATACAAACTGAATTTTTCAAGCTCTATAAAAGCGATTAAGGTTTTGACCTCAAAATTTATCAGGAGATTAAAGATATTAATAGCTCTATGTGGGGTGTTCCCGTGTAGGAAAACCATCGTCGCTATTTATTTACGCTCCGGGACAGAAAACTAAAAATTTTGTTTAGCGTGCAGCCTTGAACTAAATACTAAAATTAAATATTTTTAAAGTTATATACACAATACAGTAGTGGAAAATCGTTAATTTTCTATTAAAAATAATACAGGTGTAATAAAAATCTATTTTGGGCAGAACGAAGTTTGCCGGGTTAGCTAGTTTAACTTTAAAAGTCAAGCCGATACAAAAGAGCCATTAAGCGACCCTCTAACCGAGCTTCTTCAGAAAGTCAAGGATTGTGTTCGGATTCATGGGTTGTACGTCCTCATTCTCCGGCTTGTGGTATTCTAGAAACTTATGATTGCTATGGGGATGGAATAGTTTGGTCTGTCACAAAGTCGGCACAGAAAGTTTTTAATTGAATACTAAAACTTTCATTTAGTTTTTAACTGAACAGTGAAACTTACAATTAATATTTAAATAATACGACAGTAATACTTAATCGATAATGTTTCTATAGAAATATTGTAGCTGCTAGTAAAATCGATAAAAACTTAATTATAAAAAACCATGTAAGAAAATGGCTGTCTTCGGCTGCGCCGAAGGCTTTCATAAGTTCGCGTAACTTGTTTAAGTGTCCGATCCTTACTTACAATTGGTACAAACTCTTCGAAACTGTTCATTTAAAGATGCGTAGCCGACAACCCATTTATCGAAAAAAAATGTGTGTAGTCAAAATCAGACAGATCGGACCTACGTAATATATGTATGTAAGTTTTTGATTACCGATTAAGTATTACTATCGCGATATAAGCGATAGGTTTAATACTCGCAATTGTTCGATAATCGCTAACTGCTAAGTAGTCGTTTGTTCGACATTAACAATAGAGGGACTGAATTTCTCTTCGGTTCCGATGCCAGAAAAACTACGAATGTTTTCATTATTTTTGCGTAGCACTTTGTATTATTTTAAATTTAGTTTATTCGTTTTATATTTGTAGGAATTTGCGACAGGAACATTGTATTGGTATTGAAACATCTTACAAGAGCCATTTAAACCGCTCAATTAATCCTCAAGAAATAGAAGCCCTGCAATCAGTTCTCGAGGTGATAAGATGCGTGGCCAACTATGATGAAATATCGCGTGTAGCAATTTGTGAAAATCCAAATTGGGCGGCATTGCAAATTCTTCTAGGTAAGTTTAAGTTATTCACGCCAATCAAATAGATTAGTATGTACTTTAATTAACTCTTCTGCTATGCTGGTAAGTTTACTTTAATTTATCTCAGAATTCATACCAACATTTTTCCTTCAGTGGAATATCTAATATATATATATATATATATATATATATATATGGCGCGATATACAACAGTTATATCATCAACCTCCTAGGAGATTTTTGCGCCGAGCTTCTCTTCCAATTTGTGGTGTGCCGCTTCGAAATTTTTCCTACAAATTGGCGGGACCTACCGTTTTTGCCGACTCCGAACGGCATCTACAAACCAGATGAATTTTTGCTGAGAAGCCTTTTATGGCAGAAATACACTCGGAGAGTTTGCCAAACCACTGCCTAGGGGCGACCCCGTTTTGAAAAAACTTTTTCAAACCACTTTTTGATGTAACCTGTACCAGGGCTCGAACCCGGACCTTCGGTGTGGTAGGCCGACAACACTACCTCCACACCGCCATGGAATATCTAATATGTATATAAAAAATTCAATTCCATTTTCCTTTGACGCAAATGGACTCAGAAACGGCTAAAGCGAAATTTACAGGATATGTTTAGAATTGATCAAGGATGGTTCGTCGAGAGGTTCCAGGAATGTACCTGTAGATGGCGCTGTGCACTGATCGGTTAAACTAAAAAAAATCGTTTTTTCATGCTTCTTCTTCTTATTGACAAAGTCACATGCTTTAGGCGAGATGTTCTCCAAAGCATGACTAAATAATTTATATGGTTGGAGCATATGACATATGGTCTTCTTTTTCCTCATCCTGATTATGTCAAACTATCACTTCTTTCTTTTTTGTTTACATTCTTTGTTGCACTTCTTGGAAAAGCTACTGAGTTCGCTTGCGTAGTTTATTGGTTTTTAATAAAAATTCACTATAATTTGATATTTTATGAGTTCTTCGTGATAATATTTTAGCAAAGTGTGTGATTTGTGAGTGTAATGTATGTAAAAAGCTTATAAGAAAGTCTGAACGTTTTTGCGCGTTTGTCTCACACGTGCCTTATGACATAACGATAAAACGACGTCAAACGGTAATTTCGCGTTGTTGGGCTCTGGCTACAACCTATATTGTAATGAATCTGTATGAAATTTTCACAGTATATTAGGCGGTATATATTTTTGGAAAAGTGGGCCGTGCCACGCTCCCGTGCTATATAAAACTTCAATTCTTTAGAACTCTGACCACATCTGATCTAAATTAATGATTTTTGGATATGTGTGTCCTTTGGTCAAGGTTTATATAATTATGGAAAAGTGGGGCAGTGCCAAAATTTTTGTGTTTGTTTGTACTTCAATAATATCCACAAGCTATATAAAATTTCAATTTGTCATAACTCCATTTGGTCTAAATTAATGATTTTTCGATATGTGTTTTCTTTGATCAAGATTTATATAATTTTGGAAAAGTGGGCGGTGCCACGAACAAATTTTTTGTGTTTTGTTTGTACTTCAATAATGTCCAAAGTTTATGGTCGATCTATTTTAAACTTTTACGTATTGGGAAAAGCGTTGTTAGGTATGACAAAGGCTATATGTGTATGTAAGGCTATATAAAATTTCAAATAGTCATAACAGGAACATATTTGCTCTAAATTAATGATTTTTGGATATGTGTGTCTTTGGTCAAGATTTACATATTTTGGAAAAGTGGGCGGTGCCCCGACCAAATTTTTTGTGTTTTGTTTGTACTTCAATAATGTCCAAAGTTTATGGTCGATCTCTTTTAAACTTTCCAGATTGGTTCAGAAAATTGTTATGTACGATTTGAGCTATATTAATTTTTGCAAAAGTGGGCGGTTCCACGCCCCCAGGCTATATAAAATTTAGCTCTGAACATATTTGATCTAAATTAATGATTTTTGGGCTTTGCCACGCCCACATTTTTTGTGTTTTGTTTGTGCTTCAATTATGTCCAAAGGTTATGGTCGATCTCTTTTAAACTTTCCCAATAACTCCGCCCTCTAGTCTGAAGCATGAATGTGCAATTATTCTTAGCTTGAGTTGATAAGTTCAGTGTATTAACCATTGAAGGCTCTAGTTGTTTTTTATTTCAAATTGCGTTTAAAATTATGTCTCATAAGTACTGTAAGTGAGATATTCCTAATAAAGTGACTTTGACTAATTCTTTTGCTGTAAGTTTTCTATTGAAAACATTTGTGAGAAACATTTAATTAAAATATAAACACTATAATTAAATGTTAATGCAAAAAAAATACCGTGTATTTGTAGTCTAAAAGTAAATCGTGAGCAACCAAAAGTTCAGTGCAGTGGGTGTCAAGAGTTTTTTCACCTTGAATGTGTTGGTTTGCTGCAGAGTGACTTAGACTTTCTGATTACTTCTGAAAGGCCGTTTTTCTGTAAATCATGCTCGGCTGAGCGACGCTCATCTATTCGACAACAAACTCTGTCCGCTCCCACAACCGAGTCTAACAATAACAATAATCTTGTCGAATATAGTAATATGCAGAACAACAAACAACAATCAAACACACTGTTTGCTAGCGAAATCGCTGCGCTTCGCTTAGAAAATAAAAACATTAGCTCAAGTTTAAGTGAACTGTATAGTGAAAAAAAAAAATTTGTTGCAGAAAACCGACGTTCTTCTGACTGAAGTTCGTTCTCTACGCTCTAAATTGGACGCTAAAGACTCTGAACTCTCAAAATTATCTGATGAGGTTAAAAACCTTTGTTGTGTTGTTACTAATTTGACAAACAAACTGCTCTTAGGTAATTCAAGTGAAATTGAATTTGTCTCTGCAAATGATGAGAATGCTAAAACAACATCCAATAAAGTAAATAAACTTACTGGAAAACCGTTTGCCGATGCGAAAAATAAAAACAAAACTGCTTTGCATTCTCCCTTTTCTCATGCTGTTGCTGAGAAATCATCTGTCAACTCTCGTGCTGCGCTTAACTCAACATCAACACCCTCAGCAATAAATAACAATACTTATAATTCTAATGTCAACTCAAAAGAGATAGAGAATGATGTTGCTGTAATTAACACAACTGCAGCTAACAATGTAGTCTCTTTTGCCGCTGTCGCTAAGTCTGCGGCTGCTGCTGCAGCAAAAACAACAGAGATCAGTGTGAGCAAAGTAACCCAGCGCGAAAATGTTGTCAAACTGACTCGTAAAAAGCAGAGTAAGCCAATTGTAATTGGTAGCAACATAAATAAGGAATTGAAAGTAGTTCCTGTTTTTAAGTATTTTCATGTGTCCTCATTTTCGCCGAGTGTAAAGGAAGCTGACTTGTTAATGTACGTGTCTACTCATACTAAAATCGAAACTGACCTAGTGATGTGTCATACTCTCGTTAAAAAGAATATTTCCCTAAGTGAAGTTCGCAGAGTTAGCTTCAAATTAGGCGTTTCCGAATGTTAATCTGAAAAGGTGCTTAATCCAACGTTGTGGCCTGAATACGTGAAAATTCGTCCCTTTCGTTTTTTTCCCCACGAAAGTCCATCACCTCATCAGCAATAACTAACGCCGTTGTCGATAGTCCTAAAAAGCTAAGAATCTATTTTCAAAATGTTTCCGGTGTGAGAACTAAGTCTAAACAGCTTTTTGCGTTTAGCTCACATTCGGACTATGACATCTTTGTGCTTATTGAGACGTGGTTGAATGAAAGCTTTTATGACAGTGAATATTTTGATCCTAATATCTTTAATGTCTTTCGCAAAGACCGTGACTATCTGAAAACTGGTCTCAGTAGAGGTGGTGGTGTCTTGATAGCAGTTTATCGTAAATATCGCTCGTCGCTTGTACAACTGAGGAACGATGATACAATGTTGGATCAGTTATGCGTGCTGGTAAAGGGCCTTAACGATATTTCTATTTGCGCATCCTACATTCCTCCGACAAGCAGTGATATATTATATAAGGCTCACGTAGATAATATTATAGCTTTAGCATCTGTTACTGATAATATCTGTATTCTGGGTGACTTCAATTTCGGTAATATTGAGTGGTCTAATATTGATGGTAGCAATGCGCTTTTTCCTAACAATATTAATAGCACATCTGAATCATATTTGATTGATAATCTGCTCAGTTGTGGTTTTTCTCAGATCAATACGTTCCTAAATAGTCTGTCTCGTATTTTGGATCTTATTTTTGTTAGGGACAATGTACATTTCTCCCTGTTGGACTGCCTTGACCCTTTTTCTACTCCGAGTATACATCATATACCACTAATACTTAACCTTGAATTTTGTAATTATAATGCGTTATGCGCCGATAATGAATCTTTAAATTATCGGTTTAAAAGTATGGATGCTGTGATGGTCAATTTTGAAATTGACTCAGTAGATTGGAACTCAATATTTTCCAATGTTGAAGCTGATGACTGCTATGAAATTTTTAAACAAATGATAGGTGAAATATGTAATAAGCATATCCCTTTAGTAAAAAAAACTAGATACAAAATACCGTGGCATACTAAGGAGCTATCTAAGCTTAAAAATTTAAGAAATAAGTATTTCAAAAAGTTAAAATTTCAAAGTCTGTTTCTCATAAAGACAAATATCTGTACTTTTCAAAGAAATTTAAGTCTCTAGACAGGGTTTTAAAGCGTAATTATATTCTTAAGTTTGAGTCGGACATAAAACTAAATCCCAAAGCATTTTGGCGATATGTAACAGCCAGAAAAACCTGTTCCAGTATTCCTTCGGATGTATATCTCAATGAGACTCAAGCTCACTCTTCTGCTGAAGCAGCTAATCTCTTTGCTGATTTTTTTAGCTCAAATTTTGATGCTGTCACGGATGTAGATCATGAGGATCATATGACCGTTAATACCTCAACAAATTTTGGATCCCTAACCTTAAAGCATACCGATGTCATCGAAGGAATTCTACAACTTAAAACATCTACAAACACTGATGTTGACGGATTCTCGTCTTATCTGATCAAAAACTGCTCTGCATTCGTTTCTCCTTTGTTGGTCTTGTTTAATAAATCACTTGAACAAGCGGAATTCATTGATGCCTGGAAAGTAAGTCTTTAAAAGTGGTAATAAAAACAATGTCGCCAATTATCGACCAATATCTAAACTGTCTTCAATTTCAAAACTGTTTGAAATTATAGTTAAAAATAAAATTTACTTCGCAGTAAAACGTTTGATTGCCATTGATCAACATGGTTTCGTAAAAGGTAGATCAACTGTCTCCAATCTCGCAGCCTTCTCTGAATACTGTATCTCTGCATTTCAGAATCGGTCTCAAGTTGGTACTGTATACACAGATTTCTCCATAGCATTTGATAAAGTAAATCACTCTATTCTTATTTCGAAATTGAGAGTTTTGGGATTCCATTCCACTCTTTTAAAATGGATTGGGTCCTACATATCTATCGACTCGCAAATGTACTGTGAAAGTGGATGGAGTTTCGTCTAAAACCTTTTTTGCAACGTCAGGTGTCCCGCAAGGAAGCATTTTGGGTCCACTTCTCTTTTTAATCTTTATTAACGATATATCAAGTTGCTTCAAGCATGCGAATTTTCTTTTATATGCTGACGATCTTAAAGTATACTCGGCTATTACGAGCAGTGCTGATGTTGAAAATATTCAATCTGATTTGGATAATGTTGCAGTATGGTGTCAAAGGAATAAGTTACCTTTGAACATAAATAAGTGCTCACATGTAACCTTCTCTAAGTCCCGTTGTCCCTTGCGTACTTCATATAAAATAGGCGGATCTCAGTTAGCCACCCGTAGTGAAATTATCGATCTCGGTGTAGTTTTCGACTCTAATTTTACTTTTCAAAGCCATTTAAACTATATAATCGCAAAGGCTTATGCGGCACTTGCTTTCATTAGACGTTTCAGCTCCGATTTCTCTGACCCGTATACTTTGAAATTATTATATACGTCGCTTGTGCGGTCTAAGCTGGAATATGCGGTTTTTATTTAGAGACCTTACTATGAATGTCATATTGCTAGACTTGAGAGAGTACAAAAGGTTTTCGTCCGCTACGCGCTGAGGTCCTTGCACTTCCCTCGTATAGAAGTCGATGTATGCTTATTAATTTAAAGTCCCTGGATGGTAGGAGGGCGATTTTGTCCCTGACCTTTGTCTTTGAATTAATAAATGGTGTGATAGACTCCCCATTTCTACTTGGTAAAATTAGCTTCAATATTCCACAGAGGATTTTGAGGAGTCATGGGATTTTCTGGTTGGACATGGTTCGACATGGTTTCCGAAATCGGGTGAGGTCCACGCCCAATTTTATACGAAAGATTTTGAAAAGGATCATGGATATATTGAATATGCAATAACTTTACTTACACTGCATGTAAATCATTTCTATTTCACCTCTTAAGTGTTCGCGGGCAAAGAAAGTCGAATGCAAAAAAATTTCAAAAATGGGCGTGGCCCCGCCCCCACAAAACTTTTCATGCCATAACTCCGGTAAAAATTTATTTATTGAAACGATATTTGGAGAAAGTGTTCAACGTATAAAGCTAACTCTTTGCTGTAAAAATAAACAAAATTGGTTAACGGACACGCCCACTTTTTGAACACAGTTCTGAAAAATTTCTTTGTAAAATGAAAATCGCGATATTTCCATAATTGCATAAGTTATGTAAATAAGATTTTGCACACATAATAAGCTTTTTAAGCAAAACTAAACTGTAAAAAAATGTTGTGGATTTTGTTGTAGTAGGCGTGGCGCCGCCCCCTTTTCAGCAAAAAAGGTCTGTTATTTTCAAAAGCGATTGCTTGAAATTTCAAAAAGGTATTTTCATGAAAGCTAGTGAGATGCTTCCCAATATTATATAGTATACTCCTGCCAAAAATTACGCAAATCGAATAACAAACAAACAAGATTTACGGGCAAGTAGTTAACACCCTACTGCCTTTTTTTATTAATTTTTTTTATTTTCATACCTTTTATGAACTTGAGGAAAGCTATTTATATTTTACTAGCTGGTGCCCGCGACTTCGTATGCGTATAATTTATTTATTTATTTGAAGATATATAATTGAAAATTTTTTAGATATTTAAATTAAGCGCATCGCATATAACAGAACCCATTGGCACCATTCGTTTGATACCCATATTGTACTAACACATTTTTTTGCAAATATTCGTCGATAACTTCAAGATATCTCAATTGACACCTCGCATATTACAGCACTCATTGACACCTTTCGTTTGACATCCATATTGTACTAAGACATTTTTGGTCACCCCTGGTCCACATATTGGGCGATAACTCCAAAACCGGTTGAGATATCGAAAAAAGTAATATCTTAAATTTTAAGTTGAGTATCTAGCAATCCAACGAAAAAAGTTTCATTCATTTCCATTCAGTACTTTCAGAGTGATACGGCCACAAACATACGGACAGACACACAAAAATTAAAAAAATGGTTGATTTGGATTGTACAAACATCGACCTGTTACAATTTTATTATATGTAGAGATTATTTAGTGATCATTTAATTTACCTCTCACAACAGAAGTTTTTTTTTTAATCGAAAACAATCAGTTGCCTTTATAACAACTTTTCAGGTATTAAAATAGACCTGAGTAAATTAGGATACCAAAACAGATCACACTACGCTTAGACTTCCTTACTAGTTATTTTTAGTTTTGTTTGAGCAGTGACCCCTTTCTATTGTTTTTTAATTGATATTAGAGAAAGTTTGCAAGTTTGGGGTCGGGGGTTCAAACCCCTCCCGAAATTTCAGAAAATTAAAAATTAAATGTGTGTGCTAGACGGATTACTCTAATCACTTTTAAACCCCCTGTTAAGAAATTACCATTAATAGCAATAATGAAAATATGAAAGAATAAAATTAAATAATATTTCACACTGAGATAAGTTATTGGTAGTCCCTAATCAATTATCGAGTCTGAGAGATTAAAGTCTGAGAGGTCACAACTAAACTCCTACAACGGTTCACTCATTTGGCGCTTTAAGAAATTCGCGCAAAACTATCAGACTTGTTCTGCATAAGATCAACTTAGCACCTCAACTACATAGCATGTTAACAATAGCAAGAGTCTGTTGAAATTCAAATTAACTGCTTTTCGAGTTATGAATACAGCTGGCAAAAATCGTAATAATGAGTGTCTCTCGTTATTGTAGTCACGGTTGCAATAAGCTTAACCAAAAAAATTACCAAGTTAAAAAAAATTACCAAAAATTACCAAGCAGTACACAACGCAGTCGTATTGAATTATCAAAGAAAGTAACAATTAAATTGTACTTATACTTGTCAGGAGATAAAAGTTTAAAAGTAAAAGCCCGGTATGCTGTTAAAAGGAAAATGCTCAAGAAATATTTTCAATTATTTCTTGACCATGAAATTGTCATGAATAGCCAAGAAATTTTGACGTTCCGTTTTGCATGTTGAATAATTGCAATTTGCCGCTTTTTAAATGAACTTCAAGGTTATTTTATTATATTTCTTGTTTTTATATTTCCGAAACTTCAGTTTTTCTTCAAGAAATAAAGCGACAACTATTTATTTCTTGTCAAAGCCAGATTTGCGCAGGTCGCAAGTCGTAGAAAAGTAGAAGAGATTCTGACACAAGAAATTTTTCTTAAGCGTTTCATAAGTGTCATTTTATATAGAGTTTTTGGATTTCTTTTCAACAGCGTAAAGCCCTAAAAAAGAAAAATGTTTTCCAATCCCAAAGGAGGAACGACCAAGCACGTTCATTGATGCATTAAATAATTGTTCCGTGTCTTTTTTCCCTATGGTACATCGATATATAATAATTGCTGCAACGCTTCCGGTTTCCGTTGCTCCTTCCGTACGGTCCGTATTGTGTAAATCTAAAATGAAATGAGTTTTTCAACCTCTTTTTTTTTTATTTTTCGGCGTTTATCTTATAACTATTTCAACAACTATTTATATACGGTTTTGTTGGTATCGAATAGGTGAATGCATTTTCCATTTTAAAAAATAAGACAACATAAAACGATATGCTACTCGTCTAAAAATTAACATTAATAAATTTGGGGCTTTGTATTTTATATCCAAAGAAATAGAAAAATGACTACGTCAGCCGGTTCTGAGCTACGCTTGGCCGATATTAAGGTCCATGGTTGTTTTATACTGGAAAGGTTTTCCGCCATCCCTTGTCAATTTTTGTTTTTTTTACAAACCGGTTTCCGCCATCTTCAGTGTCATTTTTCGGATTACGAAAGTTTTAGTATAAATCTAGCATGCACCCTGTCGGAAGAACAGCAAATCAAAATATCTCAGTCCATGGTTGTAGATAGTGATCCCATAGCCCTGCCTATAAAACATAATGGATTAAGTTGCAGGCGTGCCAGAACACCGCACTCAGAACTGCTAACCGATGTCTGCTTATGTCACCGGAACACCATGTAGATAGTGCTCGGTGGAAGGGCACATCTTGGCTAGCATTATGATGAAAACTGGCATCCCCTAATATTTAAAGGGCGAACGAGTCTGTCAGATCTAGCTCGGTGCATGCCGTTATCGTTCAAGCAAAAACAAGCTTTACCTGTTTCCTAAGATGAATGCCCACTTCCAAGGCAGAAAGAGTCACAATGCCCCAACTTCTGTTTGGATACTGTAACAGATAAAACTGTCATATATCCAGACTGAACCGTGGCATGCAGAATGTGTCCCTCCCGGCACCAGCCACCTGCTCCACAGAAAGGAAAGTGACGACTAGACAGATCGAAGCAGCGCTATAACAAACACGTCATCATATGAATTTCATAATCTTTGGTTAATTATTTCGTATATGTCACTACGTTAACAGATCATTTACAATACCTAATTATATATTTTTCTGTTAAAGGGTTGCTAAGTTGTCCAGTACCCCTTGTACTGAAAGGAAACATTTTGAAAACATTGGCGGCTCTGGGAAGATCTAAGGAAACAGCGACCGTCCTCTGGAACATAATGGAATCAGCTCAAATTATTCCAACACTTGCTACTCAAGGATCCCACTGTAAGTATTGCCAAACAAACCTTTTTCTTACGTTTTCCTTTATTTTTCAAATGTACATACGTGCTTTGTTCATATTAAAGATCGGTAATTTCACGAATGCCGCTATTTGAACATTCGCGAATGCGAACTGTCATTTTTTTCTTCAAATATGTCGATAATTGTCTAGAGCTATGCAGTATGGTTTGAAGGTTCGCTTGCATTTGGTTTGATGGTTCCTTTCTTTTTTTAAATGTTTATCTAACCGCCTGAGCAATTTTGAACGTCCAACATAGATCGCCAGTCATTTCTTCGTTGCGTCATTTGGCACCGCAGTCTCCACTTTGTCCTTCCATCCGAAGGGTGGTCTTTCTTTTCCTCTGCTTCCACCGGCGGGTGCCGATAAGAATACCTCCTCCTCATTAAATCTTGCGTGGTTGTTTGCATTCAATATTAAAAAAATAAAAAATTTAAATACTGTAATATTGACCCATAAAGTTGGAAAATAATTGAAAAGTAAGTCTCGGTCACCCACGAATTTGCGCATAATCTTACTTACCAAGAGCATAAATTTCCAAAATATCGAACACTAACCACAAAAAGTCACTTAACATACATTGGCGACACCTGTTGTGTATTAAATATTCTGGTTGGTATACGCCCTAAAATACCTTTCATTTGATACCCATATTGCCATATGTTTAAAAAAAAATCGGAAAGGTGGCAACCCTGTAAGTTTCCATTAGTGGCAACATTCAAGTAGAAAATCTAAGAAGGAAGCATATTATCCATCTACCAAATTTCATCGAAATCGGTTTAGCGTTCCCCGTAGGGTTGCCAGATAGGGGTTTTTGGCCCCTAAATTCAGGGGTTTGTGATCCAGTGCTGGGGTCTGGGGCTTACCTCAAAAATTCTGGGGTTTGGAAAATTTTCAGTGGTTAACCATCGAGTTCATACATTTTTTCTTTTCTTCATTTCATTTAGTGATTAGAGATTTTGTTTTATGGTTTTCAAACACACTCACGCATAAATATTGACCGTCTAACAGGTACTCACTCACGCATGACCGTGCAATAGGTACTTTTTGTGCTGTGTGTGTTTTTTGTTCTCGACATCTCTATCTGCTGTGCTATGCAAATTATTTACAATCGTTGTTTGTTCGCGCGGTGTTTTTCGTTCTCTACATATACTAGTATAAAACTATGTAAGTTTTTGTAAAATTTGAGAAAACATAAAATTGAATTACGTTTTTATCTAGTACATTGCAATAATTATGGAGGGTGCTTTCAAAAAGCCGTACATGTGTTCTTTTAATGAGAAGTGGTTATCGCATCCGAAAAAAGGTTATACCGAAGAATTGCAATCTGCAATAGCGGAGTTGTCGATGGTTTATCATGCTGTTAGGGACACGATATCGAGTGCAAAGTATCGATTCTGTACTCATTTAAAGTATCGCTGTAAATGTATCGGGTATCCGATAGTATAGAAACAAAAAGACTCGATAGTCAAAATATCGATGCTTAATTTACATGAAAAACAAGCAGTTCAATAACCCAATGGAGAAGTTGTACCTTAACATTGGCATCTTAATTTCCAATTGGAAGTTGGGGCTCTATCTCGCATTAACGATATCCTAACCATGAAAATAATCATTTATATGTACATAAATATTTATTTATAACTTGTAATTTTTATTTATGATTCATCATAACCTTATTCATAAGGTTATACAAATGAATATGTACAATAAGTTTCAGTTTGCAATCTTAAAACACTAGGCACATATAGTTTTTTGTATTAGGCGGCTCCGTGAAATTATTTCCCATAATTTTGTCAAATATATGTATGCATAGGCCGAAATTAAATACGAAAAATGTAAACTATATTTTTAAAATATATGCAAAATTCCGTGATACAATTTTCTGATTTCTAGCGGTTTTTTAAGAAAGAAAATGCACAATCCCAAAAAAAATTGCAAAATGTATTACGGCCTTAAGACTAACACCTTTGTGTACTAGGCAGTTTAAAAAACTGCATACTCCAAACAAAATTGACTGTAAATATTTGGTTCTGAGACAACCAGCAGAGCGGCATTTTTGCTCTATTAGTTCCACATTTATTTCGAAAATTCGATACGATACCGGGTTCTAGATACTCGATACCGAAAAGTATCGTTATGAATGCATCGAGTACAAAATATCGGTATCGAAGGGCAAAAGTATCGATATGGTATCGTATCGTATCGAAATTCGTGTCCCTACATGCTGTAATGCATCAACATAGTTACAATAGCACAGACTGCGGTATTAAAATAAATTGTAAGATTTTTCGCGACAGTGCACTGTCTACATCTGTTCACTGCGGACGAACAAAGGCGACTACTCTTGTAGTCAACGTACTTTTTCCTAAATCCATCCAATTGGTGCTGAATGATATAAAGAACTCTCAAACCCCAGTTTATTTTTCAATTTCATCAGATGCTTCGAATCGTGGATACAAAAAATTTTTCCCTATTGTTATAAGCTACTTTCTTTCAGAATTGCGTAGATATGTATATTAAAGCATTAATACAACTGGTTGTACGACTTTGCTTGATTTACGAAATAAAGAGATTGAATTGGACTACGAAGAAGATTGGTTAATTAATAGTGGAGTTACATGGCGATCCTGCCGAATTATTTACATACACAGAATAAATTAATATAAATAAAAAAAAAAAAAAAAAAAAGAAGCAAAAAACTGGTAACCAAAATAAAATCAGTATTTGGAGTGAAAAAAAGGGGAAAAGGCGGTGTAGTGTTCTAAAACTAAAAAAAAAATAAAAAAAAAAAACCATATAATTTCCCAATCTGAAAAGCGTGGATTTCACTTATACATATGTATGTTCATTAAACGAGTCGGTTCTACAGAACACAACTGTACCCAAAATATTTAGATTCGGGCCCCTATTATGATAAAAATTCGATCTTCGACTGTGATCGAAAAAGTTGATCGAACGAATTTTCATTTGGTATTACCACAGCCATTCGACAAGAACTGGCGTCATTGTGAATTTCGATGTTTTTATCTGTTCACAATAACACATTTCTGTCAAGTGTTATTAAGTAATAAAAATGTTAATACTTTCCATCCAACGTCAAGTGTAAATACACGTCCAAAAATCTAGGTAGAGGTATCAATAGACGCGTCTTCACCTCCGTAACAATAATCTGGAGGGGGAAATCCGATCGTGGATCGGGCCCCGAATTGGGGATCTGACCCGGGTCAATTTTCGGTTTTTCACTAATAACTTTTCACAGAAACAAAATATTGCTTTTCCCCTTCGGATTATTGTTACGGAGGTCAAGACGCGTCTTTTGATACCTCTACCTAGATTTTTGGACGTGTATTAAAAATAATAAAAGAGTAGACTGCAAACAATAAAGCTCCAAATACTGTAGAAAGAATAAATGGCTAAATTAACATCGAATGTTTAACTTAAATACAAATGTCAAAATAAGTAAAGTAACATCAAAATACCAATGGGAACGGATATTCAGAAGACAACAAAGATGCGGAGAGAAGCGGAACACTAAAATAATAATATTTTGTCATAGATTTATTCTTACATATTTTTGTTTTGATTACACATACTCTTTCTTCACACTTCAGTAAAGGAATATATAATATAATAACAACATATGTAAGTAGGTAGAGGTACATACATATGTACATTTATACTTTTTTTTCTCTGTCAAGTATTTTTCTAAACAAAACACCTACATTGCACTGTTATAAATGCTTCATATCTATCCATGGCACAATTTCAAGAAGAACAATTTAATGATTTGCGCAATGAATTTATAAAGGTAACAAAGAGAATTTTACAGACTCGTCCAGTTTCGACAAACAAAGCTAAAGTTAGAGAATATACAACCTTGCTTGCTGATAACTTTAATTCTGTTCTGTCTTACGCCAATACTCATTACAATAATTTATCAGTTGAGAAAAAAGAGACATTATCACAGAAAATCGCCCATTGCCAAAATCTACTTACTAAGCGTTTTGGAAAATTGAATTATAAATACGAGCTTCTGCAGCAATCACGTGTGTTTTCACTCATAAAAATTGATGTTTTGTCGGATAGTGACACAGATGAGGAATTTTTAGATGCAAAATCGAGTACAAGTCGTGCATTTAAGCGTAGCGCTTCACTTTCAAATTTAACAGATAGGTTGGAAGTTCCAGCAGTGGTTATAAATCAGTACTCATTCAGCAGCACGCCTAATATAGATTTGATTTATACATTTAAAACCAGTAGTACCCCTTCTCCCAGACTAGAAACCGAAATGGCAACGTTAGAACAAAAAAAGACCTTCATAACCATATGCGCAAATATCATACGCGAAAATTATAATGGTGACCCTTTGTCTTTAGAGTCCTTTATCGATAAAATTGAGTTAATAGAAGAGATAACTGATGGAAATCTTACACCCACATTTGTATCTTTCATTAAGTCTAAACTTCAAGGTAAGGCTCGAGAAGCTTTACCAACAAACATTGATTGCGTTGATGACATAAAACGTGCGCTTCGTGCCAGAATAAAACCAGACAACTCCAAAGTCGTGGCTGGCAAGATTGCATCACTACAAGTGAGAAACAATAATTATGCCGAGTTTGCGAAACAAGCGGAAGAGTTAGCTGACTCCTTAGAGAGGTCTCTCATAATAGAGGGAATGACTCAAGCAAAGGCACATGAGACAGCGGTGGAACAAACGGTCAATCTGTGTAGACTTAATGCAAAAACAGACTTAGTTAAGTCGATAATTGCTTCAACGTCATTTACAGATGCAAAAGATGTAGTTGCAAAGTTGATTGTTGAGCAGACAAACGAAAACAATGACCGACAAGTTTTAGCTTTCCGCGCAGGCGCAAATAGATTTTCCGGCAACTTATTTCATAATAGTCAACGAGGTAATGCACAACAAAATCACTATGGTTCGCGCACCTTTAGGAATGGAAACCAACCCACCAGTTATAGAAACAATTTTAATGGTATTAGAAACCAAAGTTATAACCACTTTAATAACAGACGCTATAACAATAGGTCTAATAGCAGAAATAATAACAGACCTAACAATAACGCGCGTAACAGCAGCTCCACGGGCAGTCATGAAAATCGGAATGTGCGGGTTTTAAACGCGGATGCCCCTCAGCGTCGTACGCTGGGGGAGGAAAACTAAGCTCACAAAGTGTAGCAAAACCAATATACTGCTTAAGCCTAAATTTTTCCGATTTTGTGGAAGTTGGATGTACCGAGGCAGACAAAATATGCACATTTTTATTAGATACCCAAGCAGATATTTCTGTGATTAAAATTTCATGTTTAAGTAAAAATGCAAAAATAAATGAACGTAACAAAGTAAAAATTACAGGCATTACATCCAGTACTATTACCTCTTTCGGATCAATTCTTACAGATATAGTTATTTCTCAACATTATATCTCTCACACACTACATGTAGTGGGAGAAGATTTTAACATTCCGTCAGATGGATTTCTTGGCAAGGATTTCCTAAAAGCAAACCTGTGCAGTATTAGCTATGAGGATAACTCTTGCTCATTCTGTATAGGCAGTGAAAGGTTAGTTGTTCCAATTGTACACGGTGCAAGCAACGATTCCTTCGTCATACCACCAAGATGTGAGGTTTTTCGCTTGTTCGATTTAGGGAAACCAACACAGAACCTTTTTGTTGATGCGCAAGAGCTTGCAGACGGAATTTTTACGGCAAAATGTGTAGTGAATACAGATCATCCAATAATAAAAGTGATAAATACTACTAATGAAACTAAATATATTAAAAATACTGGTATAATATCTGAACCCTTGCAAAATTATACCGTTTATCGAATAACCGAAACCCCATGTGACGAAACGCGTAAAATAAAACTATCTGCTATATTAGAAAATCAAATGCCTCATTTTGATAAAAGCAAGCTTATGGCATTATGTCTACAGTTTTCAGATATTTTTGCTTTGCCAGATGATCAAATGTCAATTAATAACTTTTATGAACAAACACTGAAATTAACAGATAACACACCTGTCTATATTAAAAATTATAGATTACCCTATTCGCAAAGAACTGAGGTTAATAAACAGATTGGTAAATTGTTAGAAAATAATCTGATAATAATAAGCCCAGCTGTTCTAATTATAATAGTCCCTTAATTTTAGTGCCAAAGAAGAGCACAAATGGCCAAAAAGAATACAGAATGTGTGTCGATTTTAGAGGGGTAAATAAAAAGCTCATTGCTGATAAGTTCCCATGGCCCGGTGTGGACGACATTTTAGACAATCTGGGGCGTGCCAAGTATTTTTCAACCATAGACCTGTTCTCTGGATTTCACCAGATTGCACTAAATGAAAAGTCACGCGATATCACATCTCATTGCATTCTCTGGCCTTTCTCCACAGCAAGCTTTCATTTACGTCGATGATGTTATCGTAATAGGTTGCAGTGAAGAGCACCATTTGAGAAATCTCATTGAAGTTTTCGAAATTTGTAGAAAGTATAATCTGAAACTTAATCCTAATAAGTGCGTCTTTTTTCGATCAGAAGTTACTTTCCTTGGGCACAAGGGCACTGCTAATGGCCTTTTACCTGATGAATCGAAAATAAAAACAATTCAAACTTATACTGTTCCAAAAGATAAAGATTCAGTTAAGCGCTTTGTTGCTTTCGCTAATTATTATCGTAGATTTATTCCAAACTTTGCGTTAGTTGCAGCTCCATTAAATCGTCTTAGTCGTAAAAATATTCAATTCCATTGGGACAGTGTGCACCAAAGCGCGTTTGATAACTTAAAATCAGCCTTAATGTCGCCAAAACTATTACAGTACCCTGACTTCAACAAGACATTTTTTCATCACAGTTGATGCCTCCAAACTGGGATGCGGAGCAATATTAAGCTAAGACTTTGATGGTCAAGATTTGCCGGTTTTCTTTGCATCAAAATCATTTACCAAATCAGAGCAGAATAAGCCCGTAATAGAATTGGAATTATTGGCCATACATTTTGCCATAAAAAATTTCCGCCCCTATGTTTACGGAACTCACTTTGTAGTGAGATCTGATCACAAGCCCTTGGTTTACCTTTTTAATATGAAGAACCTTTCTTCGAAATTGACAAGAATCAGACTTGATATAGCAGAATATAACTTTACAATTGAATATATTAGAGGTAAAAGTAACGTAGTAGCAGACGCTTTGTCCCGTCTTTCTATTGCTGACATCAAGGAAAATCATGAGAAATATGCCCACATTTTAGCTGTTACTACACGTGCGAGATCCAAGTCCAACGCGCAATTAGCTTCAGATGATGGACATCCTTTTGATAGCAGTGTGGAAGACGTATCGGTTTTTGACGACTTTTTCTCAAAATTTAGTACCAAAATTCCAAAAATTAAAACGGAAATTATATATAACAAAACCAACCAAATTTCAAAATTAATAATGCGCGTATACAAAAAATTCAAATTATTATTCTTTTTACGTGTTGAGATTGCTAACGAAACATTTTGGCTAGACAAAATGCTTTCGAGGCTAGAATGCGAGGCCGGCAATTACAATGTGAAAGTTTTAGAATGGCCAAAAGACGACCCCTTTTTTCAAATTGAAGCAATAGCTAATTTAAAACAACATGGCAATAAAATATTGCGAACAGTAAAAATCAAACTAACAGAATTAATTGAACGTATTTTCGATAACGAACAGAAGCAAAAACTCATGACTATCTACCACAATGAACCCATTACTGGAGGTCATTGCGGAAGTAAAAAACTATATGCAAAATTGAGGTCGAAATTTTATTGGAAAGGTATGACGAGAGATATCGCTAAGTTTGTGAAATCGTGCTAGAAGTGTGCGATTAACAAAGTAAAGCCTGGAACTAAGGAAGAGTTATCTCTTACGCCCAAACCGGTAAAACCATTTGACATAGTAGTGATAGATACAATTGGTCCCTTACCTGAATCCACTCTTGGTAATAAGTATGCATTAACCCTCATATGTGACCTCACAAAATACTTAGTTACCATAGCTGTGCCAGACAAATGTGCAAAAACGGTAGCTAGAGCTATTTTTGAAAGTTTTGTGTTGGTTTATGGTACTATGCGCTCTATTAAATCCGATCTGGGAACAGAATTCAAAAACGAAATAATGCTAAAACTATGCCAATTATTACAAATCAAACATGACTTTTCTACGCCATACCACCATGAAACAGTGGGAACTTTAGAACGTAATCATAGGGTTTTTAATGAGTACCTACGAGCGTTCGTTGGCGAGAATATGTCTGATTGGGGACGTATTTAAAGTACTTTACTTTTTTCCACAACACAACATCTCATACA
This sequence comes from Sphenella marginata, assembly GCA_951509765.1. Classification (NCBI taxonomy): domain Eukaryota; kingdom Metazoa; phylum Arthropoda; class Insecta; order Diptera; family Tephritidae; genus Sphenella; species Sphenella marginata. The sequence goes on along the minus strand of OX608081.1, from coordinate 54,694,381 downwards.
GCTTTTGATAACAAATTTACACCATATGAACTCGTTTTTGGGAAAAACGCTATATTACCATCGGAAATCCGAAAACAGAGCATAGATCCCCTGTACAATGCCGACAATTACGTCATAGAGTTAAAATATCGTTTACAAAAAACGCACTTGATGGCTTCGGAACTACTCAAGGAACACAAAATAAAAAACAAAAAATTCTACGATAAAAAGGCGCGTCCATTAACAATAAGCGAAAATGATAATGTCCTAGTTCAAAAAGAACCATACGAAAAGCATCGAAGCATTTGTGATGGTCCATATGTAGTTAAAAGTGTAGACGGTGTAAATGCAACGATTCTTAATGAACAAACTGGAAAAGAAAAAACTCATCACAAAAATAGACTTAGGAAAGTTGCATAATTCAAACAGAAAAGTAACAGACGAAAAACAATTTCAATGAATAATATTTCTCTATTATATTTTAAAATAATTTCGTTGTTGGTTTTTGCGATCTTTCTTGTTTTTACATATTTGTAAGTTTTGCAAGCTTGAGATCAGAGAAACAATAATTCGTAAATGAATTTTAATTGTCAGTTTTTGGGAAAAATTGATAATTGGAGAAAAATTACATTGTTAAATCACAGCGATGGATAGGATTACATGTTTCAGAGTTTCCAAGCTCATCATCAGATCCCTTTTCGGACACTGGCATGCGAACCAGTGTCTGCACCAAAGCCGCTGTTAGGACATTCTAACATCTAAGCTATGATGCCCTGTGACGTCACAATGCACTTATCTCCACTTCAATTAATTCCCTTTTTGTTTGTTTGTTCTTGCCAACAGTGAGCACACATTGTTGTTAGACCTTCGGTCATACGAACGAATGCGTGTGCTGGACTTTTTTGTTTGTACATATTTATGTACGTAAACCCGTGCTACGGTTCTTTTGAACTCAATGGGTATGACAAAAACCATTATGCGCTGCTGAGCAAACGTATAGTTAGTACCTATTTAATTATATCCTATATCTACCTATAATACTCTGGATATGTATGAACGGCAATAACAAACAAAAAAAATTAAGTGCTTTGATTAAGATTTAAGAACGTTAAAATGTCACTAAAGCAAATACATTCAGGGATATAACGAATTGATATATTACTTAGCTTGTGGTCTTGGAACTGTCCACTTTTCCAAAGAATTTACAAATGTAGCCTATGTATGTCGTACACAACGAAGATTTTAACGTATTGTAAAAGTTTAAAACAGATCAACCATAAACTTTGGACATTATTGAAGTACAAACAAAGCTTTGAATACAAAAAATGTGGGCGTGGCACCGCCCACATTTCCCAAATTATATAATTCTTGACCAAGGGACACACATATCCAAAAATCTTTAATTTAGACCCAATATGTTCAGAGTTATGAACAATTTAAATTTTATATAGCCTGGGGGCGTGGCACTGGCTACTTTTCCAAAAATTGATGTAGCCTGAATCGTACACAACAATTTTCTAAACCAATCTTGAAAGCTTAAAAGAGATCGACCATAAACTTTGGACATTATTGAAGTACAAACAAAACACAAAAAAAGTGGGCGTGGGATCGCCCACTTTTCCCAAATTATATCCATCTTGACTAAAGGACACACATATCCAGAAATCATTAATTTAGACCAAATATGTTCAGAGCTATGAAGAATTTAAATTTTATATAGCCTGGGGGCGCGGCACGCCTACTTTTCCAAAAATTGATATAGCCTCAATCGTACACAAAAATTTCCTTAACCAATCTTCAAAGTTTAAAAGAGATCGACCATAAACTTTAGACATTATTGAAGTACAAACAAAACACAAAAAATGTGGGCGTGGCACCGCCCACTTTTCCAAAATTACATATGTAAATCTTGACTAAAGGACACACATATCGAGAAATCATTAATTTAGACCAAATATGTTCAGAGTTATGAAGAATTTAAATTTTATATAGCCTGGGGGCGTGGCACTGGCTACTTTTCCAAAAATTTATGTAGCCTGAATCGTACACAACAATTTTCTTAACCAATCTTGAAAGTTTAAAAGAGATCGACCATAAACTTTGGACATTATTGAAGTACAAACAAAACACAAAAAATGTGGGCGTGGCACCGCCCACTTTTCCAAAATTACATAAATCTTGACTAAAGGACACACATATCGAGAAATCATTAATTTAGACCAAATATGTTCAGAGCTATGAAGAATTTAAATTTTATATAGCCTGGGGGCGTGGCACCGCCTACTTTTCCAAAAATTGATATAGCCTAAATCGTACACAACAATCTTCTGAACCAATCTTGAAAGTTTAAAAGAGATCGACCATAAACTTTGGACATTATTGAAGTACAAACAAAACACAAAAAATGTGGGCGTGGAACCGCCCACTTTTCTAAAATTACATAAATCTTGACCAAAGGACACACATATCCAGAAATCATTAATTTAGACCAAATATGTTCAGAGCTATGAAGAATTTAAATTTTATATAGCCTGGGGGCGTGGCACCGCCTACTTTTCCAAAAATTGATATAGCCTAAATCGTACACAACAATCTTCTGAACCAATCTTGAAAGTTTAAAAGAGATCGACCATAAACTTTGGACATTATTGAAGTACAAACAAAACACAAAAAATGTGGGCGTGGCACCGCCCACTTTTCCAAAATTACATAAATCTTGACCAAAGGACACACATATCCAAAAATCATTAATTTAGACCAAATATGTTCAGAGTTATGAAGAATTGTAGTTTTATATAGCCTGGGGGCGTGGCACCGCCCACTTTTCCAAAAATTAATATAGCCTATGCTTTAACCCATGATCCCAAGAATATACTGTGAAAATTTCATAAAAATCGGTTGAGTACTTTGGGCGCCCATAAAGGACACACAGACACACATTCATTTTTATTTAGAAGATGGGTTTGTTATTATAATTTGGGGAATCACCAAAAATTCTCTCTATATTTCTTCTCTTTTGTCGAAGGCTTATGCATCTCTTAGTCAAAATACATTTTCTCTACGTTGAGTTCATACACACACGCACATACATTTTTGTTCCGCTGTAGCTTGAGTTTGATCTATGAAAATTCGTATGCTTGGATTGTTTGAAGCTTTTATAAATTTCATCCTAGAAATAAGGGGCTTTAAGTTTTGAAAATGGAAAAAATGAAAACGCCACTTGGTTTATTTTTGGGAAAACTTGCTTCTTAAAAAAATTTCATAAAAATTGGGCCATCACTTTTCGAGATTAGCCGTTACGAATATTTTCATATAAGCAATTTTATATAATTAGTATAGATTTCATTTCACATTATCTTAATATAATGTGCGAAGCTATTCTCATTTTGGAAAAGGCTAGCATAACTGCTACAGAATTACATGACATTATGCTTTCTTTGAAGAGCAAACTAGAGAATAGAATTAATGATAAGTTTTTCGGAGCAACGGTAAAATCAAAAATTAGAAATTTTCCTGAAAGGAAACAAAAACAATTTAAAGATAATGCCCTGAATGTGTATAAAAGAGCCTTGTGTTATATTAATAAGTATTATAACTTTGATGATAATCCAATGGCAGTTCTTGGAAATTTGAACATTTTGACTAGAGAGCTGACGTTAGATAGTGTTATACAAGTTTCACAGTTATTAAATGTAGATATTAACATTGATGAGGCTTATAATGAAATACATGCTGTTAATAACGTTTTATCCCATATACGAAAAGATTGTACATCTGTTAGTAATGTATGGGTCTCAGTTTTTAAAAACTCAGCAATGACTGAGTTATTTAAAGTTGTTTCCAAAACATTAAGTATTCCTGTTAGCAACGCCTTCGTGGAACGTATATTCTCAATAATGGAATCTGTTTGGAGGGGCGATAGAAACAAAATGAGAGTAGATCTAGTCAAAGCCGAGCTTTGTACAAGAACAAATTTTAATATGACTTGTTCCGAGTTTTAAGAGTTCTTAAAGCAACCACAACAAAAGCCTCTTTTGCAAAATGCTTTGACTAACGAAAAGTACAGTTTTAAAAAATAAGTTTATTTTACATATACTTATGTATGTATGTATCGTGAAACATGGAAAAATATAATATTTAAAATTAATTATATGTATCATTTATAGACATAACTTGCCTTGGAAATGTATGCACCTGCAAAAATGCACAAATACCTGAAATTTACATACGTACCTATGCTTTTTTGTTTTTTATTCAGTCGAACTGGATTGTTTTCTAAGTAAATAAAAAAAAAAAAAAATTTTTTTTTTAAATTTCAATCCTGGGGTCTGGGGGTTTGAAAAGGTGGCAACCCTACTTCCCCGAGATAGTGGTCGATATCTGAAGGAATAAATAAAATGCGTTCAGGTGGCAACCCTAGGTGGCATTACTACGCGAAAATATTTTGGTTGGTATGCGCCCTAAAATACCTTTCATTTGATACCCATATTGCCATATACATATTACTTAATATTTAAAAAAAATTGATATAGGTGGCAACCCTAAGGACCACCCCAAGTGACAACACCAAAGTAGAAAATCTTAAAACAAAGCAAAGTCGTTCGGGAGATAGTAGTGGATATACAAATATACAAGAATAAGTCGTTTAAAGTTATAAGATAAAGCAGCTCCAGCTTGCTTATTTTCCAAAGAGTGACACCAAAGCGTTTCAAAAAAACGTGTATTTTCACAGGGTGTGTCTGCACATAAAAGCAATAGCTACAGTATTGGACGATACTATAGCACCCCCTATATAACATCGAGCTATAACAACAACGTCTTTCATATGCGATTTCGATTTATTTTATTTTCAAACATCGTTTATGTTGTAATGAATACCACTAAAGCCATTCTTGATCATTTTGTACAAAATTCAGAATAACTCTGCAAATTTTGACCTAATTTTTCAACTTTTTTCCTCGGCACTTTAGAAAAATTCTGAGTACGCAGTTTTGTAGCCCATTCAATTTGACTCTGACAAAGTGCAAGTATTAAGTAGCTCCGAAAGCGCCTTGATTTTTAATAATTTTTTATGTGTATTTTTTCTCCATACAACGAAATCACAACATTATTTTTTATATGGAGAAAATACATAACTTAGTTCGGAAAAAAATTTATTAAAAATCAAGGCGCTGTCGGAGCTACTTAATACTTGCACTTTGTCAGAGTCAAATTGAATGGGCTACAAAACTGCGTACTCAGAATTTTTCTAAAGTGCCGAGGAAAAAAGTTGAAAAATTTGGTCAAAATTTGCTAAATTATTTTGAATTTGGTGCAAAGCTTTTAGTAAAACCTTGAACGAAGTTTGCTACAACATAAGTCAAACTTTTATACGAAATTATCTGAAACTTTATTTGTAGGACGTCTTTGTTTTAGTTCGATGACAAAAAGGGGGTGCGATTGTATTGTCCAATACTGTATGTTCGGTGAGGATAACATTTTCTCATTTGCATGAGAGAGCAACAACAAAAATTTAAAAGTTTGAGCTACTAACTAATTAAAATGGCAAGTTTTTCTGACTCCTTTTTGGCGTTTTGAGGGAGTTTTACTTATTTCTCACTTTGCTGACACTTCTTTGAAAGTTTTGTCACCGAAGACAGCTAATGGTAATGCGACTTCTTTAACTTCTTAACATTTAAATCAAATTAAAACAATAGCAATTCCAAAAAGCTACCAAAAACCACTATTAAGGTTTGGTTTCTAAACGACATTTCCAAAGGATTCACTTTACAGACTAAAAGATAATAATTTAATAAAATTGAGCATTCGAAACATTAAGCAAGATAACCGCCCATGATAATTCATGTTACAATAAATATTGTTAAAAAGGCATCCAAATAGCAAATTCACAGATTTGTTGGCTCATATTGCCGAAGCTAATACGTGATTCTGTCAAAGCCATTCAGTCACGGCGTTTTCTTTGAAGCTGTCATGCGATTTATTGTTCTGTTTCAGTGGCTGTGACAAAATCTATTAAAATATCTGTAGAGCGTGAATTTGATGTTTAAACATTAGCAAATCAAATCCTAGTAAAATATGGCAATATTTTACACTTTGCAATGGTGATCGAGCGAAATGCAAGCTATGTAACAATGAATATTGAACAAAAGGAAGAACTATAACTGATATGAGAAATCATTTGACGGCAGTGCATATCACAGAGTTTTCAGAACTGGAAAAACATGAAAAACGAAAGCACGATGCACCTAAAACTGGCATCATCTTCCCATCAAAGAACTAAATCCGACTTCAAACAAATATCACGTCAAAAATGTTTCGATAAAATAAAGCAGTGGAATTTTTACTCGGTGAATTCATTCGCAGTTGATAATTTAATAAGTGAAATGATTGCGCTTGAAGACTTGATTCACATTTAGATTCGTGGAAAGTGTTGGTTTCGTCAGGCTTATGAAGCATTAGTCCATCTTATGGCTTAAAGCCTGGCCAGTACTTGACTTTATTTATATGCGATGAATTATATAGCGAAGTAACTCAAAAAAAAATTTGTTTCAGTTACTAGCGATATTTGGTTGTTGTTGTTGTTGTAGCGCTACGTTGCCCTGCCTAGGTAGTCAGTATCTACCCAATACTGTCATCAAACTCTTCTAACGGAAGTCCTAGAAACCTAGCGGCTTCAACAGGGGTGGACCAGAAGGATATGGGTGTTAGAAGAGTAGGCTCGGTTGAGCAGATGATTTGTATTATGGGGGGACAAGCCGCATGCCGGACAAACATTAGGCAAGTCGGGGTTCAGTCTGGATAGGTAAGTGTTTAACCTATTACAATATCCAGACCGGAGTTGAGCCAGCATCACCCTAGTATCCCTAGGCAGCAGGTGCTCCTCTTCGGCAACGGATGACGTTTGCCTGAAGAACGGCGCTCGCCGGGAGAGAGCCGACAAAGGAGTTTACCGAATTCGTATGGATGAGGGTGAGGGCCTGCCGGTGCACCTTAGGATCAAACGGCGTGGAAATCAGGTGCAGGATCTCATCGAAGTGTTTGCGTAGATGACTCTTTATGCTCCTGGGGGGCGGATTCTCGTTGACCAGGCGTCCGTTCGGATGCTGCGGTTTGCAACAGTTGAACAGGAATTGCCTGGTCAACATCTCGCTATGCTCTTTAACGGCGAGCATTTTCGCTTCATTATGAAGGTGATGCTCATGAGACATAAGAAGACACCCAGTGGCGGTACGAAGGGCGGTGTTCTGGCAGACCTGTAGCCTCGTCCAGTGTGTGTCAGCTAGCCCCGGCGACCATATTGGCGTCGCGTAGCTCAGTACCGGCTGACCAATTGCTTTATATGTAGCTAGTAACGTTTCTTTGTTTTTACCCCAAGTGCTGCCAGCTAGCGACTTGAGGATTTTGTTACGGCTTTGGACTTTATTGGCAATTGCGGTTACATGAGCGCCGTATTTGAACATGTTATCAAACGTCACCCCTAAGATTTTGGGGTGTGAGACAGTTGGTAGCTTGACACTATCAACGTTGACGGCTATGTAATTCCATGCGATATTTGGTTTGATACTTGTGCTGGAGTTTCACTGCTAAGCGTCACTTGTCATGGTATTACAGAAGAGTTTAAAAAAAAAAATGATTGTGTTAAATGCAGAGGTGTTCAATGAGAGCTGACACACCGCTGAAAATATTGCTTTTAAACTTGAAGAAATGCTGTCGTTAAGGGAGATACCTAAAAATAAGGTGAAATGTGTTGTTCGAGATGCAGGTTTATTTTTACTTTCCTGAAATAAATATCTTTTAGGTGCGCCCTTGGAAGCAATAGAACATTCTTCTTTGCCATTGTCATTGAAAACTATTACAAACTGACCGTAAACAATATTGAGGTCCATGGGCCCAGAGATTGTATCTGCTGGAAGAAAATTGATGTGAAATGCTCACATTGGTTGCACAAAACTAACTAGTTCGGACTAAATCCCTCCACACATAGACCCGCTAGTTTCTACAAAACTTTTGTGGCCCCTTTTGTGGTTCACGTCCTAGGACGTTCAGTGGTCGGCGCCGATCACCACCTATTTCTGACACTGTCGTTACAGTCTTCACGACTAACAACATAAACGCTCCTCAGCAAGTAGTAGACGATACCCGGTGCCGCTCACGCCCCCCGGCATGTTGTGTGAGGTGTTACACAGCAGCTCATAGCTACTCACGTAGCACCACTTTAATGGATCTGAGCAATACTGAGCGTCAGCCGACCCCCTCACCACTATTAAGCTCCTCCTTTTCTTCCAACACTTGCACGAATGTAAGTCATAGCCACCAGCTCCTGGTCCCTTATACTACGTGCAATGTTTGTCGGTTAAGACTATATACGCTGACGGCTTCAGTGAAGTGAAACGCCCGCCTTGGCCTATTTCACCTGCTTATATGATCTGGACTTGGAAACAGAAATCTTTGGACAGATACGTACGTTGCGCCTTGCTGTTGAGCTACGCAACCTTCAACGTCGTCTGACTCGCACTTACCCTCCGTTGGTCCGATTCGTTTTCAAGAGTGCGTTGTAGTGCTTCCACCTAGGCATACGCACAAGTCCCTGACTCCCAGTATTAACTTTTCTCCCCCTTCACTCTTCTGTATCCTGCAGTTAAACCGCAACGGTTTCGATTTCATCACTCACCAATCAGTACAATACCGTATTTTTGAGCCTGATGTCGAGACGAGGAACGTCAAGGTATGATTGTCCTGTCAGGCGATGTCGACCTAGAGATTATTAATATTTACATACCTTCTGTCAGGGAACACCATCCTGACATTCGTGCGTTACTCAGATGTGAGAATCGAGTTATCCTTGGTGACTTTAACTCACACCATGACCTGTGGTACGCAAGTTAACAGGTTGATGGTAGTGGACAGGAGCTGGCTAATCAAATCGACGATTCGACGTTCTGCACGTTGAACTTAACTACCGATAGTTGTCTCTATCGACCGACCCACGGATTTTGTCACTGCCGAGAACCGCACATTTACAAATTTCAACAAAGCGTTTTGGGATGGTTTTCCAAGATCCACATAGAACACCATTGCTGCTCTTCCCCCTCCGTCTGACGTACGATTTCAGCCTCTCACCAATACATTCCGTCTTGGACCGTATCAGTATCACTTTTTTTCACTTTTATAATGCAAAAGTCCAAAAAGCAATGTTCTCCAAGTTTGTTGTCCGAATGATTTTAGCTATTTTACTGTCAACATTTTTTTCCCCTAAAAAATTATTCATACCTGATGGACATATTATACTATTCCCATATTACTTCTGGTTACGATAGACTATCTTTCTGGCATAAAAACTTTATATAGCTAGGTAGAAATGCACAAATTTCCTGGTTTCCTAATATGGGAACGTATAAGAGTCCCAATTTGTGCTGAATTGATATTTCTTTCCAAGTTATAGTTTAATGAAAAAAAAGATGTGGCTTTGACTTACAATTTTAACTTTTATTATAAAAATAAAATTATTATAAAAGTAAAATTTTAACCGTTATTTAAAAAAAGAAGTTATTTTTAACCGATTTTTTGACTTAATAATAAAAATCATTTTTAACCGTTAATTTTCACTTTTATAATAAAAGTCATTTTTAACCGTTGTTTTTTACTTTTATACTAAACGTTTATTATAAAAATCAAAAAATTACCATTAAATTTCGAATTTTATTATAAAAGTCGTAACTTACGATCCCTGATTTTAAATGAACAAGTTTCCGTACAATTTTCGATTCTTTTTATAAATTAAAAAAAAAAACATTTTCAATATTTATTTTATGTCTCCGAAACTATTTTTTTTTGTTTTTTACTTAACATTCATAACCATAAATATTCGAAATCAAAATTTTATAAAAATAACGAATGAGACAATGATCATATCTCGTACATAGCAAATAAGTATGGGATTTTAATATAACATACCTATTCCCTGATTTTTTATATAAAGGGTGGCACAAAAGTAAGCTTCCGATGTTTTTTGCCTGTAATTAAATCGGTTGTGGCACGTGTAGTGTGTGCTGTTGCACCGTCTTGTTAGAACCACATGTTTTCCAATCCCAATTCATCAAGTTGCGGCAAAAAGAACTCGTTGTTAGGATATCTGTGGATTTTTGCAGATCCTCACCATTACTAATCGTCTCTGGTTGCCAAAGCTTTGATTTCAGATACCCTTGAAAACAGGTCCAATTTGTTGTTTTGGGATTTCTAAAAAGTTCCCCTCCTTTAACTGTACTTAGAGCTATGTTATAACCAATGTACGCATGATCCGAGAAGGAGGGTATGTTTAGGACCCTCCAGTCGGATATGGCTGTAGTTGGTTCCGAACAAAGAGTGATATGTAATACGTTTTTGGACGTTGGTCCCACGTATGTGGAAGTGTTCCTTCTATTAACTACTTGTAAACTACTTCAGAGTAAGAAACGAAAAGCGACTCACCCCGTTCATTAATGTCATCGCACCCCCACACATGGTGGTGTGCATTTGCATCCGCGGCAATGATATTCCATCATACGCGCCTGTAGCCTACCTCCAGCATCTCCAACTCACGCGGGGGAGCGTCAGCATCGTGCGCCATGTAACGACCCCGTTCCTCGTCCAATAGCAACTACTGCAAAGTCTTCAGTACTGAAATTAGACAACAAGTATGAGTTAAGTGTTTTACTTACCATAACAGCTGATCTAATCCTACCTTCCACGTTAGCGTGATACGTCTTGAAGCCATGAGCGTTAAGTCTAGATACCCTTCCTCCGGCAGAGAGCCATGACTCCTGGACTAGCGCCACATCGAACGACTTCTCCCCTAGCGCCAGGAGAAGCTCGCTCGAAGCTACTTTACTGTGATGGAAATTTATTTGAAGGACTCTTAACATAATCAATGTTACTGTCCCCCTCCACCTCCAACACCTTTGTCCCTCCTTCGCCTTCCACGATCCTCAGTCCTGGTTACCGTCTTTCGGATTTCTTTTCCTGAGGCGCAGGAGAACACACCCGAACTCTGGGTACAACAAGTCTCTTATTGCCTCTTATTGATTTGGAGGAAATAGCACTGGCCCTCCTCCGTGGCCCTAGATACGTGAAGTACCTTCCAGTCGAGAGTTGGTATATTTGGGTTTTGGCGCTGCAGCAAGCTCAGCGCATCATTCGACTGCACCACACTCCGGATCCATACCTTTGCTTTAGGTATCGACGGGTTCAGTGCTCTTTCCACCACTTCGAACTTTGCACTATTTTGCTTTTTGAGGTTTGGTACAACTCCCTTCAGACATATCAACGTTGCGACGTCGTTACATTTGATGAGCTTCACCCCATTGTACCAGCGTGCTGCATCAAAGCTGGGTAGTGGCTTCTTCGGCTCATCCCGGATCATTTTTATAATGGCGCTAAGCAGCTCCCTCTCCACAGATCGCCACTTGTCAGTGAACACGTGTCCATAGGGATCGGTGCGGTCAAGCAACGCCACCGTAAGGTGCTGCTTTGCCACTTCGCTGGTCCTTGAGGCCAGAGTCTTATCTTTCCCTCCTCTTGGCCTTGCTTTCGCCGCTCTTGCCCGGTTTTGACTCTCCAGTTGTTGTCGGCTTTGAGCTGACAGCCTGGCTATAACGGCTACACCCTGCCCCGTCATAACGAGTAGTCCTCCTCGCAGCCCTGGAAGTGGATGGCCTGAAGTCATCCTTCCGCCGCTTGAGGTCAGACCTCTCACCCTCGGCCGAACACTTCCGTTTCTTACTGCCGCTAAGTTATTTTTCCTCGATACTGTTGCAGTATCGGGAACTACAAGCGGCGTAATCCGGCCTGTCGACGTGCTTTCGACCTGCAGCAACTGCCCCACGGGCCCATGCCAAACGCTCGCTTTCCCGGTCGGTAAGTTCGACCAGGGCTCCCAAGCGTCGAATAATTTTAAGCTTCGCCCGGTTTTGCGATAGGGCTCTCTTCCCCTCTCTGTTGCGCGCTTTCTTTTCCTTCTTTGTCGGGGTTTTCAGCAGCTCTCGCTCCCGCACTGAGCTCACTGACTCCTCACTGCTATCCGAGACCGAGCTATCGCTGAGCGCTTTGTCTCGAACTTTGGAAAGCCTTTCGTCCCGTCCCCTCCGTTCCGTTCGTCTTTCATCTCCTCTCACAGGGTAATGTGATTACAACAACCACATGAAAATGACTTTACCTGCAAATATCTCGCAAACTTCTTAAAATATTGGTTCAGCGGAGTTATATTCATGCTCCTGGGACCAAAGCGTGTCTTCTAATACATATCTCAACATTTTTGGTTGTGTATTAGCGCTCGGTACCCCACGTAAACGATTACCCACGTCTAGATTTAGAATCTGAAATGAGATTTTTGTTTTTTTTTCAACCCTTCAAAAGTTATTTGCAGTTAAAGTTCACAATTTTCTGTCATTTTCATGTGGTTGTTGTAATGGCACATTACGCTGAGCCAAAAAAGTGAAAAGTGGGAAACATGGCACGCGGAAAGACATCACCCGGAGTTGGAATGGCGTAGCCCAGGGTTATTTTTTGAAGGGCGGCCGAAGGCCGCCAATGCGGAAAGGAGTTCTACACCTAAATACCATGGATCACGCCCCGAATTGAGGATATGACCTAAGTAAAATTTTCGCCTGCGGCGCTACTTCGTCGAATCTCAAACCCAAATGCCTCAATGACATTAATTCGCATGTCCAAAGCGAACTAAAGTCAAAATATTATAAGAATTAACGGCACTGACTTTAATTCGTTTTTGATCATGCGTCTTAATGTCACTGACATTAATTCGCCTTTTGGGTGCGTAATTTGTTTGGAGGTTGAGCCCACTGTACTATTGATGCCGTGCAAACATTTAAAAATATGCAACGCTTGTGTTCTAATGCTGCAAGCTAAGAGTATTTCTGAAGGACTAGAAAACTTTAACTGTCCGATTTGCCGTCAAAAGGTCGACAACACTATTCAGGTTTTCATGTAATTGTTACATTCACATATCTATGTACATACATATTAACTTCCTGTATTTTTCAAATTTCATTGTAACTGATTATATTGTAAAAATATACCATTTCAAATTTTGATTTGGGATTTATTTCATTTTTTTTGGGACTTATTTCATTTGGGAGTTATTTCATTTTTTTGGGACTTATTTCATTTGGGAGTTATTTCATTGTTTTGGGGACTTGTGGTTTCATTGTGAAATAACTGCCAAATATTGGGAGTTATTTCATTTCCTTCTTTGGGAGTTATTTCATTTATTAAAGATGGGAATTATTTCATTTTTATTGGGACTTATTTCATTGGGAGTTATTTCATGGGAGTTATTTCATTTGGGAGTTATTTCACTGCACCGGGATTTACATGGACATATTTTAGTCGTATCATCTTCGAAGTTGTATGTTAATTCTTTGTGGTTTTATACATAATTCTTAGTGCATAAAGAGCTGCAGAAATACAACCGCCCTGATTTGGTTGAACTGAGCATGAAGAACTTTGGTAAAAGTTTTTACCAATTGACACTAGCACTAGCGCAGGCGAATAATTGCAGACGAGGATTAAACGCTCCCTAAAAAGTTCTATTTATCTCGATCATCGATCTTGATTAAACCCCCCAAACCATTAGTTCCAATAGAATTACACAAGACAAGGAATATCCACCAGCCAGAACGATCGACTTAAGGAAGATACGCAAATTGCAGCACTAAAAAGAATCCACTACGTACTATATAGCAATATTGCACCTGTAAAGTTCCACCTTGCATCCGAAAATAAAAATCATGCTTTTTATATTTTCATAAAGCATAATTTATGTATAAACTGATATTTATATCGTAGGCCTGCCTTATTTATTTTTTGTGCCGACTGTCATGGTGGCTAGGAAACTAACCACCTCATTCTTAAAAACTATAAGAATTATTTTTCGGAAATATTTTTTTTCTCAATAAATATGTTACTGTTACTGATAAAATCAAGAATTTAGGGATTGTTATCAATTCCAAGCTGAGTCCTAGTGATCATGTCAACAAAGTTGTGAGTAGTGTGTATGCTGTGTTACGTCGCTTAAGAATTTCTTCTGTGATAACTCCGCAAGCTACCAGACTCAAATTAGCCAAGGAACTCATATTACCACTATCTACGTACTCCGAAGTGGTTTACAGCAGACTCGACTCAATCTCGTTGCACAAAATCAATGTTGCATTTAATAATGTAACTCGGTATGTATATGGCCTTCCTAGGTTTGACCATATTTCTTCATGGAAGACTGCCATATTGGGATGTAGCATTGAAAATTATCTGGCAGCGCGTAACTGCATTTGTTTGTATAAGCTGATGACGTACCGTACTCCTCATTACCTTTATGTTAAACTTACCATGACCATGTCGAGGCGACATCAAATCCTGATTGTTCCAAGGTATACGTACTTGACATCTTCGAGACTATTTTTTATTAACGCTGTGAGACTGTGGAATGCTATACCGGAGCCTATTAAGACCTTGCTGAATATAGGAAATTACAAGGTAGTAATACTTTATTACTTTAAAAGCATATAAAATTTAGAAGATATCGCAACCCCTTTTCCTTTTTTATCTTTCTTGTCTCCTAATTTCATTATTTTCTTTTTTTTTCTGTTAAAATACTTCACTTCAAAATTTAAATATATTGCATTTCTTTTCTTTTCTAACTATACGCTAGTTATGTAAGGATTTATTTAATGTATGTAGGACACACAAATTAACAAATTTTCCAGCGATCCAAAGACGCACAAACAAAGCTGGTTCAGTATGGGATCATGATTTAGTAATTGTGTAACAGACGACCCAAGAGTACGCCTTACCGCAATCAAAACACCACCTCCTCAGAAGAAACAGAAAAATTCTCAGCCGACGCAGGAACAACAACATAAGCATCAATAGCATTGATAGGCATGGCAGCAGCATTTCACTCAGCACAAACATTGGGCGATGAAGCCGACGTCAATTCGTTAATTGAGTTCACTGGCAAATTTTTGTTATCATTGATTGATACAGGCCCGTAGCCAGACTTAAATTTAAGGCAGGGCAGCCTTGGTTTAAGGTAGGGCGGAGGTAAATAATGTATCACAATTAATCTGGAATCGAGGCGTGGCTTCCAAAATCAATGAGGATGCAGTATATCACTTATCTCTAGGTCAGTGTCGCACATCGAATACCTATTTGTTGACATATTATTATCGTGACAGTACATAGGCAATACTCGTTGAGAATAAGACAACAAGATGGGTGAGCTTCCAGATTTAGATGTAGACATAGATCCATGTCTAAGTGCGAGTGAGCACTGGGTGGCCGATACAAATAAATAGATACGACCTAAAGTACCATTTAAGTTTATTGTTTCTGCAAACTTATTCTAATAACAAACGTAGTAAAAGCATTTAAAACAGCTGAATCTTGCGGTTCGTCATGTTATTAAAAATGCGAAGAACTTCGTTAAGATCAACCTACTTTGTTCTCTGTTTCTCAAAGGCGAGAAATACCATACCAGCCATTCTCTCGTGACTCATTGACAGCCTTTGAGGCCTATTGATTGTGTTAGTGTTGAAAAGGTTGATTCGCACACTGCAGTACTACATCCTATGGTCGCTACAGATGCAAAAAGTTCATATGTGTCTTTAAACGCCTCTCGCTGCCTGTATAAAACTTGCAGTATATTTTCCATCATATCTTCGTTACGACTCGAGTAAGCCTTAACTACACTAGCCTCGTGACGGAATTTTTAGACCTGAAAATTTTTTATTATATTATATTATATTTTAAATTAAAAGAAGACGAATATACTTGATAATGAAATATTTTGACACTTACCAAAATTTTTCAGTGGCTCCATTTTGTCTATATCCAGCTCATCGAGACTTGCAATCGAATTGATTAGATCATCATTGTCCGAAATCCTTTGTAATTCAGAAATTAGTATGTCCAAAGTTTCGAAATACTCAGACTACATTTTCTCTGGTGGTGGAAGAGGAGGGGTCATACATGAAATAGTCTTCCATCCGATTCGTTTTTCTTAAATGCCTCTGTGCCCTAATTTCTGATTCGCCGGTGATGACTGCTATAGCGGCTTTCAATCCAGCGCTCCGGGCTTGCAAAGCTGCGTCTGCAGGTTGTAGCGTGGATAAGATTTTTTTGGCCACAACCATGGCCATTCGGAATTCCAGATTAAGCATAACTTTTTTAATACCGATACTCTTGGCGATATCATAACCATTGAATCTGCCATTTTTAATTTCTTTTAAAGTCTGCAAAATCGGTGAATTATTATCGTATACAACTTTTGTAACTGCCAAATGTCCAGACCAGCGTTGTTCGAGTGGGCCAATCGTTGTTCCACCATATAAGGCAGCTATTTTGCCGTGATGGAAGAACTTATGTAACATGACACATTGATCAAAAAATAAACGAATGAAAGTCATTTCTGAGATAGTCCTGATGACTTCCAAGTGTAAGCGATGGTTATAGCAGTGTACGTAAGGAATTTGCCGCCCCAACTCATTTTCAATTCTAGCCGCAACTTCTGAAACTTTCCCACACATTACACTCGCGCCATCATAGCATTGGCTAAGCATGCGAGAGGAGTCAATATTATTTGCCCTAAAGGTATTTAATGTTAATTCCGCGAAAGTGGCTGCATCAAACTTTACAGTGATCATAACCATCAGCAACGACTCATTCACGACACCACGCTTGACGTAACGAATTTCTACTGAAATATTTTCGCGATTATTTTTATCTCTCGTCCCATCTTCCATTAGAGTAAACCATTCCACATCTGATTCATTAATATCGTTGAGAACCGAACTTCGTACTGCCTGAACCATTGCTTGAATTATTTGATTTTGAATTTCAGGTGAACGATATGTCGCGTTTTGTGGTAAAGAAGTGAGAATTTCGTTTAAATTTGGATCTTTCATACATGTATATTCAAATAAATTCTGAAACAATCCTCGCTCTTTTTCTTCCTCTAAAATATAATCTCCACGCAAAGCTAGTTCATTCACAACTAGAAATTGGATTACCTCAATGACAGACTTTACTTTTCTAATACTGTTTGATTTATTAGAGTTCCAACACTGCTACAAGTAGATATTCTTTGTAGTTTATCCTGCCACATCGACATCGCTTGAATATGTGGATTTGATTTTTCATGTTTTGAAAAACCAGTTCTAGAATCTGTGGCATTTTTCCAGTTTCTAAATCCTGTGGAAGTGTACGCCGTCTGTTTGCTTCCATGCGGTAAAAATTGCTGACATGGATAGCAAAAAGCAGCATCTTTTTCGACAGAATACTGCAACCATGTATAGCGCTTGAACCAATCGAAAACAAACGCCCTGTTATGTTGCAAAGATCATCTTTGGTTATGTTGTTTCGCGTATGTGTCTAAACCAGGCCCAGGCATTTAGTGGTACAATTGTCCGTATAATTGAGAACCAAATTCACACAGATTATTACCAAAGATGACTTGATACGAAACTCTCTCCCGCTCTCTCATTTCGGTCCTCGATTATGCAGTGTTGCCTACATTTTTATGTGTGCGCTAGTTGGCAATACTACACAATCGAGGACCATCTGACATTAGATACATAAAAATGAGGAGCCAGAAAGCAAAAAACGCACCAAATTTGGGAAAAACAAACAAGTGAACATTTCGATAAACTTAAAATATCGCACGATTGAGAAAAAATACGTAAAGTATGAAGTAGTACAATCTAAGAAAATAGCTGCAGAAAATATATGCAGAAAATTATATTTTTTTTACGCATTTGAGTGATTTACAGGTATAAAAAAGCTTACAAGATACAAACAATACGCCTTTTCTTGTTGTATTATTTGCAAATATTTATTTTAGTTATAATTTTTTTATTTGAAATCGTATTATTTCCATTACCATGTTCTATTTCATTACGAAATGTACATCGTTCAGGATTTTACCTTATTTTAAGATATCTTGGGAATTTTAACTTTATGTTATGAATTATTTATTATTTCATATATTTTATTTTAAATATATCTTGTCTCATTTTATACATTCCGAACAAGAAAAATTCAAAAATAACTCGATAGCACCCTTTTTGCACACCTCTTGGTCTGTGGGAATTGCAAAATTCCTAAAAAGCTACTCAAAATGCCCATATTTTGTTTTCACCATACTGGCAGCATTGGAAAATGTTATAAAAAATGACCACTTTTTGAGCGCTCTCAGAGAGCGCGAAGTTTCGTATCTAGTCATCTTTGATTATTACGCTCTTTGCTTGTTTCGCTTGTGTGAGCGCACTGATAAACGAAGTGCTGTTGTTTATTTCTGTTCAGTATCTTACTATCAAGCAACAAAGCAACAGCTTATGCGGAAGTATTTCACTAATGCGCAATGTATTTTGTTAACTATTTTCTTTCAACGGCTCGTACATCAAATGAAAAAACATAAAAGTTTGCTTTTGCTAAAATCATTGATCAACATACATGAAATAATTATATTCATACACATTGTGTAATAATATTTATTTCTTGCGCGATAACAAAAATGATGCGCACCACCTTGCTTCTTTCTTAGCTAGCGACGCACTGAACACAAACAAACGACAGCATTTCAGTGGTGCGCTCTCACTAACACTACCTCAATTGCAAAATTGCCTAGGCCTGGTCTAAAACAAGCATCGGCGCTCCATAGATCTTAAGATCAGACAAACATGTTACGCTCTTCACACAGACAGGTTGCGCTCTTTGCCTTCCAAACGATTTAGTCGTCGCTGAGCATGTGGCAAAACAACATCGCGCATGGTTGTCGCATATTTGCGCAGCGAATGTGAAAAATATGTATGTAAGTACGTATAATTGGCGGGAGTAGTAAAAGTTATAGGGGTAGTATGTAAATAAAAAAAAAACTTAATAAAGCATTAAATAAAAATTGCAAAGGGATTCATCATCATAAAATATTTGCTTGCCATATTGCGCATATGTGCTTGCATGTTGCTGTCTAACAAGCATTGTAAAGATCTACAAGTAAGATATGTCGGCATCTCTTTCTTTTCCCTCTCTTTCTAACTCCTGAACAATCGTTTGACACTCACTCGTGGCTGGGTTGCTGGTCGATTAAAAATGAAGGGATGCAACAGCTTAGTGGTAAAATGGACTGAATGTTGCAGATGGGTTGCTGTGTTAGTCAATTTCTGAATTTAGTATCAAAATGTATTTAGAAATTTGGAAAATGACTAATAATAAGCCTCAGCTGAATAAAAATAAACATATTTTGCACATTAACAATAATAAAATGTTGTTTTCATTGTTAATACAGTTATTTCCATCATATTATATGATTAACCAGTTAGAAAATATCTGGATTATTTGCAATAAATTGTCTTATCCGAATATTTTTGATTCTCTATTACTCCAAGTGTCTGTCCGCCGATTTTTTATTAGTTCAAGTGTCTGTCCAAAGTTCTCAGTTTTTTTTATATCAATTTTTAATTAGTGCAAGTGTCTGGTTGAAAAAGTCCGAAGTTTTCTGTTTTCATATATGTATGTAGATATATATTTTTGGTACCATTCTGGACTACGGTTCAATGCCTATTCGATAAATAAATTTTGCCGATTGGGGTGTCAAAAGAGGCGTCTTTACTTCAACATCAAGAATCCGAACGCGAAGTTTTAATGTCTTATTTCGTTTGAGAGATATTCGAAACCAAAATTGCGAATTTTCATGTGATTGTTGTAACGGCTACTTCAGAAAGTGTTCTTCGCGGAAAAGCTTTGGATTGCGTTATTTTTTATCGCGCGGCCGCCAACGCGGAAAGGAGTTCTGCACATAAATACCACGGATCAGGCCCCCGATTTTGGAGTGATGTAGGCCAAATTTTTTTTGTTTTTTGCTGATAACTTTTCACAGAAATTAAAATTTTCCGCATTCGGATTATAGATGCTGGGTCAATACGCGTCTTTTGACACCCAACTCGGCAAAATCCGATAAATATTAGGCATTGAACAGTGCCATATTCTTTTAAATAGTGATTCTGGTGGATTCCCTGCGTGTCTAAAAGACGTCTGATAAGAATGAGGTGACTTCCTAACATGAAAACTCATCCTTCACTGTTCAAATTCTTTTAGTTTTTCTAAAATATCAATAAAAAGATAGTTTTGTTTAACATTTGCTAAAAAAGTAAGGCTACATAAAAGTACAGCGCCCAAGCAGCGCTTGGTACGAACCATGTAAACACAAAACGAAAAACAAGAAATAAGCATGCGTATTTTAGACAACCCACTTTAATTTGCAGGGAAGTTCATTGAGATACACCCTAAAAACGAAAAACATCTGTAATCTTTGAAATATTTAGAGAAAATGATAAAATTGGCACGTGCATTTCTTTGTAATCAAAGAAGAACAAGAAAATTGTCATGACAACATGAACTACATGGTTGCTTTTATAGGTAGCACAGTTATTTTTTATTAAGATTTCAAAGATATCAAAAAGTGGTAATTAAATAAGTAGAACTATTGCAAAAATAATTCTAATTGAGTTGATCCGCTCTAAACATTAATTTGCGGCATCTAATTTCTCTTATTTATTTATTTATGATGTATATTCCAATAGCATTAGTACTTTTTTTTCTGCTTCCAATGAGTACGACTCTGCGTTGAGCATCTTCTGAATAGCAAGGTTTTTACATGGGCAAGCACAGCTGTGGACGAACAGCTGATACATAACTTACTTGTAAAGTTATACAATGCTAACAAGCGAATGACGCGAACATCAATTGGTTTGAGAGATCAAAGCGCTCTCACTAATACGCATGCATTTACAAATCTGCCTATGCTTGGTCTAAAACAACTTGTTTTATTGGTTCTCCGATTTGTGCTATATCTGAAGGAATTCCCTTACAAACATTTCCAACATGTGTTAACAAACCTGTTTTCATGGAAGAAGAAGAAGCGGTTGCATTTTGTGCTTCCACCTGTTTTGAACAGTGAGGTTCTTCGTAGTAATTTTTGTCTTCAGCTCTTCGTTTTTTTCCAAAAAATGCCCTTATATTCATCGCAAAATTAATAAATGTATGACAATTGGGTGGCGCGAACTAACGTCAGTGGAATTAACGTCACTGACGTTAATTCCGTTGACTTTAGTTCGCGCCACCGACAATTGTATCGATTTTTGTCTTAAATAATCTTAACCGTACACTTGCACACTTGTTGACACCTTTGAACTGATTGATCACTTGTTTCGTCTATAAGTGGGAATACGACGAATGTTAAGGTCGTCGGCAACTTCAAGCATCTGTTCATGGTAACCGTAGCAACCAGAGCAATCGCGTTGATGGAAATGATATGTGAATAGAAATATAATTAATAGAAGATATTCGACCAACCGCCATACGTAAATAGGCGAAAGACCTAATTAAAGCCGAAAATATTAAGAAAAAATTAAATGCAACAGAAAGGCTAATTGGGGAAAAATATTCTTAAGGGGCCCATTTTGAGATTTTCATAGCGATGTCTCGAAAATGGTTGAAGATAATTCAATGAGTGACTTGATAACCATTTATATATTTAACTAAAAATATACTAACTTTAACATATGTTTGTAACGGGGTATTTTCGGAACCTAAAAAGCAAAAAGAATAAAACTCTTGAGCCGGAATCGTGTAGGTGTGGCATGTGATATAGTTCTTAAAATTTTTGAAAGTGGGCGTAATCGGTATGTAACAACGCCTCCTTTCATATAAAAAACATATCATTCAAAATGTCTCCTTCGATTATTCAATATCTAATACGTAGTACATTACATACAAAGACAAAAGGTTGCTATTTGGATGATCTGTGGATTGTATTGTTAGGGAAATTTGGTCAAATGTGATGGAATTCAAATCTGGAAAATGAGATTTGTATAGAAAAAAGCGCCAAATTCACAATTTTTTAACTCAAACTATATAAAATAATTTTTTATCTCAAACTATGACAACAAATTTAATTAGGTATAATAATTCATCTCAATTGTTGGCGTTTTTAAGGTAGGACATTCGGGTTTTTTGTTATGTTTAATTTTAGAAATTAATTTCCAGAAAAACAAGTATTAGAGTTCAGTGCATTAACTTCATCGTCAATTGAATTGTTTTTGGCACGTGAACTCAGTAAATTTAGAGTTTAGCAGATTGAGTTCTTTTGATAAATGAGCGATTGTTGCTATTATGGTTGTCAACATCAATTGTCACTTCGTATCAATATCAACATCACGTCGTATCAATATCAACGTCGCGTCAATGCAATACTGGTATTTACTTCATCAATGTATTGACGTTGTCGTGTTATCCTTATACTTTTGACATTTGTTTATTTACAATTTGTTGCGCATATAATTCTGCTTAAGATTTAAACTTTTGTTTAAAGATGTTTTTTTTATGAAAGCTCAAGCTCAGAGCTCGTTAGCTACATTATAAGCCGGAAAAGGCATCGCAAATCGGAACGTTTGTGCTGCCTTGCATAATCTTTGTATTGACTTTATGTAATGTAGATTTTTGGCAATTTTTTTTATTAGATATTAGCTCATATTTGAATAGGAAATTATATAGAACTATAGACGTCCTACGAAATTAAGCTCAGCACTTTATTATACTAAAATTAAACGGGCTACAAGACCACATACTCGGAAAATTTTTAAATCTTATTTTAGCCGAGCAATCAACGTTCGAAATTTTATTGCAATAATTTTTGGAAATTTTTGCAATAATTTTTGTAAATTTACAGTTATTTTCCATCTTCAGTAAACATCCTTTGAATTAGCTGACTAACCTGCATTCATTTAGACAGGAATCATTTCAAATGCATTTACCCAGAATTTACAATAAGTAATTTACTTTAACCTTAATTATCTCAATTCAACGTCGATGTTACTTAGATCCTTTTAAATAGTTCTAAGCCCTTCAAATAAAGTGTGTAAAAAGGTATAATTCAGAATTATTTTACCAAATTTTTCATTCAAAATATTTAATTGAGCGCTTGTCGTCACCAAAAACTGTATTGACAAGTTTTATGTTGACACCCGTCAATAGAATATCACTATTGTTGTCGTAAATACCAAAATAGTATCAACAGCTGTCAATAGTTATCGAAATTGACAATGTCGATACCAATTCGTCAACATCACGTCAATTCTTAAAAGTATTGACAACCGCAATAGGGGTGATTATATAGTTGATACACTTAAGCAACCATTACAAACAAAAACAATATTTTTGCACTCAGCCAAAGCTTTGGCAATATCTTTGGTGTTTATATTCGCACATGATTTATTTATAGATTTATTAAAATATGAGCAGATAATATTATTATTATTAGGCTGCAACATTGCCAAGAAACAACGACTCTTATAATGTATTTTAAATAGGATAAAAACGGAGCGAGCAAAAGCACGTCCGTTCGCGTTGAATATTCAGACTTAACGGATAGTGGATCTGCATCTTCTGAATCCAAACTGGTGGTCAGATATGCCACACACGTGTTATAATTAACCGCCACCTTCAGTACTTTGTTGGGCACGCAGTCTGGACCAGGAGACTCGTTGTCATTTAGTCTCTCAACCGCTAGAAGAACTTTCTCCACCGTCACTTCATTAAATGCGTGTAATGGAGTAGGAGGGGAGACTAATTTTCTTTGTGTGGGAAAGAGAGTAGCGACCACGTTTCTGAGGAATGGCGGGCACTTTTTCAATACCACTTTGTAAGCAGTACCTGGTCGTTTTCAGCCTCACTGCAGAGGTTGAGAAAGCATTGTCGCTTGCTATTCGCTATTTCCGCCTGTACTCTAAAAAGGTTGGCCTATCCCGTGATCTTTGGGAGCGCCGCCTCGCCCGAATACATTCTCTCCCTACCGTTTGTATGCTGTCGTTCCACCAGTACGCCGAGCTTTGCTGTTTTCCTATGGTCTTTCTGGTCATCAACTCGTCGCATGCTTATTTGACGTCAGCCATTACTTTAGTGGCTATAAAGTTCCCGCTGCCTGTATACTAAGATGCTGGCAGCATTGCCTTGAAGACATCGGGGTCGAAGGTGCTGACCTTCCACCCCGACTCCTCACGGAAGTTTGGTTGGTGGGAGTCTTTTGTCATAGAGTCGTACCTGAGATCCCTCCCAGTTTGCAAGTAGTTAAGCTGTGCATGCTGGATTTAGCCGGGATCTAAGCTCGTCGGATTGGGGTGGGCTCTTGCTCACTACCTTTGTGCAAACAACGACCGTACAATAAAGGAAATCCATGCACAATTTACTAACTAAACTAGACCAGTAGCTCGATTCCGTAACTTTTAACACCTCGCCGAGTGTTAAGCTTGTCGCCGAATTTTGGCGTTTGCTCTTAACGAAAGTGCGATTCTGTAACTTTCCTTAACACTTTTTAGTATCAACTGTTTTATATATCAGTGCATCTTAAGTACAGCATGTCGCAGTAGCGCAGGTGATAAGCGTTCGGACTACAACGTGCGCGGCGCGAGTTCGGTTTCAGGTTTTCGGAGAACTTATTTTCTATAATTTTTAACACCACGAAATTAATTTGCGTTAACAAACCACAGTAAAAGTGTTAGCTAACACTTCTCGTGTGGTTAAAAGTTACAGAATCGCAAAAAGTGTTAAAAATGGTGTTAAGCTAAGTTAACGCTAACAATTGGCGCTAAAAAAGTTACAGAATCGCGCTACAGAAGAAGATGTAATAAAAGAAATCCAAAACAAAATTACCCCTTTTCTAATATTCAGACAGACTTCACCGATGATGGAAACTCTAGATTTAAATCCCAGAAGCAATATACCCGCTTCTCCAATTTCCCCTACCCAACCATTACGAGATACATGTTTTTAGTATCGCAGAACCCAACCAAAATCCACAGACCTACGGCTCAATCATCCCACTAAATTAATAACTCTATCTTTTCATTTTAATCACTTACTTATAACAATTCATTTATTATTCCGATTCAAATTCTTATACATTCGTATAATCTTAACTGCACTGACCTGCCCAATTCTAAATTACACTTGTTACCGACAACTAACTTTTAGTTAATCTCTTCAAATATTTGGAACACCCTAATAATTCTTTTATTATTTATCTTATAGAGTAACAATTTAATCTCTTCAAATATTTGGAACACCCTAATAATTCTTTTATTATTTATCATATAGAGTAACAATTTCTGTTATATGTATATTTATATATCAGCATATATGTATTCTTATTATATAAGAGATATCATTTAAAAAGAGGAAAAGCAATACAATACGTTCTCTTAGCAAAGGAAGATTTCATACGTGTGTAATTACATGTATACATAGTATCTACATAGTATCTATGTACATTAAGGTGCCTCGCCAAAAAAAGTTGCACTGTTTCCACCGGAATTTCAAAATTCACTCTTTTCTAAGGACTGCCCCAAAATATTTCGAAAAAATATTAAAATTTACCGGAGCTAAACCGCGTTAAAAAAACGCTAAAAATATCGTTTTTTATGTATAAAAGGAGTAGGAAAAAATATTGTTTAATAAAACAACTACAACAACTATGCGTACATATATCTTATAACTTTAAACGACTTATTCTTGTATATTTGTATATTTGTATATCCACTACTATCTCCCGAACGACTTCACCGATTTTAATGAAATTTGGTACACAGGTACTATGCTTTGTTTTAAGATTTTCTACTTTGGTGTTGCCACTTGGGGCGGTCCTTAGGGTTGCCACCTATATAAATTTTTTTTAAATATTAAGCAATATATGGCAATATGGGTATCAAATGAAAGGCCGTAAACCAACCAAAATATTTTCGAGTAGGATTGCCACCTAGGGTTGCCACCTGAACGCATTTTATTTATTCCTTCAGATATCGACCACTATCCCGGGAACGGCTAAACCGATTTCGATGAAATTTGGTAGATGGATAGTATGCTTCCTTCTTAGATTTTCTACTTGGATGTTGGCACTAAAGGAAGCTTAGAGGGTTGCCACCCTTCCGATTTTTTTTAAATATATGGCAATATGGGTATCAAATGAAAGGTATTTTAGGGCGTATACCAATCAGAATATTTAATATACAATAGGTGTCGCCAATGTATGTTAAGTGACTTTTTGTGGTTAGTGTTCGATATTTTGGAAATCTGTTTTGGAAATGTATGCTCTTGGTAAGTAAGATTATGCGGCAAATTCGAAAAATACCGAGCAAGTCTCGGTCACCCAGGTACTACATATTTACATACATGTGCTGGGAGATTTAAACAGGAATACTATGTGTTTATTTTTCAAGCTCAGCAAATAGTTTACTCATTTTACCTCTATACTATACTAATTCTACCGCTAGAAATTTACGCATGCCAGTGCATCGTTAACAAAATATATTAGAGGGGCTTATCCCGCTATTAGCAGAAAAAAATACCTAAATCGAAAATTTATTATTATGAAATAAATTCAAGAAAATATGTGAATGTATCTAGGTATATGTACTTTTACATTCCTACATCATTAAATATTTTATTAGGAGTTTAACAAATTAGAAAATTACTGCAGCTCTGTTCTTATGCACACAAAATCGCCTAACTTCAAAATTTAAAATGATAATCAAAATTTTTTTTTTTATCTCTAAGCTACAAATTTTCTTGGGTGTATAATGAAATCCCGACACACATAATCCCGAACTACAAAATCCCGAAACACTTAATACCGACAGGACCAAATCCCGATCTATCATAATCCCGACACGACCAAATCCCGACCAATCAAAATCCCGACACGACCAAATCCCGACCAATCATAATCCCGACACGACCAAATCCAGACAAGAAATCCCGACAAAAAATCCAGACAAAATATAAAAATTAATTTTTAAAAAATCTCGAGAGAGGTATCAAAAGACGAGTCTTGACCTCCGTAACAATAATCCGAAGGGGAAAAGCAATATTTTGTTTCAGTGAAAAGTTATAAGTGAAAAACCGAAAATTGGCCCAGGTCAGATCCCCAATTCAGGGCGTGATCCATGGTATTTATGTGGAGACAACCTTTCCGCATTGGCGGCCTTTGGCCGCGCTTCAAAAAATAACCCTGGGCTACGCCATTCCAACTCCGGGTGTGTGCCATAGCCGTGGCTACCGCCACGGTGATGTCCTTCCGCGTGCCACGTTTGCCACTTTTTCTCACAGGGTAATTTTTGATTACAACAACCACATGAAAATGACAGAAAAATTTGAACTTTAACTGCAAATATCTCGCAAACTTTTAAAAATATCCGCTGTTTTTGTTTTTTCACTCTAAAGAAAAATTATGGTAAGCATTGTCTGGATTGTGTGTGGGAGCACCTCACAATCCCGACTTTCAAAATCCCGACACGACTTAATCCAGACAATTTTCAAAAACTCCGCCAAGACAAAATCCAGACATAACAAAATCCCGGCATAACGAAATCCAGACAAGACAAAATACAGACATAAGGCATTACAAACAATTCAAAATCCCGACAGCAGTAAATCCAGAAACACACAATCCAGACAATGCTTACCATAATTTTTCTTTAGAGTGAAAAAACAAAAACAGCGGATATTTTTAAAAGTTTGCGAGATACTTGCAGTTAAAGTTCAAATTTTTCTGTCATTTTCATGTGGTTGTTGTAATCACAAATTACCCTGTGAGAAAAGAGTGGCAAACGTGGCACGCGGAAGGACATCACCGTGGCGGTAGCCCCGGCTATGGCACACACCCGGTAGGGACACGAATTTCGATACGATACGATACCATATCGATACTTTTGCCCTTCGATACCGATATTTTGTACTCGATGCTTTTTTAACGATACTTTTCGGCATCGAGTATCTAGACCCCGGTATCGTATCGAATTTTTTAAAAAATATGGAACTAATAGAGCAAAAATACCGCTCTGCTGGTTGTCTCTCTCTAACTTGTGACGCGAATCGAAGGAAAATCAGAACCAAATAATAACAGTTAATTTAGCCGGAAAAGGCAGACGCCAGAAAAGTAAGAGTTGCCATTGATCTGTTGCAATATGCACTTAATACGTCCAAAAAGGTTACAACAAACTTGAAGTACTAACTTATTGTGATATTGTTTTGCCTTTATACTGAAAAAAAGGTAATACTATCCATCCAACGTCAAATATTGCATTTTCTGATCCCTGCGCTTAGTCCCTATGTATGTCTTGGCTACGTGATATGATCAGTCGGGAAGAAGCCGCACATGCAATCCAAGAATTTGTGTTCCGACAAAAATGAATTTTGGAATCACATAGAAACTTTAGCATCTGGTCGAGGAAGTGAAAGTGCAATCCGACAAAGCGAAAACATCAATGAATATATTCGTTGCAAACTACTTCCTTTAAGTGGCTATCTTTTGCGTTTTTGAAAGGAAAATAAGCATAAATATCCTCATTTGTCGAAAATTGCTTTACGATATCTAGAAGTACCAGCAACTTCTGTCCCATAAGAGCGCCTATTTTCAAAGGCAGGTTTAACAATGACAAAAACACGTAACAGGTTGAAGGGGAAGAGGTTGGATAAATTACTATTCAAGGCAGATTGCACAGAGGAAGAGTGGGGCTTTTGATCTTCGTTTCTTGAAGTAAAATCTATCAAATTAAAAAAACCAAATTTGCTCATATTAAACTAGTTTATGTTATTATTTATTTTATTGAAGTTTATACGAACCTATGGTAATCATTTACAAAACGTATGAATTTGCTTGCAGCGAACCATTCGGTTATTGAAGTGCTTGTTTGTCATGTACATTTAGCATCGATATTTTGACTATCGAGTCTTTTTGTTTCGATATTATCGGGTACCCGATATATTTGAAGCGATACTCCAATTGAGTACAGAATCGATGCTTTGCATTCGATATCGTGTCCCTAACACCCGGAGTTGGAATGGCGTAGCCCAGGGTTATTTTTTGAAGCGCGGCCAAAGGCCGCCAATGCGGAAAGGTTGTCTCCACATATGTATATACCTGGGCCAATTTTCAGTTTTTCACTTATAACTTTTCACTGAAACAAAATATTGCTTTTCCCCCTTCGGATTATTGTTACGGAGGTCAAGACTCGTCTTTTGATACCTCTCTCGAGATTTTTTAGAAATTAATTTTTATATTTTGTCTGGATTTTTTGTCGGGATTTCTTGTCTGGATTTGGTCGTGTCGGGATTATGATTGGTCGGGATTTGGTCGTGTCGGGATTTTGATTGGTCGGGATTTGGTCGTGTCGGGATTATGATAGATCGGGATTTGGTCCTGTTGGAATTAAGTGTTTCGGGATTTTGTAGTTCGGGATTATGTGTGTCGGGATTTCATTATACACCCATTGTGTGTTTCTGGATTTACTGATGTCGGGATTTTGAATTGTCTGTAATGCCTTATGTCTGTATTTTGTCTTGTCTGGATTTTGTTATGTCGGGATTTTGCTATGTCTGGATTTTGTCTTGTCGGAGTTTTTGAAAATTGTCTGGATTAAGTCGTGTCGGGATTTTGAAAGTCGGGATTGTGTGGTGCTCCCAATTTTCTTGTTCTTCTTTACATATTGATTCGACTTATATTCAAGGCTCGTTACTTGATAAATAAAACAAAATAGGCACATTACTTAATTTCCGAGCCTTACTCAATTCAAAAAAATATGTTGAACCATGAGGCTTCACATTAAAACGATTTTGGTTCTATCGAGTAGTTTGAAGCAATTAGCTCGGTTTTACATATGAGGACTGTTGGAGTAGTTCGGATGACAAAGAAATTTAAAGATTGAAACTTTGGCATTTGGACGACCCAGTTAAGTTATTTATTCTTTTTGTTTCTGGCAGGTAAAGATACCCCGTATGTATACGCATATATACATCAGCATAAAGAAACTTAAAGTTGGATGGCCGAATGAATTAGTGTCCCCCTGTATCCTATCATCACCAGTTTTTCTATTGAATCACTATTGAAGTGAATCACTATCTTTTTGCGCAGTTGATGGTTTCGCTTCCTCTTGAAGACCGACGGCACGCTTCCCTTCTATGTGCTTTTTGAATGACGCATGTGTCAGCACTTGTAAGCGGTTTAAAAAAATTATAAATTTCTTGTTTTTATTTTTTTCTTTGACTTATTCCTTTAAAAATAAAAAAAATCAACGAATTTAAGCGCGAGACCGATATTGGTTACTATCCATACTTTAACTTGTAACTTTTTGTTACTCGGACTTCACTCTTTGATGATCCAAATCAGAAAAGAAGGAAACTCTTCCACTTGCGGAAGTCAGCACCGATCCACATATTTCTCAGCTGAACGATTCCTTCCAAGGTATTACCATTTTCACCTGTCAGAATGAAAAACTGTTGCTATCTAGTGTTGCAAAACAACAAAAATGGAAAATGTATGTTGCTCAACCTTGTGACATTTATTCGAAGGGCGATGTAAGCCATCTCAGTTTTATTCTTCACGCCCGTGAACGAGCGTCTCGCAATGAATCATATAAAGGCGGCTCAGCGAATAAACGCCTAACGAACTAACGCCTAACAAAAAATTAAATATTGCCTAAATATTTCATATAGGAATTAGGCGGTTGTTCATAATAAAAGAATATCTAACATTTTAGGCATTTCTTCATTAAAATTGTTAGGTGACTCTTCATAATGAAAGAAAGCCTAACAAACAAAAATGAAGAAACGCCTAATTAGGTATTTATTCATTTTTGATTGTTAGGAATTCTTTCATTAACGTTAGGCGCTTTTTCATTTTGCTATAAGTGTGATTTCTATTGCTATTATGCGTTCTTGAGGGATATGAATGCTCTAATAGGGGTGTCAAAATACGCTTTTTGACCTTGGTATCAATGATCCGAAGTCAAAATTAAATTTTTTTGTTTTAGTGAAAAGTTATCAAAAAAAAACCGAAAATTGACTTGGGTCAGATCCCCAATTCGGGGCGTGATCCGTGGTATTTTTGTGCAGAACACCTTTCTGAATTGGCAATAAAGATAACATAAAGGAAATAAAAATACAGTGTACATGCATATACATATGTAAATAGCTAATAACATAAGATGAAAATTTGAAATAAAAAATCGCGCGATATAATAATTATTAGTTTCAGGTGATAATAAAAATAAAAAAATACCATGGATCCCGCCCATAGAGTGGGAACGGTGGCATGTTGCCTAATGTAAGTAATGATCGAAGATGATGAAACTAGTGTTTCGTCATCCGACTGTAATGAAATATGAGTAACAATATCGCGATTAAAAAACAATAAAGCCGCTGGCGCTGACTGATTGCTATTCAAATTTGGCGGCAAGGAGCTGGTTAAGTGCATGCACATGCACCAGCACTTGTCTTTTAAAAAATATCGAGGGTTGGGCTACCTTATGTTTAAGCTAGCCCAACAACGAAAAAAAATTTTACAATAATCAAAAAATGAAAACGTAATTTAGTACTCATTCATTTTATTTATTACACTTGTCTTTTAAAAAATATCGGGCCCCCTTAGTCAGCCCAACCAGCCCAACCTTATATTCAAGCTAGCCCAACCACCAAAAAAATGAAAACGCACTAAATATCCCTATATTTATTGCTAATTTAGTACGCATTCATTTAATTTATTACACTTGTCTTTTAAAAAATATCGGGCCCCCTTAGTCAGCCCAACCAGCCCAACCTTATATTCAAGCTAGCCCAACCACCAAAAAAATTTTACAATAATCAAAAAATGAAAACGTACTAAATATCCCTATATTTATTGCTAATTTAGTACCCATTCATTTAATTTATTACACTTGTCTTTTAAAAAATATCGAGCCCCCTTGGTCAGCCCAAAATAATATTCAAGCTAGCCCAACCACGAAAAAAATTTTACAATAATCAAAAAATGAAAACGTACTAAATATCCCTATATTTATTGCTAATTTAGTCCGCATTCGTTTTATTTATTACACTTGTCCTTTAAAAAATATTGGGCCCTCTTAGTCAGCCCAACCAGCCCAACCTTATATTCAAGCTAGCCCAACCACGAAAAAAATTTTACAATAATCAAAAAATTAAAACGTACTAAATATCCCTATATTTATTGCTAATTTAGTACGCATTCATTTTATTTATTACACTTGTCCCTTAGTCAGCCCAACCAGCCCAACCTTATATTCAAGCTAGCCCAACCACCAAAAAATTTTTACAATAATCAAAAAATGAAAACGTACTAAATATCCATATATTTATTGCTAATTTAGTACGCATTCATTTCATTTATTACACTTGTCCTTTAAAAAATATCGGGCCCCCTTAGTCAGCCCAAGCAGCCCAACCTTATATTCAAGCTAGCCCAACCACCAAAAAAATTTTACAATAGTCAAAAAATGAAAACGTACTAAATATCCCTATATTTATTGCTAATTTAGTACGCATTCATTTTATTTATTACACTTGTCCTTTAAAAAATATCGGGCCCCCTTAGTCAGCCCAACCAGCCCAACCTTATATTCAAGCTAGCCCAACCACGAAAAAAATTTTACAATAATGAAAAAATGAAAACGTACTAAATATCCCTATATTTATTGCTATCTTAGTACGCATTCATTTTATTTATTACACTTGTCTTTTAAGAAATATCGAGCCCCCTTGGTCAGCCCAACCAGCCCAACCTTATATTCAAGCTAGCCCAACCACGAAAAAAATTTTACAATAATCAAAAAATGAAAACTTACTAAATATCCCTATATTTATTGCTAATTTAGTACGCATTCATTTCATTTATTACACTTGTCCTTTAAAAAATATCGGGCCCCCTTAGTCAGCCCAACCAGCCAACCTTATATTCAAGCTAGCCCAACCACCAAAAAAATTTTACAACAATCAAAAAATGAAAACGTACTAAATATCCCTATATTTATTGCTAATTTAGTACGCATTCATTTTTATACCCAGCGTACTAGTACTAGTACAAGGGTATATTAATTTTGTCCACATAACGGTACTATGTAACGGCGCAAAATAATCGAGTTAGATACGGGGTTCCATATATGAAAGTTCTTAGGTTGAAAAGAGGAATTGATTAAGGCATGTCCGTCCGTCTGTCCGTCTGTCCGTCCGTGTACACGATAACTTGAGTAAAAATTGAGATATTTGCATGAAATTTTGCATACAGGTTACTTTCTGGCCAAGGTAGGTTGCTATTGAAAATGGGCGAAATCGGATGATAACCACGCCCCCTTTTTCGATATCGAAAATTTCGAAAAACGTATAAAACGGGTTAATTCCATATCAGAAGCAGCTACAATGATAAAATTTGCAATATGTATTGATTTATATGTTCTAAGGCGGATTTTATCAAATTTTTTGAAAATGGGCGTGGCACCGCCCACATATATTTGAAGAAATTTTAAAATTTTGACTCTTAATAACTTGAGAACAGTTTATGCTAGTATAACGAAATTTTGTAGAGGGCATACTATTATTGTGTTAAATTCAGATATAGAAAATAAACGAAATCGCTTGGCGACCACGCCTACTTTTTTATAAAAGTTATATTGAAAGGAGGTGGAAATATTGAAAAGTCCATATCTAATTAACTGATGCCGCTATAATAATATAATTTGGTACATACATCAATTTTTTCATTCTTAACATTATTTTTGCAAAATTTTGGAAAGTGGGCGTGGCACCGCCCACTTATGAGTCAGGCAATTTTCAAATTCGACTGCTAATAACTTCGGAATGGTGTGAGATAGGTTTACGAAACTAGGTACCAGGCATGTTATGTTTATGTAGAGTACTACCACCGAAAATAAGAAAAATCGGTGAACGACCACGCCCCTTTTTGGAGTAAAGTTCTCTAAACGAGAGTTAGGAAACCGGAATATGCAATATCTGTTTAACTGATAAAGATATAATGCTAAAATTTAGTACACTCATTCACCTGATGATGTTATTAGTGATGTTTAAAGGTTTTTTGGTAATATTTTGGAAAATGGGCGTGGCACCGCCCACAAGTGAAAAAACAAAATATCAACATTTCACTATTAACAAGCCACTATGAAAGTATCATAACTATCTGCAATGAAAACTGATCTTCAAATAGGGACAAACAACATAATAAAATCCGTGGGCGTGCCACCACCCACTTTTTTTAAAATTAGGTAAATATTGATTAATTGACACATATATCCGTATATCAAAAAATTTCACAAAATACGTTAAAAGTTATGGACATGGCACGCCTTCTTTTCCAAAGTTATATATAGGACATGGTATTTATAACCCTTGTAAAGATCGATTCAGTACTTTAGGCTCATGTAAGCGGTTAAAGCTTTATAAGCAAGGAGCGTGGCCGCGCCCACCAAATTCGCTATTGTTTAGGCTCGGAATAGATTGGTTTTTTAAATGGGCTAAATCGGATGAAAACTACGCCCCCTTTTTCTGAAAACTAACGCTGGGTATTTAATATTCGGTTCACCCGAACTTAGACTTCCTTACTTGTATTTATTACACTTGTCCTTTAAAAAATATCGGGCCCCCTTAGTCAGCCCAACCAGCCCAACCTTATATTCAAGCTAGCCCAACCACGAAAAAAATTTTACAATAATCAAAAAATGAAAACGTACCAAATATCCCTATATTTATTGCTAATTTCGTACGTATTCATTTCATTTTATGCTCTTGTCCTTTAAAAAATATCGGGCCCCCTTAGTCAGCCCAACCAGCCCAACCTTATATTCAAGCTAGCCCAACCACCAAAAAAATTTTACAATAATCAAAAAATCAAAACGTACTAAATATCCATATATTTATTGCTAATTTAGTACGCATTCATTTCATTTATTACACTTGTCCTTTAAAAAATATCGGGCCCCCTTAGTCAGCCCAACCAGCCCAACCTTATATTGAAGCTAGCCCAACCACCAAAAAAATTTTACAATAATCAAAAAATGAAAACGTACTAAATATCCCTATATTTATTGCTAATTTAGTACGCATTCATTTTATTTATTACACTTGTCCTTTAAAAAATATCGGGCCCCCTTAGTCAGCCCAACCAGCCCAACCTTATATTCAAGCTAGCCCAACCACGAAAAAAATTTTACAATAATCAAAAAATGAAAACGTACTAAATATCCCTATATTTATTGCTAACTTAGTACGCATTCATTTTATTTATTACACTTGTCTTTTAAGAAATATCGAGCCCCCTTGGTCAGCCCAACCAGCCCAACCTTATATTCAAGCTAGCCCAACCACCAAAAAAATTTTACAATAATCAAAAAATGAAAACGTACTAAATATCCATATATTTATTGCTAATTTAGTACGCATTCATTTCATTTATTACACTTGTCCTTTAAAAAATATCGGGCCCCCTTAGTCAGCCCAACCTTATATTCAAGCTAGGCCAACCACCAACTGTGGCGGGGCCATTTACATGACATCATATTCTCGACTTGATGTAAAAAAAATTAAAAGACCAAATAAAAATAATCCACAAGAAGAATCAAAGTTTTTCATTTTGTTTTTGAATTACAGCCAAAAAACATTGGAAGATTACTTTTGCGCCACCCTGTATAAGGTTGGGCTGGTTGGGCTGACCAAGGTTGCTCGATATATTTTAAAGGACAAGTGTAATAAATAAAATGAATGCGTACTAAATTAGCAATAAATATAGGGATACTTAGTACGTTTTAATTTTTTGATTATTGTAAAATTTTTTTCGTGGTTGGGCTAGCTTAAACTTAAGGTAGCCCAAACCTCGATATTTTTTAAAAGACAAGTGCAATAAATTAAATGAAAGCGTACTAAATTAGCAATAAATATAGGGATATTTAGTACGTTTTAATTTTTTGATTATTGTAAAATTTTTTTCGTGGTTGGGCTTGCTTAAACTTAAGGTAGCCCAACCATCGATATTTTTTAAAAGACAAGTGCAATAAATTAAATGAAAGCGTACTAAATTAGCAATAAATATTGGGCAATTTAGTACGATTTCCGTTTTTGATTGGGCTATAAAGGTTGGGCTAGCTTAAGGGAGCTGATTTTCGTGAAGAAATAATTGACACACACCACCTCTCTGTTGATTTTAAAGCACGTTCAAAGCTTATGCAGCAAAAGGAGGTATTGTACTGCGGTCACCAAATACGCAGTTGACACAAGAGGGACAATTTGCCCCGGCCCCGCGATCTTCGCGCAGGCTTATTCAAAAACGGGTGTTCAGTAGCCTATGGGGTTATGCCTTGAACTAGAAATAATGTAGAGAGTATTAAAGGGACCCCTCCGCTACATTTTCTTATTGGTGATTATTATACTTATTATTATAGCAATATTAGACACATATTTTATCTTTTTGTCATTTAACGAATATTGACGGAGATAAAGCCTTTTAAGAAAACATGAAAAATTACGTCATTCAAATGCACAGTATATCTATATACTCGTATACGAAACAAAAACTCGCTTTAATTTTGTAAATATTCTTTTTTGAGACAATGTTTTATGGTATACTGTAGTGCAACGAAAAATAATCGATACATGTTTTTTGAAATCATTTTCAAAATTTTGTGAATATTTCTACGCGGGCTTGAATGTAATTTTTTCGCTAAATTAAATAAATTTGGTATCATATGAAAGAGGATTGAAAAAACTTTCAGATTAAGATATTTCACACAGGGTTGCCAGCAAGTTTTAATACTTTCTTTTAAATTCCTTTGCCAATAACCAACCAACCGCTAATTTCTAACGTTAATTTCAAATTGGTTTCTAATGAGAAATTTCTAACTAAAATTCCAATTCTATTTAGTTACTTTTATTGTTTTAAATACGTTTGACATGTTTTAAGCTAAAATACCTAATGTAAATAAAATTCAAAGTTTTTATACCTTAGTTTATAAATACAAATAATCGATAACTGTGACAATAACCAAATAGTCCTGAAAAGATATCCAAAATTACTCCGAATATAATGGGCATATGGGTATAATTCAAGAATTCCAAAAATAAAAATAACTCAGAATTTCTTAAGTGATGAATAACATGTTATTTTTATTATTAACTTTTTTATTATAATATTTTAGGTGAATACAATCTTCAAACAGAGATAGAACAGAATGAATCTCGAATTGAAAAGTACCCTCTTTCTCAGGGAATATTGGATCTGATATATTCGTTACTAACTGCCTACATACCAAAGAATTTAGGGGCAGAGCAAAGAAAGCCTGGGTTAGAGCCATATATAAACTTCATCATTGATGCAATTTTTTTTAAATTTTACGATCGGTGAGTATATATTATTATTATATATATATTATGGAATATGAAACTTCTTCATGCTAATCGTTTTTAAATAGGAGCCTCAAATACACACTTAAGTTTTTACAAAAACTACACTCGAAATGCTGCCTGTAAACAGTAGGGGTATTCGGAATCACGATGCAAGGGCATTGCATCGTTGCATAGCAAATTATTATTGCAAAATAATGTCAAGCCAACAACAAAATACATGCGGATGCAAATGTCAAGCAATTTGCAGAATGCAACACCAAAAATCTATTGCATAGCATATTTTGTTGCATAGCATTTCTAGAAACAGCTTTTGAATTATGACTGCTGTCACACGTTCAATATGTATCGCGATCCGTATTGATGGGTCGGCTTGAATTTAGAATAGCTCCATCTCCCAAATTAAAAAAAGTGACAGGGATCGATAGATATTATTAAGGTAAGTACAAATATATATTTTTTTGGCGGAAACAACAATAACAAGAATTATTAAGGGTTAAAAATTCATTTAAAACGTTTTTTAAAATCAAGATTTTACAAAAACTAATGAAACGGTTTTCAAAAATTAAGGTAGGTAAATGAATTACCTTTCATTTCATGTAGCCTTGCTTGGGTGCAAAACCGCGCATATGCAAAATTTAAAGCACTTTTTATATCAAAGTTTCTCATTACATTTTTGAAGCACGGGCGAAGGTCTCCAACGCGAAAAGATTTTCCGTACAGAGGTACTGTAGTACACATTTGCATCGCTGAGCCGGTGTTGGATCGGATAAGGGTTATTTTTTTTGAAGCGTGGCCGAAGGCCACCAATGCGAAAACGTGCTTTGCACATGAAGATGTCGCTGAAGTATTGTGAATTGATTACTTTGCCTCGTTGATATAAAAAAGCTTTAAATTTTGCATATACGCGGTTTTGTACCCCAAGAAACGTTACATCAAATGAAAGGTAATTCAATTACCTATCCAATGCAGAAAAAAATAGGGAATCGGTTCGTAAGTTTATGAGAAATTTTGATTTAAAAAAATGCGTTCAACGAACTTTGACCCTTAATAACTCTAGTTGTTGTTGTTAGCTAAAAAAAATATACATATTTGTTCTCATCTTAATGATATCTTATCGATCCCCATCCTTTGTTTATACTTGGGAGTTGCAGCTATTCTGCATAAAAGGCTTATTTACACGGGTCAATTTTTCTAGTCGATTTGTGTCGTTCCACCGTGTAAAGGTTGAACGTAAAATCGATACGTTTAAATCAGCCTTCAAGCCGATCCATCAATACGGATAACGATTTATATTGAACGTCTGCAGCATGCAATCGAACAGCTGATCTGCTTTCCGTTTGCAATTAGAGTTGACAAAGGGCGCTCACGATTCAGTGCATTTTTATGCAATTGCATAATTTTGTCAACCCATATGCTATTTATTATGAATTCCCTTAGTATGTTATCAGCACGTCCTCCTTTCCAC
Source organism: Sphenella marginata (assembly GCA_951509765.1). Taxonomy (NCBI): domain Eukaryota; kingdom Metazoa; phylum Arthropoda; class Insecta; order Diptera; family Tephritidae; genus Sphenella; species Sphenella marginata. The sequence goes on along the minus strand of OX608081.1, from coordinate 54,655,647 downwards.
GACCCATTTCTCGTTTTAGCATACCATGATTTCATAGCGGTTACATAAGCAAATGTAGTCCACGTTTTCACGACGAAGAATGTATAAATGCTAACAAAAAACAGAATATTATTTGGATGGGGAATTTTTTTTTTGCTAGAAGCACGAAATTGATCAATATTCTTATTGCCTACAGAGCTGGGTAGTAATCATTACTTTAGGAATTAAATTACTCTCAATTCCCATTTACATGTAATGGGAAAAGTAATCAATTCCTTTGCCCCACACAAAAGGAATTCATTACATTTCAATTCCTCAAAAAAAAATACCCAATGTAATTTCCTCATTTTGAGGCTCAAGTACAAAAAAATTTCTTTTTGGAATTGAAAAAAAGTACTTTGCGCAAATGTAATTTCTTCTCAAATACTTTCACAAGGAATTGAAAATGTAATTGAAAATTTTCCAATTACATTACAAGGAATCCCAAATGTAATTTCAAATTTCCCATTCCTTAAAGGAATTGCAAAAGTAATTGAAAAACTGATAAATGTTTATTTGCTTATTAAATTTGTGAGCTATTAAAGCTGTGGTTGTTTATAGCCATGGTGCACAAATATGTAGTTAAAATGATGATTGATGTCATGATGGAACATACCACATACAGGGAGTGTACTCGGATAGGTGAGATTGACACTAGTCTTTTTGGGAAACGCGCTCTCCTTCATGTGCCAAGCAAAAGATATCAACATATCATGGCGTTATTTGTTTAATATCTTTTGTCATAGGACTTCCTGTCCTCGTATTTCTTCCGGTCCGTCAGCGCAAGGCCGCGGATAGATCATATATTGAAGAGCCTGCCTTATCGAAGATTAGCTGAAAATTACAAGTTAAGCAGTCTCGCGATGAATAAAGGTCTCGTTGTATTAGTCGTTCTTCAATCCCTCCATGATATACTTGCAAGAAATCATGGACGCTTCCAATCTCATATGAGCCTTCTAGTGATAAGGATAGAGGTTCCCATATTTTTGTTGTTGAAATGATGAATTCAAAATAAATTTGCTTATCAGCTAAAACCTTTCACATGCCTTTCTCTACAAAGGGAAGAGGGCGGCTGAACTTGGCTGGCAAAGTCAGGACAACTTTATGCTCCCTGGTGTTTTCTAGTATGGGTCATTATCGCTTAGAAGGGATGCCTTTTTGAAAAAGTGAAAAATATTGCCCGAAAAGTCTATTGAAATATGTTTTTATACAAGAATTAAAATTTTGCTTTTCAATTACTTTTACAATTCCTTTGAGGAATGTAATTGGAAATTAGAGAGTACTTTTGGCATTCCTTGTAATGTAATTGGAAAAATTTCAATTACATTTTCAATTCCTTTCGAAAGTATTTGAGAAGAAATTACATTTGCGCAAAGTATTTTTTTTCAATTCCAAACGAATTACTTTCCCCAATTCCTGAGGAATGGAATTGTAATTGTAATGGAATTGAATTTACCCAGCTCTGATTGCCTAGTAAATTGTTTGTATATCTATTATTTCATACAAGTTTACGAGGTTCAAATTGTACAAATTTACCAGGAATATAAGAAATGAAACGAAAACGTTTTGGGGCTCGGTAGAGGCTGTAGGAAAAAGTTACGCGTTGCTACTTGGAAACACCTTTTGGCACGGTAGAGCAGGGAAATTAAGCGTACGATCTGCCTGCGTCGCTGTCTGCGCCTTGTTGTTGATGTTGTTGCTGTGCGTATCTATGTTGTAAGTGAGACTTGATTGAGTATGCATGTTTATTTGATTTTATTTTAAGTCAACACTAACACAAAGCGGTCGACTAATGGCGAATGTAAAGCATAATATTCATGCCTATTACGGTAGCACAGGCGGCCACCGTGGTGTGGAGGTAGTGTTGTCGGCCTACCACACCGAAGGTCCGGGTTCGAGCCCTGGTACAGGTTACATCAAAAAGTGGTTTGAAAAAGTTTTTTTGTAGGAAAAATTTCAAAGCGGCACACCACAAATTGGAAGAGAAGCTCGGCTCAAAAATCTACTAGGAGGTTGATGATATAACTGTTGCATATCGCGCCATATATATATATATATATTATAGTATCCGACGGATGCTTTGCGGAGGCAGTGCGAATCGATTCGCGAGAAAACTGTTGCGGATTTAACCTTTAAAACTAAAAAAGCGATATTTTCAAGATATTTTCTTCTATTTCTTGTATTGACTCGGCTAGTAGATTTAAAGGAAATCGATAAAATTTATGTTTCAAAGTTTTCTAACTCAAATCCGCAACTGATTTTTCGCGAATCGATCCGCACTCCCCGCTAATGGCATCCATCGGATACCGTAATAGGCATGATTATAAATTGTAAAGTATAACAAAAGTAGACTTAACAAAGCAAAATACGTTTAAGTCTATCATATTTCACAAAATGGATGGTTGGAGAGGCCGAATCTGATATTCGGTCGATGTGTTCATGCAAAAAATATGATCAGAAATCTTGATTTTTCGCCGGATGGTTGGAGAGCCGGTGTCTCCCATCGATCTTCTCGAACAGTCGACTTATTCATTTAAGTTGTCCTTCGAGATCCTGGTTGTAAACTGAAAGGTTGGAGACACCCAGTCTCCAATCCACATTAGCATTCGGTCGACATATTCACGCAAGGATATACTCAGGAATTTTTCACTGGATGGTTGGAGAGGCTGTGTCTCCAATCCACCCTCTCTTTCGGTCGATTAATTCGTATAAAGTTGTGCCAAGAGATTAAAGAGGAGTGAAAAGGACGTGTTTCCAATATACTTTTAAAATCTGGTTAGATATGCAAGTATGTCGTTACGTAAAGTGGCAATTGTACGTTCAAAGCTTATACAGCAAGGCAAGTCATTGTAGTACGAACACCAGATAAGCAGGGGACTATTTTTGTCGAAGTTTGAGTGACAAAGAGGTAAATGAAACGGGACGTAGTGTCTGGACCTTCAAGCAGGTACAGTGGATAAATTAATTAGAAGAAGCCGGTTTCTGTAAGGGGGTAGATTAGTATTAGGGTTCCAATTGAGTCCGCGTAAGGCAAAAATTAGAAATTCCTTTTGTATAGACTCAATTCGTTGTATATTGTTTTGCTATACGGGACACCAAACACACGAGCAGTACTCAAGTATAGCGCGGACTAACGATGTGTAGAGCGCCTTAGTGAAAAACGGATCATCGAACTCTTTAGCCCACCTCTTCACAAATCCTAACATACTCTTGGCGTTGTTAGTAATCGAAGAAATATGCCTATTAAAACACAGTTAAGCATCAAAAAGCACACCTAGATCGGCGACATCGGATATGCGTTCTAAGTCGGTATCATTTAATAAATAGGATGTCAGAACTGGCTTCGTTCTATGGAATGTCATTTGTTTACATTTGGAGCAATTTAACGCAAGTAAATTTACCGTGCACCAGCAACGGAATGAGTCCAAATCAGCCTGGAGAAGAGCACCTGCCTACTTGTCAGAGGGACAATACGTGTAGCAAAGTTTAACATCATCAGCGTACATTAAGGTTTTGGAATATGAAATAACCTGCGGTAAATCGTTTATGAACATGGTAAACAGCAATGAGCCCATGTTGGTAGTGGTTGACCTACGAGGAATAAAACCATGTTGACAAGGGGATAATAAAGACGTACACTGATACTAAAGCTGTTTCGTAATGATCTGTTCTCTGTAGTTCTAAAAATTTGATCTGCTACCTTTTTTATGCAAGGGAATAATAAAAGATTCTTTCCAGATAGATGGGAATGATGCGGAGTCAAGAGACAGATTAAATAGCATTAAGATCGGCCCAGATAAGTTTTGCGCACAGTACCTAAGCACACAACTAGGGACCCCATCAGGACCCGGGAAGAATATGGGCTGCAGTGATTCAAGGCTCTGAATAACAATGTCAATATCAATAACAGGGTTCCTGACGTTATTGGAACTAGCCAAATAATATGGACTAGATGGACCTGTGCGCGCCTTGCCCAAAGAACTTCACCACTACCCTCAGCGACATCTACAACCCAGTAGATAAAGTCTCTGACTCACAATGGCGGTGCAGTACAAATTGATTATTTTCTGCATTCACAATGGGTTATTTAAACAAATTAATTTTTATAAAATACGCTAAAACAAAAGCACAGCTGTAAATTAATAAATGATTTCGCATGTAGAGGTAACCCACACCTTTAAAACGATACCTTTTTTTATTAATATTGGTTCGAAATGAGAGCAAAAAATTAGGAGCAAACACAAAAAGACCTTACAGAAATAATATATATGTATGATAGTCCTTAACTTGGGAACTGCTGGAGGAGTAGGTCGATTTAAAGAATTCAGAAAATAATTCTGCAATATTGTCATCGGTATCAGCACTCTTGCACCCAAACGTAAGCACCGATGGAAATCCAGAGACTTTGCGTGTAGAGTTAACAAAGCTATACAATTTTTTCGGATTGTTGAAAAATTGAGTTTGGCAATAAGTTAAGTAATCCTTATAACATAACTGATTCAGACGCTGAAAGTTAGAGGGGGCGACTAAATACTTCGAGCAGTCAGCAGATGTGCCAGATCTCTTGAATCGCTTGTAAAGCCTAGATTTAATATTATTAAGTCTAAGAAGTTGACTTGAGAACCATGGTGCCTTCCTCGATTTAGCCTTTACGTAGCAAGATGATACACAGCTTTCAAAGAAGCCATAAAGAGAAGTGTAAAATAAGGAAGTTGCTAATTCGATATCTGTACAGGCATAAAGTTTAGAACAGTCGTGGTCAGCAATCAACTCGTTTAGCATAACGAAATCCGCTTTTTAAACGCGAGAACGAGAGTTCACTTTATTTTTACTGGGCACGATTTGTCGGTTAGTGTCTACCAGGGCCGTGCGCAGGAATTAGCCTTGGGGGGGTTTTAATTTATAATGATGAACTTATTTGCTGAAACAGATACCTAGACCCATATATCATAAATTTAAATGTTCTTTAACTTTTCTGAAACTGCATACTCTGATGCCTAAAACTATACCCCAGACATTTTTTTTGGTTGTAAACATTCAGTGTTGCCATTTTGGTGCTTTTAGAGCTAGATCTAGCTCTTTTTTTGCCGTTTAGCTCTAAAATTCTGTTTTAGCTCCTAGCTCTTTTTTTGGTCCTTTCTTTTCATTTTTAGCTCTTTTTTGGCTACAAATTTATTTGGACAAATTGTATTGTAAAATGAAGAACGTTTTTATTTCTTTCATAATCAATGTCGAAATTATTATATTAGTTTCATTGTGTACCATGTGGCAACTCAGTTTCCCTCACCGTTAACAAATACCTAAATCGGTTAACTTGGTCGAGTAACATTCGTAAATGCCATATGCTTATTTTGCGAACAAGAATCAAAATGGAAAGGTAAGTACAAGTAAATTGTGTGTAAAAACACTTTCCTAATTTGCTAAAAATTCTGAACAACCTTACCCCCCGATTCTGTCTTCATGATAAATAATCAGAAAAATATTAAAAGATTTTTGATTTCTGAGTCAGAAATAAAATGACTTCATTTGGCTTTAACGCAAAAATAAAAATTATTTTTGAGTTTTATTTATTAAAAATTAAATATTTTTTCTCACCTATTTATGAAGCTTGATAATTTTTCAAGAACACACTTATTTTTTTGTTGAGTTAATTATGTATACTTTTTATACGTTTTAAACATCATAAATCTGTACTATAATTAATTTCTAGAAAAGTCGTAAATTAAAAATTTCTTTGAAAAAATGACTGGGGATGACTTAGGGAATGCTGTGGAGTTCATCTGATCCATTTTTAAAATTATTGTCTGTCTGTTTGAACCTAAGGATCTCGGAAACTAAAGAATGGATTTTGATGAGAGTCACTAATGGACTGCTTCAAGCTTAGAAAGGGACCTGCACTTTGTTTTATCAAAACCGAACGACAAACAAAAAAGATATACTGATTTTTAGGAAGGTATGTACCCAAGGCAAATTAAACAAGGTAGAATTGACAACTGAAATATTTTGTTTTTGTAGGAGTTCTTACTTCAAAAAAGTACAAACCAAAGTATTTAGCCTTACTGGCCCACGTACAATATTTGGGCCCCATACAATTTTTGTATAAAAAGTGAAACCGCATTTGCAAAAGTCAAAAAGTTATTAATATAGTTATTCATAAACTATCTAATAAGCTCACTTTTGCCACCAAGTGCTACTTTGCAGTCTACCTCTTTAAAGACCTTAATTTGGGTCACTTTTAACAAATATCATCAAGTTCTAAAAAATGGTGGGAGGAGTACCAAAGTCACTTTTCAGTTCAAATGAAAGTCGGCCTCCGGAGAATAAATATTGTTGTCATTTTTGAAAAATATTTGCAAAAATCCGAAGAATTAGTCGGAGGCGTTGTCTATAGTTTTTGTGTGAATTACATTTTGAGTTGCCGACTATTGTCCACGATTTAAAAAAAATAACGCGATCCCGTCTTCTTGGTACACAAATTGTTTCATTCTTTTGCAAATATCTTGCAAACTACTCAAAAAAATTGATCTCGGAATCGGATTATTATTTATGGGTACTGGGCGCGTCTCTCGATACCTCTCCCGGCAATTTATGGACGTGTTTCAGCACTCGGTTGCAGCCGTAAACAGATACCATTATTTGTTATTTTTTCAATAAAAATAACAAACTGATAAAAATGAGAAATTTTAAAATCGAACGGGTTAATTTTTTTTTTTCATTTGACGTTAAAACTTCTACTGAAAAGAGAGAACTGTTGAACTTTGTTTAATACCTATGAAATTTTTTTTCTTACACAATTTTATATAAAGAAAAATTCACTTACTTTGTCAAAAAAAACCTAAGCGTTCCTCTAAAATTTTTGTTCTTTTTTTCAATTTCAGCTAAATCAAAAATCAATTGCATAGGTACACTGCCGTCCTATGTGGGTATCAGCATATCTTTAATAAAACTCTAGATAAGTTGTGTCTGTATATTTGAAATTTCTTTGAAAAATGACTGGGGATAACTTGGGGAATGTTTAGGCACAGGGAAGGAGTCAAAAAGAGGGGAGATGAGAAAATGTCGAAGTTAGACTATTAAGAAATGCCTTTACTTTAGTTTGTTGCCGTAGACATAAACGGGATATAATGTGGGAAAATAAATATTGTTCTGGACCTTTTCAGTCTGTAAATTGTTTTCGCAATTGAGGGTAGGAAGAATTTATTAACTACTTATGTACATACCGAGCAAAGCTGGGTACCCTGCTAGTATGCAATAAATGTAAAAACTTGCATACAAAATACTTAAGTGCTTTTTAGCTCTTTTTTTTACATGTTTTGGATTTTCTTGAACAAATCTAGCTCTTTTGTAGCTCTTTTTTTCTCGAATCTAGCTCCAAAATAAATTGTATCCTGGCAACACTGTACACATTTTTCTGTATTTGATAGAGAATTGGTGATATGATGGCATATCCCAGCTAACCAAAAGTGCAAAAAAAAGACTCCTTTCGGAGCCATAAAACGCTTATTTCTCAGAGCTTTACTCTCCAAAATGAGCTTCTTTCGGAGACCAAATGGAACGAAAAATCGCTCTACGCGGGCACTCCAACGGAGTCATAAAAAAGAGTCCGAAATGAGTCTGATTTCGATGAATTTGAAGCGTTTTATGACTCTTTCTAAACGAACTTCGGAACCTTTTATTGGTGCTTTTCTGAACCTTTATTCCTCCATTCTGAGGGTTTTTGGAGCCTTTTCAGACTCCTTTCGGAGCCTTTTATTGGTGTTTTCTTAAGCTTATTTGGGGTCATAAATAATAAAAAATAAAGTGTGAAGTTTTATTGACACAATTCGGAAAATATGAAATGTGCTATGTTTATTTTCTACAGGCTATTGATAAACGTCCATGAAAAATGCGATCTTTATCTTCTGTTAGGTAAAATAAAAAAAAACCTCAGAAAATGTTTGAAAACATTCAAATAATTGAACGTTGTCGCTCTTCTGCTCTCCAACGTTCATTTTCTCACAATTCTCTTTACGCCTACAACAAAAAGTGTTAGAAAACACTCGAAATCTTTCATATAATTGAGCCTTGCAGTTCACTCGCTCTACAATATTCATTGCTTCTCTCCGAAAAGGCTCCAATTACGGACTCTTTTTGGATGCTTTTTTTGGAGCGCTCCGACTTTGGAAAGCTGGGATTAAATCATATTTTGATTAGTCATAATTCTGATTCATCAAAACCTAATTAATCAGGTCCTGAATGAAACTGTTTACAGTACTTGGTAATTGAAACTGCTCACAGTTTTCATCGGTAAAATTTTTTAAAACATGCCCATACGCTATACAACTTTGTAATTTCGGAAAGCTCCAAGTGCAATTCAAAGTGCCGGACTTATGTATTGGCCAACCTTATTCTTTGCAACTTTCACCAATTTCTACTTCCGTAAAATTATTTTAACAAATTTTGTCAAAAATTATGAGTCAAGATTCAATACGTGATTTATAAACTGTATTTTAAAAATTTTTGCAAAATCATTGCAACTTAGATTTGGCCATGGGTAAAATTTCATCGGTAAAATTTTTTAAAACATGCCCATACGCTATACAACTTTGTAATTTCGGAAAGCTCCAAGTGCAATTCAAAGTGCCGGACTTATGTATTGGCCAAACTTATTCTTTGCAACTTTCACCAATTTCTACTTCCGTAAAATTATTTTAACAAATTTTGTCAAAGATTATGAGTCAAGATTCAATACGTGATTTATAAACTGTATTTTAAAAATTTTTGCAAAATCATTGCAACTTAGATTTGGCCATGGGGGGTTTTAACCCCCAAAACTCCCCCGTGTGCAGGGGCCTGGTGTCTACAGCTAACTCCAGCGAAGGGTGTAATGGATCTTCCGGAAGGGACAATGGAGATATTCGAGTGAGCACATTGCCCTGCGAGGTATCCACACATACTAAGTCAAGCATCTTGTGTTTACTATTTAACGGGTGATGACAAAAAAATGAGACTTTCGTTAAACTACTTTATTTTAAAATTTATGGCATCGAATCAGGAGGCGATGACTTCTGTGTCGCTGTCATTCATTTCTAAACTACATGCGTAGCTTCCATTATAAAAAACTTAATAGTTTAGCTGAAAATTTTTTTTATAGAATTGTACAACACGCTCGCGGATGGTTTGTTGCTTCGAAGCCATTTTCAGCAAAACTATTAATTTTTTTATAATGGAAGCTACTTATGTAGTTTAGAAATGAATGACAGCGACACAGAAGTCATCGCCTCCTGATTTGATGCGATAAATTTTAAAATAAAGTAGTTTAACGAAAGTCTCATTTTTTTGTCATCACCCGTTAGTACATCGTTTACTTGTAGGAGAGATAACTCAAACATGGCATTGAGGAAATCGTGATGGGTTGTTGGTACCATACAGTTTGGGCACTACTAGTAACCCAGTTAACCGATGGTAAATTGAAGTCCCCAAGAACAACAAAAATATCTTTCTCTCGCAAGTGTGACTGTAAACTATGAATAGCTGAGCTGTGGCTCATGTAAACGCTAAGATTCGAACGAGACGGAATGTACGAACAGTAAACGAGTATACTAAAGGAAAGGAAAGCAAGTCTTACTGCTAAAAACTCAATATCGGGGTCGATGTCCAATAAAACAAGCTTGGATACGAAGCTTGAATCGACAGCAATAAGGACACCACCCTCTATTGAGATGCGGTCACGTCGATAAACAACATACTTATTGGAGAAAACCTCTGAATTAAAGTTATCAGGCTTCAGCCATGTCTGCGTAAGAGCGACAATTTGCGCGGTAAAAGCGAAACTACTCAAGAAAAAAGTATTAAGTTTCGATCGTAGGAGGCAGCTCGTAACCAAGCTTACGGTTTCACCGCTATTGGAGCGTTCGTTGCTAAGTTTTTTGAAACACGATTAGCATTCGATTTTCTGCTGAACAGATGTATCACAGTATGCTCCGGCCAAAACGATGTGTCGAGCACGCTTTCGAGGAAGGAATCAGGAACCGTTATTTTAAATGAGGAAATTTCTCTATCATACTTAAAATTAAATTTATGTACTCTAACGTTACTAGAGGGAGCAAGACCAAGCTTAGAGCAGATATGATTAGAAATATCCTAGATACGAAAATCTCTTTACTAGGCGGCACAGCGGTCATCGCCCTTAGAGCAACAGACTCAGTTCCGGCGACTACTGAAGGAGGAATTGTAGAGATACGAGGTGTTGTATTTCTAGAGGCTGTCGGTTTCGAAGCCCGTTCAAAGGCCGTTCGACCGGAATTGGAGCTACTGGAGGAGCTAAGCAGGGCATCGGCGAAAGAAATCGCTGGTGCTTGGAGAACCATTGGTTCAACCACAGGCAGTGTAGGTACTACTACTTCTTCCGAGATATCCACAGCTGAGATAGCCGCGACTAGATCAGAAGAAGGAACTACGGGACCACGAGGAGGTTCTTTAGGCCTCTCTAAAGCTAAGTCTTTCGCCGGAGTACACAAAGAAATTAACGCATCATAAGTACTCGGCGTAATAGGGGATCTTTGTTCCCGACAGGGGAGTAAGTCGGAGCTAGTTTGTTTCTCTAACAAACACTTTTTCCTTTTGGGATATTCAGAAATGACCTTCAGTTTCTTGAAGTGGTTTTCAAACAACTTAAATCTCCCGTGGAGGTCACAAAAACCAATAAAAATCAGGGACGTAACTGTTATAAGAAATATGATAAAAAGGTCCCGTTTAACCATTAATACTGATGTATTCAAATATTGGTTATAATCAGGCGCGTAGCCAGAAAAAAATTTCGGGGGGGGGTTTGGCCAAAGTGTCAGTAAATAAGAATTACCTGTAAATACACACATACTTATATTTTGACATATTACATATTTATACTTTTATTTATTTGAAATTTTTTTCTTTCTACACGGCTAAAAATTTGAGCCTAAATTTTAAACCATTCATTGGTTTTCACAACTTTTAAAACTTTTCCAACCCTTTCAATCACCTTCACAAATTCTAAATTTTTTGCCGTTTAGATTTAAAACTTAACTGGGATAAACAAAAATACAACAAAAGCCGTATACGCAGCGAATATCTGTAGTTTTCGCACAAAATTGAGTGCGCCGTAGCTCAGTAGGTAGAGCATTGCGCATCAAGAGAATTTTATTCAATATAAAAATATTACGCTTATAAATTTGTATGGAAGATAATGCACTTGGTCGGGTAGAAAAAAAATTGCCAAAAATCGAGTAACTCTTATAGCGGCTTAAGATTGGTATCTTCGTTCACTTCAATTGAACGGGCTACAAAACTGCATGCTGGAAAAAAATCTAAAAATTTGTACTAAAAACTTAGAAATTTTGATTAAAGTTTTCTTGAATTTTCATGAATTTTCCACAAAGTTCGTAACTTTGAGTTGCAGTATTTTTATTGTGTTTTTACCCATACTTTCATACAAAAACATTGACATTAGTCAAAGGAAGTTAATATTACTGGAAATTCCAAACAACACTTTGAACGCAAACATACTGGTCTAGGTGTATATGTAGCCTCAAAAGGTTTTAAATCTAGGCTAAAACTTTTAGCCGTGTACAAAACAATATTTATTTTTCTTGTTTGTTTTGAAATTTTGTTTAGGATTTCTTCAGGAGTTAATTTAAAAGTAGAGTGGATGTTAAGTAGAGCCAGCCTCTCCTGCCCTATTGTACTTCTTAGATAAGTTTTTAACCTTCGAAGGGAAGAAAAAGACCGTTCGCTAGGAGCAAAGGAAACTGGAAGCGTTGCAGCAATTTTTATATATCGATGTACCATAGGGAAAAAAAGACACGGAACAATTATTTAATGCATCAATGAACGTGCTTGGTCGCTCCTCCTTTGGGATTGGAAAAATATTTTTCTTTTTCAGGGCTTTAGGCTGTTCAAAAGAAATCCAAAAACTCTATATAAAATGACACTTATGAAACGCTTAAGAAAAATATATTGCGTCAGAATCTCTTCTACTTTTCAAAATAACATTGAAATTCATATAAAAAGCGGCAAACTGCAATTATTCAACATGCAGAACGGAACGTCAAAATTTCTTGGCTATTCATGACAATTTCATGGTCAAGAAATAATTGAAAATATTCCTTGAGCATTTTCTTTTCAACAGCATACCGGGCTTTTACTTTAAAACTTTTTCAATCCTTTTTTGCCAAATTAGCGTCAATTTGTATTATCACCTGCCAAGTATAAGTACAATCTAATTGTTACTTTCTCTGATAATTTAATACGACTGCGTTGTGTACTGCTTGGTAATTTTTGGTAATTTTTTTTAACTTCTTGGTAATTTTTTTGGTTAAGCTTATGGCAACCGTGACTACAATAACGAGAGACACTCATTTTTACGATTTTTGCGGTTTATTTGAATTTCATCAGAGTTGAGTTCGAATCACTCTTGCTATTTTTAACATGTTATGTAGTTGAGATGCTAAGTTGATCTTATGCAGAGCAAGTCTGATAGTTTTGCGCGAATTTCTTAAAGCTCCAAATGAGTGAACCGTTGCAGAAATTTAGCTGTGACCTCTCAGACTTGCTCTGATAATTGATAAGCAACTACTAATAGCTTCTCTCAGTGTGAAATATTATTTTATTTTATTCTTTCGTGTTTTCATTATTGCTATTAATGCTAATTTCTTAACAGGGGTTTTAAAAATGAATAGAGTAATTATTAGGTGGCGCGAACTAAAGTCAGTGGAATTAACGTCAGTGACGTTAATTCCACTGACGTTAGTTCGCGCCACCAATTATTATAGTACAACCCCCGAAACCCCCCCCCCCCCCCCCAAACAATATTAAACAACTTGAGTTGCTGGAGTGGCATGACCAATGTTTGCAAGTTCCTCGAGGAAATACTTATCACTATTCAGCAAAAATAGTTTGCTGTCGAGTGGGTCACCGATAACCAAAAAATTTATTAATTGCGATAATGGTTATTGGTAACTAAAAAAATTGTTGGTTGACTTAATGGTTATTCGTAACCAAAAAAAATATATCTATCCTTTATATTGGTTAAGCTGACTAAAATAAAGTACCTCTTATGATAATGGGTAAAAATTCCCTAAAACATATAAAGGGAATTTTTGGGTAACCTTTGTTACCTGAGATTCAGACCTGGGTGGTGTGTGTGAAACTCTCCGTAGAGAGCTCTGTACCTAATGATCCGCTGGATACGCTCGCTTTGCGCGGCTGAGCTCGCCGGATTGGGGTGGGTAATAAAAGACCATCACCGATGTTGAAATGCACTACAGTTGTAACCTAGAAAAATTTCGTATCCATTTTGCTGATGTGACTGCCATAAACCCCCTTGCTGCGTGTACCACCCACGATGCGCCACCGCTGTCGTCGCCGTTTGCCTCCGCTGAATCGAGGCTGGCCATTCGGCTCTCTTCAACCCGCCCAATGTCAACTCGGCCCACTTAGTTGACCCAACAACATTCCAACTGTATGTCCTCACGTCCGTCTGTCGAGACCCAATCCGCTCACACCCTCATGCCCAATCATCACACTAATGGTTAAAGCTTTTCATAACAATACATTTTAATATCTATTTAATCAATAAAAAAACTATTACCACAACCATTATGTTGGTTTAATCCAAATTATAAATTCAGTTTAAGTTCTTAAAGTTATACTTTACGCATGGTAATCGCAAATAAATGTGCAGGTACTTGCCGCAATGAGCATGGGTGTTTGTTCCGGCGCATGCTAAAAAAAACTACCATCATTTGGTACCGCGCTAAACAAATCAAATAGATATATTTTATCAAAATTATGTACGTACGATGCGCCGCTCAAACATCCGTCCACATTCGGCAAGCACCTCACTGATTCGATAGAGACCACAGACGTACCTATTAGCAGTACATTTAGCACCCGAAAGAATGGTGATGAGCATTTACCTCTGCTCCTGTTTACACAGATACGCTCTCACAACAAAATTTCCTACCAGCTAATTTCCTTGGATTCTAAGCTAGTGGACAGCGATTTCAGCGTTGAGCGACAAAATGACCCTCACCACTCTATCGCTGCCTTCTGCTTACAAACCAAATCTACTTTACTCTATGCCTAAAACCAACTATGTACGTATATATATGCGCGTACTCCAGCCCAACAAACTCCACTCATTCATGTGCAGCTCTGCCTCGAATAGCACTGCTTCACTCACTCATCGGATGCTTCGAGTTAACAGCATGCGACACACGCATGTATTTATTTGACAATAAATTCTATAAATGTTTTGGGCACTCAAACGCAGAATCGTCTGCCTGCTGGCAGCGCAGTCGAAGCACACTCAATGTGCGCAGTCTTAATTTTATGCGTGACGGTTCTTTGCTCCGTGCTAGTGGCACACTGAGCATATATGTATATTCAACGGACTGAGCGTAGCCGCCTGGACACACCAGCACGCTTATACACAGCGCAGTCGACGGAAACATCCACTGCTTTTTGCTCAAATTCGAACTGTGAGCGCTGCCGTGCTTCTGCACTATGGCGCCGCTCTATCGCGATGGTTTAGAGCGATTGTACCATTTGCTTAGACAAATTCCATTGATACTACAACTACTAAAGACCTTACTTGTTGTGCTCGTGGCTTACTCCAGCTACGTTCTTCTTTGCTTTGTGGTGCTTGCAGGTCAAATCACGTGACGGTGTCACTTGTATGGCCGTTTGCTGTGGTTGTTGTGCTCTTGGCATAAAATTGTTGGATGGTCAATCCTGGCCGCTCAAATGGTCGCTTAACCTTGCAAGTGCCTGAACATATAAATTTCCGTATAACTCACGAACGGAGTAGAAATTTGTAGCTAAACCAACTTACCCGCGTTGTTCGATGTTTTGGTGATATTATTTCACCACTTCATGCGCTGGATGCTCCAAAAAATCTGCTGCTGTTGATGATTGAATTTAATTTATTTTCCTCACCTTTCAAGGCCACTTGTTGTTCGTTCGGTGTTCAGGTTAAAAAGAACGGAAGTGCGCGAAACAGTGTTGCTCGCCTGTCACGCTTATTTGGGGGATGTTCTGAAATCATTTATTGCGCAAGGTTGCAACAGGACCAAATTGGGATTGTGCATAACAGTGCATTTACACTACACCTCCCGTAACAGGGCGAGTTCAGCAATGAGTCCCGCACGAGTTGGTGAGCTCGAAAGAACGAGGATGATTCTACGTTTGTGACCGTGGGGCCCGAACCCACTTTCTTCTTTACACTTTAAGATCCTTTGCGTGATACACACCTATGATCCTGCTCCTCATATCCGCCAACTCATATAGGCACTGGCCGACACGCCGAGTAACCACCGCCCTACTGAATTTCGAGGCCAGCTTGGCGTTGAACCCTCGCGCCGCATCACTTTGTCGGAAACACCTACGATACACCATCTGTCCCACTGCGTAGCTTATAGGCCTGGCGCGCGTGTTATATGCTTTGCGCCCCTTCTCGTGCGCCTGCTTAAGACTCTGTGATATTTTGTCCCTTAAGAGTTTGAGTCGGAGATCCTTCGGCACTATCTCCACATCTGAGTCCGCCACCTGTCCGAGTTTTCGAAGTAAGGGGTAGGACTCCCCATGCTGAACCATGCTTTGGCCGAAAACTGCCCTGTATGGCTCCGTTCCGATCGCTTCGTGGATCGCACTACGAAGTGCTAACGCTGCTTTCGTCACAAGAGTGTCCCAGCTTCGTTGATCCTCTTGTTCGATGTAGGACCTAACAATGGCCAAGAGCGACCGGTTTATCCGCTCCGACGCGTTCGCCTGCGGAGAGTATACCGCCGTTCTTACGTGTTTGACTCCGTAAGCACTCAGGAAGTCTTGAAAGGTTTCGGAGATAAACTGTCGCCCATTGTCGGAGTGCACAACTTCAGGGACTCCGAATACATGGAAGACCTCGTTCTCCAAGTATCGGACCACCCCTTTGGCCGTAGCACTCCTCATCGGTTTCAACAGCGGAAACTTAGAGTAGTGGTCCAGGACTACAAATATGTAGCAATTGCCTTCTCGCGAGCGTGGATAGGGCCCACAAAAATCAATGTATAGCCTCTGGAATACCCTCTCGGTTTCTGCACGCTCTCCCATGAGTGGTCGGCTGATTTTGTTAGAGGCCTTGCTACATTTGCACACCTCGCACTGCCCTACGAAGGTTTTCACAGCGGCCACCATACCTGGCCAATAGTACCTGGCTTGCAACCGATGTACGGTCTTGGCTATACCCCCATGGCCCGCCGCGACCCTATCGTGCATCCGACGTATCAAAATCTCCCTTAGCCCCTCAGGTACCCAAACCTTCCATAGGCTGTCTTCCATCTCTTCTCTTCCCCGAAAACCTACTCTCTTAAAAATGATGTTGTCAACGACCTTGACATCAGGTGTCCTCTCTGCATTATCCAGTACCGCTCTCACGAGCCTTTGGTAGCTATCCGACCGGAACTCGTCATCGGTCAGCACCACGTCCGTGTGGAGCCCTGCCCCGTCCAGTTCATCCATGTGGACTCGACTCAACGCATCTGGCACTATGTTCTGAGCCCCCTTCCGATGGACTATGCTAAAGTCGAACGCCTGTAGCTTCAAGCTCCAACGAGCTAGACGTCCGGACAAGTCTCGCTGATTCATGAGCCATTTCAGGCTCATGTGATCCGTAATGATCGTGAATGGAGTGCCCTCAATGTACGGTCGAAACTTCTTAACGCTGGTGACAGCAGCTAGACACTCGAGCTCTGTTATCGTATAATTCCTTTGGGCGGAATTTAACTTTTGGGATATGTTCGAGATCGGGCGTTCATTCCCTTCGTCATCCCGTTGGAATAGAACTGCTCCGATGCCTGTAGTCGAGGGATCGCATTGAATAAAAAAATGTTTCGTAAAGTCTGGATTTACGAGGACTTTAGAAGATGCCAAATCGGCTTTGAGCTGCTCGAATGCAGTTATCGCCTCTGGTGTCATCACGAAGTCCTTCCTCTTCTTTAAGCAATCCGTCAGGTGCGTCGATATGCTGGCGAAATTGGGGATAAATCTGCGGTACCATCCCGTCAGTCCGAGAAATCATCGTAGTTGTTTAATGGTTTTCGGAACAGGGAATGCGATCATGGCCTCTATCTTGGCCGGATCCGTGCGTAACTCACCCTGCCCAATGATGAAACACAGGTATTTGATCTCCTTTTATCAGAATTTGGACTTTTGCAGATTTATCGTCAGCCCGGCCTTTGAGAGACACTCCGCTACCTCTGCGAGATGTCGCATGTGCGTCTCAAAGGCGGGTGAGCAAACGAGTAAGTCGTCAATGTATATGAAAACGTGGTCTCTCAGCCTTGAAGGTATGACCCGGTCCATCAGCCGGCACAATCTCTGACTGGCATTGCAGAGCCCGAAGGGCATCACCTTGAAGTGATAGAGCGGTCGTCCTGGCACTGTGAATGCCGTCTTTTCCCGAGACCGCTCCTCCAACGGAATTTGCCAAAACGCGTCCTTCAAGTCTATGCCAGTTATGAAAAACGTGTCGTGCAACCGGCTGAGGATCCCTTCCACATTCTGCGTCGGATAAGCGTCCTTTTTTGTGCGCTCATTGAGCTTCCGCATGTCTACGCAAAGTCGATTCTTTCCTGGTTTCTGTACCAACACGATCGGGGAGCTCCAAGCACTGTTACTCTCCTCTATCACCGCAAGGCTAAGCATGCGATCTATCTCATCGTATGCGCACTTTTGCTTGACGGGTGACATAGGATAGTAGCGCTGCTTCACTGGGATTGTCTCATCGAAGACCTCGATCTGATGTTCCATCAGATGAGTCTTCCCCAGTCCGAGCTCCGCCGACGATGGAGATAACGACTTTACGTGTTCTAAAACCTGCAGCTCCTCGTGGGTTAACTCGACCATTCCCGACCGATCTACGACTATTTCTGAGACCACGGTAGGCAGAAGATTGAAGGCTTCCCAAAAATCTATGCCCAAATAAAGATCCTGCTTTAGACGCGGTACCATGTAGAGAGTCAACTTCGCGGTTTTTCCTCGCCACGCTATGTTGGCCTCCAGTCTTCCCACTATCGCTTGGCCTTTGCCGTCCGCGGTCTTGAGCTCTTCGTCGACCAGATCGATCCTCTTTCCGTTGAAACGTCTCATCGCGGTGCCGCCCAAACAGCTGACGGAAGCTCCGCTGTCCAACAAACCTCGCATGGGCTCGTCCTCCACCAGCACTTCCGCATATGGCCGTCGGTCTCCGTCACTCCTGATAATCGTTGCCGCTATCGCACGTCGCATCTCTCGCCGTTCCTTGTCCTTCCTTCGCAGTTTTTCGATTTTATTGGTGTTCCTCAGTCTCCTTCCTGTCCTATTCTGTCCCAATGTTTCTCCTTTGCAATTGCTTTCCTTAGTCCCGAATATCCTTCGCCTTACTTCGCAATATCGTCTTTCTCTTTCCATCAATGTTTGGTGTGGGGTCTCGTTTTGTTTCGGCTCTGGCTCTCGACCCAACACTTCTCTCTTCAATATGTGTTTCTTGACTAATGGTTCTCCGGGAGCTTCTTTTCCTGGCCCGATTTCCCGGTGTTCCCGCCAGGGAAGTGGTTTTCCTGCTTGCACTTCGCACACATAGCAAACTTTGCCCCCTCGTTATCGCACTTGTAACACCTTAGCTCGTGAAAGCGCGAGTCGCATCCCTGCTCGTCCGGTTTCCGCTTCGTCAAATCCCCTGACCTCCGATTGCCATCGTTTCTCTTGCCACCGTGATCTCGTCCTCCAAACGCTTCTAATGCTGGTCCGCAATCCTTATAGTCTTCATCATGCAGCAACCCGATCTCCTCCAGGTCCCTTTTCTTGCCGAACTTCCGCTCATATTCGTCGAAGTGCTTCTCCGCACGCCTACACTGGGCTTTGAGTTCAGCGAGCGTGGTTATCTCGCAGCCGAATATGATATTCTTGACCCTAGATTTCAGGTTCCTGCGCATGATGTTGACTAAACTCGTTTCCGGCATTGGAGACTTCATTGTGAGTGCCATGCCGCGCACACACGCGTAAAAGTCATCGAATGACTCCCGGTGGTCCTGTCTCCTTTCATTCATGGCCTGCCTTATTTCCTCGTCCGAATCCGCCTTGCGAAAGAAACCATCTTCCTCCTCAACCGCGCGCTCCTCTACGTACAACCAAAACCACTCCTTCGCAGCTCCGCTCAGCAGGAGATGAAAGTTCGCGTACAGATCGCTCGAGGTAATACCGTGTCGCTGTTGTACCGTATCTACCCGAAACAAAAAACGTTCAATGGGGATTGACTTGCTACCGCCATCATATTTCAAGCCTCACTCCCTAATTGTTTTAAATCTGGTTTTGTTGTTATTATCTGAATTTGTATGTCTACTTTGTGGGGTTGGTGGGAAAAGTTTCCTGCGGGAAAACGCTGCTTCGACCGACATCTGCTCTTCTCCTCTACTGGCTTCTTCGCCATTGCTTGGCTGAGGAGAAACCTCAGCGTTCCTTGGAGCCTTTTCCAGAGTCACTTGGGGACCTTCACGGATCTTCTCGACCATCGCGACTCTTTCCCCCAAGGATCTGACATCCCTCCGTACTGCAGTCATCGCCTCTCGAATGGCATCTGCAGTCGTGCGATTCACATCCATTTGATACTGGATGAACATGCCTTCTAGTTTCTGCAGAAGCTCACCCCCCACCTTATCCACTATGTTAATTTCCGGCGAAGCAATATCCCCCACCGTAACTAACCTTTGACTAGAGCGTGAGGTCGATGCCTGTGCGCCGGTACCTCCGGCATCCACTTGCACCATCTCAACCTCACTCTCATGTTCATCAGTCGACCTGGAGCCACTCTGCCCATTTTGGATTGACTGACGTGTCTTTCGCCTACTCTTCCTGGTCATTATGATCAGAATTTAAATTATAAAAAGTTTTAGAACGTGACGTTCGTGTATACGCGCTTGTTTGAACGCAAAAAGAAAGAAACAAAAATATTATAAATGAACTACAACTCACTATGTGACTTAGTGTATGGGCGCTACTTTCTTTGCTACCTGGTTGTCCAGTGTAAACCAAAAAAAAAGTAAGTTACTGTGTATATACAAAATGTGTGTGATGATCAAGCTTTGGGTGATCGCGTCTAGGTCTTTTCGTTCTATAATGTCTTGTTTTTTTCCCCATTTCTTGGGCGCCATTTTCTATTGTTCCTCTCTTCCCACTCCCAGTCGAGCTTGACCCTCACCCAGCTGGGATGGAGAAGCCTCCACTGTTCCGGGGGACGTTCCTTTGGAGCTACCTCATATACCGCGACTTAAACTGCCACAGCCTAGTAGCCACTCCGGTGAAAATCTCTCCCCAAAACATTTGCACAATTCCAACCTTTATCCTGCTGGTCAGGACTGTGCGCGTCCGCGAGGGTACTTTTGGGAAGCTACCTCATCCAAACGTCGTTTCATAAACGTAGGCAGTAGCCGCTTCACCACTAAGACTCCCTCCGAACTGTAGAATCTACCTCATGGTTATCCGATCAATTATCTAATAACCAGTAGCCGATCCAAAAAAAGAAAGTGCTAATTTGTTTATCAACGTTACCACAATAAAAGGCATATCATCCAGCCTTATACGCTGCTAACGTTAATACCCCCCTAATTTTCTCCCTTCTACCTTACTGTGTCTATCACCAAAAGGACTTGACCCTCATCCTAGTGGGTAGACACATTCTACCTACAGTGAGTGTCCCTCCGGAAACTACCTCATACGCACTTGGGTAGTGGCTGTTTCGTCGAAGAGATACCCACTCTGCCGCGTGGTCTACATCAAGAAAACCGATTTTAACTCCGATGATCTGTAGCCGACTCCGCAATAAAAAAAATATATATTTAAGATCGTTAGCATATTCACGAGGTCCGTGCTTGACCCCCTGAAAAGTGTACGAATACCATCCACTGTTCGTTCCCGTCCAAACGACAACGCGTCCTGAGAGTACATCGCTTTTTCCATTCAAATATTTTTTTGAGCCACTTCGGTTGCCTTAATAGCCACCTTCGTGGCCCCACGTTGGGCGCCATTTTCTTATTGTTACCTGAGATTCAGACCTGGGTGCTGTGTGTGAAACTCTCCGTAGAGAGCTCTGTACCTAATGATCCGCTGGATACGCTCGCTTTGCGCGGCTGAGCTCGCCGGATTGGGGTGGGTAATAAAAGACCATCACCGATGTTGAAATGCACCACAGTTGTAACCTAGAAAAATTTCGTATCCATTTTGCTGATGTGACTGCCATAAACCCCCTTGCTGCGTGTACCACCCACGATGCGCCACCGCTGTCGTCGCCGTTTGCCTCCGCTGAATCGAGGCTGGCCATTCGGCTCTCTTCAACCCGCCCTACCAATGTCAACTCGGCCCACTTAGTTGACCCAACAACATTCCAACTGTATGTCCTCACGTCCGTCTGTCGAGACCCAATCCGCTCACACCCTCATGCCCAATCATCACACTAATTGTTAAAGCTTTTAATAACAATACATTTTAATATCTATTTAATCAATAAAAAAACTATTACCACAACCATTATGTTGTTTTAATCCAAATTATAAATTCAGTTTAAGTTCTTAAAGTTATACTTTACGCATGGTAATCGCAAGTAAATGTGCAGGTACTTGCCGCAATGAGCATGGGTGTTTGTTCCGGCGCATGCAAAAAAAAATTGCCATCATTTGGTACCGCGCTAAACAAAACAAATAGATATATTTTATCAAAATAATGTACGTACGATGTGCCGCTCAAACATCCGTCCACATTCGGCAAGCACCACAGAGACCACAGACGTACCTATTAGCAGTACATTTAGCACCCGAAAGAATGGTGATGAGCATTTACCTCTGCTCCTGTTTACACAGATACGCTCTCACAACAAAATTTCCTACCAGCTAATTTCCTAAGGTGCCTTGGATTCTAAGCTAGTGGACAGCGATTTCAGCGTTCACCGACAAAATGACCCTCACCACTCTATCGCTGCCTCCTGCTTACAAACCAAATCTACTTTACTCTATGCCTAAAACCAACTATGTACGTATATATATGCGCGTACGCCAGCCCAACAAACTCCACTCATTCATGTGCAGCTCTGCCTCGAATAGCACTGCTTCACTCACTCATCGGATGCTTCGAGTTAACAGCATGCGACACACGCATGTATTTATTTGACAATAAATTCTATAAATGTTTTGGGCACTCAAACGCAGAATCGTCTGCCTGCTGGCAGCGCAGTCGAAGCACACTCAATGTGCGCAGTCTAAATTTTATGCGTGACGGTTGTTTGCTCCGTGCTAGTGGCACACTGAGCATATATGTATATTCAACGCTCTGAGCGTAGCCGCCTGGACACACCAGCACGCTTATACACAGCGCAGTCGACGGAAACATCCACTGCTTTTTGCTCAAATTCGAACTGTGAGCGCGGCCGTGCTTCTGCACTATGGCGCCGCTCTATCGCGATGGTTTAGAGCGATTGTACCATTTGCTTAGGCAAATTCCTTTGATACTACAACTACTAAAGACCTTACTTGTTGTGCTCGTGGCTTACTCCAGCTACGTTCTTCTTTGCTTTGTGGTGCTTGCAGGTCAAATCACGTGACGGTGTCACTTGTATGGCCGTTTGCTGTGGTTGTTGTGCTCTTTTCATAAAATTGTTGATGACTGCTACTGCCTGCTGTTTGTGTTTGCCGCCTCTATACTGGGAAATCGCTGACGTGTGTTATTTATCGTGCCGGCCGCCTGTCTGCAAGCAGCGCTGCCTGTTTGTTACGGCGCCCGCTAAAGTGCGCTGCCTGGTTTCTTGAGTGCCTGAATGTATAAAATTCACTATAATTCACGAATGCCATGGAAGTTTCAACCGAGACCAACTTACCCACGTCGCTTGATGATTTGTGCCTGTTACTTCTCCACCCAAATTGTTGGATGGTCAATCCTGGCCGCTCAAATGGTCGCTTAACCTTGCAAGTGCCTGAACATATAAATTTCCGTATAACTCACGACCGGAGTAGAAATTTGTAGCTAAACCAACTTACCCGCGTTGTTCGATGTTTTGGTGATATTATTTCACCACTTAATGCGCTGGATGCTCCAAAAAATCTGCTCCTGTTGATGATTGAATTTAATTTATTTTCCTCACCTTTCAAGGCCACTTGTTGTTCGTTCGGTGTTCAGGTTAAAAAGAACGGAAGTGCGCGAAACAGTGTTGCTCGCCTGTCACGCTTATTTGGGGGATGTTCTGAAATCATTTATTGCGCAAGGTTGCAACAGGACCAAATTGGGATTGTGCATAATAGTGCATTTACACTACACCTCCCGTAACACCTTTTCTTCTGAAAGCAAAAAATAATATCTGATAAAAATATTGTTGAACTCTTTCTGAGTGTGTCTCATGAAAGCGCGTATATCATGTTTAATAGTTCGGCATTCCGTACACGTCCAGTTCACTCCGATTTTGTTTGATATCAAATCAACAACCCGACTTCCAATGTTTCCCATGCCGGCGCATAATAAAATTGCATTTTCGAAAAATTGTGTCCGTGGAAATGTATCGAAATATTCGAAAATATTTAAAAAATGACAATAAAAGGTACTTTTAAAGTGTGATTACTACGGAATGGCTTTAGCGATTTCAAAGATCTTCATACCATTAGAAAGGTATTGAAATTTGATTTCGAAAAAATATACTTTAACATAGTAAACTAAAAAAATGTTTTTTCCAAAATAACATTTTGAAATTTGATTTCGAAAAAATATACTTTAACATAGTAAACTAAAAAAATGTTTTTTCCAAAATAACATTTTAGACTGAAAAAACACTTCAAAGTTCAAGCGATTTTGAAAAATAAAATTTTTTTAGAAAAGGTATATTTAATATATATGTATAACATATCTAAAAATATCTGTATTTATTAGTTGATTCTATATCTATTTGAAATTTAAGGAGAAACTAAGAACGAAGTAAAACAATTGGTTTAGAAAAAAAAAAAAAAAAATTTGAAATTAACGTAGGTTCGCAAATTCCTACAACATCGATATGAAGCTAACAATCAGGTCGAAATAGTATATACTTAGCCATTAAAAGTTTATAGTACTATCTAAACGAAGGGTGTATGTTTATGTTGTACGTTTCGGAGCTTGCGATATGCGCTGGTTGTCGATTGAAACCGCAGTCAAACGGTAACATTTTTGTATTTCTTCACGAAAAGAGAAGTGCCACAAAGCTAAGATTTCATACAATTTATATACAGATGCAAACATGGCATATCTTTTATTTTTAAAGCCAGTCCTATATGAGGTCCAAATATTAAATAAATCATTTGAATGTAATACGGCTGGCCCTACAAAGTTATTTTCAGACTAAAAAACATTGCTCTATACTTATTGTAGTGAAGTTGTGCTATATTCTGACTAATTTGACCCTTTGTTGTCACCCCTTACCCCTCTTCTGAGTCCAACAGCATATTTTTCATACGACTTCGAAGAATATATAAAATTAAAGCTAAATGAAGGTAGTATTAATGACGAGGTACAAAAAATTATTCGTAAAAACTGTCAGCTTTTTGTAATTGAGTTGGTAAACCTACGACAACGCCTATCTAATAATATGAACTCTTTAGAGAAGATGCATTTTTTCTCTGTTGAAAATTCTTTGAAAGTAGCAAAGCGAAATATATTTGCCAAGCCAAATAGCATTAATAGAGCTAGAGCTACAGGGGCGAAAGCTAATAACCGTGCAGTGGACAAGTGTCGCTACCATTGAATTTTGGGCAGAAGTCCGCGAATATAAAAACGCATTAAACGAAACCCCTTTTTTGGAACTGGTCGAATTTATATTTAGTTTTTTGGTACTACCACGCAGTAATGCAGAGGTTGAACGAATTTTTAGTGCCATGAACATTTTAAAAACTAAGCTAAGGAACAGATTAAAAACCAAAATGCTTCATTCGCTGCTTAACGTTAGATGTTCATTAAATGCTGCGATGATTTCGAAATTTCTGATGATCTCACCTTTATGGTAACTACGCGAATAAAATTTTAATGAATTTCTTAAAAAAAATGCTAACTTTTTTTAGCTTCTTTTTTTTTTTTAGTTTTAGCCTTTCTTTCTTCACGACCTGGCAACACTGCTACTATGCATAGGGTCCTAGGAATTTGTTTCAGTTGTTGCGGTAAACTGCACAACAAACAAGTAGAAATAGTTATTTTCGCTGTATCCTTTGATCAGCGGTTAAATATTTGTGTTATATATTTTGAGAATGCCTGAAAAATTTGACAATAGGATTAAAAAAAATCTGTATAACTTTCAAAGTATAGCTAGGTATCTTTTTTTCACGCAATTATATCAAAATAAAAAAGTTATCATGAGATGGTTTTACTTAAAAAATTTTTAAAAAGAAAAGAAAAATGTCTAAGCTTTGAGGGAGCGAAAAGTTTTATTTATTTTATTTAATTTTTAATTTGAGATTTTTATTATTTTTATCTATTTAGAGAAGATTGCGGGTGTGCGGAGCACATGTTACTGGGAACGATCTTACCAAAATTAGTATTTTATTTAATTTAGTTGTTCTATATAGAACTGGGAGGGTGCAGAGCACCTGTTACACCTTGTATTTATTCGTTGGCTCTGAGGCATTGCACGAGATTGGCTTCCTCATTTTCGTTTGGAAAAACCCCATTTGGGTTATGCAGAAATAAACAATACTAGATGGACCCGTGCGCGCCTTGCGCACATAACGTAACCTTTACCCTCAGCGACATCTGCAACCCAGTAGATAAAGTCTCTGATTGACAATGGTGTTTGCAGTACAAATTGATTATTTTGTGCATTCACAATGGTTTATTGAAACAAATTAATTTTTATAAAATACGCTTAAACAAAAGCACTGCTGTAATTAATAAATGATTTCGCATGTAGAGGTAACCCACACCTTTAAAACGATATTTATGGAAATTCTGAAATTTTGCTGAAGACCATAGATATTTTAAGTTTAATAACACGGTATATGCGGAGGAACTTTTAAACAAAACCATAGAAAAATTAAGACACATACCGAGAGTGCTCACAAAATATGTCGATGATATATTTGCCATTATTAAAGAAACCGAGGTAGAAAATACTTTAAATGCTCTCAATTCGTTCAACACACAGATAAGATTTACTATAGAACTGGAAGAAGACGGAAAGCTACCTTACCTACCCTCAATTGTTATACGACGTGGAAATCAGCTAAAGCTTAAGTGGTATAACAAACCAACAGCATCCGGACGAATCATCAACTTTCAATTGAAACACCCCCAAGACGATGATAATAACTAAAGCAATGAGCTGTATACGACGAATGACGCAGATATCTGAACCACAAAGAAATCGAGCTAGAAATAGCGCTATTATTGAAAAAGGACGATTTCCACGAGAAAATCATTAAAACATTAATAAGAGATCCAAATCCACAGATAATAAACAACAAACATCCGAGACTCCAAAGTTTTTCTAATCCCTTACTTATGTACCTCATTTGTCCGAACGCCTAATCATGTCGACTGCCACAACAAAGAACAAACAAAAATAGCCCACAAACCAACGAATACCCTTGAAACCATGTTTAATAAGACAAAAACAAAGATACCTACCATGGATAAAAGCCAGGTGTCTACAAAATTCCTTGCAATGGCAATAAACATGAGTATTGTCAAAGTGTATACATAGGAACAACAAAAGCAACATTAAAAACCCGAATATCACACCACAAATGCGATGTAAAACAATGCAATCACTCCACTACCCAAAAACAGCACTCATGGCCCACTATGCAAGCAGCGGCCACTCTCCTAACTTCGAAAAAGCACCTGACCGATTTTCTGGGAAAGTAAACCAAATAGTTTTTTTTTTTTTGGCAAATATTGCAAGCACTGTGGTCTTTTTCTTTTTTTCCTACATCCAAACAAGGGTACATATAAATATAATTATAACTATTTCATATACTTTTATTTGTAACCAATTAATATATACATATGTATATAATCAGCAATATAAGCGATTATTGCTTGTGACCACAGATATCATAAAAATAAATAGAATTACTTGTTGCAGCACTCATCAGCAGATTTTATTTGATAACCATATTGTACTAACACATTTTGGATCGCCCTTGGTCCATATATTGGTCGATAACTCCAAAACTGGTTGAGGGATTAACGGTTACAATTTTATTATATGTACAGATACTCAGTTTTCGAACGTTTAACGTTAGCAGTGCTTTGTGTAACGTAGGCAGTGCCTTATTTTATGTTAAAAATCCTAAAGATTTTGGTAAAGCGGTATGCCTTGACCTTGTGGCATCCTTGCTATATATAACATGAAGAAAAATTGGGATGATTGTCTCAGCAAGTTCGCAAAAATTAAACCAAACATGATCTGTATCTTGATTTCACTTCCAAATGATTTAACGTTAGCAGTGCGTTTCACGCGCTTATAACTTTTACGGTATGGTAGCCATCAAACTAATTTTACTCTTAAAATGAAGGTATAGGCCTACCTGATAGCATAAGTAGCAAAACCTTGAACGTTTCTAACAGTTTTTTTATTATTTCGTATAAACTAAATAAAAACTCCATGCGAATGAAACGTAAGCAGCCGGAAAAATGGTCACCTATATAATAAACACTGCGCCAAACATAAGACTGAACTACAAAACGGACACTGATAACGTTGCTGTTGTTGTTGTTGTTAGCAGTGCTTCGCCCTGCCCAAAGGGCCAGAACACTCCTAGTTGTCATCGGGCTCTTCTAACGGAAGTCCAAGGAAACGCGCTGTTTCAAAAGGGTTGGACCAAAGTGATAAGGGAGTTAGAAGAGTATGTTCCGAAGAACACGAAAAGAGATGTTGCGTGTCGTGGGGGGCCATACCGCATGCAGGGCATGTGTTTGGTATGGTAGGGTTCAGCCTGGACAAATAGGAGTTCAGCCTATTGCAATATCCAGACCGAAGTTGAGCCAGCATGATTCTAGTCTCCCTCGGAAGGACACGTTCTTCCTCAGCAAGAACGGGTGGTTGGGCACCAATAAGGGGCCGGGATCTGCGGGATCTGTCCACCGACTCAGTGTGGAGGTCCTTTAGGGCCCGCCTATGGTCCCGCAGATCAAACGGCAACGAGATGTGATGCCGGATCTCATCATAATGCTTCCGGAGATGTTTCCTTATGTCTCTAGGGGGCGGAGTTTCATCCAATAGCTGTCGATTTGGATGACTGGGACGTTGGCAGTTCAGAAGGAACTGCCTACTTAAAAGTTCCGCATGCTCGCGAACGTTGAGCATTTGAGCCTCCTGGTGGAGATGAGACTCAGGAGACATAAGCAAACAACCCGTCGCAGTTCTGATGGCGGTGTTTTGGCAGACCTGCAATTTCCTCCAGTTGGTGTCGTGAAGGTTAGGCGACCATATGGGCGCAGCATAATCAATAACCGGTCGGCCAATAGCCTTATAGGTGACCAGCAACGTTTCTTTGTCTTTGCCCCAAGTACTGCCGGCCAGTGACTTGAGGATCTTGTTGCGGCTTTGTACCTTTGAAGCTATTGCGGTGGCATGATTAGCGAAGGTGAGGCTATTGTCGAATGTAACCCCTAGAATTTTGGGGTGGTTGACAGTAGGTAGTGGAACACCATCTACGTGGACATTCAACTCCTGCCCCATCTGCGCAGTCCACGTGGTGAACAACGTCGCCGTAGATTTAGTCGGGGAAAGAGTCAGGTTCCGCTCTGTGAAGAAGCAGGAAAGGTCGCGCAGGTAGTCGTTTAGTCTAGTACAAAGTTCGTCCGTGGAAGGTCCTTTGCCCGTGGCCATCACAGTGCAGTCGTCAGCGTACGAAACGATGGAGACCCCCTCTGGTGGGGGAGGGAGGCTCGAGATGTAGAAGTTAAACAGAAGGGGTGAAAGGACACCACCCTGCGGGACCCCTTGTCTAATTCTTCTAGGTCTACATCTCTCGTTTCGAAACTGCACCAGCCGACCGTTCAAATAGTTGGCGGTCCATCGTTTTAGGCCGGCAGGAAGCGGTGTCTCCTCCAGGTCTTCAAGGAGTGTGGCGTGGTTGACTGTGCCGAAGGCTTTCGACAGGTCAAGTGCCACGAGAACCGTCCTGTGGTTTGGTTGGTGTTGGTTCAAACCGAAGTTAATCTGCGTCGTGATGGCGTCCAAAGCTGATGTTGTGCTATGGTTTTTACGGAAGCCATGTTGATGATTGGCCAGCTGCAGGTTTGCAGTATAATATGGGAGCAGAATAGCCTCTAACAACTTCACTACCGACGAAAGGAGAGATATCGGACGATAAGAGTCTCCTTGATTTGCCGGCTTCCCAGGTTTTAGGAGGGGGACCACAGTCGCATGTTTCCAGATGTCTGGTATAACGAAGGTGGACAGTGAGAGGTTGAATAGAGCCGCCAAGTACTTGTGCCCCTCGTGGCCTAGGTGTTTCAGCATCTTCATGGCAATTCCGTCGGGTCCGAGTGATCTTGAAGGTTTAGCCTTCCTTATAGCTTCCTTGACCTCTGCAGCGGAGACGACAATGTGCGCGGCTGTGTGTTTGTGTTTGTGCGCGCGTCGGATGGCTTTTCTCTTAGCCCTATCCGCAGGAGAATGCAGTATAAATTGCCGGCAGAATGCGCTCGCGCACTTCCTGGGGTCCGACTTGACGTTATCGCCGAAAGCAATGGCGACCTTGTCATTGTATTTGGTCGGGTTGGATAGGGCCTTGACTGTCGACCATAATTTGCCGACCCCGCCGGAGAGGTTGCATGACTCTAGGTGTTCTTTCCACTTCTTCAATTTATGATCATTGACAGTCCGACGGATTTCTGCGTTGAGATCCTTTATTCTTGGATCTGCGGGGTTCAAGAGTCTCACTTGGTCACGTTCTCTTGCCATTGCCGCTGCTTCCGCAGGGAAATTCGGCCGAATTTCCGGGATTCTGCCAGCAGGGATGAAGCGGCCAGAGGCTGAATCGATGACTTTGCGAAACTCTTTCTCACCTTTGCATACGTCCGTC
This sequence comes from Sphenella marginata, assembly GCA_951509765.1. Lineage (NCBI taxonomy): Eukaryota > Metazoa > Arthropoda > Insecta > Diptera > Tephritidae > Sphenella > Sphenella marginata. The sequence goes on along the minus strand of OX608081.1, from coordinate 54,625,567 downwards.
GGTGTGGGTAGGTCAGCGAAGGAGTGCTCTGTAAAGTCCGTGAAGCGGTCCCAGTCCGCTTTTCTGAAGTTGATGTACGTTCGTTTTTCTGTCGTTATGAAGTCGGACGGTCGTTCGATGTCTAGTAGGATGGGTAGGTGGTCAGATGCCAGTGTAAGCATAGGTTGCCAGTTAACGTGGTTGATAAGGCCCGCACTTGAAATGGAGATGTCTGGCGAACTGTGGCAGTTACCTGCCACCCTAGTGGGGGCATCTCCATTCAATGTACAGAATGCCGAATTATCTAAATATTTGCTCTGCGAGTGCGTGCCCTCTGCTATCTGCTGGCAAGTTGGAGTGCCAGAGATCGTGATGTGCGTTGAAATCACCTAAGATGAGGCAGTTATCGCCCCTTAGCAACGCACTAATATCAGGGCGATAATCACGGGGACAGCACGTAACAGGGGGAATGTATATATTTAACACTCGCAGGTCGACGTCGCCTGTCCGGACTGCTATGCCCTGGCATTCAAGGGTAGAGTCCCTGGGGCAACGTCAGGGCCGCCCCCATGACCGCTGGGACGGTCTTTCCTATGTACATTGTACCCATCACGAGTACGTAAGTCCGAGTTAGCATTCAGTTTGGTCTCCTGAATGGCGGCCAGTTTAATGTTGTTCGACTTCATAAAATCTGTTATCTCGGCGATCTTTCCAGCTAACTCGTTGCAGTTCAGCTGTAGGATTTTGAAGTGTGTCGGGAGGGAGGGTGGAGGCATGCTGTGGGTAAGGGACGGATGCGGTTGCCTAGGTGGAGGTGGGCATAGTCCCAAGCTGTGACGCAGTCTAGGGTTCAGCGCGTCTTGGCCGATGTTGTGTGGCGTGGAGGGCGGCTGAGTACTGCAGCAAGGGGCAATAAATGCATCCGTCCAAAGGTTCCTGTTTGCGAGCCCAGAGCACATATGGATGTGGCACAGGCCAAGGCAGTTATTGCACTTAACCGATGCCGCAGGCGTATATAGTCTTTGCCGACAAACAGTGCACGTGGTGAAAGGTTCGAGGAGGTTATGTTCCTGACCCACGTGCATGCTGGAAGTAGGGGGGGACAAGAGTGGGGACTGAGGTGAGGCGGGAGCAGCAAGGCTGCAGGTCGTGAAGACCGGGCCACTGTTGTGGCCATTTGATGATGGTAGGTGCGGTGTGTGTGCGCCGGAGCGACGAGAACCGCGGGACGCGCGTGTGCGCGAACAACATGGTGCCTCAAAAGTACTGAAAAAAGTACGGGTTCTGGGGATGGTAGGGTTAAGCCCTGAGCATCCAGATCTATGCAACCATCTCTTGCATTTACTGCATTGAACGGAATGTGAACGTTTAACATATATTTTCTTCCAGCAGACGCAGCAGATCCAGTCTCTCGGTCCGGGGTTGGGTTCGATACCAGCCCGTAGCAAGAGACATTGGAGCAACCCTGCTGCAAGGGATTGCTCCGAGGATGACAATTTAGGAGTGGTATTGGACAAATTGGACAGGGTTACACTGAAATAACAGCCATTGGCCGGGTAAAACCCGGGTCATTCCGGTACGTAGAACCGGCTGTTGTGGGAATGTGATAACGTTGCTCATCTATATCGACATTTAATTAAGATTAAACCGACAGTACGAATCTCCGCGTCGAGGCATTAAGACGTGAAATATAACACTGGTCGATGCCCAACATTTACCAGAACGCCGTTATGAAATTCGTATGTAAAACCACCCCCTGATTTCGAAAATTGAGTTCATTTTTGATTCTATGGTACCGTTTTTGAGATATTTGCAATTTACCGTTATTCGAAAAAACCAAAAAGATGGCAATTGCAAAAAAGTTTACAGAATCATACATTGTTTTTTGCTCAACCAGATAGTTTTCGAGACATTAGCTTATTATTTCAGATTTTTTTTTTTTGTTTTTTATGAAAAAAAAATCACTTTTTGGGAGGGCAGCATTCCAAAAGCACAACTTTTTTTGCAGATATTTTTTCTGAAGAGCAAGCTCTGTTTAGTAAAAAAAATAAGCTATCATCGAAGAAAATTTTCAATATCAACGTATACCTCAAAACGTATGTATGGTATAAAGAAGAGTGAAATATCTAACTTTTTTTTAAATTAATTTATGTTTATACTATATTCTAACAATCCTTATCTTAATTTGATTTTACTATGTAGTCGAAATAATTATGTGTTCTACTTTGACGCTAATTCAGTTTAGGATCGGTTTCTCTTATGAGAAACCAGCAGTAATCACCCATCATTGGGACGTCCCAGAATCCTTGATATCGGTTCTTAATTAATTTCATTTGCTGGTGAAACCTTTCGCCATGTTCGTCACTTTCGTCGCCATGATTTGCCGGAAAAAAGCTCAAATGTGAGTGCAGAAAGCAAACTTTTAAAGACATATTTACGCCTGGAAAGAAAATATTAGTTATGTAAACAAGTTATAAAATTTTGGGAAATTAATTTTAATAAGCTTTAATGCTTACCCTTTTTCGCATAATTATTGATTAAGTCAACAAGTCAAATTTATCAAATATGAAGAGCATGATTGGAAAATATGTTCTGATCTCAAAGTCGTTGCAATGTTATGCGGTCTACAAAGTGGCTACACCAAGCACTGCTTCCTCTGCAAGTGGGATAGCCGAGCTCGTGAGGACCACTACGTTAGAAAGGATTGGCCAGAAAGAGTCGAGGTTACCGTTGGTGTGGATAACATCAAATACACCCCTCTTTTCAAGAAATAGATAATCATACATCCAGCTTGATGTGTAAAGCTCGGTCTCATTAAAAACAGCATTCGACTATTTGAAAACAATTTTTCCAGATATTTCTGAAGGCAAGATAAAGGAACGTATTTTTGTAAATTTAAAAAAAAAGTTAAAAATATGGGTAATTTTACTAATAATTTGAACTTTTAACTCAATAGACATTGCTAGATATTTCACTCTTTATACCATACATACGTTTAGGGGGAATAAGTTGAAATTGCGCAACCTGGGAATTTTTGTTTGATCGCTTATAACTAAAACAGAGCTTTACCTAAAGAAAAAATATCTGCAAAAAAAGTTGTGGTTTTGGAATGCTGCATCGCAGAAGTTGGATACACCTGAATGGCCTCACATTCGGGGTTTGGTTTTGGCCGATCCGGAGTTCACGAAGCCTGGCTCGAATGCGGAGTAGCTGGCTCATTTACAGAGCTACATGTCGCCGACTCTTCTGAACGTGCCTGTGCCGCAGTCATCTTCGCTCGGACCTTGCAACTCAATGGTACGGTCACTGTTAGTCTCATCTCGTCGAAAACTAAGGTGGCACCATTTTTAAATGGTTTGTGTCTCCGATATCCGCTGTATGCCTGACGGATTCTACCATAACATTAGCCTGGCTACAAGCTCACCGCAGCAGATGGACAACATTCATTGCCAACCGTGTTGCTGATATTCAAGAGGTCCTGCCTCCAGAGTGCTGGAATCATGTACGGTCCGAGTTGAATCCAGCCGACTGCGCATCCAGGGGTACATCGCCCACGATCTGATTATGGAGGAGCTGTGGTGGAACGGTCCTGCCTTCTTGAAGGATACAGAGCAGTTATGGAAAGAAGTAGTAGCGCACGTCACGACCTCCGACGATTACTGGCCTGTCATCAAAAAATATTCTTCCTTCTCAAAGCTGCGTCGTATCATCGCTTACGCGTTAAGGTTTATTTCCAATGCCCGCGCAGCTAGTTAGCGGCTCGCTGAAAAACAGATCAGATCTCTAAGCTTTTTGGAATTAGTCGAAGCTGAACTTCCATTAATTAAATAACAGAACTCTTACTTTTCCGACGAAATTTTCCATTGCAGCTCGAAAAGGCCAATTTCGTTGCGCAGCAGCCTGGTACGCTTACAGCCCTCTGGGCTCAAAGTTTGTTCTTCGAATGTCGCTTATCATCAGCGATATTCATAATTTTACGTTGCACGCTGGGCCGCGGATAATGCAGGTCGTACAGCAACGACGCTACTGGGTCTAATCCGCAGCATTTATCATAAATGCGTGAAGTGCACATGCCTTAACCGCAAGACCTCTGCGCAGTCCATGGGGGACCTTCCTGCATCTCGGACCACATTTGTTCGCTGCTAAAGCTATGTTTTCCGATAACGGAACCAATTTCGTTGGCGCAGAGAAGGAGCTTCGTATCATGTACGAACAGTGTATGTGTGACAGTCTTAGGGCCACTTTCATAAAAGCCGGTTAAGCCTAATCGGCGATTAATTTGACAGCTAACCATACAAAATACGTCAATTAAACTCTGGTTAGCGGTTACCGGCTTTTATGAAAGTGGCCCTTAACTATCTAGAGATGGCAACCCTTTATAACATGATACACACTGATAATGGTCATTGTCATCTCTATCATAAGTACAAGCCATGTGGCATTACATTTTATACTGTTGAATAATAAACACCTAGTTAAGCTTGATCAGGTGTGTCTTTATTTAAACTGGGAACATGGCGCAGTCGGTAGTTTATTGTCAAACATCAGCTTTATAAGCGGTTTACGAAGGAAAACCAACATAAAAAAGGTATGACAATAACTTAAACTAACAACGGAAAGTAATATTTCGACTTGGAGGGAGAAAAAAAAACCAAATTCGGGCAATTCACCCGAACACGCATTAGAGGAATCACAGATCAAAGAAGACATAGAAACAATGGAGACCTCAATGAAGGTACCACCTCCATTGCCGTTTGATGGAAACATTAAAGAGAAATGGAACAAATGGAAGCAAAAGTTCAATTTATACATGAAAGCCACTAGGCTAGATAAAAGAGAAGAAGACAGAAAAGTTGCAGTGTTCCTACATGTCATCGGTGATGAAGCGCTTGAAAAGTTCAACACGTTTGGGCTGAGTGAAGCGGATAGTAGCAAACTTGATGCAGTATCAAAAGCATTTGAAGACTATTGTTCTCCAAAAACCAATGAGACAGTAGAAAGACACCTGGTTTTTACAAGAGTGCAACAAAGTGGTGAAAATTTCACAAATTATTTAACAGACCTAAAAACATTAAGCGCTACATGTGGTTTTGGTAACCTCAAAGACAGCCTAATAAAAGACAAGTAGTCTGTGGCATCCGAGACTCAGAAGTGAGAAACCGCCTCCTACGAGAAGATAAACTCGATCTGGAAAAATGAGTCGTTCAGTGTATAAAGGGAATGAGTCCAAAAATTTGAAATGGATAAAAACGACAAAACAGTTGACGTTGATATTAAAACTATTTGTTACGACAAAACTAAAAAGTAAAGTTCCAAAATTAGTTATTAGGATTTCTTTTACAATTTCTAAAAATTTAATGTTAGTACGTAAGTGGATGTGTTCACAAAACCTGTTAATATGATACAAATACGTTTTTACTGATAAGGGTTTCAGTGGAAAAAGGGAATAAGTCCACCAAAATTTTGTTGTTAATATCGATTCCGTGAAAATGCAAATTAATTATGTTTGGAATTTGAGCATTCGTTCGGAAATAAAAAGAAAAAATGTCCATCTACTTAAATATTGGTTTGCCTCCCGTAGTGTTTTAATTGAATTAGTATATTTTGGAAAGAGTACATTTTTTTTAATTTTGTAAAAAAAGGCTGCAGATAATTCGTTTTTTAGCTCAGTGTTTCGCACAGTTTTATTTTTAATGAACTTAAATAACGAAAAATTTCTTATTTTGAAACAAAACTAACTTTAAAAATTTTTTCTTTTTGAATGAATCTTTATTATAACAATTTCATTTAACAAAATATAATATCGTCGTCGGAAGGATCATTCATACTTGAAACTGTTTTCAAGTTTATATAAAAAGTATGGTGCACGGGAGGGATATATTTTAATAAATCAATCAAATCCTTTTTCTTTTCTTTTGTTATAGCTCTAGCTTGAAGATACAATAGATTTTGAGTCAGGCTATTCAATAACACTGCTTTCTTAAACTTATAATATTTAAAAAAATACCATTCATTTTTACTTACTTAATTTGCACAGGTCAAAAATTAAAAATGTTTACGAAATCTTTTTAATAAGAAACTCTTTTAACCACAGCGATATAATAACAGCAATCAAAGGTCGATTTCTTATGTAATAAGGCATAAAGTAAGATTACAGTTTCGCTTCCGATTGGTGCTCTCATACATTAAACTAAGTACAACAACAATTTAAAGAACACAAAAAAAATTTGCGGGTAGCGAAAACTCGAGAGAGACAAAACTTAGAAACAAATAAGAGTGATTAAAAGCAAAGTTAACAAGTGATTAATGCAATATAAATGCACACGTGGACTTATTCCCTTCTTCCACTGAAAATAAAAATTTTGTTTCGTACAAAAAAATCGTTTGTCTTTAAAAAAGATTTGCCGTTGAAATTTAAAAACAAAATTCTTACCATACATAGTTAGTCATAAAAGGAAGTGTATCCACGCGAAATATCAAGAAAGCCAAAAATGGACTCATTCATAGAGCTAGCTGACATACAAATGAAGACAATTGATGATGACACAAAAATACACGAGATCAAAGCATAGGCGGACAACAAGTCAACTGGAGTTCTTCGCAAGCAAGTCCCGAGTAGCAAGGGGTATGGTGGCAACAACATGAGCAATGATGAGGAGAAACGGCTGGCGCATTCATCCAACGCGCACAAGGTGTGCCTGAAATGTGGTTATCATCATTAATTTAGGCAGTGTCCGGCGTTTGGTAAAGTATGCAATATCTGTAAGAGAAAAAATCATGCCAAAATGTGCACCATTAGAAACAAATCAGATAATAGAAATGATAAGGTACACTCACTTTATGTTGGTAGTGTAAACAGCTCAGATAGTGTATTAGATTGGACTGAGCAAATTAAAGTGAACAACTCTTGTACAATCGAGGTAAAATTAGACTCAGGCGCTAGATGCATTGTTATGCCGGTGAGCAAACTAAAAAATACTAAATTGAAAAAATACAAAGATTAAAAAAACAAATGTAAAACTAACAGCGTATGGAGGTCAACATATAAATGTTATCGGGAAATGTAATCTAAACTGTAAATTCGCTCATAGAGAAGATGCAAACCTGGAGTTTATAGTAACCCAGAACACAAATGATCAGACAGTAATAATAGGTTTACCAAGTTTAATGAAAGTTAACATTGTGCAAAGAGTTCACAATATAGAATCAAAAGACAAAAGCTCTCTAAGCGGGAAAATATTGACTAAATATAAAAAAGCAGTATGGGATGCATAAACAACTTCCAATATCACATCCAATTAAAAAACGATGCTAAACCTATTATTGCTGCCTGCCGCAAAATACCTATTGCACTTAATGATGCAGTAAAAAACGAATTAGAAAACATGGAAAAAGAGGATATAATAAAAAAGGTTACTGAGTCCACTGAATGGGTTCACCCCATAGTTATTAGCAAAAAGAAAATTGGTCAGATCAGAAACCCCACATTTGATGAGCTACATAGGTTCAAATATAACAGGTAGCAAAATTTTTAGCGTGCTTGATGCAAGTAAAGCCTTTCATCAAGTAAGGCTAACAGAAAAAAGTAGTCATATGATGACAATCATCACCCCGTTCGGCAGATACAGGCACCTAAGAATGCTGTGTAAGATTGGTAGCAAAGAAGTTAGGTATATGGGTCATATATTCACAGATCAGGGTATAAAAATCGACACAGATAGGGTAAAATCAAAAAAACAAGAAGGAACTCTAAACTTTTCTCGGTATGATAACATACATATCAAGGTTTGTACCCAGTTTAGCGTGTAAAACGGTCGTCCTGAGGGAGTTAACAAAAAAAAACGTTGTATGGAATTGGGACGAAAATGCAAACAAAGCTTTCGTGGAGCTAAATAATGTTCTCCTCAAAGCGCCAGTTCTACAATACTATGACGTGAACAAACCCACAGTTTTAAGTGTGGACGCATCCCAAAATGGCCTAGGAGCGGTCCTATTACAGTCCAACCTACCCGTGGCGTACGCGAGCAAGGCCTTAACGCCGACTGAATGCTCGTAACGATATGCGCAGATAGAAAAGGAAGCCCTAGCAATAGCTTTTGGTTGTATAAAAATATATGGCAAAGATACCCTAGTTGAAACGGATCACAAGCCCCTAGAGGCAATATTTAAGAAAAACATAAATGATTGTCCTGCTAGATTACAAAGCAAAAGGCTCATATTGCAAAGCTATAATATAACCCCGGTAAAGAATTATTTTTAGCTGACGCGTTATCCAGAGCCTATTGTATGAATGAGAAGTTGGACTTAGAACAAGAGTTTGAAACACAAGTTTGCCTGGTTATGGACTCCTTTCCAATACTACAAAGAAAAGATGAGTTCATCAGAGAAGCAGAGTCAGACGAAGAAATGCAATTACTAAAGAAATACTTAAATGAAGGATGGCCTGCCAATAAAGGGCAGGTTGAGAATGTTGCCAAGCAATATTATAACTACTCCAATGAATTAACAATGATAGACTACCTAGTATTAAAAGGCAATAGAATAGTGGTTCCAAAAAACTTGAGAAAGAAAATGCTAGATTTGATTCATTTCAATCACCTGGTAAAAGAAAAATGCAAAAATAGGGCAAGGGAGATCCTGTTTTGGCCCCAAATGAATAAAGAAATTGGAGACATGATAGATACTTGCGCCATTTGTAACAAATATAGAAAAGCCAAAGTAAAAGAAACGTTGATAAACAGAGAGGGTGTAGACATATTTTACTATCAGGGCTCCGAATTTTTGCTGACCGTGGACTATTTTAGCAAATATGTAGAGGTTGCTAAACTAAGAGACATGTCGAGCAGCTCAGTGATAGCAGCACTAAAATCCCAATTCGCAAGGCATGGAATCCTATATATAGTATACTCAGACCCTGGAACACAACTAAACAGTTCGGAGATGTCAAAGTTCGCCAGAGATTGGGACTTCACCTGGAAAACTTCCAGCGCAAAGCATTCCCAATCTAACGGTATGGTAGAGAGGCATATATGCACAATCAAAAGAATGTTTAAAAAAATGGATGATGATCCAGGTAAGGACCCAAATCTGGCAATGTTGGAATACAGAAACAACCCAATAGGCCAGGGACTGAAATCTCCCAATGAAATCATGTTCGGTAGGAAGATCAGAGGAATTATACCAAATAACAGAAACTTTAAAAGAGAACGTGAGGATAAAGAAACAAGGGGTAAATTAATTTATAGACAACCGAGGCAAAAGGAGTATTATGATAAGGGTGCACCTGAATAAATGATAAAGTATATGTAAGGAAAGAATTGAATAAACCATTAGTTCCAGGTAGAGTAAACAAAATGTGTAACCGTCCCAGATCATACGAAGTAAGATTAGCAAATGGAAATAAGATAGAGAGAAATCGCAGACATTTACATGGTCCGATTCAGGATAATCATATCGAAAGGACGCAATATAATGTAAGCAATCCTTCAAATAAAAACGATGGGACGCAGTGTATTGTAAGCGATGCCTCAAATAATAACAAAAGGACGCAAGATAATGTAAGCGATCCTTCATTTAAAGACACTGAAATCAGTTCTCCCGCCCCCAGTGCAAATGTACGAACACGTTCGGGTAGAGAGATTAAGAAACCTAATTATTTAAATGAATATACTAAATAAAAAAACTGAATTTAAAATTGTAACGGGAAATGATAAACAACCAATCTAATTAAAGATGTTAATTATCTCACCAAACATAGAACTAGATTTAAGATTGTTATGGAACAACCAATTTAATTCAAGATGTTAATTATCTTACCAGACAAGGAACTTGATTTAATATTGTAATGGAAAAGGATAAACAACCAATTTAATTAGCAGCTGTTAGTCTATCCCGGAAACTGATGGTCAAGGGTTCCTCGGAAATCTCCACCAGCGCTGGCATCTAATTTCTTCAATAAGACGGCACTTCTGGCGCCGTTGGGGAGACGAATATCTCCTTAGCGTGCAGCGCCGCGCCAAGTGGTTTCGTTCTTCCCATAATCTCCAAGAAGAAGATGTTGTAGCCGTACTAAATGAGGCTACTCGCCCCACGAAATGGACACTCTCTAAGGTAACTCGATGTCACCCAGGAACAGACGGCCTCGTACGAGTCGTGACAGTGAAAACGGCTAATTGGGAATACGTTCCACCGATTGCTAAACTCTGCTTGCTACCAACGAAAGGGGTCTTATTTTGCGAAACCGACTAGTAATAAAGAAAAATAATTGAATGTCAACCTTATTTCACATTTGTTTAAGAGCTTTGCATTATAATCTTAAATTTGCATTTTTACACCTTGTATTTAAATCATAAGTTGAACTTATCAGGTACATAACTTAGATAGTTCAAGGGCGGGGCATGTTGGGTTCGAATTTGCTTCACGTGAAATATGTATTTTGAAATGTTATTTATTGAGTATTGTACGGGTTAATGCGCTGGCATTGTGAAGCATGTTGTCAAGACAGTTGTATTACTCCCTTTGTTTACATTCTTGCTTTTTGTATAAGAATTGCTATCGACAGACCGCCCGCCTTTGCAAATAAGTGTTTCTGAATTGTAATTTAAAGTGTGTTTGAAGTTGTTTAAGCGACATAAGCTACGGTTATTTAATCCGTTTGTTTTATTTGCATTGCATGCTATTGTAATTCGCAATCAGCTTATAAAATATTTCGAAGATATAGTTTATGTTTTGGAAAGCCAAAGTGTGGTTTTTCCAAGCGAAAATGAGGAAGCCAATCGCGCCATGCCTCAGAGCCAACAGTGCTCGCCACCAATAAATACATACAGGGTCAGGTGTCCCGCACCTCCCGTTCTCTAAAGAACAACAATTTTTACATTTAGGCAAACATGGTTGTCAGAACCTGAGCCAGATGAATAAATACAATTTAAGCAAAACGGTCACATAGCACCTGAGCCAAATAATAAAATAAAATAAAAAATAATAATAACGTAAAAAACAACTCGCCTTCTCTAAAGCTTAGACATGGTCCTTCGAGCCGGATTCGAACCGGCGACTTATGCATTTCACTAGACGACTAAGCCGTCTAGGGGGGCGAGGATGTTTAAGCGACATAAGCTACGGTTATTTCGTTCGTTTATTTCATTAGAATTGCAAGCTGTTGTAATTCGCAATCAGCTTATGAAATCTTTCGAAGATATAGTTTATGTTTTGGAAAGCGAAAGTATGGTTTTATGATGAAGCCAATCACGCGCCATGCCTCAGAGCCAACAGTGCTCGCCACCAACAAATACATATAGGGTGTCACAGGTGTCCCGCACCTCCCGTTCTCTAAAGAGCAAAATGTTTTTAACATTTGCGCAACACGGTCATCAGAACCTGAGCCAAATGACTTAATAAATACCGTTTGAGCAAGACGGTCACATAGCACCTGAGCCAAAGGGTGGTTTTTCCAAGCGAAAATGAGTGGCTAGATTAGCCACAACACTGGCGGGTGCAACCCTCCCGCCGGCATTCACCACACCACACACACACACTTACACAGTCACGCACCAACTAATTGTCAACACCATTGTAAAAAAAATTATAATTCGTAAATTTCTGTGCAAAACGGTCGCCTGAGCCAAAACGAATAAACTTATTTATCAATTTCTAAAAACATAGATCATTTTTCTTATTTAACGTACGGTGGTGAGTGCAGTGAAGTGTCCCGAATTATATGTGGTCCTACATCGCTTCAAAGACAGGCACCTATGGACAGTGGAAAATAAAAATAAAAATTTAAGTGCAGTGCCCTAAAACATAAAAGTGCAAAAAACAAGCACATACACTAGGGTGACGAAAAAAAAAATACCACTAAACATAAAAATATACATACACATATAAAACTAAAAATTAAAATTCGGGCGCGCCGGTTTATAATACGGCCATTAAATATCAAAAAAAAAAAAAAACAAATAAATAAAAAACTAATTAAACAAAACTGCACAAACACAATAAAATGATAAGTACAACCCCCCTTTCCCCTGAAAAAAGAGCGGTGAGTTGAAAAAGTTTCCATATCATATAAAATTTTTAGCGCAAAAGTTTGGGGTTACAAAAACAATAGTAACAAAAAGCCAAACCTGCCCTTTGTACTTGCTAACGAAGTACATATTTTTGTTAAAATTTAAAAAGCGAAAATTGTTTCCGTCGGAAACGGAATATTTTAGAATAAACTGTAGTCGGTAAAAAAAAAGCCGCAAAAATTATATATATACAGTCTTCCCGATTTTATCGAAGTTCCGACCCCCACTTACATACATAAATTAAAACATATTTACATAAATATTTTTCCACATTAAGTACCGCACAAAAGTATAGAAACAATATACTTAACTAAATTTCAAATCGCGGCTTTCTGCTTATTTTTCGTGTCATCAAGCACAAACAAAAATTAACAAAAACAAAATATATAGGCTTCAAGTTTTTACTTGCAAAGTACCCGGCAATACCCCCTTTAGCTTGCATTCCCTATCGCACATAAGTCAAGCAAAGGCAGGATTGCACTAACAAAATAAGCAGTAGAAAGAATAAAGAAAAATATACAAAAAATAAACAACAAAGCTCCTTGCACTTAATTGCATTGAAATTAGCTTTGAACATACTTATAGGCAAAAAGTCACCCCCGCTAACTAATAAGAAAACGAAAATACGTACATATCGCACCCTAAATCAAAAACAGTCACAACTCAAAATTTTTTTAGGTCGCTTTTTTGGCATAGATTGCCTAATAAAAAGTAGTGCAGCCAATACATACAATATTATTCTTTTTGACTATTATCGTTACTCTTTAAAGAGCACAGTGATGTCAAGTTTTTTAAAATAAAATTACTTTTGTGCGATCCAGAAGCAATTAACTGAAAGTTACTCAGATTTTGAGATGTAACTCTTTTTGATTTAGTGTGCGATATATTAGCCGGTTATTTTGAAAGTGGTTCAAGTCCATTTGTTCTTGAACTGAGATATTTAAGGGTTTGCGCTTGCATTGTTTCAAAAAATATTGTTAACAGGTATCAAGTTGTTTTCATGGCTTTGCGGCCGTAAACATGTTAGAATACGTGTTATAAAATTTACTAGAAAAATAAGATGTATTTCAGAACCTCGAATGGACTTAAACCACTTTTAAAATTAATAAAATCACTTTTTTGTTTGTCAAAAGGAATATAAGTCCACTTCGTGTTCTTTACTCAAATGATTGTAAGTCAATTATTTTACTTAAAATTACTCCACTACCTTTATATGAGTAAAATAAAATTATTACATGGGTTTGACAAGCAAACAACATACTTTCACAATAACATTAGTCAAATTACCCAAAGGAATTGTATATCAAATCGGTTTTGATACAACTTTGATGAAATTAAATAATAGAAATTGTAAATACCTTATTTTTAATGCAGATGAATGTAATACTTAAATGCCATTAACCGTATGAATGGTTTTAACCTACCAACAAAGCTGTTGAGTTTCATTGGGAACTTTTTATGTTGCGGCTCACAATTTGCAGTAGGAATTAGCAAAAGGAATATGCCCGTCGGACAGCGCCAGCAGGTTAAATCGTGGATTTTAGTCGCATTTTACGACAGCTATACCAACCGCGGGTATATTGTAACCCCCTAACCCGATTGGTATGAATGTAACAGTTTGAAAATAAATACGGAAGCTTTAAATTTAGATACAGATTTTTATTTATGTAATGTATTTATTTATGTAATTTTTCCCGTTATAAATTTTACTGCTTTGTAGTGAATTTTATTGCTGTACTGTGCAATGATGCATTTTTGGGGAATTTTGTACCATAAGACATTCCATATGCAATTTTTGTTTTTCAGTGGACTTAAACTACTTTCAAAATAAATTTTTTTTTCGTTTCGTTAACTAGCCAATTTTCAAGTGCCCCAAATCATAGCGATTTTAATAATATTAGACTTAAATTGTTTATAAAAGAAAAGATTGTGTATGGCTGTGACCATATACATAAGTACATTTGGGTAACCGGTCTATACACACCCACCAGAAAATAGTGAAAGTACTTATAAACTGCCAAACCTTACAAAAAATACTGTAAGTAGTTATAAAAAATATATAAGGAAAAAATAAGCGGTAAGAGTTGCAATTAGAAAAAACCAATTCAGAAAAAAAAAACAGTCGCGTGCAAAATAAAAGCAGCGTACAAAAAAAAACCGGTACTTTCAAAAATAAACTTTCCTGCTTTATAACGCTACAAAATACACTAGCTAGGCATAAATATTTATTTATACTAATAACGCGCTAGAAAATACAGTAGCGAGCAAAACAAAAACGATAAAGTATACATACATACTTTTACTAATTTATACATACGCATATTGTAAAATATACACAATATGGCCCCACCCCAACAATTAGATGTGCCTAAGAAAGGCGAAGAGGAAAACCCTCAAAATATCCCTGCGGAAAGCACCCGCTCAAAACGGGGTGTAAGCCCAAAAAAATTAAAAGAATTTTCAGCCGCAAGATTCATTGCGGAAAGTGACAGTATCATTAGATACTGCACTAGATTCTCCTCAATCCCCATAGAGGAAAATACAGAATCTGTTCTCGAGGTGAAAGAAAAGTCCCTCGACAAATTTTGGGCACGACTCCAATCGGCATATGACGCAATCATCGAAACAGATGATTCAGAATTGCCCGAAAATTTCAAAAACTCGGCATATTTAAAATATGAACACTGCTTAGACCAATATGAAGAAACTAAGGCTTTGATCTCCGATCAACTCAAACTTCTTAAGCCTATAACTGCACCTACTCCACCCCAGCGAGTAGAGCTGCCCCAAAAACAAGAAGCAAGTTCAGGCATATATTTTAAAGTGCCAGCCTGTGATACTGAAGTATTTCATGGGGGTTATGAGCAATGGCCGTCGTTCCGAGACATGTTCTCAGCCGTTTACATAAACCACCCAAAGCTATCACAAGCGCAAAAATAATAACATTTGCGAAATAAAACAAAAGGTCAAGAAGGAATAATAGTAAAACAGTTCGCACTCAATGATGACAATTTTAGTCTGGCTTGGGAAGCGTTAAAAGCTAGATATAAAAATGAAAGAGTCTTGGTCGATAAACAAATAACGACCTTAATGAATTTACCAAAAATTCAAAAAGAAACTAGTGAAGAATTCCTCACATTGCACTCCACAGTAACAAACTGTTTGTCGGTTCTAGAAACCCAAAAAATTCCCACTGAAAACTGGGACCCAATTCTGGTCAATATTTGCGCTGCCACATTCCCAGAAAAATCGTTAACCTTATGGGAGCAATCGCTCTCATCTCGAAAAAAATGCCCAACGTGGCAACAAATGAAAGATTTTCTCACCACCCAGTTCGAAATTGCAGAACGGGTAGGCACAAAAGAAACAAAGCCGAAAAATGTAAATGAAGGCAAAAATAAAAGCTTCTTTAAACCCCAAGCCAGTAATTATTACTCCCATAACAGGAGCAAATATAACTCACACAACACGAGTTTCAATAGATCTCAATCGTTCACATCTGAACAATATAGAAATATGTCATGCGAACTGTGCAGCGGAGGGCATCAACTAAGATCTTCCGAGAAATTTAGAAATTTATCAATAAACGAAAGAAATAACTTAGTCAGAACTAAGAAACTTTGCAACAATTGCCTATCGCCTACTCATACTGCACAGACATGTGCGAGTAAATACACTTGCTCATATTTCCGTAGGAGACATCATTCGATGCTCCATAATAATAATTATAACAATGCCCAAAATAATTAAAATTCCAAAAGAACCACGGGACTAGCTGCAACTGCTAGATCGGAAAATCCCGAAAGAGACAATCCCGAAAGTTCTCAAGAACAACCATGCTGCTCAAAAGCAGCCAATATACAAACGCTTCATTCAGAAAATGAAAGCACAACACTATTACCGACAGCAATAGTCTCCATCGAACACAGAGGAGAACTATTCATAGCATCTAAGGTCCAAAAAAGTTTAAATCTGCCAACCAAACAAGCCAACTTCGAAATTTCAGGAATGGGCGGAAGAGTTGTTCAAAACTCAAATAAAATCTGCTTCATGACCCTGGTTTCAACAAGCGCGGACCAAAGAATAGAAGCTCAAGCTATTGTTCTGCCGCGACTTACGAATATGCTACCAAGCTATAACATAAATAGCGAACACTGGCAAAAGTTTTCACATCTGAAACTAGCCGATCCCAACTGCCATACACCCGATCAAATCGACATATTATTGGGAAGCGATCTTATCCCCCAAATAATACTTCAAGGTGTTGAGAAAATCTCCAACAACCTACTAGCCCAAAATACCATCTTTGGATGGATTTTAAGCGGTCAAGTCAAAGAGAAAATCTCCAGCTTCACAACGCAAGTGGAAGATATTTCGAATGACAATCTCAATTCACAACTGAAAAAATTCTGGGAAGTCGAAGAACTCCCGCCAATTCCCGTTACTACAGCTGACGATAAGTATTGTGAAGCCTTATACCAAGCCACAACTACGAGATCAGAAAACGGGCGGTACGTCGTACGACTACCATTCAAACAACAATTTCCTGATACACTCGCCTTAGGTCACTCACGAACCTCAGCTCTACAGCAGTTTCTAAGTATGGAAAGAAACCTACTTAAAAAAGGCGAGCTAAAAACCTCATATGAAAACTTTCTTGAGGAATATCAAACACTAGATCATATGGAATCAGTAAATTCCTATGAAAAAATTACAAAAGGCAAACACGCCTCATTTTATCTCCCACACCACGCGGTTATAAAACCCGAAAAACTTACAATAAAAGTAAGAGTGGTATTCAATGCATCTAAATCCACAAGCTCAGGTAATTCCCTAAATGACGTTTTATACACGGGTCCAACATTACAACCCGACTTTATGCTACTTATTTTACAGTGGCGGATGTATAAATACGTATTCAATGGTGACGTCGAAAAAATGTACCTGAAAATCGTAGTACGTGAAGATGACCAAAACTATATGCGCATTATATTCCGCAATTCACCTAGCAGTCCAATCCGCGACTACAAGCTAAAAACGGTGACATTTGGCGTAAACTGCGCTCCTTTCCTAGCCATTCGTACACTACACGAACTGGCAAAAGATACGAAAGAAAAACTACCACTAGCCGCCCCGGTGCTAAGCTCTCAAACATACGTAGACGATATACTGTCTGGAAGCCACAGCCTTCCTCTAGCGTGCGAGTCACTAGCGCAAGTTATCGAAGCCCTCGATTCAGCAGGGTTCCCATTAAAAAAGATAACTTCCAACCATCCAGAAATACTGGCAAAATTAAATAAAAAAAACTTGGTAGATACTAATTTTCTAAAGTTCGAAAAAGAGAGCACCACTAAAACTCTGGGCATACAATGGAATGCAATATCAGACCAATTTTCTTACACTCTTGAGTCGGTATCTGCAAAATCCATTCAAGAATTATGGCTAGATGGAACCGATTGGGACGAAGTGGTGAAACCACTCCGCTTAATAAAAATGGTCCCAATTTGCAAGTAACTTGCACACTATCTCCGAGATACAAATACCTCGGTGAGTGAATTTCTCACCCGATCATGAAGTCGAAATCCACGGCTTTTGCGATGCTTCTGAGAAAGCATACTGCGCTGCTATTTACGTGCGAACCCAGCACGATGGCAAAACAACAAGTCACTTATTAGTGGCAAAGGCCAAGGTCGCACCTCTTAAGACCGTAAGCCTCCCACGGCTCGAGCTATGCGGCGCACTCCTGCTCGCAAAACTAGCCTCGAACGTGCAAGCACATTTAAACCTGAGCGATCGGAAACTATATCTATGGTCCGATTCAGAAATCGTGCTAGCATGGCTAGAAAAGCCACCACATACGTGGAATACATACGTTTCTAACCGCACAGCTCACATCATCGACTTGGTTGAGCCAGCAACTTGGCGACACGTAGCCAGTGCTGATAACCCTGCGGATCTTGGAACAAGAGGCTGCAAACCCCTGCATCTTACAACCACCACACTATGGTGGAATGTCCCCAACTGGATGGTCGAATCACCTGACGCATGGCCAAAGTCGCCTGCGCGCAATATAATAGCCCCAGAAAGTAGAAGAATAGAAGGCTTTCATACAACGTTGGAGGATACAGACTTAAGAGAAATAGCGTATATGTTTCAATTTGTAAATCGCTTAAAGAATAAGGTGAAAGGGATAGCCAATACCGCAAGCTATGCACTTACGCATCAAGACTTACAACGGGCAAAAATAGCCCTAATCGAGTCCACGCAGACTCGCTATTACAGTAGTGAACAAACACTGTTAAGAGCGTCGAAGCCTATAGACAAAAAGAGCACACTCTTAGTGCTTAACCCCTTTGTAGACTCTAAAGGACTGCTTCGTGCCAATGGCAGGCTTGCGAGCTCCAGTCTGAGCTGTAATGAGCGGCATCCAATCATAATACCGGAAAAATCCGCATTTGCCACAATCTTTATAAATTATCTTCACCTCTTAATGCTACACGCCGAGCACAGGCTAATGCAACAAATGATCCGATAAGAGTTTTATATTCCTCGATTAAAGCCTCTGATCAAAAAATCCATCTTTATGTGTAAAGTCTGTGCTCTACACAAGCAACAGATGCGCACGCAGATCATGGCAGCTCTACCACCCGAACGCTGCAATTATTCTATGCCTTTCACCATCACTGGTGTAGATTTTGCCGGGCCTTTCCAGCTAAAGGCCTTGATGCTAAGGTCCTCTACCTCAATGAAAGGTTACGTGGCTGTTTTTGTATGCTTTACGACAAAAGCCGTGCACCTAGAATTATGTTTAGATCTGACAAGGGCAGCTTTTCTCGCGGCATTTGCACGCTTTGTCGGACGGCGAGGATTTCCCTCTAAAATCATGAGCGACAAGGGTAAAACCTTCATCCGTGCCCAACGCGCAACCGAAAAAGAGTTCGTGCAATTCGCAATAGAAGTCTCGCCGCATGTCATTTCGAAATACGCACCTCAAGGCATTAATTGGCAATTCATCCCCCCGAGCGCCTCACATATGGGTGGACTATGGGAATCATCTGTTAAAAGCTTTAAATCGCATTTTAAGAAAACCGCTGGCAATAACAAATTTATATTCGAAGAGTTCACTACGCTACTCATTCGAGTTGAAGCCGTTTTAAACTCACGGCCGCTCTCAGCAGTCTCGCAAGATCCCTCCGACTTTACAGCCCTCACCCCTGGGCATTTTCTTAGAGGAGCGCCACTTCTGGCCATACCAGAACAAAGCGTGGACTCATTACGGTTCCGACGGTCACATCCGAGTAGTTGACCTACGTACGCAAAACGGCAAACTAACTCGACCGCTCGTAAAACTGTGTTTTCTACCAACCGAGTCTAATCCCGCTAATACCGATCGCGCAAATATCTAAAATCAATATCATCCAACGAAGCGATGTTGCTATCCGAAACAAATACCTCACTCCTAAAGAGGTAGCTCGAAGGACTTTCGTTTCCTCGATCTAAACATGAAATTATACCGCAAATAAAAACCCGCATAAAAGATACAATAATCATATCACATTTGAAACCAGATGTTGATCAAGTGCTAAAATCAAGCACCCCTATACTTAATAAGACCCTAAAGTCCATAATTTCTATCTATGCAGATTATCATTAATATGGAAATCGAGCAAGTCGCCCCGACACCAAAAACCCGCTCTGCGGTTACCGTGCCACGAGCACGAGCAGTGCCCACTGCAGCACCGCACACTTTCACTCCAAGGGCCGCAATAGCGCCCACCGTACCACCGGAACAACCACAGCGTCCACGAATATGGACTCATCGCGAGGCCCGTAATCGCCGTCCAGCAGCATCCGCTTACCATACACAGCCAACAAGTCGAGGCCGTCGTCGCCCAACCGGGCTCAGCAATGTCGTGGAGACCCTGCAGCAGCTGCAACGACTTCTAGGCTGATCACTCGCCTAGGCGGGCCGGGATGGCTAGATTAGCCACAACACTGGCGGGTGCAACCCTGCCGACAGCATTCACCACACCACACACACACACACTTACACAGTCACGCACCAACTAATTGTCAACACCAAACACATACACATTGTAAACAAAAATTATAATTCGTAAATTTCTGTGCAAAACGGTCGCATATCGCCTGAGCCAAAACGAATAAACATATTTATAAATTTCTAAAAACATAAATCATTTTTCTTATTTAACGTACGGTGGTGAGTGCAGTGAAGTGTCCCGAATTATATAATGAGGAAGCTAATCGCGCCATGCCTCAGAGCCAACAGTGCTCGCCATCAATAAATACATACAGGGTGTCACAGGTGTCACGTACCGCCCGTTCTCTAAAGAACAACAATTTTTACATTTAGGCAAACATGGTCGTCAGAACCTGAGCCAAATGAATAAATACAATTTGAGCAAAACGGTCACATAGCACCTGAGCCAAATAATAAAATAAAATAAAAAATAATAATAACTTAAAAAAACAACTCGCCTACTCTAAAGCTTAGACATGGTCCTTCGAGCCGGATTCGAACCGGCGACTTATGCATTTCACTAGACGACTAAGCCGTCTAGGGTGGCGAGGATGTTTAAGCGACATAAGCTACGGTTATTTCATTCGTTTGTTTTGTTTGCATTGCATGCTATTGTAATTCGCAATCAATTTATAAAATATTTCGAAGATATAGTTTATGTTTTGGAAAGCCAAAGTGTGGTTTTCCCAAGCGAAAATGAGGAAGCCAATCGCACCATGCCTCAGAGCCAACAGTGCTCGCCACCAAAAAATACATACAGGGTGTCACAGGTGTCCCGCACCTCCCGTTCTCTAAAGAACAACAATTTTTACATTTAGTCAGAACCTGAGCCAGATGAATAAATACAATTTGAGCAAAACGGTCACATAGCACCTGAGCCAAATAATAAAATAAAATAAAAAAATAATAATAACTTAAAAAACAACTCGCCTTCTCTAAAGCTTAGACAGAAGTAATTAAATACTATAATCCTAACCCGCTTGTTTTACTATTCTTTGGAATCATCTGGGTAAGAGAGTATCTGTTCCGAAAATACAGTCCACAATCAGCATTTTTTCCCGCATATAAGGTAAACCGCCCCATCATGGATGGTTTTTTTGATCGGATATGTAGAACTGGAGATTTTTCTTAAAAATACGAAAATGGCGTTTTCTCACCTGTAAGAAACGATAACTTCGCAAAATCTCGAAACCTAAATATGTGTAAATGTGAACCAAGTGTACGGCTATCATTTTTTTTTATGATCTGCTGCACCCTGAGTGCATATGGTTTTTAAAATTTTCAAATGCAACGCGGGAGTTCTAAGAGTTATCCAATTCAAGTGAAATTTTGCGCACCTTATTTTTACAGTGTAATGCATCTTAATGAACAAACAAATTAAAACAAGAAAATCGAAACCAACGAATACAGAAAAGCAGGCAAAAATAATTAAATCTGGGTTGTGGTTACTTTCCGAAAAATACTTTGCCACGTCTTCGACTTGATATGGATGATCAGAGCTATTTCACGGTGGAGGGCAATGAATGGTGGCCAAAACATTACTTCGAGGCTGAAAAACGTAAAGCATCTGATGAAGTGAAATATATTCGAAAACTAAGTTACACGGAAAAGTTTTGTTATGGCTAACAATCAGTGAGCGTGGGATAGGTAAACCTGTATTTTTTAAAGGAGGTTGAGCAGTTTCTGCTCAGATATACATTAAAGAAATTTGTAAACAAATACCATAGAAGGGACAAAGTAGTATTTTGGACGGATTTGCCATCTTCACATTATGAAAAAAGCATGCTAAGGCACTTAGATAATCGTGGCATTAAATTCGTACCTATGACGTTGAACCCTCCAAACTTTCCCCATTTCAAACTTTTTGGGCGAATTTGAAAATGTCTGTTTACGGCAAAAGATGCACTGCAAAGAATACTACTTGTTAGCCAACAAAATCAAAAAGGTGCTTAAAGGCATCGATACAAATAGAACTCAAGAGTCAATGAGGAAATTGCCCGAAAAAATAAGAAAAGCAAACCGCAACGGAGCAAATATATTTTTATAATTTAATCTTATGTATCTAAATGTAAAAATAATTTAGCTTTAAGTAAAAAAAATGTATTCTAATATTTTATTTTCATTATCATACGCTTGTTCGGATTTCATTCTCCATACGCTATATAAGCTATAGTTATAATCAAAGACGTGGAAGACATACTGAAAACTCCTAACTCCCAACACACGAAAAACCAATTCATGAAAGAAAAAGACAGAAAACTTGCCTTACTCGATACGAAAATAATTAGAGCAAACGCAAAATTAAAAATGAATTGGTACTGAAAATCCATAGCATCGTCCAGGCTGATTAATTAGTACTCCAACCACCCATGGAACCAAATAAAGGTCTCATTAAAAAAGTTTTTATTTTAAGCGATCAGGAGTTCAGGAATAAAAACATGATGAAAATTAGAAAAATAGATACCCAAATATAGTGATCAACATGTTAATAACAACAAAAGTAAACAAAATCGACAAAACAAACATCAACACACAAACAAATAACACAAGTGAGAACAAAATATACACAGGAGTTACGTACATATATACCAGGTTTAACGGGCAGCAAAAACTTACACAAGAATATGAGGAACAACAACAACATTACCTTTGCCCACAAACCACACTGCACATCTTTACAAGAACAAGGGACAAAGTCGAACAATAACAGCAAAACAACGAAGTTAAATGTAAAGATTGCGAAAAAATATATACTGGCCAAACAAAGAGAATGTTAGAAGTAAGAATGAACGAACACAAAGCAGACGCGAAAAACCAAAAGCAACTACAATACTTAACAACAAAAACACCTAACACTTAAAAACAAGATTAACATAAGAAGGGCTAAGAATACAGGAAATAATAAACGCAAGCAT
The DNA here is from genome assembly GCA_951509765.1 of Sphenella marginata. Lineage (NCBI taxonomy): Eukaryota > Metazoa > Arthropoda > Insecta > Diptera > Tephritidae > Sphenella > Sphenella marginata. The sequence goes on along the minus strand of OX608081.1, from coordinate 54,602,567 downwards.
TATTTCACTGGACCATAATTTACATATAGATAGAAGTCTAAAAAATTTGAGTACACTGTTGGCAGAAAAAGGAAAAATAAAGCCCGCGGCCGTTTTTTCCTTTTCCCATTTTTGTAGGAAATAATGCCCAACGCCTGCCTGATTCTGTTTTATTTTATATAGCCTTTTTAAAAAATAACTCTTATCCGGTCCAACGCCGGCTTAGCTATCCACAGTTTTTTTCGCACAGAATCTCTTTCTGTGTGGGTGGCCTACAGCCGCGCTTATAAAAAATCAGTAAGGAAATTACGATCGTTATTTCACTGCACCGAATTTTTTTGTATGGGACTTTTTTATTTGTACATATTTATTGTACGTGACCGGTGCTCTGGCTTCAATGTATTTGTTGTTGGTTTTTATGGTCTGCTCATTTTTACATATTTTTGTGAGTTTTATGAGCGTAAGACCAGTTGATAATAATTCTTAGTCAATTATTATTTTCAAGTTTTAAGGAAAAATTGATAATAATAGAAAAATTTAAAGGTTAGCACACATCGATGGATGGGATTGCATGGTTCAAAGTGTCCACACTTAACTGGTCTTGAGCTCATAAAACTTACAAAAATATATAATAGTTATGGCTGACTAAAAAAAATATAATATAGTAATAACACAGACAGTGCTAGAGTGATTTTTTACTTTTAAAGCGACCTAGTAGAAGTTGTTCACCTGGTCGTTAATTCACGAAACCACGTTCAAAAAACAAATCTTAAATTTTTTTTATGGTCAAAAACCCAGTTTTTTTCATTTTTTTCGGGTTAAAAATTAATTAAGAAATATATTCTCAATAGATTAAAAAATTGTCAACGATTTGGAGAGGTGAATGTTGCCGTTTTAGAAATATATTAAGTGTTTTGTTCATTTGGGAAGGGTGTGACGTGTTTTTACGCAATAAGTTAAATTTTGTGCCCCATTTTCCTCTTTTTCAGATTTTGACCTAATTTTTTTGGAGATTATCTTATTCCCTTATTTTCGCAAAAACCACAGCACCACTGCCGTGCTGAACGCCATCACCACACAGATAGGTGACGGTCTGAACCAAACACGCCCAAAATGCAGGATATTGCTAGTTGCTCTTGACCTGGCTAAAACCTTCGAAATGGTCAACCATGCACAACTAATATACGATCTGGAAGATTCGTCTCTTCCTCCCTGCCTATAACGTTGGACCGCCAACCATCTAAGTAACCGGCAGTCGTCGGTTGAATTCGGAGACGCACCATCAAAACCCAGAATAGTCAAACAACGGGTACCACAGGGTGGTGTCCTATTTCCGCTTTTGTTCAACTATTATGTATCGAGGCTCCCCCTCCCCACTCGATCGTATCATACGCCGATGACTGTACGATACTGGAAACAGACACCTACGTAGACGAGCTCTGTTCACGCATAAATTCATACTTCCCAACCCTGTCTGATTTTTTCGCTGTGGGAAACCTGACAATGCCACCGACCAAATCCTCGGCCACCCTATTTACGACGTGGACATCGCAGGTGAACATGGAACTAGACGTCTACCACAGTGTGCTTGAAGCGAATTATTTTCGTGGAAAAATCACTACGTAAACGGTCTTTGGGGAAGTTTTAAGGACATTTTAAGTAACATTTTCCTGTTGTAAGGAAAATCCTAGCTGATTCCCTTCCCGAGAAAAATCGAGTTTTCCATTTTTTATGGGCATTTCGTTCAACTTGAACATTAACAAATTATATCACCTATATATGAGAATTTCCAAAAAAAAAATGAATCTCTTTTAAATGAACTTATTCAGGGCTGTCATGGAATCCAAGTCGGTTTTGCATTTTATCGGAATTGCAAATCAATATTGATTTCATTTGGTGTCATGAAACCGTGTCGGTTTTGTTATTTTCGAATGTAAACAAAACCGATGTTCGAATCAGCTGTTTTGAGTGGATCGCAAATTTTATTTTTGCTTTTTTGACAAAAATGTTTGAAATTCCATTGTTTTCTTCAATAAATCATAAAAATTTAATAGGAATAAAAGTATATGAGTTAGCTGAGCTGTAGCGTTTATGTTGATGGAAGAAGGAAGTTGCGGGAAGGTCAAAATGAAAATTTTGAGGGATTGCAGCAACCCTCTTGAGCTGCCGGACACAGCGTAAGTAGATTTATTGCAACGTGCGCTTGTAAATACTTATATGATATTTGCAGGTTCATAGTGTGTTATAGGCTACATAAAGAAGCTTTCCAAATGGTACTTGACACTATTGGCGAACACTTGGCACGATCTCAATTTCCACCAATACTGCAGCTAGCAGCTAAGTTGCGATTTTTATATTTTCCCCAAGTACGAATAAAAATATGAGCCTCATTAATATTTATTTTTATTTAAAACCATCTTTAACTAACATTTTTATTAAATTTTCTATCTGCAATTGAAAAAAAAGCAAATCCAATAGCTGCTAGCTGTTTGGTTTATTTCCGATAGCAAAACCGATATTATCGGTTTCTGTGACACCTAAATCCGACATAATTCCGATTCGAACATGAAACCGATAGCATTGGATTTCATGACACCAAAGCAATTTTTCTGTCGGTTTTAAATCCAATTCCGACAACTATTGGATTCCATGACAGGGTTGATTAATTCGTTTATTCAGCAACTATGAATTAAAATATACCAAAATATTTTTTACAAGTTATTAGAAGAAAATTCTGACAGCTCTTCTTAGTTGTACTGAATAAAAGGAATCTTCAATCAATACTTATTCCAGTATTTCAGGAGCTCACGGTGAATTCCTTCTCCTGCTTGTTCGGACATCATGCCTAAGCCATTTCCATTCATAAATTCGATACAATCTTCAATATGATCCAATATCACATGGATTATGAGGGTTTGATGGAGCTCTGTCGCCCGAAACTTTTTTCTTAAATCAACAATTAGCTTGTTTCACCTTCTCAACTTTCGAAGTTCCGAAACAACAATTGACGACGAGATCCATGTCTTTTAATGCCGAAATGAAGGGTACAAACGACCTACTCCTTTGTAGATAGCAACATCATCTAATCCATCCGCTTGCTTTAACAATTGTCGGCAAGCATTCCCCTCGAAGGTATCTCCTTGATAATTTTTTGACACCAGTTTAAATTTTTTGGGCCAAATAAGAGCTTCTTCATAGTTGGGCATTTGTATTGAGAGAGTATTATTTTCCTTCTTGTCGTGATCATGTAAAGCAAGTCTTCATGAATTACAAATACTTACTGGAAACTTTTCATTTAATAAACCAAAATTATTATTCATATATTTTTAGTTCGATTAAGTATATTTTTAGATATAGAGAAAGACTCCAATCGCTTTTTACCACACACTAGGCTACATAAAGAAGCTTTCCAAATTGTACTTGACACTATTGGCGAACACTTGGCACGATCTCAATTTCCACCAATACTGCAGCTAGCAGCTAAGTTGCGATTTTTATATTTTCCCCAAGTACGAATAAAAATATGAGCTTCATTAATATTTATTTTTATTTAAAACCATCATTTACTAACATTTTTAATAAATTTTCTATCTGCAATTGAAAAAAAAGCAAATCCAATAGCTGCTTGGTTTATTTCCGACAGCAAAACCGATATATAATTCCGATTCGAACATGAAACCGATAGCATTGGATTTCATGACACCAAAGCAATTTTTCTGTCGGTTTTAAATCCAATTCCGACAACTATTGGATTCCATTACAGGGGTGATTAATTCGTTTATTCAGCAACTATGAATTAAAATATACCAAAATATTTTTTACAAGTTATTAGAAGAAAATTCTGACAGCTCTTCTTAGTTGTACTGAATAGAAGGAATCTTCAATCAATACTTATTCCAGTATTTCAGGAACTCACGGTGAATTGCTTCTCCTGCTTGTTCGGACATCATGCCTAAGCCATTTCCATTCATAAATTCGATACAATCTTCAATATGATCAAATATCACATGGATTATGAGGGTTTGATGGAGCTCTGTCGCCCGAAACTTTTTTCTTAAATTAACAATTAGCTTGTTTCACCTTCTCAACTTTCGAAGCTCCGAAATAACAATTGACGACGAGATCCATAGCTTTTAATGCCGAAATGAAGGGTACAAACGACCTACTCCTTTGTAGATAGCAACATCATCTAATCCATCCGCTTGCTTTAACAATTGTCGGCAAGCATTCCCCTCGAAGGTATCTCCTTGATAATTTTTTGACACCAGTTTAAATTTTTTGGGCCAAATAAGAGCTTCTTCATAGTTGGGCATTTGTATTGAGAGAGTATTATTTTCCTTCTTGTCGTGATCATGTAAAGCAAGTCTTCATGAATTACAAATACTTACTGGAAACTTTTCATTTAATAAATCAAAATTATTATTCATATATTTTTTAGTTCGATTAAGTATATTTTTAGATATAGAGAAAGACTCCAATCGCTTTTTACCACACACTAGTTTTCAACCACAATGAGCACACACTTTGTATCTATTATCGTTATGAGAACATTTTCTTCTATGGAAAGAGCTCAACATTTTTGCAATTTAGAAAATTTTGTATTACATGTTATTATGTGAATAATTTGCGAGATGTTACACGTCCCCGTTCAAGCTTTGATTAGTAACTAGTAGTAGTAGTAGTATATATTTATTTTTCAAACAATCAGATACAAAGTATGACTTATGCTATTGCGTACATCGAACACTTAAATAAATAAAGTAGAGTAAATACTAGCGACAATAACAGGATATGTTGTGTGTCGCACCGCGAGTTAAATAAAAAGAAAACTAACGAACTACGAAAATTCATTTAATAATAAGTCCCTTACTTTGAAGCTATCCGCGAGAAACTTAGCCAGAAACTCGAAGTTAAAACCATTTAGAATGGCAACCACCTTGGCCATATCTAAAGTTCTTTCACCAAAGTAAACGGAACGAATGTTGTTATATATTGGACATGTACCAATGAAATGAAAAGTGTCTTCCGGTTCCTGTAAGTTGCAAACTGTGCAAAGTGGAGACGATATGTTTTTATAGGTTCTTGCGTTTAGATTCAGTAAGCCTCCTCGTGCCCGGAGAGTCAGACCCACGGCATACGCACTGTAATCGTCAGTGAAATACGAGCTCTCCAACGGCACTAGGACCGGGTAAAGGTCGTGGGTGGTCGACTTACGAGCCATTTCAAGGAACCTATTTGTGTTATATTCAGCAAACCGTTCTAAGAGCGTATTAGTGAAGGTCTGGATATTAGCTGCCGATAATTGCGTAATAAAGGGTAGATTGACAGTGTTAGCAAGCTCTTTCCAAGTGTTTATCCAAGAAACCCCCAGGTTGGCAGTCTCCTCAGCTAGGATGCGCGGGAGTCTGTCATGTGATAAACTAAAGCAACGAGCGATGTAGAGCATGTGTAAACGAAGCGTATGTAAATGCAGAGGCTGCAAGCCTGTTTCCAGATGCACCATGTAGTTTGGCGTATTAGAGGGAAGATAGATCAGTTTCTTTATGAAAAATCTAAGGAGTTTCTCTACTTGGTCGAATTGATTAACCCCCCATACAGGTGCGCCGTAGAACATAATTGACCTGGAAGCAGCTTCAAAGATTTTTATTTTCTGCGACAAATGGATACGAGGATTATTAATGTAGCTCAACCACGTAGCGTTAATGGCATTTTTAGCGTCCACCAACTTTGAATCCAAATGTTTATTAAAGGATAAACTACAAGTGAGAAGTACACCTAAGTATTTGTATTCGTTCACTACTTCAATAACCTCGCTTCCGTAGATCCATTTCCATGAGCCGGGAACTCTACCACCTTTCCTAAATATCATAATTTTTGACTTGTTCAAGTTTACAGTTAGTGCCCATTGGATGCAATAGTTGTGAAGGGAGTTTATCATTTCCTGTAGCTGTTCAGGTGATTCAGCGAGCAAGACCAGATCATCTGCGTACATAAGCACCTTTACATTAATGTTGTTAACCCAGACACCCCGCACAGGTATTCATTTAGGTCATTTAAGTACAACGAGAAAAGAATCGGGCTTAAGAGGCAGCCTTGGCGAACACCGTGATTAACAGGGAAAGATTCCGATAGATTGCCATCAAACTAAAGTTTGCAAGACGTATTTGCGTAGACTAATCTTAAAGTTTCAATCATATGAGATGAAAGACCATAGGAGGCTAGTTTATAAAAGAGCATGTTGCGGGGAATCGTATCAAAAGCACACGAGAAATCTACAAAAAAGGCAAAAGTTCTTTTATTATGAAAAAAGTTGAGCTGAATAATGCTTGAGAGCACAAAGATATTGTCTACCGTTGAATAGCCTCGGCGAAAACCGGCCTGTGACTCATCCAAAATTTTGTTACAATCGATCCAAGCATTTATGCGACCGAGTAAAAGCCCAGAAAAGATTTTGTAAATTGTGTCTAACAGGGACAGACCTCTGTAGTTTGACGTAGTGTTAGGGTCACCTTTCTTAAAAAGCGCAATTAAGATAGAGGAGCTGAAAGAGGTAGGAATCTGCTTTCTCAGATATATAAAATTTAGGAGCGCCAGCAGTTCATTAAGAAAACATTGGGGTGCAAATTTGTAGAACTCATAACATACACCATCTTGTCCAGGGGCTTTTTTACATTTTGTGCTATCAATAACCATTTGAAGTTCTCTGCATTCAAAAGGCGCGTCAAGAAATGGGTCAGAACGCTGAGGCATAGCCCAGTGCACGCACGAGTCATTATCGCTACGGAATAGGAGATCTTTAAAGTGAGAGTAGAAGTCACTGATTTTAAGGTTACAACTTACTTTACAGCAAACCTTTCTAAGTGAATTTGCTAGCCGCCACCAGTCACTCGAATTCCTAACGCTATTAAGCTGTTCAATTTCTTTGCATCGCCACTCTAGTTTCTTTCTGTTACAGAGCTTCACATATCTTTTACGAAGGGTTAGGTACTTAATCCTATCGCTATCAATATTCCTCTTTCTCAAAATATTTAAAGCGTTCATTAATTTCTTACGTAAGTTCGAGCACTGACTATCAAACCACACATTTTTCGGCGAGAAACGACAATTTCCTTTAGTGTGATGTGCCGCCGTCTTAATTTTCTCAGTAATTAAAGACACTTTTTGATCAATAGAGGCCCGAGAAAAGATATATTCGCTATCAGTGGACCTAGAAATGAATTCTTTGAACTTGTTCGCGCTGTGCGGATTCCATGAAAGTCTGGAAGAAAGTACGTGTTCGTAGGGTTCGGCAATGCACGTGCTGCAGTTGAAATTAATAACAATCGGCATGTGATCGGAATAGTATTTGGATTTTACAGAAAAACTATCAATTAGACCCAGCAAATCAAAAGAGCAGATTGCATAATCAATAACTGTGCGGCCCACGCCACCGCAAAAAGTAAATTCACCACTCAGATCACCATCAACCCTTCCATTCAAAATAATCCCACCCAAATCTTCAGCCAAACTAAGTATTCGTCTACCTTTACTATCTACTACCGGATCCTTAGATGAGCGTGTGTCACAGACGCGCGTGAAAGCAGATATCGTTTCTTTTTGCACTACTTGGGATGAACCTATGCGGGCATTGAGATCGCCAATAATACAAAATGAACTCGGCTTAAGCTTTTCAAGGAAATGCTGGAGAGCGGCAAAATCACCATTCCAGCATGTACAGTTCAAATATTGCGGTAGAAAGCAGAAGACGGTGTCACTTAAACATACAGACAAATATGTAAAACCATGTTTTGTAATAAATTTTAGATTATAACGCGATTCGATGCATTTCTTAAAACCAAACAAGCAACCACCGCTAGCACGGCCAGCCTTATGTTCCTTCGTCGCATCAATCCAGTGAAGCTGGTACTCTTTAAAAAAGTGAAAGAACTTCGATCTATCCTCAGCCAAGACGTGCGTTTCAAATAAAAAGAAAATCTCAAAACTTTGAATGTAAGAAAATGCATCCCCAAATTTAAATTTACTGTTTAGATTACCTATATTATATGATAGTACTGAGAGCTTTGATTGGACTTCTCTAGAGCACGATATAATCTCATCATTTGAAACACATGTCGGCAAGGGCTGGTTTAGCCTTAAATAACTACTACGTGAGAACCTTAGTTTTTTGGGGTTATCCTACTTAATATGCTATCATACGTAATATCTACATTGTCAAGTTTTCCATTATAGAGGCTGCGAAGCCAAGCCTCAGCTGGCTCCCCATCGTACATTAAAATTTTGCCTGCGTTAAATGCCATCCATTTCCTATTGATGCATATTCTATCGTCTCTAACTCTTACGTTGAGTGATCGATCCACCTTCAGCAGATCATTTCTCAATTGCAGCAGTACCTTTTTATGTTGTTGCCTCTCTGCACTTAAATCTTTCCCCATAAACATTGACGTCCCAGATAGTTTTTTGGCATTTTTGAGGACTTCGCTAGCCATCTCTGCAGAAGCAAACTCCGCTATCACGCCCATTTTATGGTTTTTGCTATAAAGTTGGGGCGCTTCTTGGACTTGAACATGCGCCAGATTTAATTTATCGCAGCATAACTTCTGTACCGCCAGCTTAGGAGAGGCTTCTTCTGGAATATCTCTTATAATTACCTTCTTCCTCTTGCCTTCATTCACCAGGCGATTTAAGTCCCTTCTATCAAGCTCCCTTTCACGTTTAATCAGAGCCAGCTCAGCTCTAAGCTCTTCATTTTCGGCTTTGAGGCGCTCAATTTGGGTTCCAACCGTTTGCTTCAACTCCTCAATGTCGCCCTTAGTAGCTAAACCATCGAGTTTTTTGTTGACATTGTTTTCTACACTCTTTATTGCGGACATAATGTCATGCAGTGAGACTTCAGGGGAAGTCTCACCCACTTTACGTTTTGCTGCTTGGGATGTCGGAGTACGATGCATGATTATTAAAAATGAACGAAAAAGATGAGCTTTGATTATTTAATTAAACTTTCCTTCTCAAACAAATATTTTAATGAAAAAAGATTTTCTTTTCTTCATTTTGACTTAACAAACAAAGCTGCAAATTATTTAAAGTTTAAATTTAACAAGTGAAGAACGCTACAGTGGGTATATGTATAAAAAAATGCCCATAAAAAATGGAAAACTCGATTTTTCTCGGGAAGGGAATCAGCTAGGATTTTCGTTACAACAGGAAAATGTTACTTAAAATGTCCTTAAAACTTCCCCAAAGACCGTTTTCATCGTGATTTTTCCACCAAAATAATTCGCTTCAAGCACACTGTGCTACGTTGATGGTGTCAAGCTACCAACTATCGCGCATCCCAAAATATTAGAGGTCACGTTTGATAACATGTTCAAATACGGTGCTCATGTAACCGCAATTGCCAATAAAGTCCAAAGTCGTAAAAAAAAAAAATCTCAAGGTGTTAGCTGGCAGCACATGGGGTAAAGATAAAGAAACGTTACTAGCCAAATATAAGGCAATTGGTCAGACGGTGCTGAGCTACGCGACGCCAAAGTGGTCGCCTGGGCTTGCAGACACGCATTTAGAACCGCCACTGGATGTCTCCTATGCTCGGTGTAAAAGAACACAGCGAGATGTTGACCAGACAATTTCTGTTCAATTGCTATAAACAGCAACATCCGAACAGGCGCCTGATCAACGAAAATCCGTCTCTCTGAAGAATAAGGAGCCATCAATGCAAACACTATGATGAGATCCCGCACCTGATTTCCTTGCCGTTTGATCCTAAGGTGTATCGACAGGACCTAAACCTCATCCACACACAGTTGGTAAACTTCTATGTCAGCTCCTTCCCATCGAACGCCGTTCTTCAGGCACCAACACCACCTGTTGCCGAATAGGAACGTGAACTGCCTAGGTAGACAAGGGTTATGCTGGCCCAACTTCGCTTCGGATTTTGTAACAGGTTAAGCTCTTAACTATCCAGACTAAACCCTGACTTATGTACCTAATGTTTGCTCGGCATGCGGTATGTCCGCGCATGATGCAAACCATCTGTTTGTTTGCTCAACAGAACCTACTCTTCTTACACCTTTAGAAGAATTTGATGAATTAATTAGGTACAGAAATTGGCTACTAGGCAGGGCACGGAACGCTACAACAACAACAACAAGATACCGATGACGTTGCTGGTGTTTAAATATTATTTTTAAAGTTAATATTAGTAGTTTAGTATGACAATGATACCACGGCGAAGTGGTCCATAGTTTAAAATAATGTTTTCAGTTTTAAAAAGAGTTTTTTTTTGAAGTTTACTTCTATAGCGGCATGCATTTGGGAAAAACTATTACGAAAATTGGAAGACAACAACCATATGAAAGTTGTTGTTGCTAAGCGACAGCGCTTTACATTATGTCGGTATACACACGCCCAAAAACCCATGCATTGATAAACACAAAGCCTACAATTATTATAGATACTAGCAGACCCGGCAGACGTTGTTCTGCCTGACCAGTGACTTCCCTAGAAATACATTTTCAAATATTTTTCTTTAACTTTTAACATTCCATTTATTGCAGTGCTTTAGGATATACAATGTTTCTGGCTTTAAAGTCTTTGGTATAAACAAATACATTTTTTGGATGTCCAACTCAAAAAACGGATCTTTTGAACTCAATGGGTATGACAAAAACCATTATGCGCTGCTGAGCAGATGTATAGTTAGTACTTATTTAATTATATCCTATGTCTACCTATAATACTCTGGATATGTATGAACGGCAATAACAAACATAAAAAATGAAGTGCTTTGATTAAGATTTAAGAACGTTAAAATGTCACTAAAGCAAATGCATTCAGGGAAGTACAAACAAATCACTGAATACAAAAAATGTGGGCGTGGCACGGCCCACATTTCCCAAATTATATAATTCTTGACCAAGGGACACACATATCCAAAAATTATTAGTTTAGACCAAAAATATTCAAAGTTATGATGATTTAAATTTTATATAGCCTGGGGGCGTGGCACAACAATCTTCTGAACCAATCTGGAAATTTAGAGAAGATCGACCATAAACTTTGAACTTATTGAAGTACAAACAAGACACAAAAAATGTGGGCGTGGCACCGCCCACTTTTCCAAAATTATATACATCTTGACTAAAGGACACACATATCCAAAAATCTTTAATTTAGACCTAATATGTTCAGAGTTATGAAGAATTTAAATTTTATATAGCCTGGGGGCGTGGCACTGGCTACTTTTCCAAAAATTCATATAGCCTGAATCGTACACAACAATTTTCTTAACCAATCTTGAAAGTTTAAAAGAGATCGACCATAAACTTTGGACATTATTGAAGTACAAACAAAACACAAAAAAAGGGGCATGGCACCGCCCACTTTTCCAAAATTACATAAATCTTGACCAAAGGACACACATATCCAGAAATCATTAATTTAGACCAAATATGTTCAGAGCTATGAAGAATTTAAATTTTATATAGCCTGGGGGCGTGACACCGCCTACTTTTCCAAAAATTGATATAGCCTAAATCGTACACAACAATTTTCTTAACCAATCTTGAAAGTTTAAAAGAGATCGACCATAAACTTTGGACATTATTGAAGTACAAACAAAACACAAAAAATGTGGGCGTGGCACCGCCCACTTTTCCAAAATTACATAAATCTTGACCAAAGGACACACATATCCAAAAATCATTAATTTAAAAATTTCATAAAAATCGGTTGAGTACTTTGGACGCCCATAAAGGACACACAGACACACACACACACATTCATTTTTATTCATAAGATAAGGCAAACAGCTCTATGAAAAAGCTTTTGTATAATAATTTTTTTCTTGAATTCAGATGAATCTAAAATTCACTCTAAGCGGACACAGTCATCAACACTTTTGATATGATAGCTATATTATATGAGCTTATTTTTGGGTCAGCCTTGGTCCACCTAATGGTCAATTTCTTGGAAACGGGTTCGCAGATGAACCTGAAAACTGTTCCTTGTGAAAACTCTCATCAACACCTTTAATTTGATACGCATATTGTTAAAATCCATTCGCGGTTACCCCTAGTCCACATTTTGGTCAATATCTCAGGATTCCAGAAACTTTTTTAACTTTTTCTTTCTGGAGAACCTTCTCGGGGCACAAACAAATACAATAAAAAAAATTAGTAAATCGGTCCAGCCGTTCTCAATTGATGAGTTACTATACATTTTTTCCCTCCATTTTTATATACATAGATAAGGCAAACAGCTCTATGAAAAAGCTTTTGTATGATAATTTTTTTCCTGGATTCAGATGAATCTAAAATTCACTCTAAGCGGACACAGTCATCAGCACTTTTGATATGATAGCTATATTATATGAGCTTATTCTTGGGTCAGCCTTGGTCCACCTAATGGTCAATATCTTGGAAACGGGTTCGCAGATGAACCTGAAAACTGTTCCTTGAGAAAACTCTCATCAACACCTTTAATTTGATATGCATATTGTTAAAATACATTTGGGGTCACCCCTGGTCCACATTTCGGTCAATATCTCAGGATTCCAGAAACTTTTTTAACTTTTTCTTTCTGAAGAACCTTCTCGGGCAGAAACAAATACAATAAGAAAATTAGTAAAATCGGTCCAGCCGTTCTCAATTGATGAGTTACTATACATTTTTCAATTTCACAGTGAACACAATAACGGTTTTAATTTTGCGTTTGAAAGAACGTGCGCATAAGAAAAAATGTCACATAAAATTAATGCTTTGAAAAAAAAATCTACAGTAAACGGCCGTCAAATTGATAGTAAACCCTGTCATTTTTCGTCCAACAGTGGGTAATATAAATTTTGAAAGTGAGCCCCTATCATTCTTCGAATATGCTATCATATTGACATGAATTACTGTAAATTTTAAAGTGGACTCATATCATTATGCAAAAATCACATGTTTTTACTGCCAATTTTACAGTAAATACTGTAATATTAACAGGATTACCATCAATCGCTTGAAAGTGGTTTTGATATGTTACTTTCAATGTGCACTTTCAACTTTTTTATTTCAGTGTGGCGATGTATGTGAAAAATGACCACTCCATGTTAGAACACTCATCAATACCTTTCATTTGATACCCATATCGTACAAACACTTTCTGGAGTCACCCCTGGTCCACATTTGGGTCAATATCTCGGACACGGGACCCCATATGGGACTCAAAACCACTCCATGTTAGAACACTCATCAATACCTTTCATTTGATACCCATATCGTACAAACAATTTCTGGAGTCACCCCTGGTCCACATTTGGGTCAATATCTCGGAAACGGGACCCCATATGGGACTCAAACCCACTCCATGTTAGAACACTCACCAATAGCTTTCATTTGATACCCATATCGTACAAACACTTTCTGGAGTCACCCCTGGTCCACATGTTGTGGAATATCTCCAAAACCTCCCCGGTTTCTTATATTTTTTTTGGCCATAAACCATGTCGGGCTCAATCAAAAACTACGCGCAAAATTTCGTTTAATTCGGTCCAGCCGTTCTGGAGTTATAGCGTCAGCAAGGAAAATAGGCTCCATTTTTATACATATATAGATAAGGCAAACAGCTCTATGAAGAAGCTTTTGTATAATAATTTTTTTCTTGAATTCAGATGAATCTAAAATTCACTCTAAGCGGACACAGTCATCAACACCTTGGTCCACCTACTGGTCAATTTCTTGGGAACGGGTTCACAGATGAACCTGAAAACTGTTCCTTGTGAAAACTCTCATCAACACCTTTAATTTGATACGCATATTGTTAAAATACATTCGGGGTCACCCCTGGTCCACATTTCGGTCAATATCTCAGGATTCCAGAAACTTTTTTAACTTTTTCTTTCTGAAGAACCTTCTCGGGGCACAAACAAATACAAAAAAAAAATTAGTGAAATCGGTCCAGCCGTTCTCAATTGATGAGTTACTATACATTTTTCAATTTCACAGTGAACACAATACCGGTTTTAATTTTGCGTTTAAAAGAACGTGCGAATAGGAAAAAATGCCACATAAAATTAATGGCGATGTATGTGAAAAATGACTTCCATTATTTTCCTGCTTTCCGACTTATTTTTATATTATACCAGGCTCACCCCTGGTCCTCATTTTTGGATATCTCGTAAGCGGGGTAGCATAGGGTCCTGAAAATAACCTCTTTTTTAAACACATCTCGGAAAACGGGTCGCATAGGGTCTTGAAAATCACATCTTTTTTAAATACTCATCAATACCTTTTATTTGATACCCATATTGTAGAAAATCCGTCTGGGGTCACACCTGGTCCATATTTTGGGAAATACCTCGAATACGGGGTCTTATATGGGACTAATAACTACACTATGTTCAAGCGCTCGTCAACACCTTTCATTTGATACCCATATCGTACAAACACTTTCTGGAGTCACCTCTGGTCCACATTTGGGTCAATATCTCGGAAACGGGACCCCATATGGGACTCAAAACCACTCCATGTTAGAACACTCATCAATACCTTTCATTTGATACCCATATCGTACAAACACTTTCTGGAGTCACCCCTGGTCCACATTTGGGTCAATATCTCGGAAACGGGACCCCATATGGGACTCAAAACCACTCCATGTTAGAACACTCATCAATACCTTTCATTTGATACCCATATTGTACAAACACTTTCTGGAGTCACCCCTGGTCCACATTTGGGTCAATATCTCGGAAACGGGACCCCATAAGGGACTCAAAACCACTCCATGTTAGAACACTCATCAATACCTTTCATTTGATACCCATATCGTACAAACACTTTCTGGAGTCACCCCTGGTCCACATTTGGGTCAATATCTCGGAAACGGGACCCCATAAGGGACTCCAAACCACTCCATGTTAGAACACTCATCAATATCTTTCATTTGATACCCATATCGCACAAACACTTTCTGGAGTCACCCCTGGTCCACATTTGGGTCAATATCTCGGAAACGGGACCCCATATGGGACTCAAAACCACTCCATGTTAGAACACTCATCAATAGCTTTCATTTGATACCCATATCGTACAAACACTTTCTGGAGTTACCCCTGGTCCACATTTTGTGGAATATCTCCAAAACCTTCCCGGTTTCTTATATTTTTTTTGGCCATAAACCATGTCGGGCTCAATCAAAAACTACGTGCAAAATTTCGTTTAATTCGGTCCAGCCGTTCTGGAGTTATAGCGTCAGCAAGGAAAATAGGCTCCATTTTTATATATAGATTTATAAAAATAGCAGACGCTGTTCATTCGTTGCTCATGTGCGCATATTAAATTTTCTTTGGACAGCTAGAACGTTTCATAGCAATATCGTGTAATTCTCATTCACTTTATTTGCTAGTTGATTGAAATAGTTCGTTTTTAGCTGATGAAAGCATACTTACCTGGCGTAGAGGTTACCGTGATCATGAAGGCGGTTCCTCCGGAGCGAGGCTTGGCCATTGCACTTCGGCTGAGTTGACCTTCGCCATTATTCCTAATGGGAACTCCCTACCCTACAATTGATAGTGGAGTAGCTTGTCAAACAACTGACTGGGCATCAGTAGTGAAAACGGGACGTCAATCGACTGACACCACAATTTGACGTCAGTCTTTGACAAGCTCTGCTTTATCGACTTCATGTCAGTTTTTAAGTCTTAATGAAAACTCATTTGACACCAAATCGCCATAGTGTCAGTTAAGTCAGTTTTTGTGGTCAGTCATTTTGACCTAATGAAAACCAATCATAAAGGTATGCTGAAACACGGCGTCAATTGCTGTTTTTGATCGCGTTGTAGATTCAGCGCGACTGCTGCAAAGCTTTAAATAAAATTTGAAATTCAATTAATGAGATCTATGTATCCGAGGCAAAATTTACATTGAAATCTCCACTCAAAATTTGTTACAAAATATGTATATTCACAATATTTAGAAGAAGATTTAACAAGGCGATTCTGTGCTCATGACAAATTTGTCAATCTTGATAAATATTCATGAAAACAATTTTTAATTGTTTTGAATTCTGCGTCAAAAAAAAATATTAAAAATTAATTTGAATAAAATAAAATTTGGCTTTGACGCAAAATTCAAAAACACTTGATAAAAATATTTTTTTCCTGAATATTTATCAAAATTTACAAATTTGTCAAGAGCACAAAATCACCCTGTTAAATCTTCTTCTAAATATTGTGAATATACATATTTTGTAACAAAATAATAGTTGAATTCCTCATAAACCACACAAAACTCATATAGCAAAAGCACTATAGACGGTATTTGACATACAAACGAAAATGTCGATATGGCATATGTGGTAAGCGTGCGAATGAGCACGCAAAAGGTCGCGGGTTCGAGGCTACTTTTTTCCAATCTGTTTTTTTTTTTCATTGTTTTTTTTTTTTTAATTATTTCATGTAAAACGTCACTTATATCATAATTGCATTTGATTTTTCTTTGTAATGGAATTTATTACGGTTGTGATATTTTGTGAGAAATAGAATTACCGATATCTGTAAACAAATGAATTTTCATAATTTTGTTGGTTTCGTTTAGGGACCGATATGCCGAAAGATAACAACGGGGCTCGTGATAGACGGCGAAATGCTAAATTATAGAAGTAAACTTCCCCTGGGTGTGCACCGCACACACTTTCTTTTTTTTTCTTAATTTGAATTATATTTTAATAAACGAAAAAAGGTTTATTTTTTTGTTTAATTAAATCACGCATAATAATGTTTATGTATTTTCATTGTCTTCGCGCAAAAAAAACGAATCTATAAAGTTAGTCACTTTTAAGCAAACTGTTAAAACTACAGAATTTTGGGTTTAGTTCTTAAGCCACTTATTATTTGTTACTTTAACAATTTTTTTTTATTTTTTGTCTTCACTCAAGTGTCGCTCTAACTAAACTGTTTTTTTTTTTATAGATATATTCTTAATTCTTTTTTACTTTTGTTTTCCATGCAAAGTTTTGTTCATATCTAGATATATATTCTACCACAAAGGAGAATTTTGCTAACGTTACAACTTTTATAACACATACATATGTATACTGTTTTTGTTCAATATACATTTTTTGCTATTTTTATATTTTCTTTATATGTAAATTAAATTCTTGTTACTTGTATTTATTTTTAGTTAAATTAACTGTGTTTTCCTTTCTTTTCCTGTGGCCGGTGTAACTATGTTCGTATGTGGATATACACTGCCGCTCGGACAATAGCCCCACCACATTTTAGTTATTTTACTAACTATTAAACTTTTATTTCTATTACTTATTGGTTCCGCACTTTCGCAAAATTTTTCTCTTTATTTCTTTTAGTTTTTAAGCTTTGATTTTATTACTTCGTTCCTTCGATTTTTCATTTAGTTTCACAAATTTTCCTTAGGTTTTGTTGAGTTCCGAAAAAAAATAGCAAAAATTTTAAAATATATAACTAAAAAACACTAACTAACATAATAACTACAGAAGAAACTAACAAAAAAAAAATTAAATTAAATTTACCTGTTTCGAAATCTGGAGAAGTCTGCTTCGTTCGATGGTTGAATCCAAAAGAACGAAAGCAGCTCATAGGAAGTTCGACGAGAGTTGAGAGCAAAGAAATCCATCTCCTAGACTACACTGAAAAAAATTCTACTATTTAGTACTGGTGAAAGCTAACTGGTTATACCCCTGAATGACCAGTTAGTGTCGTATATCTTTTTGAAAAGTCTGGATTTTGCAAAACTGGGGCTGTGGTTAACTTATCTTTTATAGCTTGGAATGCAGCCTGTGCTTCTTCGGTCCATTCGAATTTCTTTTTTGTAGAAAGGACTTTCGTTATTGGAAAAGTGATATCAGAAAAGTTTTCGATAAATCTACGATACCACCCTGCTAAACCTAAGAATCCGCCGACTTGCTTCAAATTTTTTGGCGTCGGCCAATTTAGAATAGACTCGTATCTTTTCCGGATCCGTGGCAATACCTCCCTGTCTTATTATGTACCCTAAGTAGATACTTTACCCTAGTAACACAAAACTGACTTTTTTCGACATTGATAATTAAGTTGGCCTTACGGAATTGTTCTGCTATTCTTAAAAAAATCGACAGATGCGATTCGAAGGTGTCAACAGGGTTGACAGGATAAAATTATTTTTGGAGCTAGATTCGAGAAAAAAAAGAGCTAGAAAAGAGTAAAAGTATTTTTTATGTAAGTTTTTACATGTATTTCATACCAACAGGGTACCCAGCGTTGTTCGGGATGTAGATATGTAAGTAGTTCATAAATTCCTGCTACCCTCAATTGCGAAAACAATTTACAGGCTGAGAAGGTTCAGAACAATATTTATTTTCCCATATAAAGTGTCTACGGCAACCAACTAAAGTAAAGGCATTTTTTAAAGTCTAACTTCGACTTTTTGTCATCTACCTTCCATTTGAATCTTTAGCTGTGGCTAAAGTCATCCCCAGTCATTTTTTAAAGAAATTTTCAATGTACAGACACGACTTTTCTAGAGATTTATTATAGTATAGATTTAACCTAACAATGTTTAAAACGTATAAAAAGGTATAATTAACTCAACAAAAAAAAGGTACGAAAAGCTCATTAAAAAGACTGTTAACATACATAACTCCACCGCTCCCCCGCATATGATTCTTTTGACATTGGACATGACATACGTAAACATCACACAGTCACGATCATGCTACAAATACCTACCTCCAGGCAAAACTTTTCCTTGTCATAGGTGGCCATATATTTTTAAAATTACTTTAACCCCTGATTTTGTGTTCTTGAAAAATTGTCAAGCTTGATAAATGTTACGAAAAACATTTAATTTTGCGTAAAACTCAAAAATTATTTTAATTTTTGCGTCAAAGCCAAATGAAGTCATTTTATTTCTGACTCCGAATTCAAAACGCTTGAAATATTTTTTCTGATTATTTATCAAGAAGACAGAAGCCTTGTAGATTCAGCGCGACTGCTGCAAAGCTTTAAATAAAATTTGGTGACGAGAAATTCAATTAATGAGATCGATGTATCCGAGGCAAAATTTACATTGAAATCTCCACTCAAAATTTGTTACAAAATATGTATATTCACAATATTTAGAAGAAGATTTAACAAGGCGATTCTGTGCTCATGACAAATTTGTCAATCTTGATAAATATTCATGAAAAAAATTTTTAATTAAGTGTTTTGAATTCTGCGTCAAAAAAAAATATTAAATATTAATTTGAATAATATAAAATTTGGCTTTGACGCAAAATTCAAAAACACTTGATAAAAATATTTTTTTCCTGAATATTTATCAAGATTTACAAATTTGTCAAGAGCACAAAATCACTCTGTTAAATCTTCTTCTAAATATTGTGAATGTACATATTTTGTAACAAAATAATAGTTGAATTCCTCATAAACCACACAAAACTCATATAGCAAAAGCACTATAGACGGTATTTGACATACAAACGAAAATGTCGATATGGCATATGTGGTAAGCGTGCGAATGAGCACGCAAAAGGTCGCGGGTTCGAGGCTACTTTTTTCCAATCTGTTTTTTTTCATTGTTTTTTTTTTTTTTAATTATTTCATGTAAAACGTCACTTACATCATAATTGCATTTGTTTTTTCTTTGTAATGGAATTTATTACGGTTGTGATATTTTGTGGGAAATAGAATTACCGATATCTGTAAACAAATGAATTTTCATAATTTTGTTGGTTACGTTTAGGGACCGATATGCCGAAAGATAACAACGGGGCTCGTGATAGACGGCGAAATGCTAAATTATAGAAGAAAACGTCCCCTGGGTGTGCACCGCACACACTTTCTTTTTTTTTTGGGGCTATTGATACTGAAGGTTAATGAATGCTCATCACTGCACTCACGCATGCATTACTTGCATCACGATTGATGTCGGACTAATTTTGGCTTGACGCGAAAATTTAGTAATTCCTAAAACATCGACGGATGTTCGAATAATGCACGAAATTCTAATTTTATTTAAAGGTATAATTTTATTTCTTTTCCATTCTGAAACCTGTTTTGCAGTAGCTAACTAAGATTTGCTGCGGAATACAACCCGTAAATCTGCAAAGTACTCCTTAGTACACCTTAGCCAAGAGGTCGATATTCTTGGTCTTAAACTCGCCCTGAAATCGAAATCACTCGAGGATCGGAATCTTATTGCGATCCATCAGGCCATATCACACCCAAAAACCTTAGTTAGTTGGATAATTGAAATTTATTTTACTGTTGTAGAGTTGATGTAACTAATTCGCAGTGGAACCGATAGCAAAAAAATTCTGTTTTTTTTTTTTTTTTGCTATAAATATTATGTGTTACTGATAAATCATGTATGTATGTATTGATATACGTACATAACATTGCTAGTTTGGTCGAAAATCAAAGCTACTCGGCCCCACGCTGGGTGCCATTTTGTAATGTACGGTGAAAAAAGGAACAACAATTAAGTTTGAAATAACGGAAAAAGGAGTTGACTCCGCCTAGTGGCCAAGTTAAAGAATTTTAGCCGAGAGGAGTAGGTCTATCGGGACCCGTCTAGTGGCTAGCAAAACAGTGGTTGGGGGGTTCGCGACCTTTCCTCACAACTGCTTAACATTACATTTATTGTTGCAGAGTCCCTGTTTATTTTTACAAAAAAATTGTATACGCGAAAAGTTTCATCAACCGTTTTTTATGGGTTCTTGTATGGGTAAAAGAAATAAGAGAAATATGTAAAAGAAAGAAATCATGCCGAATGGCATACTGTACTAAACTAGGAAATAGTGACCCCACTTCACTCTTACCACAGGATAGGCACACGGATGTTGTGCCCCACTTCTCTACCCTCCCTTCCATGACCTGTCGTTGAGGTATACAATTGTGACAGGTCCCTTACAAACAAGCGACTTACCCAATTACTTTGTTACCACCATTTAATAAGAGCTTAACACTGCATTATGTCAACTGCAAAATTTTACATTATTTATTAATAACAAAATGAAAAAAAACGTATAAGTATGTAGTAAGTTACAGAAAATTTTGGCAAAACGTTATGTATGTACATATTTACATGGACAATAGTTTACAGGCTTCAACGCCTAATGATTGGCTAAGTTTATATTCATAAAAGATTTATATATGTATTGGTGAGCTTATCGACAAAATAATTTGAGAATTATATTCAGGTTAAGATTTTCTGTAGATCAAAATGTACAATTGTGATCAAGGTATACAATTGTGACAGCTCCCTCACAAACAAGCGACTTACCCAATTACTTTGTTACCACCATTTAATAAGAGCTTAACACTGCATTATGTCAACTGCAAAATTTTACATTATTTATTAATAACAAAATGAAAAAAAAACGTATAAGTATGTACATATCTAGTAAGTTACAGAAAATTTTGGCAAAACGTTATGTATGTATTTACATGGACAATAGTTTACAGGCTTCAACGCCTAATGATAGGCTAAGTTTATATTCATAAAAGATTTATATATGTATTGGTGAGCTTATCGACAAAATAATTTGAGAATTATATTCAGGTTAAGATTTTCTGTAGATCAAAATGTTTATAAGTTAAAGAGCGAGCAGTACACCTGGGTACATGTGTCTATACATTTCTGTTTAACCATATGCTGCTACCAGCAGATCAGCAACAATAAAAAAAATATTAAGTTAATAATGTTGATGGGAATATCGAAACATGTTAGCGCTAGACAATCAAGCTGTTAAATTCGCAACATCGAGCGCGACGCCAACAGCTATCTGTTATGCGTGTCAAAATTTAATAACAAACCGAACAACAAAACTGTTAACTACTTAACAGTCCCTGATCGCAGCCGATATTAACAGACGAACACGCTGTTAACCACTTTTCTTAACAGTGCGCTAGCAAAGAAAAACAAATGTCAGCTCTCTAGCTTAAGGTTAACGCTCGAAAATCAAATTTTAATTTATAAAAATGTAAACAAACAGAGAAGAAAATTGGTTTTACATACCCGATACTGTTGTGTGTTTTTGAGTTTACAGGTCCACTGATGAAAGCGCTTCCATGTGTGAGGCACTTGATTGCTGCTACATTAGAGTGTTCCAAATTCTAGAACTTTTATAAATTTTGTTACATTCAGCAATTAAACTTTGGATTTGCGTGGGTGGATTTTAATAGCGAAATCAACCAATATTTTCGGTCATATTGCTTTCACTTTAATGTATATTTATCTATTTTTATTATTATTACTTTTTTTTTCTTAATTTGAATTATATTTTAATAAACGAAAAAAATTTTATTTTTTGTATAATTAAATCACGCATAATAAAGTTTATGTATTTTCATTGTTTTCGCGCAAAAAAAAAATGATATAGTAGAAACGAATCTATAAAGTTAGTCACTTTTAAGCAAACTGGTAAAACTACAGAACTTTGGGTTTAGTTCTTAAACCACTTATTATTTGTTACTTTGACAATTTTTTTTATTTTTTGTCTTCACGTTTGATAGCCAGTTACGTCGACATACATATGCATGTATGTACATGCACTCAAGTGTCGCTCTAACTAAACTGGTTTTTTTTTACTTGTTTTTTTTTTTTATATATGTATATATATGTGTTTTCTTAATTCTCTTGCATTTTACTTTGTTTTCCATGCAAATTTTTGTTCATATGTGGATATATATTCTACCACAAGGGAGCATGTAAGTTATAGTAAAAACATGCAGTTTTCATGAAAAGGTGTTATCTTGGTCAAATTTAAAACCTAACTACATTAAATGCCTACTTAAAATAGTGACTACATTAAAAAAAAAAATTAAAAATAATCCAATTTTTGAGGAGATATTAGTGTCATTGTTTTTTAATTTTATCTATCTTTATATCCACTACATTCATTACTGTTGTCTTAACAGTGAATTTCTCAAAAAAAAATTAATAGCCTACTTATAGTTTCGTTGTTATTAAGGAAAATGCAAAGTAGGTTTCGGTATGTAACGTGAGTTACGACAATACAGAATTTTGCTCTTAAAATCCAAGATTTTTGCTGAAATTGAAAAAAAAATTATATTCTCTATTTGACCAGGAGGTCATCTCGGTATAATGTGTTTTTACCGCTTCATCTAATCGGAGTACATTTTTATTAGTGATTTATTGTTGTAACGTGAGTTACGATTTTTATAAAAATCTTCTAAAATACCAGTTTAACTACATTTTTAAACAAATATTTAATTTTTCATAGTTTTGTAGCCGGTGACTTTCGCCAGATGGCAAAAATATATTTTTTGGTCAATATTCAATTTAACCGCCGTTCTCAAATTGTGATATCCAAATACCGGATAATAGATCATTTTCTGTAGCCTACTGTAAATGATTTTTTACTTTCGAGATCTAAGCGGCTTTGCATGGAGTCCTTCGTGCGAAATAAGGTTTTGAAAAGAGAAGTAAGAGTATTCAATGCTGAGGAATTTTGTTTAGCATCACGTGGTTCGGCTATAGAAGTAATTAACGTTTCCCTCGAAAAAATAGAAAATACATTAGAAGAAATGCAGCTTGACTATATTTTTAAAAGCGCACCACCGCTTAAAGGTATTTCTAAAATTCACTCAATTTATTGGAGTAATGGCCAATTGCATAAGGCATATACATCATTTGACTTATATAATAATTTAGTGCAAAAAAATCTTTCCTTTCAACATTTTTATACTTACATCAACGAAGATGACGTCCCCTTGGCTAGATTATTGGAATAAATGCTTATAGTTGCTTATAAACTTTATTCAATACTCTTTTATAGCTCGTAAAGTAGAATTAAATAAACTTATACTGAACTCTTACTTATGTTTTAATCTGTATCTACTTTCATGTACTAATGTTATAAAGCTGCTTCTGTAAAATACGTATACTCTCTTTCATTAACGCCGTTTTTTTGATTTTGGAACCGAAAAATGTATGTATGGAAAAATGTTAATTCTGGATAATAAAATGGTACAAAATTCTTTGATTAGAAACAAAAAAAGGAGATGCGTGTCTCTATTACTTTGTTTTAGGGTATTTTCGAGAAGCCTTTAGTCTCAGTATTGACTTTATAAAGTTTTACTTTTGTACAATTCGCAAGTAACGTGAGTTACGAAATGCCTGCAACGTGAGTTACGGAGGTTTTTTTTAAATATCTTTGAAACAAATTATAGTAGGTTTGCAAAATTTACATATATCGTACTTCAATCAATTCTAATCAAAGTCCCATTATTAAAAACAAGTTAATAATATTCACTTCAGAGAATTTTGCATAATACAAAACCCTTTAAAACTCTTTGTCCAAAATTGTAACGTGAGTTACGAACAAGTTTTTTTTATTTTTTCGTAATTGTAGAGGCATATCCAACAGAGCTCCACATGAAGGATATAACGATGTTACAATATAATTAAAAAATGTCCAATATTAGAAAATATATAGTTATAAGCTTTAATTTTATTACTTCGTTCCTTCGATTTTTCATTTAGTTTCACAAGTTTTCCTAAGGTTTTGTTGAGTTCCGAAAAAAAATAGAGTGCCCATGTGGGTTGATGGTAGAGGTATCTTTTGGCAGCTTTTGAAGGATACCGGGTCATTTGGGCGGGTCTCAAAGTTAGAAGCTTTAGGCCCTGAAAGTTTCCTGCAACCAAAAATTAAAAAATTTGTAATTTTGTTAACTAAAAAAAAACTAACTAAAATAATAACCAGCGAAGAAACTAACAAAAAAATGTAATAAAATTTACCTGTTTCGAAATCTGGAGTAGTCTTCTTCGTTCGATGGCTGAATCCAAAAGAACGAAAGCAGCTCAAAGGAAGTTCGACGAGAGTTGAGAGCAAAGAAATCCATCATGTGATTTCCGCTCCGTAATTCACGTTTCAGAACTTCTCCTAGACTACACTGAAAAAAAGTCTACTATTTAGTACTGGTGAAAGCTAACTGGTTATACCCCTGAATGACCAGTTAGTGTCGTATATCTTTTCCCTGACCAATTAAACATTAAAATTAAAAGGCTCATAACAAAATAAACAATACGTTAACAATCGATGCCTGCCCAAAAAGGTTGTATGTCGATTATGCGCGATGTGATTTTTTTTTTTTGGAAATTTAAAGCAAATTAATAAAAAAAATCGGTATCTAAATTAACATTGACTTGAAAAAGATTTAAGCAAAGGGCTGAATAAAATGAATTACTATCCATGACCATCAAAATGCGATATGGAGAGAAAAACCCAATTTCATAAGAAAGTTTTTAAATTGGTAATAAATCAAAATTGTGAGCCTAAGCGAATAGATGCCGTGTCTCGATAAAGATAACGATTCTTAGAAAACAAAAGTTCCATGTAATAAGAGGATTTGAATATACTAATCGAAGTATTATATTGTTTAAAAGTAAGCAAAAAAAAAAATCTTGTAGTCGGAAAGTGATCCAAAAAGCCAAAGGCATCAAAAAAAATATATATATTTCGCTATTTCAAAATTGTTCACTACAGTTAAAAGCCACGCCCACTTTCTATATATATAATATTTCCGAAAATACAAAGAGTGATTATTCAGTACATAATACACCTATAGCGATAACATTTGGTGTATACGTTAGCGGTAAGCCAACAAATAAGTTTTTGAAGAACTTTAAAAAAAAGGGGAATGGCACCACCCACTTTTGATCAATTCAATTTTGGAAATATTATTGATCATAAATCAAAAACCGCTCAAAATAGCAAAACGAAATTCATATATTTATATTAATACCGGCGATGTTACAAAAAAAAAGTGTGAAGTCGGGTAAGTCCCAATTTTATACAAAAAATTTCGAAAAGGATCATAGATATATTGAATATGCAATAACTTCGCTTAAACTAGCTGTATATCATGTCTATTTGACCTCTAAAGTTTTCGTAAACAAAGAAAGTCGAGAGCACAAAATTAGCTTTACCTTTATGGCGGACTATTCCACAAAACTTTTTATGCCATAAAAATTGATTTATTGAAACGATATTTGAAGAAAGTGTTCAACATATAAAGCTAACTCTTTGCTGTGAAAATAAACAAAATTATTTAACGAACACGCCCAATTTTTGAACGCAGTTGTGAAAAGTTTCCTTGTAAAATTAAAATCGCCATATTTCTATAATTGTATAAGTTTTTTCAATAAGATTTTGCACACATAATAAGCTTTTAAAGCAAAACTAAACTGTAAAGAAATGTTGTGGATTTTGGTGAAGTACACGTGGCGCCGCCCACTTTTCAGCATAAAAGCTCTGCTATTTTCAAAAGCGAAAGTTAATCAGATGCTTCCAAATATTATGTAGTATACTCTTGCCAAAAATTACGATAATAGAATAACAAACAAGCAAGATTTACGGGCAAGTAGTTAAAACCGTACTGGCTTTTGTTTTTAATAAACTTTTTTTTATTTTCATACCTTTCATGAACATGAAATGATTGTATGTATGAGAAGAAGCGCGCACCGATAGTATAAATGCCGATAGTAACTAAATTAACTAGCCAGGACCATACAATTTTTTCCTTATTTCAAAATGTGATTGCTTACTCCAGAATTGCGGCTAGGGTTTAAAATTAATACACATCAATATAAGACATTTCCTCTTTATCACTGTGCTTAACTCAATATCCTTTAGTTTAATTAAGTGAAATCTTAGCTCAGTTTTAAAAATTGCTCTAAATTTTTTGATAGAAACCTCTAAGCTTTCCCGCAATATGAAAGTCAATTGAAATACATGAAAAATAAATGTATTTTATTATTTTCTTCACAAATATGTTTCATTTAAAATACGTATACATACATCCTACTAATATTATAAATGTGAATGTAGCGATGTTTGGATGTTTGGATGTCCAGACGTTTGCTTTTGTTCCCTAAAAACTTGAGAATGGCTAGACGGATTTTGTTGAAATTTGGCACGCCTACAGGTTATAGTCTGGAAGGAGCTATAGGCTATTTCTTTTTTTAATTTTGGGGGTTCCGACCCTGCTAGGGACCGTTACTTTTCGAAATTTTTTTTATTCCATATAACTCTAAGTATATTGAACCTATACTTATGATATTTCGCATATAGGTATAGAAATATCGTACAATATGGGTATCAAACGAAAGGGGGGGCCCCAGGTTTCATTTTGGCTTCGATATATTTCGATAAATTTATCGATAACCAAGTTATAGGTCAAAATTCGATTGCCCGAAAACCTTAATATTACCCTACAATATGGGTATCAAAGGAAAGGGGATGGCCCCAGGTTTCATTTGGGCTTCGATATATTTCGATAAATTTATCGATAACTGAGTTATCGGTGAAAATGTTATTGCACAAAAACCTTAAAATTGCCCTACAATATGGGTATCAAACGAAAGGGGATAGCTCCAGGTTACATTTGGACTTCGATATATTTCGATAAATTTATCGATAACTGAGTTATCGGTGACTGCCCAAAAAACTTAACATTACCCTATAATATGGGTATCAAACGAAAGGGGAGGGCCCCAGGTTTCATTTTGGCTTCGATATATTTCGATAAATTGATCGATAACTAAGTTATCGGTCAAAATTCGATTGCCCATAAACCTTAATATTACCCTACAATATGGGTATCAAACGAAAGGGGATGGCCCCAGGTTTCATTTGGGCTTCGATATATTTCGATAAATTTATCGATAACTGAGTTATCGGTGAAAATGTTATTGCCCAAAAACCTTAAACTTGCCCTACAATATGGGTATCAAACGAAAGGGGATAGCTCCAGGTTTCATTTGGACTTCGATAGGTTTCGATAAATGTATCGATAACTGAGTTATCGGCGAAAATGTTATTGCACAAAAACCTTAAAATTACCCTACAATATGGGTATCAAACGAAAGGGGAAGGCCCCAGGTTTCATTTGTACTTCAATATATTTCGATAAATTGATCGATAACTGAGTCATCGGTCAAAATGCGATTGCCCGAAAACCTCTATATTACCCTACAATATGGGTATCAAACGAAAGGAGATAGCTCCAGGTTTCATTTGGACTTCGATATATTTCGATAAGTTTATCGATAACTGAGTTGTCGGTGATTGCCCAAAAAACTTAACATTACCCTATAATATGGGTATAAAACGAAAGTAGAAGGCAGCAGGTTTCATTTGGACTACGATAGGTTTCGATAAATTGATCGATAACTGAGTTATCGGTGAAAATGTGATTGCCCAAAAACCTTAAACTTGACCTACAATATGGGTATCAAACGAAAGGGGAAGGCCCCAGGTTTCAATTTAGCTTTGATATATTTCGATAAATTGATCGATAACTAAGTTATCGGTCAAAATTCGATTGCCCGAAAACCTTAATATTACCCGGCAATATGGGTATCAAAAGAAAGGGGAAGGCCCCAGGTTTCAATTGTACTTCAATATATTTCGATAAATTGATCGATAACTTAGTCATCGGTCAAAATGCGATTGCCCGAAAACCTCCATATTACCCTACAATATGGGTATCAAACGAAAGGAGATAGCTCCAGGTTTCATTTGGACTTCGATATATTTCGATAAGTTTATCGATAACTGAGTTATCGGTGATTGCCCAAAAAACTTAACATTACCCTATAATATGGGTATAACACGAAAGGAGAAGGCAGCAGGTTTCATTTGGACTACGATAGGTTTCGATAAATTGATCGATAACTGAGTTATCGGTGAAAATGTGATTGCCCAAAAACCTTAAACTTGGCCTACAATATGGGTATCAAACGAAAGGGGAAGGCCCCAGGTTTCAATTTACTAGCTTTGATATATTTCGATAAATTGATCGATAACTGAGTTATCGGTGATTGCCCAAAAAACTTAACATTACTCTATAATATGGGTATAAAACGAAAGGAGAAGGCCGCAGGTTTCATTTGGACTTCGATAGGTTTCGGTAAATTGATCGATAACTGAGTTATCGGTGAAAATGTGATTGCCCAAAAACCTTAAACTTGCCCTACAATATGGGTATCAAACGAAAGGGAAAGGCCCCAGGTTTCATTTGTAAAAATGCGATTGCAGAAAAACCTTAATATTACCCTACAATATTGTATCAAATCAACATTTGAAGTTCAATTCATCCTGGCACAATTTGTCAAAATTGAATTCTTGAAAGGCCCCCTAACGTTACCAACGAATACCGCAAAAGAAAATTTTTGAAAACCGGTTTTCAATACTCTTTTTTCAAAATTTTCAAAATATTCGAATTTGGTAAATTCTTCAGTAGGCAATAATATTATATAAATATGAAATCTTAAAGTATATTATTGATTTTGAAAGTCCCCCTAACTACTTACATCCCGAGGAACGCCGGGTACCCTGCTAGTATTTGAATAATAAAAAGAATTTCTGAAATCAACTCGATGAGATTCGGCATTATAATTCAAGGTAAATTTATTGAAAGACGTCCCGGCAGCTACATTAACATTTGAAAGCAGCTGCCATATTTGGAAAAATTTTCCAGCATAAAATGTGCATGGCTTGGTATTTTGAGCAAATGTGGTTAGCAATGATGGGGAAAGCTATTTATATTTTGTTATTTAGTGATAATTTACCACTCACAACAAAAGTTTTTTTTATCGAAAATAACAACGTTTCAGGTATTAAAATGTACTTGACTAAATTCGGTTCCACCCGAACTATGACTTGCTTACTTCTTTCACTTTACTTGCACTAAAAGTATTTGGCACAATTTTTAAAAATACTCACTTTTGTATGTTGGTTCCGGCTTGATACCAAGAACCATTCCTCGTTAAATCCCTCATTAACACATTTTATTTCATGCCCTTATCGAACACACACCTTCTAGGGCCACGCCTGGTTCACATTTTGGCCAACAACTCAGAAGCGGCGGCAAGTTCACAAGAAAAGCTTCCGTTAGACTTTTCACAGGAATAAACAAATAACTGCACACATTTCGTCTTTCCATGCTGTGGACGTTCTGCGTGGACATAACGAAGTAGGGATTCATCTTTATATATAGGAAGGCAGTAATGTTTTCGAATTTTCTTTCTTCATAACGTACATCCCACAATCACCTATTCTTGTTATATCTACCTGATAATCCACAAACTAGAGCTACCATTTTCTAAATATACGCCAATTATGGTTTTCACAGTTTACTGCTCATCTTCACTGCTACATGTATATTTAAAAGGAGTTGCCACTTATCTAAAAATTAAGTTAGATTAATCAAATTGGACTACTTCCACGACCTTTTTAATAACTTACTACTCTACTAATAAAAATTCGCTAAAACAAACATTCATAAAATCTTAATACTCTACAGAATTCCGCAAAGAAATTAAATTTTTCCTTATAAAAGGATTTTTGAAACTTTACAAAATGCATTTATTTGCACACTTCTAATATTAGTACCTGGGCGACCTGGGCACTTTTTTAGGTTGTCCTAAAATTTAGTTTTACTTACGGCGCACTACCTACATACTAAATTTCATTTAAATCGGTTGGGCCGGTTTTGAGATCTTCTGAATAGCTCGTCTAAAGTTATAATCGGAGCGACATACCTTTCATTTGATACTAATGTTGTCATATTTCGCTTTATTTAAAAAAATGCAGATAGGTGACAACCCCGTAAAAGTAACCTAAGAGGCAAAACCTAAGTAAAAATTCTAAAATGTGGTACCCTATCTACATACCGAATTTCAATCAAATCGGATTTTCGAGATATTCTGAATAGCTCCTCTAAAGTTATAAGATAAGCTCAGATGCCAACACTAATTGGCAACTCTCCTTAGGCATGCCCTTTTTTAATACGGTGCTAAATACCTTTCACTGCCGCGGTAAAGCGGCCTGCGCACATACTTATTTTTATTATTTTACTAGAAGGACCCGGCAGACGTTGTTTCGGTCCCTGGTCTGCTTCCCGGAAAAAAAGAAAGCCCGAATTTTAACAAAAGTAGAGTGGTACCTTTGTACCAAATTTGAAGAAAATCGCACCATAAATAAAAAAGTTTGGAAAATTTCGGTCCCTGGTCCGCTTCCCGGAAAAAAAGAAAGCCCGAATTTTAACAAAAGTAGAGTGGTACCTCTGTACCAAATTTGAAGAAAATCGCACCATAAATAAAAGAGTTTGGAAAATTTCGGTCCCTGGTCCGCTTCGCGGAAAAAAAGAAAGTCCGAATTTTAACAAAAGTAGAGTGGTACCTTTGTACCAAATTTGAAGAAAATCGCACCATAAATAAAAAAGTTTGGAAAATTTCGGTCCCTGGTCCGCTTTGCGGAAAAAAAGAAAGCCCGAATTTTAACATAAGTAGAGTGGTACCTTTGTACCAAATTTGAAGAAAATCGCACCATAAATAAAAAAGTTTGGAAAATTTCGGTCCCTGGTCCGCTTCCCGGAAAAAAAGAAAGCCCGAATTTTAACAAAAGTAGAGTGGTACCTTTGTACCAAATTTGAAGAAAATCGCACCATAAATAAAAAAGTTTAAAATATTTCGGTCCCTGGTACACTTCCCGGAAAAAAAGAAAGCCCGAATTTTAACAAAAGTAGAGTGGTACCTTTGCACCAAATTTGAAGAAAATCGCACCATAAATAAAAAAGTTTGAAAAATTTCGCTCCCTGGTCCGCTTCCCGGAAAAAAAGAAAGCCCGAATTTTAACAAAAGTAGAGTGGTACCTTTGTACCAAATTTGAAGAAAATCGCACCATAAATAAAAAAGTTTGGAAAATTTCGGTCCCTGGTCCGCTTCCCGGAATAATTTAAAATAGATGTTGGTCGATTCTCAGACCTACTCAATATGCTCACAAAATTTCATGAGAATCGGTCAAGCCGTTTCGGAGGAGTATGATTTCAAAAACTGTGACACGAGAATTTTATATATAAGATTTTACACACAATTTGAGTTGACAATTGCAACAAAAATCAAAGGGATCACTATGTACGTAATCACTGTACTAATCTAAACAGCAACAAAGGCAATTATGTACAGCGTGTTTGTGTGTTGGTGTGCACCATCTATCGAGCAGGTCATCTGGCGTTTCCAGTGCCATCTATAGCGCAGTAGTGAAGATCAACAAAGACAACAACCAATATTCGCATAAATAGATCCAATTTTATGTATTCGGCATTTTCGAACCTTTTATTCGTTCCGTTTTTTTTTTGATTTAGGTCCCAACCCCGGGTTAAAATCTATGCAATAGCTTAAAAAAAATTAAGATAGGTGGCAACACCGTAAAGGTAACCTAAGTGGCAACACCTTAGTAAAAATTCTTAGAAACTGGTACACTATCTACATAGAAATCGGTGAGCCGTTTTCGAGATAGTCTGGATATACAAATATAGAAATATACAAAAATAGCTCGTTCAATAAACAGAAAAAAGCCTTGACAAAAAACTGTATGGACATTTTCGAGGGAAATGTTGTAACAAACAAAGAATTATTTCACAAGCGGCCTTTTTCTACAGGGCGGAATTTTTGGTTTATCTCAACTCGAATATTTTAAGCAAAATATTAACCGCTAAAAAACCCAATTTTCATTTTCAGACAATATAAAAACGTGGAAGAGAAATGGGAAATTGGCTTAAAATGTTTAAGGATAATTAATCATTTAGTTCAGATATATGAACCAAAACCTAACGATTTTAAAGAACAAAATGATCGGAGCTCTACTTTGGGATACCATATAATGATGCAGTTGCAAAAGAAATCTCATTTTTTGAACTTACTTCTTTTAATAATTGACGATGTGCGACATAAACTAGATGAATACCAACAGCTCAATGAAAAAGAACTGATGGAGAAATGCGCGCTTTTTTGCCTTATGATAATCGAAGAGGGGCTAAATAAACAGAAGGAGTTTTTGGATTGTCATATTATTGCAAACAGTCCCAACATATTATTTGGTCTTAATAAAATTCTTTTGGATGTTAATCCACGCAGTCAGCGTCCCGATCACCTTTTAAACATTACAAAGTTTGTAATATATTCCAGTTGTTTACCAAATCATTCTCATGCTGCTATAAATATACTCCACATGGTTTCTAAAGTACCGAATATATCAAATCAAATATTGGATGTATTTATTTCAAATAGCCATACATATGACGAGATTCGTCAAGGATTTATAGACTGCTTAGACATGGAGGTAACTTCAACACCGCCTGTTTTCTACGAAAAAAGGAGCGATTTAAATATTTCGCAAAAAATTTATCTAAAAATTAAAGCATCAATAATAGAGTTACTAAGGAATTGTACAACACAGCCTTATCCAAATATTGGGTTTTATCTCCTTGGATTTGAATATACCAACACTGCTATAGAAAAACGAAAACTTAACATATCTGATTCAACTAATCATTGCCTTAAATCTCTTATTTTATTATTGGACAATCACTTGGAGGTAAGATTAATAAATTATTATTCACAAACAATGTATTTATTTTAAAAATATATACTAGGAAGAAGTTCAAGACTTACCTCATCTGGACCAAATTAAAAATACCACTTTTTTGCAGAATCTTGAGTCCCCTCTAATACTTTTCATTTAATAATAACTAGGGATGCCTATCCAGGGTTACCGACACTTGTTTGGTGCCCAAAATCCCAGGATGGGAAATATGTACTTAAACATAAATATGTGTGATTTATTTATAAGAACTATTTTAATTTTTCCTTGAAATTTTATTGTTTAATTTAGTTTGTCGGCTGTGTTGCTCAAAGTCATATCAGTCAATGGGAGTTTCCATGGCAGAGATTGATGAAAGCGAAAAAACCAACATTTTATTTTTAAGTTGGTAATATGGCTAAGTTGTTGTTAATATATTAAATCACGATGACTAAATGCCAGAATGATATTCGCATAAGCCTAACTGAAATATTCTTAAACTAACTATTTAGGACAACCACGATTTTCTGCAATAAATCAATTGACCTGTCTGTTATCACGTCCATAAAAGAAAAACTAGTCGGCTTTTTTTCTGTTACTTCTGAGGTAACGTCAGTGACGAATTTTACGTAACGTCAGTGACGGTACATAATTAACTATGCATGCTACATCTCTATAAAAGTGTAATAACAAAGATTTTTATAAAGACTTCATTCTATTTCTAATAATCTCCCAAACATTGGAATTTAATTCTGTCAAGGGGTTTCGCAGAAATTTGAATAAATCACCGGTTCCCAAAACCCCTAGTCCTAAAATTGTAACGTCAGTGACGACGGAATTTTAGTCCGTATTTAGTATGTTTTTAGAATTTAACTAAAAAGTTTAGGCATAACAGCTTTGAGTAGCTAAACTCCAAGTAATAAACCATTTTTCGTGTACTAAAACGTGCAAATGGTAATGCAATTCAATATTTAATTTTTGAATTTTGCTGTACCATACAAAAAACTGAGCACATTTGGGTTTAGGAATTTACAGAACTGCAATTAGTCCAGGCGACAGGGATTTAATACGGAAGTGACGCGGGCATAGGTTTTTTTGGTTTTTTGGTTTATGAAAGGGTAAAAAAAATAATCCAAAAATATGCGGAGCACAAAAATTGTCTTCTACAGTTTGTTGCCGAGGTGATTCTCCATCAAAAGTGTCATAACAGCTATAATCAATTTTTCCCAGAGTGTTGAAGACATGGATGAAAATCTGATTCAATTTGATTGATACATACTTAGCTTCTAAAACTCTTATTTATACTTAAATACTTGTTGAATTAACACCTAAATTTGAATTTCTTACTTACACTTGCACACATACATATATTTACCCTTTTGAATTGAATATTTACCTTAAACTATACTTACCATTTACATCCATACTCACCCTAAATTATACTTACCTTTGAATTCGAACAACCCTATTGCGAAACTCTAAAAACCAAATTCGAAAAAACCGCTTTTTGAGGTATTTACCTTTATGTACATACATCCATATGTATGTATGATCACTGCACATCTTAGCGGGCGGTCATCGGCGGCCGCTAAGTTAGTTGTCGTTGAGCGCGCGGTTTCATCACCTCTTAATTATTAAAATTAGAAGTTTATTTAAAATAAAGTTTGTGAACTTGTAGTAAAATTAGCAGTGAAGATTAAATTATATATATATATATATATGGCGCGATATACAACAGTTATATCATCAACCTCCTAGGAGATTTTTGCGCCAAGCTTCTCTTCCAATTTGTGGTGTGCCGCTTTTGAAATTTTTTCCTACAAATTGGCGGGACCTACGGTTTTTCGCCGACTCCGAACGGCATCTACAAAGCAGATGAATTTTTGCTGAGAAGCCTTTCATGGCAGAAATACACTCGGAGAGTTTGCCAAACCACTGCCGAGGGGCGACCCCGTTTTGAAAAACTTTTTCAAACCACTTTTTGATGTAACCTGTACCAGGGCTTGAACCCGGACCTTCGGTGTGGTAGGCCGACAACACTACCTCCACACCACGGTGGCCGCCGAAGATTAAATTAAAACTGTTTAATTATTGAAACTGAAGAAAACCGTGATTCCATTTCCAAAGGAAAGAGTGATGTGCCAGTGGTGAGTGAGACTACCCCCCGTAATGAAACAATAAACAAAAAACACATAAAAAAGTATTTAGTTTTTTTTTATGCATTTTAACTTTGAATTCGAACAACCCTATTGCGAAACTCTAAAAAACAAATTGGAAAACTACTGCTTTTTGAGGTATTTACCTTTATCTGCATACATATGTATGTATGATCACTGCACATCTTAGCGGGCGGTCATCGGCGGCCGCTAAGTTAGTTGTCGTTGAGCGAGCGGTTTCATCACCTCTTAATTATTAAAATTAGAAGTTTATTTAAAATAAAGTTTGTGAACTTGTAGTAAAATTGGCAGTGAAGATTAAATTTAAACTGTTTAATTATTGAAACTGAAGAAAACAGCGATTCCATTTCCAAAGGAAAGAGTGATGTGCCAGTGGTGAGTGACACTACCCCCCAGTAGTGAAACAATAAACAAAAAACACATAAACAAGTAGTTTTTTTTGATGCATTTTGTATGGAACAAAAAAAAATTTTATTTTATTTTGCAAAGGCAATTGGCCTAGCTAAGAGTCAACATAGTAAGTTCAGAGAGAGGGGAAAAGAGTATATTTTTGTAGGCTACTCTTTAACCTCAAAAGCTTATAGACCAAGCATCGGCGCTTCATAGATCTTAAGATCAAAGATGACTTGATACGAAACTCTTTCCCGCTCTCTCATTTCGGTCCTCGATTATGCAGTGTTGCCTACTTTTTTATGTGTGCGCTAGTTGGCAATACTACACAATCGAGGACCATCTGACATTAGATACATAAACAATGAGGAGCCAGAAAGCAAAAAACGCACCAAATTTGGGAAAATCAAACTAGTGAACATTTCGATAAACTTAAAATATCACACGATTGAGAAAAAATACGTAAAGTATGAAATAGTACAATCTAAGGAAATAGCTGCAGAAAATATATGTAGAAAATGATATTTTTTTCACGCATTTGAGTGGTTTACAGGTACAAAAAAAGCTTACAAGATACAAACAATACGCC
Source organism: Sphenella marginata (assembly GCA_951509765.1). Lineage (NCBI taxonomy): Eukaryota > Metazoa > Arthropoda > Insecta > Diptera > Tephritidae > Sphenella > Sphenella marginata. Next base: position 54,566,045 of record OX608081.1, on the reverse strand, counting down.
TTTTCTTTTTGTATTATTTGCAAATATTTATTTTAATTATAATTATTTTTATTTGAAATCGTGTTATTTCCATTACCATGTTCTATTTCATTACGAAATGTACATCATTCAGGATTTTACCTTATTTTAAGATATCTTGGGAATTTTAACTTTATATTATGAATTATTTATTATTTCATATATTTTATTTTAAATATATCTTGTCTCATTTTATACGTTCCGAGCAAGAAAAATTCAAAAATGAATTCGATAGCACCTTTTTGCACACCTCTTGGTCTGTGAGAATTGAAAAATTCCTAAAAAGCTACTCAAAATGCCCATATTTTGTTTTCACCATACTGGCATCATTGGAAAATGTTATAAAAAATGACCACTTTTTGAGCGCTCTCAGAGAGCGCGAAGTTTCGTATCTAGTCATCTTTGCTTAAGATCAGACAAACATGTCACGCTCTTCACACAGACAGGTTGCGCTCTTTGCCTACCAAACGATTTAGTCGTCGCTGAACAAGTGGCAAAACGACATCGCGCATGGTTGTCGCATATTTGCGCAGCGAATGTGAAAAGTATGTATGCACGTACGTATAATTGGCGGGAGTAGTAAAAATTATAGGGATAGTATGTAATTAAAAAAAAACTGAATAAAGCATTAAATAAAAATTGCAAAGGGATTCATCATCATAAAATCTTTGCTTGGCATATTGCGCATATGTGCTTGCATGTTGCTGTCTAACAAGCGAATGACGCGAAAATCAATTGGTTTTAGCGATCGAAGCGCTCTCACTAATACGCATGCATTTACAAATCTGCCGATGCTTGTTATAGACTGTATGATATTCGACGAAAGCGTATTGGGTAGCAATCAAAGATGACGTAGCAATACGAGACAGCATCGAAAGCAGAGAGCGAAGTGGACAGCGAAGATGCCGAAATGCAAAGCGACGAAGGCAGCGTAAACGAATGTGTTGTTGAGATAAGAGGAAGGGGTAGACCAAAACGCGTAAGAGTATGATATCGTGAATTTTTGCAAACGGTTTGATAAAATACCCCTGAATGTTAGAGAAAATAGTGAACGCTGGCGAGAAGCAATGAAAAAAGAGTATGACTCTTTAATAAAGAACAAGACATGGGTACTGGTTGAAAAAGAAAGAAAAAAATTGGATGCAAGTGAGTTTTCAATATCAAAAGAGATCAAGGTGGAAATATAGAGCGATACAAGAAAAGGTTGTAGTCAGCAATATGGCATAACCTACAATGAAACTTTTTCACCTGTCGTACGTTACGCTGTTATACGAATGTTTGCGTTGGCCGCAGAGCTTGAGCTGCATATGCATTAGCTTGATGTTTCAACAGTATACCTTAAACAAAAAGTTTAATTAAAACGCGCTACTTCGAAAGGTTTCCGATACTAGACAGTCTCGGTTAACTATTTAATAAGAACTAAATTTCAAAATAAAAGGGAAAAGTAATTATGCTTAAGTACATAAGTATGAATAAGAAGAAAAGGTAGTAACATGATAGTATGATATAAAACGAAATAAATGAGTGTAAATTAACATGGTATCAAGGCTGTTAATTACATAATTTTGTTACGTCTCTGTTTAATTTCACTGGATCACAAATTCCAACTTTTTTTCTGCACCAGAGACGCCATAGTGAAATTCCTATGTAAAATCACCTCCTAATTCCGAAAATCAAAGTTATTTTTACTTGAATGGTACCGTTTTTGAGATATTTACGAATTACCGTTATTTCAAAAAACAAAAAAGATGGCTCCACTTAATCGTGCATATCTCAAGAACAAATTGAGCTATTCGAAAACGGTTTGAAAAATTTGAAAGCTTATAAAATTTACTATAATCAGTACATACAACACTTTTTGCTAGGTCCTGCAGATTCAAACATAGTGAACAATCATTACGGATTTTTAACATTTTTTTTGTAAAAATAAAAAAAAAATTTGTACTTTGCGAGGAAGCATCTCGAAAACTTTTTGTTTTTTGCAGATATCTTTTCCCGCCTCTAAGCTCTGTTTTATTACAAAAAAAACAAGCTATCAGTGAACAAAATCGATGAACTAATACAAAAGTTATAAGCATTCAAGTAAATATATCCATTTAATGCTTAAGTACCCTACTGGTACATATGTGTTAGTATTCGTATATCAGTTAGTTAGCAGGTAGATTTTCGAAAAGTTATTAGATACAAAAAGCTGTTAGTGTCGTTTTCTCAAACCTAGGTACATTTTAAACAAGAGCATATTTTTGAGGCAGGTAGTGTTTTCTTTGTAGAAATAGGGAACCTTTTTGTTTAGGTAGGCTTGAATTTTTACTGGATATATGTAAGTAGAAATAAGAGTACATGCGCCTTGTTCCTTCATAATATCTGCAAGGCTCGCCGGATACTGTTCAGTTTATAATTGCAGTTTATAACCCGTAATTTACTTAAAAATAAAAAATGAATAAAAGGGCGCGAGAGTTTGAGTGTACAAATGATCCAGATATGTTCTGTTTCATCTGCGGTCAATTTATTGTTAAAAGTATGAGACGTGTGTTTTCAAATCCTTTGAAAGTTACATACTATAAGTGTTTTGGAATTGAGCCTAAAAACAATGAAAAACCATGGACCAGATTGCCAGAATCAAATTTAACTTTAGTTCCGGCTCCAGTTTCATTGTCAACAGTAGTATCTGATTACGCGGCATCATGTTGTACTGAATTTCAAACGGAAAACGAAAGAAATTCTTTGTCACAAGCACAACACCACAACAAGTTACTGCAAAGACATTGCTGGCCTATTCAAACAATTTGGTGAACCATATGATTCAAAAGAGTGGCGATTGTTCATAGACGGCAATAAATTAAGTTTAAAGGCCGTATTATTGCATATTGGCAGCCAAAAGCCATCTATCCCGATCGCGCATGCAGGAAATACGAGGGAAACATATGAGATAATGCAAAAACCATTTCAAAGAACTATTGTCACCAGTGGAGGCAGCAGCGTGGGATTCTTTTGAAAAGGTCGTTACTTCTTTTTTAGGCAAACACAAAAGTCCTAACTACGAGATGATAGTGAACGACTTAATCAAATCCTATGCGGAAATGGGTAAATAAAAAAACATATTATAATAAATTATATATTACATAAATTTACATGAGAATATATAGCCATGAATCTGAATTCATCTTCCAGTTCCGAGCAAACAAGAACGGGAAAAATATAAACAAAAAATTTGTTCTGAATTGAAAGATAAATCCAGAGCTTAGAGGGGGGAAAAAATCGAGATGCTTCCTCGCAAATTACAAATTTTTTTATATTTTTACAAAAAAAATTAAAAAAATCCGTAATGATTGTTCACTATGTTTGAATCTGCAGGACCTAGCAAAAAGTGTTGTATGTACTGATTATAGTAAATTTTATAAATTTGTTCTTGAGATATACACGATTAAGTGGAGCCATCTTTTTTGTTTTTTGAAATAACGGTAAATCGTAAATATCTCAAAAACGGTACCATTCAAGTAAGAATAACTTTGATTTTCGGAATTAGGAGGTGATTTTACATAGGAATTTCACTATGGCGTCTCTGGTGCATTTTGGCTGTAAACCAATGTTTTCTACAATACCTAAATAGCGATTTAGATGAAGAGATTTCTATGGAGCAACCAGAGGGTTTTGTAAATACGAAATACCCAAAACGCGTATTAAAGTTGAATAAGACGATATACGGCTTTAAGCAATAAGGTCGCCAGTGGAATCTAACGTTAGATGAAACATTAAAGGGTATAGGGTTCGAAGCTTTTGTTAATGAACCATGTTTATATAAAAGAAAAACTGGCGAAAATTATAACTTTATTGCGGTATATGTTAACGATATTATCATGGCGTGCTCAAGCGAAATGGAATTGAAAAAAAAAATAAAGTTACAAATTTCAGAAAGCTTTGAGGTTGTAGACAAAGGCAAGATAACACATTTTTTGGGTATGGAAATAGAACGCATTGGTAGTGTAGGCGCTATTTGGGTTGGTCACACTCAGTACGTATAAAATATGTTGCGACAGTATGGTATGGAGAAGTGCGTCTACGCCATTAGATCCTGGGTATAGGGCGCATTGTAAAAAACTGAATTCGTCAAGGTGGACCCTACTGAGTATCAATCACTTATAGGAGCATTAATGTACCTGGCAATTACCACAAGATCTGACATTTTACATTCGGTCAGCAAGTTGGGACAAATGAACCAAAATCCCCACATCGAGCGGCAAAGCACATATTAAGGTATCTATCATCAACCAGAGATTTCACACTGGTGTACAAACAAACTGGGCCCTCACTCTGTAGTTCTATTCGAAAGGCTGTTCTACTCGAAAGCAAAAATCGATTCTAAAACACATCGGCACTCGGTAGTTCGTTAGAATTCACTTTAGAAAATATTCGTTAAGGGTGAGCAACACTGTTTCACAAATGTCAAACTTAAAGAAAAATACGAAAAGAAAACAAAAGCAAAACAAACCAAATTGAAAACATTGCGATTTAAGAAGTTTTAATTTTACAAAATAAAAGGTAAATAGAATATATTGAAATGGATTCGGTAGCGCTATGGTTGGATGCAGATGAAAATACAGTGGCGGAGCGAGTGCAGTTGCGCATTATTAATAATTAATTTATTTCGAATTATTCCTTTACAGCTTTGTACAAAACTTTAGGTTGAATAAGGACGCATTTTAGTATGTACTAAATGCAATTATCCCCGAGCTAAGTATTCCTCAAAAATCAACAGCGATTCCCCCAATTATTAAGCTCGCCGCTGAACTTAAATTATTAATACTGCACCATAATTTCAAACTGTCGAGGTTTCGTATCCGTCTAGCCATTCTCAAGTTTTTAGGGAACAAAAGCAAACGTCTGGACATCCAAACATCCAAACATCGCTACATTCACATTTATAATATTAGTAGGATTATTGCCTACTGAAGAATTTACCAAATTCGAATATTTTGAAAATTTTGAAAAAAGAGTATTGAAAACCGGTTTTCAAAAATTTTCTTTTGCGGTATTCGTTGGTAACGTTAGGGGGCCTTTCAAGAATTCAATTTTGACAAATTGTGCCAGGATGAATTGAACTTCAAATGTTGATTTGATACAATATTAAATCTTCTGCCCTGTAAACGATTTTTTGATGAGAAAAATAGAAATATTTGATTTTATTCATAGGAACTTACATTTTTGTTGATTTTCGTTTGCTAAATTATTGTAGAATAGAATTTTCTAACATTCGACTATTTTGACATTTGTTTTCGAGACAGAGAGTGCCAAATTTTCTACAAACGAAAGGGGAAAAATCAAATCCGAAGGGAACAAAATGGAACTCGAACAACGAATGTATTCTAATCGAAAATTCTTTACAGAGTACGAATCGCTCGAAAGCGAACGAAATTTCTTTAGAATAGAACTACAGAGTAAGGGCCCTGGTAAGCAAGTCGAAGGTTATGTAGATGCTGATTGGGGTGGTAGCATTGAAGACAGAAGATCATTCACCGGTTACGTTTTTACAACGGCAGGCTGTGTATTTTCTTGGGAAAGTAAGAAACAATCGACAGTTGCACTTAGTAGTACCGAAGCTGATTATATGGCATTAACAGCAGTGGCAAAAGAAGCAGTGTAATTAAACAAATTAATCAGCGAAGTTGGCTATGGCAAAAATTAAGGCCCAATGACGATATACCGCGACAATTTAAGTTCACATAATTTGGCGAAGAATCCGGTTTACCATAATCGGAGTAAGCATATTGATATCAGATTTCAATACATCAGAGATATTGTAAAAAATAATCAAGTTAGGTTATATAAGCACAGATAATATGCCAGCAGATATTTTGACAAAAAATTTATGTAAAGTAAAACAGGTTAAATTAGTTAATTTGCTGGGATTGAAATAATTGATTTTGAGAAATCATAATTGTTGAGGAGGAGTATTGGAAATCAGGCAGTGCTATAAAAATGCATACATTTACAACAACTGTTTTTTCAAATTTGAGCGTTGAGTTCAGTTCTTAATAAACTTCGTACAAGTAACAACGCATTTTATATTTATTCCGGGCTTCGCGAATGTGCAGTGACTCGCAGCTTATTTCGTGCAAATCAATTTTTTTTAATTTCATTCGACAAAATACTATGACACTATTTCTAATTGTTTTCAATTAAAATATAGAAAATTCCAAAACAGAAACCACATACAAAAAAATTACACAAAGTTCAGGAAAATTAATTAAACTTTTAAAAATTTACCCCAAAATTTCTATATTTTTTGGCAGAATTTCTAGAAAGTTTTTGAGTACGCAGTTTGAGAATTTTTTTTATAAAGGTTGTTAAACATTTTCTTCCATACAAAACTAAATTTTGTTCATGCGTTGTATGGAAGAAATTACTCAATACACTCGACGAAAAAAATGCTCAAAATTCAGAGGAAATTTTGATATACTTCTAACTTGCACATCATTTTACTGAAATTGATTGGGCTAAAAAAATGCGCACTCAAAAACTTTCTAGAAATTCTGCTGAAAAAATATTGAAATTTTGGTGTAAATTTTTAAACGTTTAATTAATTTTCCTGAACTTTGTGTATTTTTTTAAATTTTTTTGTATGTGGTTTCTGTTATGGAATTTGCTATATTTTAATTGAAAATTATTAGAAAAGTATCATAGTATTTTGTCGAATGAAATTTAAATAAAAAATAGAATAAAAAAATATTTTTAATCTAAAATCTTTTTAAAATGAACTAAAAACTGCAATATAATTTCTCCTCTGCCTACATAGATTTTTCGGTGGCGCGAACTAACGTCAACGGAATTAACGTCAGTGACGTTAATTCGCACCCAAAAAGCGAATTAATGTCACTGACATTAAGACGCATGACCAAAAACGAATTAAAGTCAGTGCCGTTAATTCGTATAGTATTTTGACTTTAGTTCGCTTTGGACATGCGAATTAATGTCATTGAGGCATTTGGGTTTGAGATTCGACGAAGTAACGCCGCAGGCGAAAATTTGAATTAGGTCAGATCCCCAATTCGGGGCGTGATCCATGGTATTTATGTGCAGAACTCCTTTCCGCATTGGCGGCCTTCGGCCGCGCTTCAAAAAATAACCCTGGGCTACGCCATTCCAACTCCGGGTGTGTGCCATAGCCGTGGCTACCGCCACGGTGATATCCTTCCGCGTGACACGTTTCCCACTTTTTCACTTTTTTGGCTCAGCCTAATGTGCCATTACAACAACCACATGAAAATGACAGAACATTTTTAACTTTAACTGCAAATAACTTTTGAACGGTTGAAAGAAATCTCATTTCAGATTCTAAATCTAGACGTGGGTAATCGTTTACGTGAGGTACCGAGCGCTAATACACAACCAAAAATGTTGAGATATGTATCAGGAGACGCGCTTTGGTCCCAGGAGCATGAATATAAATCCGCTGAACCAATATTTTTAGTAGTTTGCGAGATATTTGCAGTTAAAGTTCAGAATTTTCTGTCATTTTCATGTGGGTGTTGTAATCACATTACCCTGTGAGAAAAGAGTGGCACGCGGAAGGACATCACCGTGGCGGTAGCCACGGCTATGGCACACACCCGGAGTTGGAATGGCGTAGCCCAGGGTTATTTTTTGAAGCGCGGCCGAAGGCCGCCAATGCGGAAAGGAGTTCTGCACATATGTAAATACCATGGATCACACCCCGAATTGGGGATCTGACCTAAGTCAATCCCAGATTCATGATATAATGATCATAAGTCGAAGGTGATAATGAAAAATGAAAATTTGGAATGTAAAAAAAATGTACTGACTTTAGTTCGCTTTCTTAATGCGAATTAATGTCAATGACGTTAGTTCGCTAAAAATATTGACCTTAGTTCGCTTTTGGCATGCGTCTTAATGTCACTGACATTAATTCGCTTTTGGGGTGCGAATTAACGTCACTGACGTTAATTCCGTTGACTTTAGTTCGCGCCACCGATTTTTCACCACGTAGAGCTTGGCCTGAACATTTATTCGATTTTGTCGGAGATGGGGTTTAATTCTGCTCTTTGAAGAAGCTTAGTGCATAGTTCGTCAATGAAGGGGCCATTACTCGAAGCCATACTCGTACAATCGTCAGCGTAGGAAATCACGGAGACTACCTCTGATGGGGGAGATAAGATAGCTTTGAAATATAGAAATTATTCAGCTTGACAAATGACGCCCGTTGAGGTAGTTAGCGCTGTTTCTTTCATGTCTCGGGAGTGTGGCATCGTTGACGATGTCTAAAGCCTCGGCAAAGCCACGATCACCGGCCTTTGACTTGTACGGTGCTGGTTCAAACCATAGTTCATGTCGTTATGGCATTTAAATGGCAATTAGTAGCTTGGTCACGTTATCCTGCCAGAGTCACTGCTTCGGAAGGGTAATTCGAACGAATTCCGGGTATTTTTTCAGCTGGAAATGGCCTTCCATTTATACTTGGCAAAATACATCACATCACATTTTTGGGGATATCCCCGAAACAAGCTGAGATATTTAAATTTATCACATTGATTATGAAAGCACTCGTAAGCACCTTTCGTTTCATACCCATATTGTACTTACACATTTTTGGTCACCCCTGGCCCACTTATTGGTCGATAACTCGGAAACCGGTCGAGTTATTGAAATAAGGGATACCTTAAATTTTAAACTGAACGTCTACTAATAAATGACGAAAGATTCATTTAATTACATTCAGCAGTTTTTGAGTGATGCGACCACAAACAGACAGACTGACAAAAATTCTAAAAACGGTTAATTTCGATTCTATTGGCTTAATAATGATTGACCGTAACAATTTTTTTTGGAATATCTGCAATGTACAGACATTGACCTGTTCAAGTGTCAGATATATCCTTGAAACAATTAAAAAGGGGTTTTTGCCCCCTATTTCCAGATGTTGACCATGTATTTAAAATTCTCGCTGTGTAGTTTTTGTGTGCTTGACTAGAACTACAAGTTAAGGTATGTCCCGTAAAAAGTTAATGCTCGCTGTCACGCAATATGATAGGTCGCATACAAAAATTTTCATTACCTAACTATGAAACTTCAACGCGATTTCCGGGGGTTTCAAGCCAACTTTAGACCTAAAGTTTCTTCAGCAAAGTTGCTTATAATGACCCCTAGAACAGTTTCCGCTATGGCGATTTTTCAGTTTTTAAATCAACCCACTCTAATGTACATACACATGTGAACAAATATTAATAATACAGTCCGTAGGTGTTTTTAAGAACTAAGATTGACACGTAAACTGATATTTACAACAAACATATGTATGTACATTAAGGCGCCTCACGCTCCATGCAAAAAAAAATGGACACCCTGTTCCTATCGGAATTATAAACTTCAATGTATTAACTGGAATACAAAAGGTAAGTATAAAAAAGTTTGAAAATTTTATCAACGCAACCAAATATTTCGAGGGGTAGGTTTGTGGAAAACTTTAATAACTCAGCCAATTATTGACGGATTTGGACGATAACCCTTTTCGGTCCAATTTTACACATTGCGAATATTAGCAGACAGTTATACAATAATAATGTTGATAAAATTTTTAAACTTTTTTATGCTTACCTTTTGCACTCTATCATCTCAGATGCTTTTTATTAAAAAATATTTTTTCATACTCCTTTTATACATAAAAAACGATATTTTAAGCGTTTTTTTAACTCGGTTTAGCTCCGGTAAATTTTAATATTTTTTCGAAATATTTTGGTGGAGTCCTTAGAAAAGAGTGAGTTTTGAAATTCCGGTGGGCAACTTTTTTTGGCCAGGCACCTTAATGTACATACATATATTTAGAAAACGATCTCTTCGTTCACACCGCACAAAACCATCACTTACAAATATTTACATATGGGCAAAAACGCGGAAAAGGGCACATACGTGTCCACATCCAATATTTGGATTAATATTGCAAATTAAGACAAAATCAATGCGACAGTCGTTGAATATGTGTGCAATAAACCCCTCTCCACATCGAAAATGGTATCATATAGTCCCAGCAACCCGGAGACAACCGAAAACTACCTCAAATGTCCCCTCCATGGCATGTCCCAAACACGAAATTCGAAATTCATGAACCGTGTTGAAGTGTGTCCTCGACTTCGAACGAAAAGCAGAAAGCATTGGTCTATAACGGTGGCGGGGCATCAGAACGACAATTTGTGACTCTCTCGACTGGCAGGGACTTTGCGTTGGCTCAAGACAATTCAAAAATTCAGTTGGCGTGTCCGATTCTAATACTCCGCTGAAGTTTCCACCGAGTTTTCCAGTGGAAGCTGGAACGCATATTGTAACGCGTCCCCTCCGTGGCTGTCCCGCATTAAGCGCCAAATCAAAATTATCTAAAAGAAGGTCATCATTTTGGATCCGCATTAGAAACCCGAAAACCTGGGGAGCGGAAAACATATTGGATGCTTATTGCATTCAGGAAGGGCATCAGAGGTCAAATTGTCCCCTCCGTGGCAAGGTAATTACAAAGTTATCAGAAACGCGAGTTATATATGTCAATATGTATGCTAAAGCGTTGCATTGTAAGCTAAGTAGTTAATTCATATCAATGATATATATATATACAACAACACAACAATATGTAAAGTTGTTGTAACTACGCTGCTAGTATGTTAAGTGAATGAATGAATGCTGGGAGTATGTATTAGACAAACGAATGTAATGAGTATGTACTTACATATATATATACACTAGCTTGCCCGTGACTGCTTCGCCAGTCATTTCGCACTACAAAAAAATATAAAATACGTTTTCACCAAAAGCCAAAGCTGTTAACTACAGTATCTGACTGTTTTACTGTACATACAGCAGTGGCGCAGGTGGTAAGCGTGCCGGCTATGATGCGTGCGTTCGCAGGTTCAAGCACGGGTTAAGGGCAGGTTAAGTTTTTTTTTTTGTTTTTACTAAATTGAATTTGCCTTGAAACATATGAAAACTTTTTATCATAATATTTTTTTTTACATTTATTATATTTGTAACCCAATATTTCAATATTTTTCTGTTTATCACCTCTAAACAAAAACAAATTTTTGAAAAAAAGCTAAAAAATTATTCCAATTTATCAATATTTCTCTTTTTATTTTTTTTAAGAAATATATCATGTTTGATATACGAAAAGTAAAAACAGAGTTTGTAGCTTCTCCAATTTTATATTTACGAAATAGGTAGAAATCCCGTTAATTTTACTAAAGACATCAACTATTTTCTTCCTAAAAAATTTAATTTGTAAAAGAGTGGACATATGTATAACCGGAATCCTTATATTTGTAACCCAATATTTCAATATTTTTCTGTTTATGACATCTATCTTGGAGTGAAAAGATCAAAGTTTTTGAAAAAAAATTATTCCAATTTATCAATATTTATCAATTTATATTTTTTAAGAAATATATCATATTTAATATACATAAATAATATTTCTGAGTTGAAGTTGACGAATAAAACCAGAAAACCATCACATGTTGAAGTTGTAAAATCTCCCCCTATACGGACTTCAAAAAATTCACAACTAAAGGAAAAATTGGGGAAACTGTCTGTATACCCAAAAAAAAAACACAATTTGGAAACCGGCTAATATTAAGAAGTTAGCGGAATCTCAAAATGAACGTTCATTCGTTTCAATCCATATGGCTATGTATGTACATATCGTCCCCTCAATATAACAATAGCGTATAATTTTTTTTGGGTTTTGAGAAAATCGAGTTTAAAGTTTTTGTCAAATCAGATGTCTATTAAAACCTCAATATCACGGTAAATAAAAATTGTTCATAGTGGATTTTTCGATGAATACATTATACCGTTTCTTGCCTTTAAATTTACCAAGTTTTTTTATTCTACGCATCCTTTAAGACCATAGTTATGTTATTCAAAGCGCAAGTCCTCCATATAGGCCATTTTATTTTTTAGGGAATTCGTATGATGTATCTGATACACTATTTTATTTTGTATGGTATACGCTGTTTCATTCAATAATTTTACGGTATTTTTATTAAAATATCAATTTGTAACATTATAAAACAGTAATTAATTCCTGTTGATATTTACCTTACTTTCTTCACTTACATTATATAATGGACGATACTCACTCATATGTTTAAAATCCATATTTTTAATGAACAAACTTTCTCTGCGAAATGAATTTGCAAGCTGAAATTTCAAATGACTACAATATTTCCTTGGCATTCATGTAGTCAAAACAACGTAAAAATCGCATAGACTATTACTCTTGTAAATTTCTGATAAAATTTTCGAATTTGTATTGAAAATAAAACAGCTTATGTGGGGTATAGAAATGGTCGGAATAAAACTATTTCTCAAACAATAGTGTATATCATTATAAGCTATTTTATGAGTTAAAGTTTTGATAAATTGTATTTATTTCTACAGGGTAAAATGGAGTATAATGCGCATACACTATTATTCTTTTAACAACTTTGCAGTGGCAATTTCAAGTAAAATAGCGCATATGAGCTTATACACTTATTGAAGGAAATGTTTGAACAAGAAATTATACACCATTTTTTCCAATGACATTTTGACCCACTTTGTGGAAGTATAATTTGACGAAATTTTGATCAGACATAGAATCAATGATGGAGATTCTAAATATGCAATAAAAAAATAATGGCGTATGAGCACATACGCTATTGTTATATTGAGGGGACGATATGTATATTCTTAGCGGTGGAAATATTTGCTGAACCTTTTTTGCTTAGGTATAGCATTTGACATGGTATATTAATGTGTACGAATAGCGCATTTGCAATTGTCTCGGATGGGATGCGTGCGTTCCATGGTTCGAGCCCAGCTTCGGACATCAACTTTTTTTTTCCTTTTTCATATTGACTTTTTTTTTTGTAGAGAAATTACTAAAATTTACAATAACACATACAGTACATTCTTATATATGTAGTTTTATGCATTTTTTAAGGTATTTGCCTTTTCTTAATTGATATAGGACTAAGGGTAAAGTTATATGCACAGCTTTAATAAATACATATAGCTATATACATAAGTTGAGGTCATAGTATATATGTATGTATATATCACAAAAAATTATATAAAAGTCAATATAAAATGTACTTATCTTAAAAGTAAACCTTAAAAGTATATATATTATATAAGTTGAGGTCATACTATATTAAAAATTATACATACAAAAAATTATTGAAATGATATAAAAGTCAATATAAAATGTACTTATATATATGTATATCTAAATTGTTGAGGAAAAAACCCTAAAAAATCCAAAATGGAAACCGGCCTAATGCTCATATTGAGCACTTCAAAATAAATGCCAAATTAATTTTAATAAAAAATATGTATGTATATGTAGCAAAATCCTAACGCTAAAATGTTTGCCTGCTGATTGGAAGATTACCCTATATGAAAATTTTTTTTTTAAATGTCCTGTCTTAGAATTTGTTTCAATAAGGCTGGATATATGTATATTTGGATATATAATAATGAAATATTGAATACAATTTTTAAATAGAGAGTTTTATTTAGTAGAACTATATTATTCATTGTCTCTGCTTTTCATGTAATTCAAAATTTTAATTCTTTTTTTAAAAATGCAATCAAACTTCTATTTTTTGCAAAATTCTATAAGAAAAATGAGATTCGAAAGTATTCATGGTCGCTATTTTCGTTTAGTTCTTTAGATGCATCCTGAAACATTTGTTTTCAAAATATCTCGCATGTTTTGCTGCAAAAAATAGTTCAAATTTACCATTTTTTGGAAAATACGACAAAAGTTTTGTTTTTATTTATTTTTATTTTTCTTAAAAACGAAATCATACTTCTATATTTGGTAAAATTATTTAATAAAAATGAGATTCGAAGTCATTCGCGACCACTATTTTCGGCCGGGCATTTATATGCATCCTAAAATCCTGAAAAAGCTGTGTGTTTATATTTTAATGTAAACTTTTACTGTTCATAAAACTCCAATAATAAAATGGGATTCCAAAGCACCCATGACCACCTTATAATTCAAAATTTGAAGTGAAAAGAAAGCGGAGTCAAAGTAGGTAAGAGCGTCGTTGGGTCGGATTTGCTAAACTTAATTTGTAATATGCTCCCGATAAATGGATTACAAAAAATACTTTCTGTATACTAAGAACAAAAAATTACAATATGGCAACCATGTCTAAACGGTGGACATAAGTCATGATCATGTGTGGCTTTGAGATGGCGAATTACAATCGCACGCAACGCAAATGGAATAAACGAAAGAAATAATTACAGCTTACGTCGCTCAATCAGTAACCATTATACATATATACGAGTATTATAAGTCTAAATATGTTGTTGGTATATGTCCATGAAATTTAATTTTGTTTATTGAAATATTGACGGAATATGAAAGGAGTGGTGGGTCTGATGGTGGACTTTCAAATATTGCTAAGTAGGTACCGTTTTTGCCATCTCCTATTAATGATTAATGGTCTTTAATGGACGGATTTTTTTTAGTTAGTTGTCAAATTAACCGTCTTCAGAGTAAACCAGCTTTTATGAGAGCCACCATCAATGTCTCCAATATTTCTGCCTCTAGGCACTAGGTACTGGAGAAAAATGCGAACAGAGGATTTAATAAGTTAAACTAATTTAAGATGGTCGAATTTCGACCACGAGATATACTAGTATTTATAATTGGGCTGATTATAACCGAATGCAGAAGTTTCAAGAGCATATCAACGGATGAAAGGCATAAATATGCCAAAGACAATAAAATCTGTTATAGATGCCTGCTTCACATATCAGGAGAAACTTGTACTAGTAATATGAAGTGTAAAATATGCAACTTCAGCACGCAACGGTAATTCTGGCCACAGCACTGCAACGGTAATTCTGGCCACAGCCCAAGTGAGAGCAAAAGCTGCGAATGGAGAGCACAAATTATTGCCACATGCAGATTTGGATAACCGATTGAGTCTTTTCTGTTTGATGGTTTATTACGAACTAACTCTACTGAGTCAATAACTAGGTACATTTCATATGTGTTTCTGTGTGAGTGTAAGTATATAAAATAGAGAGAGATACAGAATTATGGAGATGACATTTCATGCTTAAAACTAGTGATGACAACTCGGCCTCTCCTGACATCCAACATCGTCCCGATTTGGTTAATTTTCGTCTTCATCGCCCTCATCATCAATTTCGGGAAATAGTGAACACCATGGCTTCATATTATCAGTCGTTGCAATTGTGGAATATTTACGCTGTGAGCATTGATGCCCATCTACGTCTTCAACGACGTATCTGTTGAATCGTAACACCTTCTTAACAACGTAAGGTCCTTTGTAATGTGGTTGGAGCTTTCGTGATTCGCCGGAGCTAGGTGGTGGAGCTGCCAGCAAAACCAGATCATTTTCGGCGTATATCATTGGTTTGGAGTGCTTGGCGTCGAATCTTTCTTTCCATTTGGCTCGAGCAGTTTCGATGTTACTGATGGCCTCAGTGCGGCGGCCATTCATCAAAAGTTGTGTGTTATCGTCTTGCATCGCGGCTAGCATTTTGCTACCACTGATGTCACGCAGTGGAAAGTCATATATTAGGTCTATTGCTGCATACTTTGTTGTTGCATTTATTTTAGTATTGAGAGACCACTGCAGAGATCGCAGATGAAGGTCCCATTCCTTGGGATTGCCGGTAGATGGTTTCAAATAATTTAATACTGCTTGGTTGACCCGCTCGGCCAACCCATTCGCCCGTGGCGTCCGCACAGCAACTTTAATGTGCTTTATGTTGTTGGAGTTGCAAAATGATGCAAACGTTGTGGACGTGAACGCCGTCCCTCGGTCTGTAACTATGGTCTGCGGCAGGCCAAAATACATGGTGAGCTGGTTTAGTGCGTCGGTGACTGGTTTCGTTTTCGTCGACCTAGTTGGAACGATAACTGTATATCTGGTTAGAGCGTCGACTATCACCAGAATGTATTCGTAGCCTCGCTTGATTTTAATAAATGGACCCAGGTGGTCCAAGTGTAACACTTGAAATGGAAGTTTTGGAACATCCATTCCAAACAACTCCCCTTCTTTGCGACTTGGATGGCGGTGGTAGCAGCAGTCGATGCACGATTTGATGTAAGATTTGACAAAATTTCTCATCCTAGGGAACCAAAAGTATTTCAGTGCTTTCTTCATCGTCCCATCGACACCTGGATGACCACTGTCATCATGATAAAGCTTTATTATTCGCCACCTCATTCCCTTGGGTACAACTAGCTGGGTGTGTTCGTCACCATTTCGCTTTAAAAGTCTATGATTCATTAAAGTATATTCAGAATTAAGTTTGGTCTTTTGGTCGGACTGTGATGCACCCCGTTAAACATCAATAATCATTTTTAATTTCGCGTCTTGTTGCTGCATCACAGACACCCAATCGTCCACAGTCAATGATTGTACACTACTAGCAGTTACTTGTGATGTCGCCACTATTGGCGCACGGCTCATGGCATCAACATGACACATTGACGTTCCAGCCCGATGCACAATATCGTAATCATATTCGAGGAGTTTAAGTAGCCACCGCGCAACTCGCGGAATCATTGGTTTTGTTAACCTTGCACTGGGTATAGCTTGACAGTCAGTTACTATAGTGAAATGCTTACCCAGCAGGAATGTTCGGAATCGTTGGCATGCCTCCACAACAGCCAGTACTTCCAACTCGTATGCGTGATAGTTTTTCTCTGCACCTACGCACGCTTTGCTAAAATACGCTACCGGTTTTAGATTTTCATTCTCATCGCGCTGAAGCAAAATTGCTGCAATGCCCTTACTTGATGCATCGGTGTGCAATTCGTGGGCTTTTGTGACATCATAAATCGTGAGAACCGGTGAGCACGCAATTTTATCAATCAACTTTCTAAATGCATCTTCGCATGTCGAGCTCCACACAAATTCGATATTTTTCTTAGTTAACTCGGTTAATGGCTTGGCTATTAATGCATACCCGTTCACAAATTTACGGAAAAACCCCGTAAGTCCAAGAAAACGACGAACTTCTAACGAGTTTAGCGGTGTAGGGTATTTTCGTATAGCTAGTGTTTTTGTCGCGCCTGGCCTAACACCATCTTCATCAATTTCATGTCCGAGAAACGATACGCTGCGCCTCATAAAGGCACACTTCGACAGTCTAAGTGTCAACCCTTCTCGCTCAATAATATCTAGAAACTCTCTTAAATATTGTAAATGTTCATCTTCTTTACTACTAGCGACGATCACCTCATCGACATAACTAACCACCTTCTTGCCCAATGGTGCCACTAAATTAGCCATCATTCGTTGAAATACACAAGGTGCGTTCCGCAACCCGAACGGCATTCTTGTAAACTCATAATGTCCATTATGAGTCACAAATGCAGTGAACGGCATCGATGTCTCTTCCAGCTCGATCTGGTAGTACCCCGACATCATATCGAGGGTAGTGAAAAACTTCTTATTCGCCAAAGTAGCTAGTACGCCATCGACAGTTGGCATCTGCCATGGTTGCTTTTCAGTGATAGCATTGAGTTCTCGGAAATCGACGCAAAGCCTATCTTCACCGTTTGACTTTCGCACCAAAACGATGGGAGATGCATACAGCGATTTAGACTTTCGAACTATACCTAAACTTACTAACTCTTTCACTATCTTTTCAACGGACTGCTGTTTTGGTATCGGAATGCTATACGGCTTTTTTGAAACCGGCCTAGATGTGGTTAGCTTTATATCCATTTTAAAACTTTTCGATTTTCCTAGCTCAGATAATTTTTCCCCAAAACAATGCCTATAATTATTCAACAACTCTACAAGTTTTTTCTCAGTGCACGGTTGCAAATTGTTCCCTACCTCAATTGCATCGCGATCAATCGCCATGATACTACACGTACCACCTTCAATAACAACTTTACCCTTTGAGAGAATATCGATTCCTATCAAAGCATCATACTTCATTATTGAGTCATCGATTACTAATAATTCTGCTGCATACACCACTTCGTCAAATTTAATTTTCGTTATGACCTTTTCTTTGCAAACAACTTCGCCGCCTGCAAACCCGATCAACTTTTCTTCGCACGGTGTAAAATGTTCACAGCACGCATCAGCAATCGATTTCTTCACTAATGATTTTGCGATACCCGAATCTATCAAAACATTGCATTGAATTTCCTCGTTACCTAGAATACTCACTCTCTTGAGCAACTCTCTCTGTTTTTCTTTAATTTGAATTTTGTTAACTGCCACTTCTTCGTCTTCTACACTTGTATTTACACTTTTGTTTTCTTCTTCACCATCTATAAAATTTACTGGCTTGCTACTCTTGCTTTTCGTGTCACTACTCTTTTGTTGTTTGCAGTTTCTTGCTATGTGCCCTTTCTCTTTGCACCTGTAGCATATCAACTTCATCTCACCCTTATTCTCTTCTTCACCCTCGTTGCTACGGACAGAGCGAAGTGGAACAAATTTTTGCTCTGACCCACCCGCTTTCTTCTTATACATGTCACTGGCAGTAATATTATGTAATGATTGCAATAGATCTGTACATTTTCCGAAATTCATAGCGCTTAATGTGCGCTTTACATTTTCGTCCCAAAGACCATTAATTATATATCTAATAATTGACGTGTCGTCAATACGCTCACGACGACCAATTGCAATCATTCTATAATAGAACTCTATCACTTCCTCACTCTTTTTCATTTTAGTATTCATTAAGCGTAGGTGTGCGTCAGCAGCGTTTTGTACATACGGAAAGTCTAATAAGAATACGCGCACAAATTCATCCCATTGTTTAAATACCGGCTGCGCATCTGCCCAACGCTTGGCAACACCTTTGAGCTTACTCAACACGGCAAAGATAAGCAAAGAGTCTTCCCAATTGTAAACTTCTCTTAGCTGCTCGATTCGTTGTACAAATTGAATCGAAGAGTAATCGCTGTCGCATGGATCAAATGACGGCAAAATAGAAGCGATCTCTTTTATCGTGTGTCGCTCTCTCACTGCTGTGACCGGCTGTCTATACATATGTGTTTGTGGCATCATATACTCACGGTTTGCAAAATTGTCGAACGCTAATGTCGCGTTTTGTTGTGTCGGCTGTCTATACATATGTGTTTGTGGAATCATATACTCACGGTTTGCAAAATTGTGGAACGCTAATGTCGCGTTTTGTTGTGTTGGTGAAAATATGTAATTAGCGTCGTTCTGCTGCGACGGCGTTGTCTGGCATGTTGCGACCTGTTCATTTCGTTGTGCGCTGCTTGTGATGCTGTTCTGCGAACGTTCTGGAACTGCGTTTTGCACTGACTGCGACGTAGGTATGTTTGTGGTGTTGTACGCACTATTTGCTTGTACAGCCGCGTTTTCCTTTGCACCAACTGGACTTAGGGCCTTCACCTGAGCACTAAGGGCTTCCACCACACTAAGTAGCTCCCTTACCTGTACCTGCAGACTGCTACCCTCGCCATCCACCGCTGCTGCCTCCTCCGCGCCGCTATTCTCCAATATTGCCTCCACCACCGCTTTTACCTGTTCCTCGTCTACCTCCTGCAACCGTCGTATCAGCTCCGTTTTGTTACCCGTCACCTTCAGCTCTAGGGTACGCAGAGCCTCTTTCAATTGTTGCACGCTTAGTTTGGACAAGTCCATTTTCCACGAAAACTATTATTTTTTTCAAGTTCGATTCACTTCTAAGAAACTGCCACATGCAGATTTGGATAACCGATTGAGTCTTTTCTGTTTGATGGTTTATTACGAACTAACTCTACTGAGTCAATAACTAGGTACATTTCATATGTGTTTCTGTGTGAGTGTAAGTATATAAAATAGAGAGAGATACAGAATTATGGAGATGACATTTCATGCTTAAAACTAGTGATGACATTATTAAGGGCTCTTATTGATCAAGGGTCACAAACAACATCAATTTTCGAAGAGGCAGCACAGATATTAGATGTACCAAAAAAAAAGTAACGACAACGCTTCATGGTCCACGAGATGTGGTGGTTGGTGCATCAAAGTTTACAATTAAAGTGCAAATTACACCACGTTTTCTGAGCCAGCACGTCGAAGAAGTGGATGCTATAGTTTTATCAACCATTACAACTGCGCAACCGGATCAATCTCTCAGGTTCAACTTTAAAAAATGGGAGTGTAGTTTTCTCTTCCT
This sequence comes from Sphenella marginata, assembly GCA_951509765.1. Classification (NCBI taxonomy): domain Eukaryota; kingdom Metazoa; phylum Arthropoda; class Insecta; order Diptera; family Tephritidae; genus Sphenella; species Sphenella marginata. Next base: position 54,545,825 of record OX608081.1, on the reverse strand, counting down.
GACCCATTATTGAACAAAGCTGACAGAATTGCCATGGTGATTTGTGGTGATATTTTTGGCAAAATAATAAAAAAGGCATAAAAAAACATAATGGAGTCCTTGCACAAGGTACGAAGTTTGGCTGGATTTTGTCTGGAATAATTAAGCAAACAAATCAGGCAAAGTCACATCAGCAGTAACCAACCTTGAGAGATTTTGAGAAGAAGAACAGAATGAAGAAGCTCAAATGGAAGACGAAATGTGTTTGAAAAAGTTTGAGGAAACTACTACACCAGATGCAGATGGGCGATTCGTTGCGGAAATTCGCTTCAAAGATAATGTGGAGCTGAGTGACTCTCGTAAACAGGCAGTTGCTCGGTTGCTATCCATGGAAGCTAAGTTCAAAAAGAGTGAATAGCTTTGCAATGATTACCAAAACCTTGGGCACATGATAAAAGCAAGCGAGAAGTTAAATGGGAAGTATTATTTGCCACATCATGCTGTTAACTACAAAACTTCGTGTTGTTTTGTTCAAATGGAAAATGCCTAAAGGATATCATGTTAACAGGAACCAAACTTCGAAGATATGTGTTTGATATCATTCTCAAGTGGAAACTATGGAAAGTGGTTATCACAGCAGATGTTGAAAAAATGTTCCGGCAAATAAAAATTTCGGAGAAAGATCAAGTGTATCATCGAATTTGGTGGCGGGAACATCCTTCAAATAATATAGAGGAATACGAGTTGACGACAGTCACTTATGGTACCGCTTCAGCACTTTATTTAGCAGTGCGTGCATTATTTGAAATTTCAAACAAATGCACAAGTGAAAACAATTGGCTACAAAAAATTATAAAGGAAGATTTTTATATGGATGATCTCATGACTGGTGGAGATACGGTAAATCAGTGTATTACGATCCAAAAAGAAATCAACAAGCATCAGTTGTTTGGATTTCATTTGAGGAAATGGCTCTCGAATTTCGACAATATAAAAATATCACCACTGTGGGAGAAAATGAAATAGTTCAAATAAAAGAAAATGAAGCACTGAAATTACTTGGGCTATACTGGCATCCAAAGAAAGATGAGTTCCAGTTTAAAATTAATTTAGGAATGCCGAAGAAAATAACAAAAAGAAGTATTTTATCACAAATTGCCCAAATCCGTTGGGCTGGCTATCGCCAATTACTGTGGTTGCGAAACTATATATGCAAAAACTTCAGATTGAAAAGGCTGGATGGGACAAACAGCCTTCTGTTGACCTACAAAACGAATGGAAGCTTTTCATTGACACTGTTGGCATATTGGAAGTAGTGCGAATTCCACGCTGGATTGAAACTAGCATGGAATGTGAAGTAGAAACTTACGGATTCGGCGATGCTTCCGAAAAAGCGTACGCTGCAGTAATTTATGCAAAAGTTGACGATTCCGTAAAGCTTTTAACTGCCAAAACGAAACTTTAGTCCACTTAAAAATCGGAAAACCTTACCCAAGCTGGAACTCTGTGCAACTCATTTATTGGCAAAATTGTTGAATAAAGTGTGTGCCATCATTGCAAGGGATCATAAAGCCTATGCATGGAGTGATTCAACAATAATCCTGGGCTGGATTGCAAATCCGAAGAACAAAGATAAATTTACTAGAAATCGGGTAGAAGACATTCAAAAACTTATACCACAAGTAACATGAGGACACGTGAACACGAAATACAATCCACGAGATGTGGAGTCAAGAGCTATTCCATCTCCAAAATTATTAAATATGGATATTTGGTGGAACGGACCCAAGTGGCTATTGTCGTCAACAAAAGATCAAGAGTCAACAACGATAAATGCATGCAACAAAGTAACGGTCTCATTGACGTCCAAAGACCAAGATTCTTTTATAGACAATTTAATAAACAAATATTCAAGTTGGCTAAAATTACAATGAGTGGTAGCATACATTCTACGCTTTCGTAAAAAGAAAGAAACGCGCAAATTTTCACATTTATCGGCAGCGGAGCTTCAGACAGCGACATTAACGGTCACCCGACAAACATAGAAGAACTTTTATAAAGAATAATTAAGTAAACTTCTTGATGGAAAAGCAGTCAAGAGTTCAAGCAAATTAGCAAGCCTCAACTCCTTCTTGAATAAAAAGCATAATAAGGGTTGGAGGAAGGCTTACAAATTCAGAACTACCTTATAATGAAAATCACCCAATAGTCCTACCAAAATCAAACTTGGCGGGATTAATTATCAAAGATTAATTATCAAATCGGTTAACAGAAGCAGTCGTCAGGCGACAATACTGGATAATCGGATTAAAAAATGCAGTGAAACATTGCATACGTATCTGTTGTAGATGCATACGATTCAAACAAGCTGCTACAACACAGCTCATGGGTGATCTTCCAATATCCGATATCCAGTCCCTTTACATACTGGAGTAGACTATGCCGGACCTTTCAAATGATGTGCTCTGAAGGGCGAGGACAGAAATCCTTCAAAGGATATGTCGTGAGTATTTGTCTACCTTTCAACCAAAACTATACATCTGGGAGCAGGCAGTGACTTGTCAACAGAAGCATTTTTGGCAGTACTAAGAAGATTTTTTGGCAGACGAGGGAAATCTCTACACATTTACTCCGACAATGGAACTAATTTCGTGGGTGCAAGAAGATGGCTCGACAAAGACTTTAAAAAAGCAGTAAAACAAAATTGTGAAGTTGCACCAATCTTAGCCAACGAGCAAATTACTTGGCATCTTATTCCCCCGGCAGGCCCACACTTTGGTGGAATATGGGAGGCTGGTGTAAAAGGAATGAAATATCATTTGAAACGAGCAACTGGAGACACAAAACTAACATTTGAGGAGATGTCCACTGTTCTAGCACAGATCGAGGCATCATTAAACTCACGTCCACGATATGCCATTAATGATGAAAACGCAATGGATGCGTTGACCCCAGGCCATTTTCAAATGGGATACCATTGGTATCGATACCATCTTCAGAAGATGACAATTATCATTTGAAACGAGCAATTGGAGACACAAAACTAACATTTGAGGAGATGTCCACTGTTCTAGCACAGATCGAGGCATCATTAAACTCACGTCCACGATATGCCATTAATGATGAAAACGGAATGGATGCGTTGAACCCCAGGCCATTTTCAAATGGGATACCATTGGTATCGATACCATCTTCAGAAGATGACAACAATATATCATCTTTGAATAAATGGAAGCTGATACAAAAAATTCAGCGAGCTTTTTTGGAAACGTTGGAAAAATGAATATCTACACACCCTCCAATAGAGAAATAAGTGAAAAACACCAGAAGAAGATATGAAAATAGGTGACATAGTCATAGTAAAGGATGAGAATACCCAACCAGCTAAATGGCCGCTTGGTAGAATAACAGAGTGCCCTACAGGACTTGATGGTAGAGTTCGAGTAGCCACATTGAAGCTACAGAATAGTACGCTGAAACGGCCGATTCAGAAGTTATGTGCCCTAGTTATATCACCAGACACTAATCGAGAAGAGCGAGCGAATAAATCACTAGCACAGGTACTAACTACATTTAAATCAAATAAAACGGCAAGGCACAGACCAAGCACAAACATATGTACACTTCTACTTATGGCTCTGTGTTGCATTACAACAATAAATGTAGTCAAAGCAGTCAGAAGTCAAAATGGAACCAGTGGCGAAGTAAATATGCAATTCATGAAAATAAACACACAAATAAACAGATATCAGTCGGAAATCATCAAAAACATAAACAGAGATAAAATTGCCATACAGTTCCAGATGCTAATAACCCAAGTCACCATTTTATTCATCGAATGTGAAAGAATTCAAAATTCCACAATTGAATTGTTAACAGGTGTGAACCGTGGGTGCATTAACCCTGCGCTCATAACTCCAACACAATTTGACAAAGAATTGATCCTCATTAGAGAATAGCTGCCATTCAAACTACAAATACCTGGGCAGCAAGGCAACAACCAATTACGTAATCAGGGGCGGATCCAGGAAATTTTTTCGGGGGGGGGGTCCAGATTTGAAATCTCCAATACAACATTCGCAAGAAAAGTTGGAAGATAATAATCGGAGGTAAGAATAACAAAAACTCACTCATATATGGGTGTTTCCACGGTCGCGAACGTACGCTTTTGTGGGCCAAAAATAAAGTAAACATAGGTTTTTGTTTTTTTTTGTTTGCTACTTCAATAGCATTTTGGAAGGTCAATTTTAGGTGCAAGAGGAAGATTTGTTCGATTTTTAGTTTAGACTGTGGGGGCAATAAACATGTGGTCGCGAACGTACGCAAAATGGAAGTGACTTTTCTGTGCAAAATTCAGCCAAATGGAATCGATTTTTTCAAAACGGTTGATAACATATTGAAGTGGCATAAAGTGACTTTCTTTACGTTTATTTCGCGTTAAAATATCGTCCGTACATTTTTATATATACGCTTAAATACCGGTCGCGAACGTACGGGTCGCGAACGTACGATTTTTCCATACACTTTTTATACCTTTCATGAACATGAAATGGTATTATAACTTTGGTCCGATGTTTGTAAGTATGAGAAGAAGAAGAGATAGACCCACTATTAAGTATACCGAAATGATCAGGGTGATGAGGCGAGTTGATTTAGCCATGTCCGTCTGTCCGTCCGTCCGTCTGTTTGAACGCAAACTAGTCCCTCAGTTTTAGAGATATCTCGATGAAATTTTGCAAGCGGGCGCCATTTTGCATAGGATTAATCATTTGTCGGAACCAGCAAGATCGGACCAATACAAGGCATAGCTCCCATACAATCGATTGTTGCTATAAATGGGTTTTGGCCTATAACTCTTGCAATTACAAAGCTAGGAACGTAAAATTTTGCAGATTTAGTACATATTATATTTGTAACGTGTGTAGTGAAAATGGCGCAGATCGGACCAACATGACATATAGCTCCCATATAATCGATAGTTTCGATAAATGGGTTTTGTGCTATCAATTTTGCAGTTAAAAAGCTAGGAACCTTAAACTTTGCACGTTTGCTACATATTATATATGTAACATATGTAGGCAAAATCAGCCAGATCGGACCAACATAAGGTATAGCTCCCATACAATCGATTGTTCCGATAAGTGTGGTTTGGTATTCATGAAAGGTATAAAGCCTTCGGCACAGCCGAAGACAGCCCTTTCCTTACTTGTTTTTCCTATTTTCGGCATAATGTTTGACAAATTATATGAATTGGAACACTTAATTCACAAGTTTAAATCTTATATGTTGTATTTATAAAGAAAGAAGATAGCATACATTATTAGACTGTACTGAAATTCCGCGGCTCACACCGAAAGGCTCGAAACTGGCTTGCATAATATAAAGTATACTCACTATAATGTATGGTTGTAAAATTTATGAATAACTTCATTAAAATTATTCAAAACCCTATGATCTGTTATTAGAAATGGAAATAAAGTATATTAACAACCTCTTTTTTTCTTGCTTCAGTTTTTGGTAGGCACAAATATATCAAAATGCAAAACGGTCGCGAACGTACGCAACTTTGAGAATAAAAAAAAAAGGTTTGGTAAACCCGTCAAGAGAAGTAGTTTTGTTTTTCAATTAAGTGCACTCAACTGGCTTTAGCAATGTAGTTCTAGATATATCCTTACACTCCTTGAGAAGTGGTAACAAAAAATGTATTTTTTTGGTCGCGAACGTACGATCCAGGCAGAGGTAAAAGTTTCAATAAAAATGTACCGTTAAAACATCGTCGTTCAATCTTCTTTCATTTTTATAGTTTTAATTGATATTCATAAGTCGTACATGTGAAAAAATTTAAAAGAAACAGGCCTTTAAAACTGGCTGGAAATGAACAATTTTTTTTTTTCAGGTTTCAAGCCAAATTTTTCATAAAAAAAATTTAAATTAACTTTCAAACCGTTATTTTTATAAAAATTTGGGTAATTTTGTATAACAGGGTTAAAAAAGAATTTATTTTTATTAACATTTAAAATTTTTGCTCTGGTTGACCATTCTACGGAAATGCTCATATGTATACTTAAATTTTCGAATGACAGACGATATGTACATACATACATATAACGCTTCGGACTTTTCTTTCTGGGGGTCAACCTAAGCTCTCCACAAAAATTTAGCTCTTTCGAAATTTCGTTATACAAGATATCTAAATTTAAACCACTATTACTTTTTGATATCACGAATGGAGCAAATTTGGCTCTAGCTAGGGAACTATAGGGTTTACAAAAATAACTATTTTCATTGTCAATGAGGAGCTTCGTGAAGAACAAACGGTAAAAGAAAATGTTTCGATACATATAACCGTTTTCGAGAAAAATCCGGAAAAGTCTATACGTGGCATTTACATATGTTCTTATAATGTATAGAATTAGATTTGCAATCGCGATATCTCAGTACTGGTGACTCGTAGATAAAAACTGTTCAAACCGTTTTTGTAGAGAATTTTAAGGTCTACAACTTTGTCTCAGGTAGTTTTAAGATAAAACTTAACGTTTTCCAGAAAAATTCAAAAAATCTCAAAATTTGGTATTTTACATTTTTAAAATGAGTTTCGGGGAAAAATGCTAAAAATCAACATATCATCTTATTTAATGCATATTCGAGCATTCAAAAGAAAAAATGGAGGGACGAGAACCTTTTAATAAAACATGCTTAAAACCCACCGTGATGAGTAACTTCGAAATCTCTGTGATTATTTAACATTGCCAATCCATTCAAACGTTCTACTCCAGTTTTATTTCGCAAATAGGTTTTTACTCTCCGTAAAGTAGAGAATGATCATTCGGTTGAAGCTACCGTAACTGGCAGTGTAGCACCTATAGTGAGAAAGCTATGTATTTCTCTGTAAAACTGTATATCACAAACGTTCAGAGCTTCAATAAAGGTTTTCGGCCGGTTTTCTGCAGATACTTTCGAACAGAATCTGTAATAAGTAACTGGTCATCCATTTCCATTTCGGGGGGGGGTTGGGGGCGGACCCCCTGGACCCCTCATCTGAATCCGTCCCTGTACGTAATGTATACAACCTATTGAGAGCACATGGATTAATGCATGCATAATTAAAGCAGAAGTACCGCTCATACAGAGCGAACCTTTAGAAATCCACAAACTAATACCGATTCCATTTGAGCACAAACAAAAAATTATAAAGATAAAACTAAGAAATGATTTTTTGATTTATAACTTTAGTCTCAATTCATATTCTTTAATTCCACAAGCGCAACTGAATAAATGCACGAGAAGTTTAAGCAATCATCTAATATGTAAAGGAAAAACGCCATCGCAACCTGCGCTGCATCAGACTTGTGAACTATCTCCACTATTAAAAGTAAGCCTTGCAGACTGCCAACATGAAGAAATAAGGAAAGATCCCTTATGGGTGAACTATCCCAAGAAAATACGGGAAAACAGAAATAATGGAAATCCCAACCCAAGGAATTGTTTCCATCAAATCCGGTTGCACTGCCAGACACGAAGACATCACACTATCAGGTCTACAAATATTCAAAATACAGAGCAAGCATCCATAGTCGCAGCTGTTCACATAATTCAAATTAAATTTTTTTTACAAACGCAAACTTTTATTTTTTGTAAAATTTTATAATGAAAATGGGATTCAAAGGTATTCATGGTCACTATTAGATGCATCTCATCTGTTTTCAACATATCTCGCACGTTTTATTGCAAACAGTAAAAGTGAGGTTCAAAAACACCCATAGTCGCCCCCTGTTCGTGTAATTCAAAAACTGTTTTCCTTTTTAAAAGCTCAATCAAACTCCTAAAATTTGTTTTTTGTAAAATTTCGTAATTAAAATAGGATTAAAAGGTATTCATAGTCACTATTTTTTGGTCGGGTGATGCATAATAAAATCCTCAAAACCCCAAGGGTTCATAATAAAATGTTAATTTTAACTTTTCCAAAGCACCGCCTTATTATTGAAAATTTCAGATCAAAAAGAAGGCACAGGCAAAGTGGAAAGTTGCGTCGTTCAGTCGGAAATGCTAAATTTAATTTTTAATAAATGGATTACAAAAGGCGCTGCCTGTATACTAATAAACCATTTCTAAACGTTCGGCATATTTTCACTAATTGAGCACATTGAGTTAAAAACCTAACAATTATATCTATGGTCGTAAGCTATAATCGCCTAAGTCGACTTAAGAACGAAATGAGTTATGTATACTACCATATTCAACTAATCAAACTTTAATCTTAACTTGTTTATTTATGTAAATTTGAATAAAGACATTTCGAAGATATAGTTTATGTTTTGGAAAGCCAAAGGGTGGTTTTTCCAAGCGAAAATGAGGAAGCCAATCGCGCCATGCCTGTTGTTGTTGTTGTTGTAACACTACGTAGCCCTGCCTAGGTTGTCAGTATCTACCCAATATTGTCATCAAGCTCTTCTAACGGAAGTCCTAGAAACCTATCGGCTTCGACAGGGGCGGACCAGAGGGATATGGGTGTTAGAAGAGTAGGCTCAGCTGAGCAGACGAAAAGGTGGTTAGTATTATGGGGGGACAAGCCACATGCCGGACAAACATTAGGCAAGTCGGGGCTCAGTCTGGATAGGTAAGAGTTTAACCTATTACAATATCCAGATCGGAGTTGGGCCAGCATCACTTTAGTCTCCCTAGGCAGCCCGCGCTCCTCTTCGGCAACGGGTGGAGCTGTTGCCTGAAGAACGGCGTTCGCTGGAATAGAGCTGACATAGGAATTTACCGAATCGGTGTGGATAGGGGTGAGGGCCTGCCGGTGCACCTTAGGATCAAACGGCGTGGAAATCAGGTGCCGGATCTCATCGAAGTGTTTGCGTAGGTGGCTTCTTATTCTCCTGGGGGGCGGATTTTCGTTGACCAGGCGTCCGTTCGGGTGCTGCGGTTTGCAACAGTTGAACAGGAATTGCCTGGTCAGCATCTCGCTATGCTCTTTAACGGCGAGCATTTTCGCTTCATTGTGAAGGTGGTGCTCAGGAGACATAAGAAGACACCCAGTGGCGGTTCGAAGGGCGGTATTCTGGCAGACCTGAAGCCTCGTCCAGTGTGTGTCAGCTAGCCCCGACGACCATATAGGCGTCGCGTAGCTCAGTACCGGCTGACCAATTGCTTTGTATGTAGCTAGTAACGTTTCTTTGTCTTTGCCCCAAGTGCTGCCAGCTAGCGACTTGAGGATTTTGTTACGGCTTTGGACTTTATTGACAATTGCGGTAACATGAGCGCCGTATTTGAACATGTTATCAAACGTCACCCCTAAGATTTTGGTGTGTGAGACAGTTGGTAGCTTGACACTATCAACGTAGACGTCTAATTCCATGTTCACTTGCGTTGTCCACGTCGTGAATAGGGTAGCCGAGTACTTATTCGGTGACAATGCCAGGTTTCTACCAGCGAAAAATTCCGACACGGCTGGGAGGTAAGAGTTTATGCGAGAGCAGAGTTCTTCAACGGAGGGGCCCGTTGCCAGTATCGTACAATCATCGGCGTATGAGACGATCGAGACACCCTCTGGTGGAGGGGAAGTTTCGATACATAATAGTTAAACAGAAACGGGGATAGGACACCACCCTGTGGTACCCCTGGTTTAACTATTCTGGGTTTTGATCGGGCGCCTCTGAATTCAACCGACGATTGACGACCACTCAAATAGTTGGCAGTCCAACGTTTAAGACAGGGGGGAAGGGACGAATCTTCCAGGTCTTTCAATAGTCGCGCATGGTTGACCGTGTCAAAAGCTTTGGCCAAATCAAGCGCAACTAGCACTGTCCTGTGGTTTGGGCACTTTTGGTTTAGTCCGTCCCCTATCTGAGTGGTAATGGCGTTCAGCGCGGTGGTGGTGCTGTGGTTTTTGCGGAAACCATGCTGATGTTCGGCGAGTCGCAAATTAGCAGTGAAATATGGTATTAAGATAGATTCCAACACTTTCACTACTGGCGAGAGAAGTGATATCGGGCGATATGACTCCCCTACGGCAGCTGGCTTGCCAGGCTTTAGTAGTGGGATCACCTTTGCCTGTCTCCATCTTTCAGGAATGACAAAGGTGGACAGGGAAAGGTTGAAAATGTGTGTTAGATATCTTATGCCTTCGTCGCCGAGGTGTTTTAGCATCAGCATGGAGATGCCATCGGGGCCTATATACTTGGTGTTCTTAGATCTCCGTACTGCCTCATGTACTTCGGTTGTGGAGATGGCAATGGGCGCATCGCTGTTTTTGGGTTTATGCGCTTCCCTGGTGGCTCGGCGAATCTCTTTGTCTAACGGAGGATGCATTACAAACTGTCGGCAGAAAGCGCTCGCGCATCGTTTAGGTTTCGACTGAAATTTATCGCTGAAGGCGATGGATATTTTGTCGTTGGGTTTAGTCGGGTTGGACAAAGATTTCACCGTCGATCATAATTTGCCAACCCCAGCCGAGAGGTTACAAGACCTTAGGTGCTCTTCCCACTTAGCGCGTTTGTGTTTATCTACTAAGCGTCTGATTTCCGCATTAAGTTCCTTTATTTGAGGATCCGTAGGGTCGAGGCGTCTAATATGGTCACGTTCATTTGCCAGGGCCGCTGCCTCTGCGGGGAAGAATGGACGTACTTCCTTTATTCTACCTGACGGAATGTGTTGACGGGAGGCTGAAACTAGGGCCATACGAAACGCCTTTTCCCCTTCTCGTACGTCAGACGGGGTGGGGAGAGCAGCGAAGGCGCTCTCTGTAGATGTTAAGAAACTCTCCCAGTCGGCTTTGTTAAAGTTAACAAAGGTGCGATTGTCAGAAGTGACAAAGTCGGTGGGGCGATCGATAGAGAGCACAATGGGTAGGTGGTCCGAAGCAAGCGTCAGCATCGGTCGCCAGTCAACGCAATTTGTAAGACCTGCGCTGACTATGGTGATGTCCGGCGAGCTAGCGCAGTTTACCGCCACTCTAGTGGGGGCATCCCCATTAACCGTGCAGAACGTCGAATCGTCTATTTGATCAGCCAGCTCCTGCCCCCTACCATCGGCCTGTTAGCTGGAGTGCCACAGGTCGTGGTGTGCGTTGAAGTCACCAAGGATAACGCGGTTCTCACCCCTGAGTAACGCACGAGTGTCGGGTGATAATCCCTGGGACAGCAGGTGACAGGAGGTATATATACGTTTATGATTTCCAAGTCGACATCGCCTGACCGGACAACCATACCTTGACGTTCTAAGGTGGTGTCCCTCGGGTCGATGTCAGGCTCAAATAGACGATACTGCACAGTTTGATGCGTGATGAATGCAAGACCACCCCCAAGCCCTCTCGCACGATCACAACGGTGTACATTGTACCCGTTGCAGGTCTGAAGAGTTGACCTTCCATCGAGCTTTGTCTCCTGAATAGCAGCGATCTAGATTTTGTGTCGCTTCATGAGGTTTGTAATCTCAACTATTTTGCCGGTTAGGCCGTTGCAATTAAATTGCAGGATTGCGAAGTGCGAAGGGGGAGCAGAGTTGATGCTGGGGGTCAGGGACTGATGCGCATGCCTAGGTGGTAGTAGGCTGGGACGCGCACTACGACGCATTCTTGAAGTCGAAGGAATCGCGTTACCAGAAGGTAGAGGCGAATCAGATGACGTTGAAGGTTGCGTAGCTCGACAGCATGGCGCAACGTACGTATCAGTCCATAAGTTCCTGTTTGCGAGTCCAGAGCATATAAGCAGATGACACAGGCCGAGGCAGTTATTGCACTTGACCGATGCCAAAGGCGTGTATAATCTTAACCGACAAACAGTGCACGTAGTATAAGTGACCAGGATGGTGACCAGTGATGGTTGTGACTTATACTCGTGCTAATGCTGGAAGAAGAGGGGCTAACTGAGGGGGCGGGAGAGAGCGGACGCTCAGCATTGCTCAAATCCACTTGGGAAGTGCTACGTAGGGAGTAGCTGTTAGCTGCTGTGTGAGATGTTGACGCCTGGGGGCGTGAGCGACCTTTAGGAAAGTCTACTTGCTGAGGTGTATTTGTAATGCTAGTCGTGGAGACTGAGGTGACAGAGTCAGACATATGTGGCGGAGCGATACTTGATCGACGACGGCCACGGACGTCGTAGGACGTGAACAGCAAGGGGCCACAAAAGTTCTATAAAAACTAGCGGGCCTATGAGTAGAGGGATTTAGTCCGGAGCAACTTGTTAGGTGTAACCATCTATTGCAATTGGAGCATTGTACTGAATGTGAGCGTTTCACATAAATTTTCTTCCAGCATATACAGCAGATATAAGTTACAATGTCAATTGAGTAGGACGTGATTCTGTTTGGTGCTCGTTAATATTAAAGTTTTTCCTTGAAAACGTTTTAAAATTTGCCTAAATTTATTACCACTCGGTGAACGTGAGTTCTGTAAGCTGTCACTGTTGCCACACACTGATCTGCGTTGTCGAATTAACGCTGCTGAAACTGATTCAACATACTTATTAAGTACATACATACAAAAGTACAAAGTACAATGTCACGAAAAAATCCCGCTCGAAATGCAGCTTTCCTAACTACAACTCCCCTGCCGACAACTCCGTTGCAGTCAGGGTTTAGACCAAAACACAGCTGCTCTACAGCTATGATGAAAGTAATTGATGATATTAGGATGGAGTTTGATCGTGGTAATCTTACCTTGCTTTGCCTTTTGGACTTTTCCAAAGCGTTTGATCTAGTAAACCATGGCATTCTCTGCCAGAAACTTAAATATTTATTTGGTTTTTCGGATAGCTCTCTAAAGCTTATCGCCAGTTATCTTGCAGGACGAACTCAAAAGGTGACCTGCAAATCTGCATCATCTGTTTTTAATACCGTTGCCTCTGGAGTACCGCAAGGTTCTGTTCTGGGCCCACTTTTATTTAGTCTTTTTGTTAATGATGTTTTTTCTGTATGTCAACATGTTAAGATTCATGGGTATGCTGATGATATCCAATTGTATATTTCCAGTTGTATTGGCCTTGTTGATGATTTGTGCTTCAGAATTAACTGTGATCTATCGTCAATTTCACAATGAGCTTCTGATAATTTTCTTATGTCTTGCCTGTTTGTAACAGTGCAGTATACGAGGAAGACATACCAAAACTGTCTATTGGTAATTCCAATCTAAACTTCACAGACAAGGTACGAAACTTGGGCTTTATTGTGAATTCTAAGTTGAGTTGTTCGGACCACATAAATAAAATTGTGAGCAGTGGGTATGTTGTGTTACGACGGTTAAGAATGTCTGCTTCGTTTACGCCCTAAGATACTAGGAGAAAGTTGGCTATTCAACTCATTTTGCCACATTTTACGTACGCTGAGCTTGTATATAGTAAACTTGATTCTGTTTCGTCACACAAAATTGATGTTGCATTCAACAATGTCACACGCTATGTCTATGGGCTTAGGATGCACAATTTCTGACTAAAGATTTGGCTGCGAGAAACTGTATATTCATGTACAAACTGTTAGAACTTAAAGCTCCTGAATATCTTTATGAAAAAATACAATTGACGAGGTCTAGAAGGCATCAACATCTGATAATTCCTAAATATTCCTACTTGTCATCGTCAAGGTTATTTTTCATTAATGCTGCGAGACTCTGGAACTCCATTCCAGAATCTGTCAAAACTACTATGAATTCGCGTAACTACAAAACGGTAATCCACAATTACTTCAAATCGAATTGAGTTTGTTGCAATATGATTGCTACTTTCTTCACCTGTCTATTTCCTAACTCTTGATCTACTTATTCTTCCTGCTTCTAACTTCTGTTTCCCTAAACTAAATAGCGAATGTAACTAAATGTGACTAGATTAAGTTAATTTACTGCAATATTTGTTAAATTGTTGAATTGTTCGATGTAAGTTTATTATTGAAATAGAACTAGGATTATAATTGTTAGTACCAATTCCAGACGTATTATAAAAGACGAAAGTCTTACTTATACAGCCTAATCTCTACATATAATAAAATTGTAACAGGTCGATGTCTGTACATGGCAGATATCAACAAAAAATTGATTGGGGGAAGCATTATTAAACGAGTAGAATCCAAATCAACCATTTTTTAAATTTTTGTGTGTCTGTCTGTCTGTCTGTCCGTATGTTTGTGGCCGTATCACTCTGAAAGTACTGAATGGAAATGAATGAAACTTTTTTTGTTCGATTGCTAGATACTCAACTTAAAATTTAGGATATTACTTTTTTCGATATCTCAACCGGTTGTGAAGTTATCGCCCAATATGTGGCCCATGTCTGTCTGTATGTTTGTGGCCGTATCACTAAAAGTACTGAATGGAATTGAATGAAAATTCTTCGTTGGATTGTCAGACGCTCAGCCTAAAGTTTAAGATATTAGTTTTTGCGATATCGCAATCGGTTTTGGAGTTATCGCCCAATATGTGGACCAGGGGTGACCAAAAATGTCTTAGTACAATATGGATGTCAAACGAAAGGTGGCAATGAGTGCTGATTTATGCGATGTGATCAATTGAAATATCCCAAATGGTTTCGGAGATATTTTGAAGTTATCGACGAATATGTATTTGCAATAAAATGTGTTAGTACAATATGGGTATCAAACGAATGGTGCCAATGGGTACTGTTATATGCGATGCGCTTAATTTAAATATCTCAAATGGATTCAATTATATATCTTCAAAAATTTCGGACGGAAAAAGAGAAGGGTGGGTAGATGCAATGTACAGACATCGACCTGTTACAATTTTATTATATGTAGAGATATGTATGTATGTATTTCAAATTTCGAAAACAGGCCCAAATGTATTTTTTAATTGTTGTTGTGAACTATACAATCAAGTTGTAGAAAGAAAGTCGAACTTCGAAAAAGTGCGTATAGGCTATAATGATTAAAATCGGACTCAGTCTGTTATAAGTTCTGATACGCAGCGAAGCAAGCGGGCCTTACTAGTAATTGAATAAATAAATAAATCAATCTATTCTCTTGGTCCCGGGTTGGATTCAATACCAGCCCGGATCAGGAGAGTCTTGAGCAGTCCCGCTGCAAGGAGCTGCTCGGTGGATGACATTATTGGGGGGAGGATAACTGACGATTATTACTAGGCGATTATTGCTTATGACCACAGATATATATTACTAGCTGGCCCGGAAAACTTCATTGTGGTCCAAATAGATTTTATTATTAAGATCATTTTAAAAAAAAAATGGACTTGAATGATAAACTATGTATCCGTTCCAATGTAAATTAATATTCGCCGACACACTAAATCACTCTTACCAAGCCTTAATCTTACTCGGCCTTAATCTCCTCGTAGATATGCATGTATATCGCGCCAAATAATAACACAGTGCTACAAAAAAAAAACAAAATTAAATACACTTTTGAAGCGACCTAGCCGAGATTGTTCACCTGGTCGAGTTATACACGAAACGCCCTTTAAAAAGTTCTTAACTCCCCAAAATCAGTTTCTTCTTAAAAAAAAAATTCATTAAAAAACCAATTTTTAACCGATTTCAAAATTCTCAACGGTTTTGGGTAGAGAATTCTTGACACTTTCGAAATATATATCGTGTTTTATTCATTTGAAAAAAGTATGATACGTTTTTTAAGCCAAAAGTTAAAATTTTTGGAAATTTCCTCCGGTTTTCCGGTTTCGACGTCATTTTTTTGCCACTTATTGACATGAATGAACCTTTTTGTGCATATGCCATCGAGAGGCATTCACTACTTAAATATACCAGTTTTTATTTTTTGGAAAAGACTTCAAGTGTTCAAGTATGCAGCCTAATCCAATAAATGTTGCCTCTAAAATGGCCTGGTGTAAAAAAAAAATATTGAAAACTTCATGGAATCAAGACATTATGAATGAAACCATCGTCAACAATCACTATTTGTTTAAAATTAGAATTGATGTCCTAACAGTTAGCCCATTTTTTCACTTACACGGGGTGCCCCTGGAAATGTTAGATTTTTGATTATGCCTTATCCTTTTCAAAAAATAAAAATTTGTATAATTTGGTAGTGAATACCTCTCGATGACACATGTCCAAAGAGGTTCATTCATTGTTAATTAGTGGCAAAAAAATGACGTCTAAACCGGAAAACCCGATGAAATTTCCAAAAATTTCAACTTCTGGCTTACAAAACGTATTATACTTTTTTCAAATGAATAAAACACTATATATATTTCGAAAGTGTCAAGAATTCTCTACCCAAAACCGTTGAGAATTTTGAAATCGGTTACAAATTGGGTTTTTCATGAATTTTGTTTTAAGAGGAAACTGAAAAATCGGTTTTTTGGCCGTAAAACCAGATTTTGGGGGTGTTAGAAACTTTTTAAAGGGCGTTTTGTGTATAACTCGACCAGATAAACCATCTCTGCTAGGTCGCTTCAAAAGTGTTAAATGGCTGTCGCACTGTCTAATTATTATTACCATTTTTGAGTTCGAAAGCTAGGCTTCTTCATCAGCGAAATTTTGTCACGCACTGCTAACCATTATGGTTTTGATGTTAGCCAAACTTTTAATTTACTTTACCATATACACGAACAGTCAGTTTTTGATCATGATGGGTTTGTTTGCATGACAGATCACCTGGGTTGATTTTTATTGTTGTGAGCCACTGTTTATGTATGTACATAACTATATTGTATGTCATATAACCCAAGTGAAATGTATATAGGGTAACAGCATTTCATCGTGCCTCTAATTGTCTTTTTAATTTTTACAGATAATGAAAACATCAAGCACATATGATGCCGATATAGAGCAAATAATGAAACGAACGTATTTTCTTCTGTATTCATTGTGTTCAAATACACGTACATCAGAAGGAATGCTGCGATATTTGCGTTCCTCGAATGATTTTATTTGTCGACATCTACGGGCACTCCCATTCAAAAATGCAGAGTATTCGAATGTACTTTATCAGACAAGTTACTTGTTAGAATGTACTGCAATAGAATTAAAACTTGCCAGCTCCCATTGCCAACTAAGTAGAGTTCAACAAATCTGTGACATTTTAGTGGGAACTATTTGTAATAAAACTGAGCAAAATGTATCAATTAATTCAACGTTATTTTTTTCACATTTACCGCCAGTTTTTAACGAGCAATTTATGAAACCTAAATCGGAAAAAATAACACAATTTTTACTTAGTAATATTCTGGACTCGTTAACGTTTGAATCAAGAGATATAAATAGTCCCAAGTGGGATTTCTTCGATAGCTCTATGTCGAAGCAGATATTTGACGAGTGTGAAACATGCTGCGAAGAAGGTCATGCATTAATTAATCTACCGAAGTTACACAAAATACTTCACGAGGAATTATGTAATATACAAGGAACTGTAGTTGTTGGGCAACGAAAACTAATATTAAATGAAATTGAGTCCATATTGCTATATTCTCTAAAAATAAATGAGATGAGAAATAAAAACAGAGGAACAGTAAAAGTAATGGGCGCATGGGCACAGGTATGATGGCAAATAAAAATATATTTATAATTAAGTAATAATTACCTTTGCATTTGTAGGTTACTGAAATTTTATTTATTAACGCGGCGGAAACCACTTTGCCATATTCGATAAAACAAGAGCTGTTGTTCGAAATATTACACAAACTTCTTAACACATCAGTTGCAAAACAACCTGCCTTAGAGGTATCGCTTTTAACCTCGGAAGTAATTTTTGTACTTATAGTTTGTTTAAGGCAATGTTATTCACAAAAAATGGAATGTTCAGGTAAGATAAGTTCAACGAATGATTTATCTATTCCCCAAATACTGATACCTTTATTTCACCATATGCCTATGATTTTTCTGTGCTTACAATGCTGTTAATTTTTGATATTTCTCTATAAATATTTTTATTGAAAAAAAAAACAACATTGGTTTTTTATAGTAAATGAATTTATTTAATAGGAATAGATAATGCAAGACCTCACTTTATAAAATTTCTATATGGTCGTTAGTAGACAAGTCGAAAAATAATGAGAATTGATTTTAATGCTCACAATAGTCTTGTTTATGTATCGAAACGAATTGGGTTTTACCTGACCTAGCGCTGTTATTTCAGTATACGATAACTTTGTTTAATATTTTAGTTTCCAACGTTGTCGTTTTGTTAAATAAATGACAAAATTTTTAATAGAACAGGGCGTTATCCCAAATTGTAACTGGCAAGTGACGAATTAATCTATTGTAAATCCACGCACAAGTAATGTAACAGTTAACTAGTTTTATTAACTAGTAATAATTGCAATACAGATTCAATAGTTAGGTATCTTCACAGAAGTTTATGTGCAACACTTGAAAATAAACTGATCTAACCGGTCTTGCTTGGCCACTGCCCTACGTTACGCACCTAGAAGTTTCTATGTTGTTCCCTTATCGTGTTTTCGAAGGGTCGGAGTTTTGTATCGCATCTTCTCTATGCCTCACACTCCCTTTATTTCCCTTTCTCTTTTTTGGATGCTTATAGGTTCATGAGTGTTAGTCTTCGCTATCTCTGTTGTTCTTAAATAGTGGTAGGAGTATTACTGAGTTTAGGATGGTACTCTTACATGATTGGAACATTCGCTTCACTTTGACTCAGGACTTCAAAATTTCTGTCTATGACAAAAAATAAGAAAAATCTCGCAAAAGTAAAACGGGACATCGCAATCGGGAGCTCTAATACAAATAGTCAGTTTGTAGGGTTTAATTGCCTTTCAGATCATGCAAACACAGTGATAGTCTCAATTGGCTGCCGAGTACAGACCATCTAGGCGTGTAAAATGGGAAGACAAAATCTGGACGGCGATACCTCTTATGTGAGAGTGATGCGTAGCAGTATAAGTTTCATCAAACTTAGTGCGTGGCGTGTGGCGCTGTGTCGTAGTATGTACGTATAGTTCGTAAGCACTGTGTAGGGTGCTCTGAAAGTCAAGGAATATAGCCTTTAAATTGGAAGAGTTCTTCATTTATATTGCAAGACAACATTGTTGGGGATTTCATTATAGCATTTTAAACCTTTGTAATATAAGTTACATTTATATGTATCGGTCCACTACGCAGGTAAACTAAAATCAATGCTTCTGGTGTTAATATATTTCTTACATATTAAATGTTATTTCTCAAATAGTCTGGCAAATTCTCCCATTATGGGCAAAGACCGTAAAAACCAACAACAAAATACGTTGGGCAATATATAAAATGAGGTTCGATTATTGATGGATATATATGTCTTTATATCCTTTTTTTATATTTACACGTTATTTGTATGCAGTACATATTTTTAGCAATTTTTCCCACGGTTTAATCAATGTGTTCATTAAAGTTTAACTTGTTATCGTGTTTTACTCCCAGGTATTTAAAGTTGTTTACGATTCCAATTGGCTCGTTATTAATTGTTAGAGATTGCAAGTCGCTGTTACTAATATTGTGTCTTGATATAACCATAAATTATGTTTCACTAACATTCAGTTTCAGTTTGTTCGAACATAACTAATTATTGACTCTGGTTAAATCATCTGAACCCTAGAAAGGTTAGACAGTTTTATCATACGTTGTTGGTAATATACGTAAATTTTACGTAGTATACCATTTCCGTGTGTTATCTTATTCTTACTTATATTATAAATGCGGAAGTTTGGGAGTGAGTTTGTTAATGTTTCACGCGAAAAGTACAGCACCAATCTTTACGATGTTGTTCATATTTAAAGGATAGCTCTGTAGGAACCCGGAGAGTGTTTATATAAAGTTTTATTCCGGGAAGTGGGACCAGGGACCCAAATATTCCAAACTTTTTTATTTATGGTACGATTTTCTTCAAATTTGTTACAAAGGTAGTCCTTTACCTTTGTTAAAATTTTTCCCCTAAATTTGGGCAGAACAACTTTTTCCGGGTCCTTCTAGTTTTAAATAAATTTTTAATAAAAAATTTTTTGTCTTCAGTGTTAATTTTGTTTAATGAAAATACAAAGCTTTTGGTTTCTTAAACTATGTTGAAGAACAATTTATGGGAAATCATTCATGCATTCTTGAAATATTTTTATTTAAGGCAGCTTCGTTACATATTGAGCATAGTAAAATTTACGTGCATACTTTTTTGTAATACCGATTAAAGCAAACCGCGACCTGATACTGGACTAATTATTCACTTGTTATGTAACACTGAAACAAAGAAAGCACTGCCCAGCGCTCACACCGATACGGCATAGCGGTAAAATGTAACTGGACTTTTTATGCGACATACACGTAAAACTTATATTACCTTTCTAGGGTTAAAGCTTACTGTATATTGTATTGACATTGTCGCCACTTATCATCAGAAGTGTATCATCAGCAAAAAGATTAATGTCAGAATACACAATACTTTTAACAATATCGTTAATAGAGATATTAAACAATATTGGTGCCAGTACTGTGCCTTGCGGGAGTCCAACCGGTACATGTCTTTCATCAGATATTGATGATCCAATTACCGTTCTTTGATATCTGTTCGTAATAAAATTTGTAAACCATTTTAGTTCTGTACCTAGAATGCCTATCTTGCTCAATTTTTTTAACAACAGGCTTTGGTTAATGGTTCAAGCCGCGAAATTTGCAATAGTTGCGGAGCTGCCTTGGGCTGTACACGTATTATCGACGATATGCCCCGAATTTCCCTAGCGGAGCTAGTAGTCTGCGTAAGTTTACCAGGAAAAATATGAGTTTTGAATGGGGGAAGGAATATGACATGGCTTTCCAAACCTTGAAGGAACGACTTTGCAATGCTCCGATGTTGGAGGTGCGCTATTGGTCCTAGATTGTGGATGGAAATGAGAAGGTAGAGAGAACTCGCATATACTTCAGGACAGACCATGTAGCATTGAGATGGCTCTTACAGTTCCGTAATCTAGGTCAACTAGCACGGTGGATGGAACGGCTGAAAAATTTTGACTTTTCCATAAAGAATCGCAAAGGTAGTTTAAAGGATGAACATCCATTTTTGATAATGTGGTGTGCACTCACCCACACGAAAATAGTATTTGCAATAAAAACAAGTAAGGAAAGGGCTGTCTTCGGCTGTGCCGAAGTCTTTATACCTTTCATGAATATGCACAACTTTTCTAAGTGTCTGTTCCTTACCTACAATTACTTACAAACTCACCAAAACTGTTAATTTAAAAATACATAGCCAAACCACATTTATCGGAGCAATCGGTAATATGGGAGCTATATGTTACGTAAGTCCGATTTGTATGATTTTCACTACACACATTACTCATATAATAAGTACCAAACCTGCAAAATTCTACGTTTCTAGCTTTCTATTTGCTAAATTTATAGCCCAAAACCCATTTATCGAAACTATCGATTATATGGGAGCTATATGTTATGTTGGTCCGATCTAGGTGATTTTCACTACACACATTACTTATATAGTATGTACTAAACCTGCGAAATTTCGCTCTAACATCTTTTTAATTGCAAGAGTTAGAGGCCAAAACCCGTTTATCGGAACAATCGATTGTATGGGAGCTATGCCTTGTATCGGTCCGATCTTGCTGGTTCCGACAAATGATTAAACCTATGCAAAATGGCGCCTGTTTGCAAAATTTCATCGAGATATCTCTAAAACTGAGGGACTAGTTTGCGTTCAAACAGACGGACGGACAGACGGACGGACAGACGGACATGGCTAAATCAACTCAGCTCGTCGCCCTGATCATTTCGGTATACTTAATGGTGGGTCTTTCTCTTCTTCTTCTCATACTTACAAACATCGGACCAAAGTTATAATACCATTTCATGCTCATGAAAGGTATAAAAGGAATGCACGATAAAACTTGGTGTTTGAGCTTCTTTTATTTAACTTTTGTACTCACGATAATATACACGGATTAGCTACGACTTATATTGATAGGATCCCGCGGAAAGTTCAACAATTAACGTCTTTGCGTTCGGGTGCCAAAATATAATGGCCGATCAAACCGCCTAACAATCGTTCGTGTCATTGTTCGCCTTTCCACCCTAGCCTTAGCTACAGTTGCATAATATTGCATTTGCAGCTGTTTTTAATGCGCATTGCATTTTAGATGGGGTGTTCACAATATCGTAGATAGGGTGTTTCGTATAGTAGCACGCACCGAAATGCGCCCATGTTACTTGGAACGCAAGCATTGTTCGAAAGCTGAAGCCAAGGAAGACACTAAAGATATGCGGCTGATGACTATAACATCTACAGACGTATGGGATGTGAATCAATTATGGAGGTGTCAGCACGAAGATCCAGATCTAAGATCTTACAAGTGTGATGCATGGAATTGATAGAGACGAGCGAGGAGATGACAGCCGGTTGTTTGAACAGAATAAGGGAGAAAATCCTCAATGAATTACATAACGGCCCAACGGCGATCACCACCACCTTAGAAAATCAAGCAGAGATTCAATTGGGTTGGTTGCCGTCAGTCGGTCACTAAGTTCATTGGAAACCGTAATGTGTGCATCAAAGAAAAATCGAGGAGCCATTTGTAAATGAAACATTATAACTCAGGTGAGTGTAGCTGGTCAATTTCCTACTAGCAAATTCAGAAACAAATATGTACTAGTAGTTAGGAACTATTTCAGTAAATGGCCCGAAGTGCACCCTTTTCCTATTCAAGAGGCGGAAACTATAGCAGAAGTGTTCTTCGGAAACTATAACAGAAGTGTTCGGATCAACGCTGTTGTATCTATCGGAAGGCCACGGAATAAGTTGAAGGTGGTTCATTTGGAAAGGCTAGCGGCATTCTGTTCGGACAAGGTGTCGCATCGGCACGATCAGACTTAAGTGGGGCAGTGTGGCGAATATGGCAATTATGGGCCATCCTTAATCAATAATACTCTCATCACTATTTTAACACAACAGAGAAAGCGTAAACTAATACTTATACATGTATGAGTATCCAAGCAAGAGGAAGAGGGATAGTCATTCCCACGACAGCCGGTTCTACGTACCGGAATGACTCGGGGTTTCCCCGACCAAGGGCTGTTATTTCGCTACCCCCCAAATAATGTCATCCTCCGAGCAGCTCCTTGCAGCTGGACTGCTCAAGACTCTCTTGCTCCGGGCTGGTATTGAATCCAACACGGGACCAAGAGAATGGATCTGCTTTATATGCTGGAAGAAAATCTATGTGAAACGTTCACATTCAGTACAATGCTCTAATTGTAATAGATGGTTGCATCTAACTAGTTGCTCCGGACTAAATCCCTCTGCGCATAAACCCCCTAGTTTTTATAGAACTTTTGTGGCCCCCTGCTGTTCGCGTCCTACGACGTCCTGTGGCCGCCGTCGATCAAGTATCGCTCCGCCACATATGCCTGACTCTGTCACATCAGTCTCCATGACTAGCATTACAAGCAAGTAGACTTTCCTAGCGGCCGCTCACGCCCCAAGGCGTCACCATCTCACACAGCAGCTCACAGCTACTCCCTACGTAGCACTTCCCAAGTGGATTTGAGCAATGCTGAGCGTCCGCTCTCTCCCATCCCCTCGGTCAGCCCCTCTTCTTACAGCATCAGCACGAGTATAAGTCACAACCATCAGTTCCTGATCCCTTATACTACGTGCACTGTTTGTCGGTTAAGATTATACACGCCTGTGGCATCAGTCAAGTGCAATAACTGCCTTGGCCTGTGTCACCTGCTTATATGCTCTAGACTCGCAAACAGGAACCTATGGACAGATACGTATGTTGCGCCATGCTGTCGAGCTACGCAACCTTCAACGTCGTCTGACTCGCCTCTACCTTCTGGTAACGCGATTCCTTCGCGCGACCCAGCCTATTACCACCTAGGCATACGCACCAGTCCCCAGCATCAACTCTGCTCCCCCTTCGCATTTCGGTATCCTGCAATTTAATTGCAACGGCCTAACCGGTAAAATTGTTGAAGTAATAAATTTAAGATCGCGGCGATTCAGGAGACAAAGCTCGGTGGAAGGTCGTCTCTTCAGACCTGCAACGGGTACAATGTACAACGTTGTGATCGTGCGAGTGGGCTTGGGGGTGGTCTGGCATTCATCACGCATCAATCTGTGCAGTATCGTCTATTTGAGCCTGACCAGGCGATGTCGACCTTGAAATCATAAACATATACATACCTCCTGTCATCTGCTGTGCCAGGGATTACCACCCCGACATTCGTGCGTGACTCAGGGGCGAGAATCGCGTCATCCTTGGTGACTGCAACGCACACCATGACCTGTGGCACTCCAGCTTGCAGGCCGATGGTAGGGGGCATGAGCTGGCTGACCAAATAGATGATTCGACGTTCTGCACGGTAAATGGGGATGCTCCCACTAGAGTGGGGGTAAACTGCTCTAGCTCGCCACACATCACCATAGTCAGCGCAGGCCTTATAAACTGCGTTGATTGGCGACCGATCCTGACGCTTGCTTCAGACCACCTACCCATAGTGCTCTCTATCGATCGCCCCACCGACTTTGTCACCGCTGAAAATCGCACGTACACCAACTTCAATAAAGCCGACTGGGAGGGTTTTCTCACCACCATAGAGAGCGCCTTCGCTGCTCTCCCCACCCCGTCTGACGTACGAGAAGGGGAAAAGGCGTTTCGTATGGCCCTAATTTCAGCCTCCCATCAACACATTCCGTCAGGTAGAATAAAGGAAGTGCGTCCATTCTTCCCCGCAGAGGCAGCGGCCCTGGCAAATGAACGTGACCATATTAGACGCCTGGACCCTACGGATCCTCAAATAAAGGATCTTAATGCGGAAATCAGACGCTTAGTAGATAAACACAAACGCGAATTACGGTCGACTGTGAAATCTTTGTCCAACCCGACTAAACCCAACGACAAAATATCCATCGCCTTCGGTGATAAGGTTCAGTCGAAGCCTAAAAGATGCGCTAGCGCTTTCTGCCGACAATTTGTGATGCATCCTCCGTTGAACAAAGAGATTCGCCGAGCCACCAGGGAAGTGCACAGACACAAAAACAGCGATGCGCCCATTGCCATCTCCACAACAGAAGTTCATGAGGCAATTCGGAGATCTAAAAACACCAAGTATATATTTCCATGCTGATGCTGAAACACCTCGGCAACGACAACAACATTTTCAACCTTTCCCTGTCCACCTTAATCATTCCTAAAAGATGGAGACAGGCAAAGGTGGTCCCCCTACAAAAGCCTGTCATATCGCCCGATATCACTCCTCTCGCCAGTAGTGAAGGTGTTGGAATCTATCTTATTACCGTATTTCACCGCAAACCTGCGGCTCGCCACAACTACCGCGCTGAACGCCATCACCACTCAGATAGGGGACGGACTAAACCAAAAACGTCCAAACCACAGGACAGTGCTAGTTGCGCTTGACCTGGCCAAAGCTTTTAACACGGTCAACCATGCAAAACTAATGAAAGACCTTGAAGACTCGTCCCTTCCCCCCTGTCTTAAACGTTGGACTGCCAACTACCTGAGTGGCCATCAATCGTCGGTTGAATTCAGAGGCGCCGGATCAAAACCCAGAATAGTTAAACAAGGGGTGCCACAGGGTGGTGTCCTATCCCCGTTTCTGTTAAACTATTATGTAAAAAAACTGGAATTAGACGTCTACGTTGATAGTGTCAAGCTACCAACTGTCTCACACCCCAAAATGTTAGGGGTGACGTTTGATAACATCTTCAAATACGGCGCTCATGTAACCGCAATTGCCAATAAAGTCCAAAGCCGTAACAAAATGCTCAAGTCGCTAGCTGGCAGCACTTGGGGTAAAGACAAAGCAATTGGTCAGCCGGTACTGAGCTACGCGACGCCAATGGGGTCGCCGGGGCTAGCTGACACTCACTGGACGAGGCTTCAGGTCTGCCAGGACACCGCCCTTCGAACCGCCACTGGGTGTCTTCTTATGTCTCCTGAGCATCACCTTCATAATGAAGGGAAAATGCATGTGTTACAAACCGCAGCATCCGATCAGACGCCTGGTCAACGAAAATCCGCCCGCCCGGAGCATTAGGAGCCATCTACGCAAACACTTCGATGAGATCCGGCACCTGATTTCCACGCCGTTTGATCCTAAGGTGCACCGGCAGGTCCTCACCCTCATCCATACGAATTCGGTAAATTCCTTTGTTGGCTCTCTCCCGGCGAACACTGTTCTTCAGGCAACAACGCCACCCGTTGCCGAAGAGGAGCGCGAGCTGCCTAGGGAGACTAGGGAGCTACTGGCTCAACTCCGGTCTGGATATTGTAATAGGTTAAACTCTTACCTATCCAGACTGAACCCCGACTTGCCCAATGTTTGTCCGGCATGCGGCTTGTCCCCCCATAATACAAATCATCTTTTTGTCTGCTCAACCGAGCCTACTCTTCTAACACCCATATCCCTCTGGTCCACCCCTGTTGAAGCCGCTAGGTTTCTAGGACTTCCGTTAGAAGAGTTTGATGATACTTCTGGGTAAGATACTGATTAACTAGGTAGGGCTAAGTAGCCCAATTATAAATACTACTCGACCACCTTAAATTAGTTTAACTTATTAAATCCTCTGTTCGCATTTTTCTCCAGTACCTAATGCCTAAAGGCATAAATTGTTATTGCTGAAAATAATTATTTATAGTTGAGTTATTGAGAGTCGCTTTCATAAAAGCTGGTTTACTCTAAAGACGGGTAATTTGACAACTAACCAAAAAAAAATCCGTCCATTCAAGGCCAGTAATAATTAAAGAAGATGGCAAAAACGGTACTTAGTAATGTTTGAAAGTCCACCATCAGACCCACCACTCCTTTCATATTCCGTCAATATTTCAATAAACAAAATTAAATTTCATGGACATATACCAACAACATAGTTAGACTTATAATATATATAATGGTCACATAGAATGATGCCATATCGAACAAAATTGGAAGCAAATAAAATTTTTCATAAACACTTCAGTTTTTCGGGATTTTAGGACCGTATATATATTGAAAATCAGCAAATAAGTACCAATTTCATAACATTTAAAAAAAATTAAGTTTTAGAGTTCTATAAAAACACAACTTTTGTCCTATTTTCCAAAAAAATTTTAATTTTGAACTTTTTTTTGCAATAGAACATGCAAGATATGTTACAAACAAATGTTTTAGGATGCATCTCAAGAGCTACCCGAAAATAGTGACCATGAATACTTTTGAATCTCACTTTTATTATAGAATTTTGCAAAAAAAAAAGAAATTTGACTGCGTTTTTGAAAAAGAATTATAATTTTAAATTTTTTTAAAATGAATTTGGAGTTTATTTCGAAGTTCTCAATATGAGCATTGGGCCGGTTTCCATTTTGGATTTTTTAGGGTTTTTTCCTCAACAATTTAGATATATGTATGTACATACATAAGAACATAACATATTGAATTTTATATCATTTCAATAATATTCCGTGATATTTACATATATCGTATGACCTCAACTTATATATATAGCTATATTTATTATGGAAAATCTATTAGAAAAAAGCAATTTCCTTAAAAAAAAATTCATAAAACAACATTTGTATGTATATAAGTACATATTGTGTTATGGTAGATTTGAGTAATTTCCCTGCAAAAAAAATAGTCAATATGAAAAAAAAGGGGAAAAAAATTTTATGTTCGAAGTTGGGCTCGATCCATGAAACGCACATTAATATACCATGTCAAATCCATACATACATAACCATATGGATTGAAAGGAATGAACGTTCATTTCGAGATTCCGTTAACTTCTTAACATTAGCCGGTTTCCAAATTGTGTTTTGTTTTTTTTTGGTGATACAGACTGTTTTCTCAATTTTCCTTTAGTTGTGGATTTTTTGAAGTCCGTATAGCGGGAGAATATTACAACTTACACATATGATAGTTTTCTGGTTTTTTTCGTCAAATTCAACTCGGAAATATTGAAAACACATATCTTAACTGGCCCAATTAGCCTAAATATGTAAGGATTCCGGTTATATGTCGGCTCTTTTACAAATTAAAATTTTTAGGAAGAAAATAGTTGATGTCTCTAGGGAAATTAACCCTCTAATGCATAAGAGTGCCTCAGGGCACTCGCTTTCAAAGCTCGTTAATTTAAAATGTATACATTTTTTTCTCACAACTTGTTGTTGACTGTCTTCGTATGTTTGTGTACAAACGTCAAGAGATCAATTCGAACGAGCTTTTGTGTTCAATTGCTATTTATTGCCAAGAAAGTGTTAGAAGTCATCACATACACAAGGAAAATTATTAAGTGAATTGCTTCGTTTTCTTAAACTCATAAAAGCGAAAATATAACTCTAACCTTGATCAGAATTTTTGTTTCGGGTTTTTGTAAGTATAGCGATTGGTATTTTGATATCAGATAATGGAATATGTTACGTATTGTGAGGATTTTGTTGAGTTTTCTAATCGTGCCTGTGGGCAGCCTTGGGCAGTAAAAAATAAAAAAATTACAAATTTTTTAGATAAAGTCAGTTATAGAATCATGACAGATAATCTTGAAACTATATCTGAATGACATGAACAACTCGTAAAAGCGGGAAAAAGACGGAAATTAGGGGATTGGCCTCTGAAGGAGAGAAAAAAAAATTTACTTGAGCTCAATAAGTGTTGAGCAAATAAGTGAGTTGATGGAATCAGTGATTAGACCGGATGATAGTGATTTTGATGCTGATGACTCAGTAAATGATCCAGATTACACAATAGAGGAAATAACTCCAGAAAATGATGAACGTATAGATGAGTGCTTGAGTACAATGTTGCGGTGTTGCTAAAAACTGCTTCGAGGCCTACCACAGTAAGCCATAGCTTTTAAGTACTTTCATTACATGTATTTTCTGTACGTTACACATTAACAATTAAAGAAAAACTGTTACCTGAACAACTTGCACCTGCCTTATATATTGTATTTTTGGTTTCATATTCCCACAAGGATGCCCACAGGCCTCCTACACTCCACCTAATTTTTTGTCGAAACTATAACATATAGCGAAAATCTGACTCTAGATTTGTGTTTCTCGAGGCCTAGTTGCCCAGAAAAAAAAAAAAAAATGGCCTTTCAATCTATGGCGGTTAAAGAGTGTGCATTTAGGGTTAACGCAATTCCAAACTATTTCGTGAATATAAGATTGAAGAAGATACAAACTGCGTTTTTACTTTTTGTATACTGAATATGATATATTTCTTAAAAAATATATATTGATAAATTTAAATAATTTTTTAGCTTTTTTTTTCAAAAAATTTGGTTTTTTCACTCCAAGATAGATGTCATAAACAGAATAAACAGAAAAATATTGGGTTACAAATATAATAAATTAAAAAAAAAAAATAATATGATAAAAAGTTTTCGTATATTCTAAGGCAAATTCAATTTAGTAAAAAAAAAAAGAAAAATTAACGTGCCCTGAACACGTGCTTGAACCTACGAACGCACGCATCATAGCCGGCACGCTCACCACCTGCGCCACTGCTGTATGTGCAATTAAACAGTCAGATACTGTAGTTAACAGCTTTGGGTTTTGGTGAAAACTTTGATGAATTATTACAAATTAATGAAGCATTTTTTGTTAAATATAAATGCCTATGCAAAGCTCCTGGCCTATGAAAACATATCAAAATATATAATAATTGGAATTATGCATTTTTTTATGAGATACACTCTGGCAATTGATTGTATGGAAAAAATGTTAGCCTATTAATATATAGATTCTCGCGGAATTTCGTTCTCTCGGATTTTTTTATTCCCTAGGAAAAATTCCTCCAATTCTTTTCTCCTAGGGAGCAAAAAAATAGGGAACGAAATCAGCTATTTTGCCAAATGAGCGGAATTTTATTTTTGCAAACTAAGTTCAAAAGTTTAATGAATATAACGAATTCTCATTAAAAAAAGTAAAAAAAAATATAAAACAATGTATAGTATTGCTTTTCATATGGTGGTGGAGGAAGTAAATGATGAAATAGAAGTGCAGGAGCATGAACAGGGGAGTACCAGAAGGTTGCGCGATAGTACGAATCCGAAAACTTTTCCAAACCACTGATGTAACCTGTACCAGGGCTCGAACCCTGTACCGTCGGTGTGGTAGGCCGAATAGGTCATGCGAACACACCTCGGCGACGGAGGCATAAGATATTTAACACACATTTTCAACCTTTCCTTGTCCACCTTTGTCATTCCTGAAAGATGGAGACAGGCAAAGGTGGTCCCACTATTAAAGCCTGGCAAGCCAGCTGCCGTAGGGGAGTCATATCGCCCGATATCACTTCTCTCGCCAGTAGTGAAAGTGTTGGAATCCATCTTATTACCATATTTCACCGCTAATTTGCGACTCGCCGAACATCAGCATGGTTTCCGCAAAAACCACAGCACTACCACCGCGCTGAACGCCATTACCACTCAGATAGGGGACGGACTAAACCAAAAGCGTCCAAACCACAGGACAGTGCTAGTTGCGCTTGATTTGGCCAAAGCCTTTGACACGGTCAATCATGCTCGACTATTGAAAGACCTGGAAGATTCGTCCCTTCCCCCCTGTCTTAAACGTTGGACGGCCAATTATCTGAGTGGTCGTCAATCGTCGGTAGAATTCAGAGGCGCCCGATCAAAACCCAGAATAGTTAAACAAGGGGTGCCACAGGGTGGTGTCCTATCCCCGTTTCTATTTAACTATTATGTATCGAAACTTCCCCCCCCACCAGAGGGTGTCTCGATCGTCTCTTACGCCGATGATTGTACGATTCTGGCAACGGGCCCCTCCGTTGAAGAACTCTGCTCTCGCATAAACTCGTACCTCCCAGCCGTGTCGGAATTTTTCGCTGGTAGAAACCTGGCATTGTCACCGAATAAGTCCTCGGCTACCTTATTTACGACGTGGACAACGCAAGTGAACATGGAATTAGACGTCTACGTTGATAGTGTTAAGCTACCAACTGTCTCACACCCCAAAATCTTAGGGGTAACGTTTGATAACATGTTCAAATACGGCGCTCATGTTACCGCAATTGTCAATAAAGTCCAAAGCCGTAACAAAATCCTCAAGTCGCTAGCTGGCAGCACTTGGGGCAAAGACAAAGAAACGTTACTAGCTACATACAAAGCAATTGGTCAGCCGGTACTGAGCTACGCGACGCCTATATGGTCGTCGGGGCTGGCCGACACACACTGGACGAGGCTTCAGGTCTGCCAGAATACCGCCCTTCGAACCGCCACTGGGTGTCTTCTTATGTCTCCTGAGCACCACCTTCACAATGAAGCGAAAATGCTCGCCGTTAAAGAGCATAGCGAAATGTTGACCAGGCAATTCCTGTTCAACTGTTGCAAACCGCAGCACCCGAACGGACGCCTGGTCAACGAAAATCCGCCCCCCAGTAGGATAAGAAGCCACCTACGCAAACACTTCGATGAGATCCGGCACCTGATTTCCACGCCGTTTGATCCTAAGGTGCATCGGCAGGCCCTCACCCTTATCCACACCGATTCGGTAAATTCCTATGTCAGCTCTATTCCAGCGAACGCCGTTCTTCAGGCAACAACTCCACCCGTTGCCGAAGAGGAGCGCGGGCTGCCTAGGGAGACTAGAGTGATGCTGGCCCAACTCCGGTCTGGATATTGTAATAGGTTAAACTCTTACCTATCCAGACTGAACCCCGACTTGCCTAATGTTTGTCCGGCATGTGGCTTGTCCCCCCATAATACTAACCACCTTTTCGTCTGCTCAGCTGAGCCTACTCTTCTAACACCCATATCCCTCTGGTCCGCCCCTATCGAAGCCGCTAGGTTTCTAGGACTTCCGTTAGAAGAGCCTGATGACATTATTGGGTAGATACGGACTACCTAGGCAGGGCTACGTGGCGTTACAACAACAACAAGGGGGTGCTTCAAAGTAATACGTCAAAGTCGAATATTTTTAGGAAAATTCAAAAGCAACATTTTTTTAAGAAAAAAATACAGCAAAGCAAACAGATTGGTCTTACAAAGATGCATTTAAGCATAAAAGCAGATGAACTAATGATTCTGATGATGTAGCGTGGCACGGTGACAGGTAATAGTGTCACTGGTAATAGTGTCAATTGACACTATTTCCGTGGTAAATTGGAAATAGTGTCAATTGACACTATTGCGCTTTCAAAATGGAATTAATGTTAACAAGAAAATGGAAAATAAGTCATTGACACTATTTCCAAACTGAAATGGAAATAGTGTCAAAAGTGCTAAAAACGGGTCTACCACATTATCCCCAAAATCAATATCCCGAAAGGAAAAATCCCTAAAATCAGAATCCCCAACACGAAATCCCCATTTTATGTGTGAAATAAATTCAAATTATGTATTGGATAGGTAATTATGCTACCTTTCATTTGAGCTGCCACTGTTGTGGGTGCAAAACCGCGTATGTGCAAAATTTTAAATTTAATTTAAAAAACAACTCTGGGCTACATTATTCCAAGTTCGGCCGCGCTTATTATAAATAATCCTGGGCTACGCCATTCCAACTTCGGGTGGTTGCCCTGAACGGTGGCAACATGCCAACATATACATATGTAAATAGCTAATAACATAAGATGAAAATTTGAAATAAAAAATCGCGCGATATATTAATCATTAGTTTCAGGTGATAATAAAAATTTAAAAAATACCATGGATCCCGCCCATAGAGTGGGCAACCACCCGGAGTTGGAATGGCGTAGCCCAGGGTTATTTTTTGAAGGGCGGCCGAAGGCCGCCAATGCGAAAAGGTGTTCTGCACATAAAAAACATGGATCGGAAGTTATAGTTTAATTGTGAAATAAGTCCCAAATATTGGAAAGAAACCCTAACAATTAGGACTTTCTTTCATTTTTAAAATTAGGCTTTCCTTCATTTTTAAAGTTAGACGTTCTTTCACTTTCTTGTTAGGCGTTCTTTTTTTAGGCATTCTTTCATTTCGAAAAATTAGGCGTTAGTCCTTTATTCGCTGAGCCGATTTTGTGTTTGGGGATTTTTTTTCGGGGATTTTGATTTTGGGGATAATGTGGTAGACCCCAATCACTAATAGTGCACATTTCGTAAAAGGAGAAACCATAATTTTGTCAATAATCATATAATAAAAATCCATCTCTAATAGCAATAGTGTCAATTGACCCTGGAAATATTGTCAATTGACACTATTACCATTAACACTATTACCTGTCACCTAAACATTCAACCTCTTGGTATGCGCCAATGTTTATGTTTACGCGCAAACAACAACAATAGCCAATGTATTTCTGCTCCCATTTTATCAAAATGCAGTAGCGCACACGATAGAATCCAGCTTCTTCATCTTTAAATGGCCATCTAACCGTCTCAGCGATTTTGACCGTCCAACGTTGCTCGCCAGTCATTTCCTCGCTGCTCCAACTGGTCCTTACATCGGAGTCCTTCCTCTTCCTCTGCCACTAAGTACACCTTCTGGTCTGTGTTTTAATTAATTCGCTGAACTATGCCGACGTGTGCGTAAAGCTCATACAACTGGTCATTAAATTTTCTTCGGTAGAGGCCGACAAATCTTTCGCAGAACTTTTCTCTAGAAAACTCCCAATGCCGCCTCGTCAGATGTTGTTTGTGTCCACGCCTCTGCGCCATATGGCAGGATGGGAGCGATGAGTGACTTGTAGAGTGTGATTTTCGTTCGTCGAGAGAGGACTTTACTTTTCAATTGCCTACTCAGTCCAAAGTAGCATTTATTTGCAAGGGTAATTCTTCGTTGGAGTTCTAGGCTGACATTGTTGTTGGAGTGAATGCTTCACTATTTCGAACTATTTTCTGCCAGCAGTGGCGTGGGTGTCAAGGCGTGAATGCACTGACTCTTTGATTGATGACAACATGTACTTCGTTTTGCCCTCGTTAACCACCAAACCCATTTAGAATCTAGCTGCTTAGTTAAAAAAAAAATATCGTTAACACTCTCAGATATCGACGCAATTGCGTACGCCAAAGTCTATGCGCATTTATCGTTACGAAACACAACGCGAAAGTGCTGAAGCGTTAACGTTTAATAACATCTGCTTTCAGTGCAAGAGAAAAGGTATTCGTGAGAGTCCAGCGAAGCCTAGGTCCAATACAGGTTAAGAGCAAAAGCGATGCTGATGCATTTGTCAGCAAAGAAAATGAAAGAAGAGCCGCAAAATTGTATGTTTTAAGTTCATTATTATTTTTATTTCGCTTTTTATGGTAAATTTCTATTTTGTTTATAATTTCTGGCTTACTGCACCGAACGTTTTTATTTTGAGTTGAAAGTCAATTACACTGCGCTAGTTGCGCTAATAACTACATATGGTTAGCAAAAATGATTTTTTGAGCACTGACAGTGGATGTTGAAAGTTTATTGTGAGTACTGTAAGCAACAGACATCCAGGTCTCCAGCTTAGCCATCTCAACTGTGCTAAAGGTTGATTATTGGAATTTTATTTTAGAAAGTCGAAAAAATTTTTTAAGTCAAATGCGAATGATCCAATTGAATATACTCGTACATATATTGAAGTGGGAAATAGTTTAAATAAAGTACTGTGTTCGCGCCGCTCGTGTATATTTAGTATCACATACATATGTATTTACCTGGCCGCTCAGCTTGCCTTTCAAACAGAGACACATACACACTATTTCAGCCTGTAACTAGCTATAAGTTAATATTGAATTCAGTAATAAATGAACTAGCAAAGCATTCGTCACGCGTCGCCTTTATTCTTTACTCCGCTACTAACGCAACATTTGGTCCTTCGAGCCGGATTTCGCTAAAATTATTATTACAGTCCACTGTGTTAACGCATATAAACGTAAAATCTATCTCATATAGAAATAATAAACGCAAGATCGATTTCTATATTGCTTATCAAAGTGCAAAGATAATTGAAAAATTACAGTTTTACTACCGCCGAATTAACAAATTATTACTTAAAAGCGCTGTTCGCATTAATTTCATCTAGCAAACAAAAGCAATAAGTTTATGCACAATCGAACGAACGGGCATAAAATTGCGCATTAAAGCTAAAAATTGTTTGGCAAAAATTTACGCCTCAAGTCGATTTAAGGTACATTAATTTTCTTGGTTACATACTGTACAACATTGATGCGGTCATTTTAAAGTCGAAGTGTTTCTTTGATTTACCGTTTACCGTAATTTGAAATGAATAAAAGAGACTCAGCTCGAAATGCTATTAAGCGCTCTCTGGATCTCAGTAAAGCTGAAAGCAGTAAGTATTCCAAAGAGCAATTGGAAGTATACATAGAGCTTTTACGGGAACAGTGGGAACGATTTAACATTGCTCAAGAGAGTGTAGAAGAGTCGTGTGGAGCTAGTTCCATTGATGATGAGCAGATCGAAAGAGAACAGGGGGAACAGTGGTACACTGCAGCAATGTCAAACTTTAAGGTCATGCTTGCGGCAAAATCTCCTACCATCATCACAACAGGAACAACCGAAGTTTCGCGTGCTACATCTGTCATTCCAAATATTAAACTGCCAACCTTTAATCTACCGCATTTTGAAGGGGATCCAACAACATGGCTCACATTCTTCGACAGTTTTAGTGCCATAGTGTTGAAACACGAAACGCTGACGGGAAGTCAAAAACTACATTATTTACGCTGCTGCTTGTCCAACGAGCCACTACAACTAATTTCCAATTTCAAGTTGCAAGACGCAAACTTCAGCGAAGCTTGGAGTTTACTAATAACGCGATACAATATTCCACGAGTGATAAAAGACCACCATTTTCGTGCTATTTTTGCTGTGCAAAAAACAGACAGTGATAGCCCCAAAGGCATAAAAGGCGTATTAGATCCCATCATGCAAAATGTGCGCGCTTTAAAAGCTTTGGCGCTGCCGGTTCAGCATTGGGATGAATGGCTTGCGCATGTAATTGTACATAGGCTGGCTAACGAAACAAGACGCCAATGGGAACTGTCGCTTGGGGAACAGCAAGAGGTAGATCTTAAGTCTCTGCAGGAATTTCTTGAAACCCGCTGTCGCTCGCTAGAAACAGCTTTAACGACTACCGCGCCGGCCAAACAAGGAAAAAGTTATAGTAAAAATCAAAAGGTCACCGCATATCACGCAACGCAAACGAATCGGTGGGATTCCAACCAATGTTTATATTGTTCTGGTGCACATAAAATATATCAATGTCCACAGTTCCGCGACATCTCAGCTACATCCCGAAAGGAGGTGATACGTAATAAAAATGCGTGTTCAAATTGTTTGAGTAATATGCATAAAAAAGATAAAGTCGAAGCGCTTCAACGTGCAAAATATGTAATTATCGCCACCATACGCTGCTTCATTCGTCCGAAGACAGCACGTCTTCGAAAAATACGGTTGGTGCACAGCCACGCAAAAACAACGACAATGCAAACGTCAACTTACTCGCTAGACATATGCCTTTCTCTGCCAACACCTCGCAAAAGGTGTCAGAAGCAAAGCCGAGTGATATGAATTCCGATGCAAATACGGGTAAGGTCGTTCTCTTAGCTACTGCCTTATTACGTGCAGGTGATATCAACGGAAAACAACATATTCTGCGCGCGCTCTTTGACTCAGGATCGCACTCCTCATTTATATCTGAAACATGTGTGCAAAAATTACAATTAAATAAAACCCGAAGCGAAGTCATTGTATCGGGAATCGGATGTTCAAAGGGTACGGTAAAGGGTGAAACATCATTGCTGTTGACACCAATGGATGGTACCGAAGCATATCCGCTAGCAGCACTCGTGCTAGCTAAGCTTACAGAATTTTTACCAACTGCAAAAATACACACGCCAAGTTGGCCGCATATCAAAGACTTAAAATTAGCAGATCCACAATACTATCTGCCAGCTCGCGTTGACTTAATTATTGGCGCTGATGAAATGTACTCGTTTTGGGCACCGAGATTGTAAAGGGTCCGCCTAACACGCCAATCGCACAGCAATCAGTTTTCGGCTGGCTTCTGTTCGGTAAGTTGTTTATGTATCGCAGCCAGTAAGCTGTCATGCGTTTCATCGTAAAAACGATGAAAATTTAGCGAGCATTTCTTGCGCTACGAAACTAGTGGTCTTAATAGAAGCGATGTGAGTAAGCACTCGTTTTGGACGCAGTTCCAATTCCGTCGGTGGTATC
Source organism: Sphenella marginata (assembly GCA_951509765.1). Taxonomy (NCBI): domain Eukaryota; kingdom Metazoa; phylum Arthropoda; class Insecta; order Diptera; family Tephritidae; genus Sphenella; species Sphenella marginata. Next base: position 54,508,786 of record OX608081.1, on the reverse strand, counting down.
GATGGATTTGTAGGCCAATTTCTAACGTCCTGCCACAACCAGGTGGGTCCTTTCCACCATAATTCATGCTGAATAAATTTTGCTGGCGACATACCACGCGATGCGCAATCAGCTGGATTATCGGATGTAGACACATGGAACCAATTTTCGGCTGATATGTAGGATTGGGCGGTTGCGACTCGGTTGGCTACAAACACGGACCAGCGGCTGGGGTGGCTTTGCAACCAAGCCAATGCATTCATAGAATCCGTTCATCGATTTGACAAGGGCTGTCATGAAGACTTGGTCACTGGATGAAATACCTGAGATTCGTCATTTCGCCCCAGAAGAGGCCATGTGTGAAAAAATATTCGACCAAACACATCAAAGAAATTCGCAAGGCCGTTTTAAGCGGCTCGAACTAAATAGCGAACGTCGCGCACAGTACAACGCATTCTTGCAAGACATGTTAGATCAGGGTCATATGGAGCCGGTAGATAATTTGCCTTCTTCAAATTACTATATGCCGCATCACAACGTTATCAAGGAGTCAAGCTCCACAACAAAAACTCGTGTTGTCTTTAACGCTTCACAGAAAACAACGAACGGGTATTCGCTTAACGATAATTTGATGATCGGTCCTCAGCTTCAGAATGACTTAGTGTCTATTTTAAATCGTTTTCAAGTTCATAAGTACGCTTTAATCGCTGACATAATCGGCATGTATCGTCAACTAATGGTCGCTGAAGAGCACATCGATTATCAACGGATCATATGGCGCAAAAGCAAGAACGAGCCGTTACAAGATTTCCGTATGCTGAGAGTTACTTTTGGCATCGCCTTCAGCTCCCATCTCGCAATCAAAGCGTTGCAGCAAACAGCAAAGGAAGCTGCCACGCAATATCCTCTCGCGTCTTCCGTAATACTGCGAGACTTTTATATGGACGACTTGTTGACTGGTACTTCATCTGAAATACATCTCAACACTCTGCGCAAACAAGTATCCAAAATAGTTGGACAGGGTTGTTTCGAGCTACGTAAGTGGGCATCGAACTCCCAAATCGTCATTCGTGATATCCCACTCGATGCAAGGGAGCGCACTATATCCCACCTGCTTGCTGAGGACGACACAGTACGCGCCCTAGGACTTATGTGGAATTCTAAAGAGGATTACCTGTACTACGACATTAAGTTGGGGCCACCACCGACAAATCTTACGAAGCGCTCGCTCTTATCAGACTCATGTCGGTTATTCGATCCCACAGGAAAATTAGCTCCAGTCACGTTAGTCCCTAAGATTCTCTTTCAACGACTGTGGCAACTCGGTCTAGAATGGGATGACGCAGTACCCGAGGATATCGCTACTTATTGGTTAAATCACCGACATAATTTAAAATTACTTTCTGAGCAAAAAATTCAAAGATGGCTTGGAACCGGAATGGAAGGTTCAACGACCGATCTGCATTGCTTCGCAGACGCGTCGGAGCTGGCGTACGCAGGTGTAGTATACACTCGGACACAACACGCCGACGGCTCTATTACTGTAGCTATGGTAAGTGCAAAAACAAAAGTCTCACCTCTCCGCTCTATTTCCATAGCTAAACTCGAGTTGTGTGCCGCGGTTCTGGTCTCAAAACTTGCTCATCATGTACAGCAATCGTTAGCTGGCTTAGTATCCAAGGTGTATGGATGGACGGATTCTATGAATGCATTGGCTTGGTTGCAAAGCCACCCCAGCCGCTGGTCCGTGTTTGTAGCCAACCGAGTCGCAACCGCCCAATCCTACATATCAGCCGAAAATTGGTTCCATGTGTCTACATCCGATAATCCAGCTGATTGCGCATCGCGTGGTATGTCGCCAGCAAAATTTATTCAGCATGAATTATGGTGGAAAGGACCCACCTGGTTGTGGCAGGACGTTAGAAATTGGCCTACAAATCCATCGATACCACCGACGGAATTGGAACTGCGTCCAAAGCGAGTGCTTACTCACATCGCTTCTATTAAGACCACTAGTTTCGTAGCGCAAGAAATGCTCGCTAAATTTTCATCGTTTTTACGTTTGAAACGCATGACAGCTTACTGGCTGCGATACATAAACAACTTGCGAACAAAGCAAAGACAAGGTGGTCCGCTAACGCACTTCGAGTTGCGTGCTGCTGAAGAATACTGGATACGCCAAGTACAAAGAGAAGCATTTCATGAAGAAATTTCTTGCTGCCAAAATTCAAAACCTATCTCGCTTCGCAGCTCGCTCATTCGACTCAACGTATTTCTCGATGACAACAATATGCTAAGGGTGGGCGGTAGAATTCGTCGATCCACTGTATCATCGGACACCAGGTTTCCTATCATCTTACCGTCAAAATCAATAGTAGTCAGCATGATCATTAACGACCTTCACAAAAATCTTTTACACGGCGGGCCACAGCTCATGCAGTCCGTATTACAACGCCGCTTTTGGGTAATAGGCTTACGAGGATTAGTTCGAAAAATCTTTCATAAGTGTACTACATGCCGACGTCAAAGTGCTAGTCGACAGCAGCAAATGATGGCAGATCTACCTAGTTTCAGAGTGAACCACACAGGCCGTCCCTTCTCGATTACTGGCGTGGATATGGCCGGCCCGTTTAGTCTAAAATTTTCCAAGGGTCGCGGAGCGAAGTCTACAAAAGGCTACATAGCTGTCTTCATTTGCATGGCGACTGGCGCTATGCACCTCGAATTAGCGAGTGACTTGTCTTCAGAAACATTTGTAAACGTTATTAAAAGATTTATAGCACGCCGAGGGTACTGCCGCACGTATGTATCAGATAACGGCACTAATTTCGTAGGTGCTGAAAAAGATCTACGTACCATATTTCAACAAGCGATGCACGATTCGAATATCCAACAATTTTTTGCGCACTCTAGCATAGAGTGGAAATTTAATCCCCCGAGTGCACCACACATGGGCGGTTACTGTGAATCTGCTGTTAAACGTGTAAAGTTCCACCTTAGGAGAGCCCTCAAAGCGACATTGTTAACGTATGAGGAGTTTTACACTTTACTTACTGAAGTGGAGTCGTGCGTCAACTCACGCCCCTTGTGCCAACTCGCAAACTCTCCATCTGATCTGGAGACATTGACACCTGGTCATTTTTTGGTTGGCGAACCACTGAAAATCATACCAGAACCTGCAACAATCGAATTTAAAGGGAGTCTAAATCAACGCTGGCAACTTATATCGGCCCTACGCAACCATTTTTGGCGCCGTTGGCATTCGGAATACCTTTCAACTCTGCAAACTAGAGCTAAATGGGTGCGCCCGCAAAAGAACATACAAGAAGGAGACTTAGTTGTGATACGCGACGAACGCGTGCCTCCCGCAAATTGGAAGTTGGCTCGTGTTCTCAAATGCTATCCTGGACAAGATGGTTATACAAGAGTGGTAGATGTGAAAACAGCAGAAGGACTCTTGACCCGACCGGTCGTAAAGCTTGTACCCATTTTAGCAGATGAAGAATCTCGTTAATATGTAATTTGTAATATCACATACATATGCATTTCTTTTTTTTATTGAACTACCCATGTTGTTATGAATAGTCCAAGGAGGGCGGTATGTTCGCGCCGCTCGTGTATATTTAGTATCACATACATATGTATTTACCTGGCCGCTCAGCTTGCCTTTCAAACAGAGACACATACACACTATTTCAGCCTGTAACTAGCTATAAGTTAATAATGAATTCAGTAATAAATGAACTAGCAAAGCATTCGTCACGCGTCGCCTTTATTCTTTACTCCGCTACTAACGCAACATACTGCAATATGTGCGTTCGTATGAACATATTTTACTTTACTTATACTTAAATATTGATATTCTCGCCAATGACTCGATATTTGGCGACCTTTTTTAGTTTATTAAGATTTTTATTTTGCCGGCTTGAGGTCCGATGTTTTTTCGCATAAAATTAAAAACCAGATGTTTTTATTTACGTCCGATATATTTCGGTTATACACGATAACCGTCCTCAGGGTTAACTACAAAACAAACCATAAATACAAACCAAATAATATAATTTACATTGACAATAATTACTTAAATATTTATATACATACATACATTGTTTCACACGTCTTCCCTGTTCTACGTGGAGTTGTTAACTAAGGTAAATGTCCATAATTTCGTGGTACTAAGGAATTTTCTGACTTTCTACCTCTCTTGCGTAAAAACGGATGAAGGAAAACTAAAAAAGGAAATTTTTCCCATTGAGTTGATCTATTAAGATAGGTTTCCATTTAATTTCAAACAAAACTAACAAATGTTTAATTTTATATAAATAAAAATGTGTGAGTACCTCAAATGTCCCTAATTTCGTGGCAGAAATTTTCTGATGTACCTAACTTCGTGGTAAAGTGTCCCTAATTTCGTGGTATTTGGTTAAACTCTAATTTTATGGAAAATGAAAGTTATTTTAAACGCAAATTCCTAAAATTTATTTATTAAAATTTATGTTCAAAAATTTTAAATTTTAAATAATTTTTTTATTGTTATTGTATTTATGAAAAGAAAGCGTTTTAAGACCAAGTAAGTATTAATTTGTTTAGTACTTAGTAATCAATTGATTAGACGGATTTTTTAATTGTTAATGATTACTTCAATTGGTTTTTGAGAAAAGGCAATTAGTAATTGATTGCGATTGAAAAAATCAAAAAAAAAACCAATAAAAAAAAATTTATTTAACTGATGTAATTTGTTACTTTTCTCAAAATTTCTTTTATTTATGGTGGCGCGAACTAAAGTCAGTGGAATTAACGTCAGTGACGTTAATTCGCACCCCAAAAGCGAATTAATGTCAGTGACATTAAGACGCATGCCAAAAGCGAACTAAGGTCAATATTTTTGGCGAACTAACGTCATTGACATTAATTCGCATTAAGAAAGCGAACTAAAGTCAGTACATTTTTTTTATATTCCAAATTTTCATTTTTCATTATCACCTTCGACTTATGATCATTATATCATGAATCTGGGATTGACTTAGGTCAGATCCCCAATTCGGGGTGTGATCCATGGTATTTATGTGCAGAACTCCTTTACGCATTGGCGGCCTTCGGCCGCGCTTAAAAAAATAACCCTGGGCTACGCCATTCCAACTCCGGGTGGTTGCCATAGCCGTGGCTACCGCCACGGTGATGTCCTACCGCGTGCCACTCTTTTCTCACAGGGTAATGTGATTACAAGAACCACATGAAAATGCTAGAAAATTCTGAAATTTAACTGCAAATATCTCGGAAACTACTAAAAAATATTGGTTCAGCGGAGTTATATTCATGCTCCTGGGACCAAAGCGCGTCTCCAACATTTTTGGTTGTGTATTAGCGCTCGGTACCCCACGTAAACGATTACCCACGTCTAGATTTAGAATCTGAAATGAGATTTCTTTCAACCGTTCAAAAGTTATTTGCAGTTAAAGTTCACAATTTTCTGTCATTTTCATGTGGTTGTTGTAATGGCACATTAGGCTGAGCCAAAGAAGTGAAAAAGTGGGAAACGTGGCACGCGGAAGGACATCACCGTGGCGGTAGCCACGGCTATGGCACACACCCGGAGTTGGAATGGCGCAGCCCAGGGTTATTTTTTGAAGCGCGGCCGAAGGCCGCCAATGCGGAAAGGAGTTCTGCACATAAATACCATGGATCACGCCCCGAATTGGGGATCTGACCTAAGTCAAATTTTCGCCAGCGGCGCTGCTTCGTCGAATCTCAAACCCAAATGCCTCAATGACATTAATTCGCATGTCCAAAGCGAACTAAAGTCAAAATATTATACGAATTAACGGCACTGACTTTAATTCGTTTTTGGTCATGCGTCTTAGTGTCACTGACATTAATTCGCTTTTTGGGTGCGAATTAACGTCACTGACGTTAATTCCACTGACGTTAGTTCGCGCCACCTTATTTATTATTACTAAAAATTTTTTTTTTTTTAATTTTTGTGTTTTTTTGGTCTTTTAAGTTTTTTTATTTTTAAACAAAATAAATAATTAAAAAAAATAGTTTTAAAACAAAAATAAACAATAAAAAAAATTAGTTCAATGATGTAGCTTATTATTTTTTATTATTTCAAAAAATGTGTTTTTTTTTTAATTTTTTTTGGTATATTTTTAATTTATTTGTTTTTTTTTTGTTAATTTTTTGATTTTTTTTAATTTAATTTGGTTTTTTATTCCTTTTTTTTAATTTTTTGGTTTCTTGTTAACAATGTATCTAAATGCGCAGTATACCACGAAATTAGGGGCATGCGATAAAATTGATGTACGTAATTTCGTGGTATCGCTTTAAGCGGTAATATGAGTTTTATATTTAAATTTTTTTGTTTATTATCGCTATTCATTCATAACAAAAGCAAAAAAGTATAAATCTTGGCATATTTTTTTAAATTAAATGAAAAATTATTGAATAAACAAAAGTTCTATAATGCCATTATTTCGTTAAAACACAAGCACAAGCAGAGCTTTTCGATTAAAATATTAACGAATGGGTTAATAAAAGTGTACCACGAAATTACGTCAAAATCTTCCTCAGGGGTTTATTTAATAATTAAAATACTTAATATAATAGGGTATCTTATGAAATGTGAAAGAAAATAAGGAAAACATAAAATATTATATTCCCATAATTTCGTGGGTACCACGAAATTAGGTACATCACAAAAAACATGTGTCCCTAATTTCGTGGTATTTAAATATTAAATAAAATGTAAATGAAAAGTTATTGAAATAAGTTTTACAGTATTAAATACGTTTAAGAAATGTTAAATAAAACCAAAAAAATTATCGTCAAAAAAAAAATTTAAAGATACAATTTTTACAGGCTTAACAAATTCTACTGGTCTCCTTAACAGTTTCCTTAAGAGGCCTCCCTACAAAAGGCTCATTTTCTGAGCTTCCAACTTTATAATGATTGTTGTTGTCATAGGTTCAATTTTAAAAAATTTGTAAAATATCCATTATTACACCCGAAAAGTTAATCTTTATTATAAAATTTTCAGTTTTAAAAAAAACTCGCCAAATTTCTTGTTTGAAAGAAAAAATCGAAATACCACGAAATAACGTACTACCACGAAATTATGGACATTTACCTTATATGTTTGTTATCAAATGTCTGTATGAGAGCGAGCAGTTTGTTAAGACCGTTTTAAAATTCTTTCTTATGTTAGTCGATATGTTTAATTTGAAAAATTATTTTCTCATGAACTACTGCAGATAAATCTATGATTTTTTTTCACTTAAAGATAACTGTTTTTACTATATTATAGGTAATTTTATGCGATCTAATTGTTTAATAAATGATATTTAAACAATTTTTTTTATAAATAATACAATTTATTTTACATTCTGCACGCCCAAAATATGTCAAATAACGCGAAAAACCGGCACCTTCAATATGCAAAAAAAATTTGTTCTTTCAAACCTTGCGCTCTCCCAACGCGCTGCACATAGACCGTTGGAGGCGCGCTAAACAATAATGTTCTTATGAGGTTAGTTGTTATCAAGTTATTTTCAATTATTACAAACATATCTACATTTAATAGCCCGGAGTACTTTGGGCAATAAATTTAGCTCATTTGTGCAATCCCCCCTTATTTTCCAACACAAAAGAGATAATATCGACGAAACTACATATCTCCTTTTAAAAATGCTTAAAATAGAAAAACATAGGTGTACATATAATTTTATGTCATGTTTTCTGCTTAATAGACTTTTAGGATTTGGCAGATGTCAGCATAGTAAAACGTCAAAATGAAAAAAAAAACATTCTATTCAAATTTGAAAAAAAATATGTGCCGTGTAAATAATTATATTAATTGAATTATATGTACATATGTATGTATGCTGCTATCGGCTGAATTGGCTAATTAAGTAAGATAGTAACGTACTACAGCACTCCAACAAACCTCTCCAACTGCGTGGTCCGATCTAGGTTCGTGTTTTGAGCGAATCGGCCACAATGGACACCATTCCGTGGTTTCAGCGGGCGAGAATTTTTTAGGTGGAATATTAAAAATGTGTATACATGTTTACTTATTTATAAGATAATTTTTGTCCACAAAAATATTTATTTTGTAGTAAATATTTCATAAAGTATAGATTTTGTAGCTTTTTTTTATAAATTCATATGTACATATGTATTTATATGTATATGCAATTGCAAAATAAAATTTCATCAAATGTCATATGAAAAAACCAAAAATTGAATCTTCTTCTTCCTTATAAGTAGTTTGGAGAGAAAATATAAGGTGTTTGAGCACTTGCTGTGAATAGTTTGTGAGGCCATTTTTAAGTACTTTGAACATTATAAATGAACAGTTTGTAAGGTTATTCAACAGCACATAGAATTTTAGTTCCAAGGTGTTGAAGATGTAAATATTGAGCAGTTTGGTTTGGTTTCAAAGTGATTTGTAAGCATATGTATGTACGTATGTAAGTATGCATGACTTAAACTTATTAAAACTAAAAAAATGTATGTACATATGTTACAAAAGGTAAGTGCAATAGTCAAATAAATCACCTATGGTTATATGTACATAGATGATGCCGCTGTGAGAGCGCATTGATTATTGAAGGTGCCCGTTTTTCGCGTTATTGGGCATGCAAAATGTAAAAAAGTGTATTATTTATAAAAAAATTGTTTAAATATCATTTATTAAACAACTAGCTGAGCCCGGCAAACGTTGTTTTGCCTTTGTTTTTTTGTTATTGTATACCTAGGATCATTACGAACCTAAGATCATTGTGAGCCTCAGTTAAAAAGAAAACTATGAAAATAAACACCACTAATTTTCTCAATTCATTGTATTTCTTTAAAAAATAACGGTTATATAAAATGATTTAATTAGCCTATAATACATCCACAGCACATAAACTATTTTTTTCTATAACAAATTATTCAATAGCCAATATGGTAATATAACACCAGCAGATAAACTTTTTTTAAATTAAAAATTATTCAAAAGCGAAAATATGCTCATTTGATTTAATTGTTTTTTCCCCAATCAAATTTGAAATAAAAATTTGTCAAATGTTAAAATATTTTGATTGAGAGGAAGAGGGGTAGTGAGAGCTTTCTTACCTCGAGGTAATACTAACCAAGGTTTATAATACAAAAGCTACAATAAATAAAAAGTTCTTAATTTTCTTGTCAAAATGATATATTATCAAAAAGATATATTATACTTTTATACGCTACGACATCCGTCAGCGTACCAAACAACTCCCTGTTGAAACCTTAGTCAACAGCTTTCTTTTGGTATCCATATTGTCCAAACCCTTTCTAGGGTCACACATTTTGGTCGATATCTAGGAAACGGGGCCCCATATTGGACTTTGAACCACTTCCTATTAAAACCCTCATCAACACCTTTCATTTGGTACCATATTGTTCAAACACTTTTTAGAGTCACACCTAGTCCACATTTTAGTGAATATCTCGGAAATGGGGTCCCATATTGGACTTTGAACCACTTCCTATTAAAACCCTTAACAACACCTTTCATTTGGTACCATGTTGTGCAAACACTTTTTAGAGTCACGCCTGGTCCACATTTTGGTCGATATCTCGGAAACAGGGTAACATATTGGACTTTGAACCACTTCCTGTTAAACCCCTCATCAACACCTTTTATTCGATACCCATATCGTCTAAACACCTTCTAGGTCACCCCTGGTCCATATTTTGGTCGATATCTCGGAAAAGGGGTCGCATAGGGTCTTGAAACTTCATATAAACCATAAATGGGCCACTGCCCACGTAGTGTATAAGTTTGGTTGAAATCGCACGACGCGTTTATGAGTAGTTCGGCGACGTACATATACGGGGACTTATTTTTATATATATATCGTTCCTATCGACGAAAAAGGGCGCAAAGCTGTTTGTCGACGAAGAAAGGCGCAAACTTTTTTTTGTTTGAAGAAAGACGCATTAAAATAATTTTTAAGAAAGAAAGGCGCATTAAAATAACTTTTAAGAAAGAAAGGCGCATTAAAATAATTTTTCAGGATGAAAGGCGCTTAAAAATAATTTTTAAGAAAGAAAGGCGCTTTAAAATATTTTTTAGTAAAGAAAGACGCGCTTCGATAAGTTGCAAAATGGAAAAGCTTGTTTTTAATTTGGTGTAGACCTTTACTGATTATATTCCAGCAAATGGAATAACCAAGAAAAATCTATACTTAACCTAGGCCCTGGCTAGATTTTCCCTATAACGGACAACTCCGCCTAGGCCCTGCCAGGGCTTTGCCATGGAAAGCGTATGTTTTCTTATTTGCGAGCAATTTACCGTGTATTCTCCAAGGGGCATACCTAGTTTTGCCACGATTATTTACCTGTAATAGTCCTACCTAAATTTTTCCAGCTTGCACCTGCTTAGCTTTTAAAATGCAGGGCCTGCTTAGTATTTTCCTAGGTTGGGCTGGCCCAATTTTTTTCAATCCAGCACCAAATCAATTGTGAAACTTACTGTAAATGTATACAGTGCGTCTTTTTTCGTCGAAATACTTGGTTATGCGCCTTTCTTCTTTGAAATATTTTTTAATGCGCCTTTCTTCGTCAAAATATTTTTTAATGCGCCTTTTTTCGTTAAAATTTTTTTTAATGCGCCTTTCTTCGTCAAAATATTTTTTATTGCGCCTTCTTTCGTCAAAATATTTTTTAATGCGCCTTTTTTCGTCAAAATATTTTTTAATGCGTCCTTATTTCCCGCAATATTTTTAATGCGCCTTTTTTCGTTGACAATTTGTTGAATGCGCCTTTCTTCGTCGGTAGCGACGATATGTAGATTAGATCGCATAAAATTGAAAAAAAACAAATCATGAATTTATCTGCAGTAGTTCATGAGAAAATAATTTTCCAATATTATCATATTAAAAAATTATCAAAAATTCAACATTCAATAACTTTGACAAAAAAATGAATTTGAACGAAATATTTATAACACGGGGTTTGGGTCTTCTAGCCCACCAACACACACACAAGGAAATGATAATTTTCGAAGTCGTCGAACAATTGAATTTACCTGTACAGTGTACACACTTCATATGGTTTTACTCATATGAAGCCTTTTCAGTGTAAATCTCTTCAGGTTTTTTGTTCTTGTTGTAAGATGTACCAAACCTAAAGAATTTTACGTTACCAGCTGTTTAATTGCAAAAGTTATACGCCAAACCGCGTTTATCGGAACAATCGAATATATGGGAGCTATGCGTTGGATTGGTCCGATCTTGCTGGCTTCGACAAATGATTATTATAATTCAAAATGGAGGCCTCTTCCTAAATTTCATTGCGTTCAAACAGAGAGACGGACGGACGGGCATGGCTTAACCGACTCATCTCATCGCCCTGATTATTTCAGTATACTTATTGGCGGGTCTAGCTCTTCTCATACTTACAAACATCGGACCAATGTTATAATACCATTTCATGTTCATGAAAGGTATATAAATAGTTAACAACTCACGTTTACGGACGTCAAACAAAGTATATAACTCATATTGTAAGTAATAATTGTAAAAAAATTTAATAACTATTTTCATAGAAATTTGTCTTGGTGTTGTTGTTGTTGTTGTTGTAACGCCACGTAGCCCTGCCTAGGTAGTCCGTATCTACCCAATAATGTCATCAGGCTCTTCTAACGGAAGTCCTAGAAACCTAGCGGCTTCGATAGGGGCGGACCAGAGGGATATGGGTGTTAGAAGAGTAGGCTCAGCTGAGCAGACGAAAAGGTGGTTAGTATTATGGGGGGACAAGCCACATGCCGGACAAACATTAGGCAAGTCGGGGTTCAGTCTGGATAGGTAAGAGTTTAACCTATTACAATATCCAGACCGGAGTTGGGCCAGCATCACTCTAGTCTCCCTAGGCAGCCCGCGCTCCTCTTCGGCAACGGGTGGAGTTGTTGCCTGAAGAACGGCGTTCGCTGGAATAGAGCTGACATAGGAATTTACCGAATCGGTGTGGATAAGGGTGAGGGCCTGCCGGTGCACCTTAGGATCAAACGGCGTGGAAATCAGGTGCCGGATCTCATCGAAGTGTTTGCGTAGGTGGCTTCTTATCCTCCTGGGGGGCGGATTTTCGTTGACCATGCGTCCGTTCGGGTGCTGCGGTTTGCAACAGTTGAATAGGAATTGCCTGGTCAGCATTTCGCTATGCTCTTTAACGGCGAGCATTTTCGCTTCATTGTGAAGGTGGTGCTCAGGAGACATAAGAAGACACCCAGAGGCGGTTCGAAGGGCGGTATTCTGGCAGACCTGAAGCCTCGTCCAGTGTGTGTCAGCCAGCCCCGACGACCATATAGGCGTCGCGTAGCTCAGTACCGGCTGACCAATTGCTTTGTATGTAGCTAGTAACGTTTCTTTGTCTTTGCCCCAAGTGCTGCCAGCTAGCGACTTGAGGATTTTGTTACGGCTTTGGACTTTATTGACAATTGCGGTAACATGAGCGCCGTATTTGAACATGTTATCAAACGTTACCCCTAAGATTTTGGGGTGTGAGACAGTTGGTAGCTTAACACTATCAACGTAGACGTCTAATTCCATGTTCACTTGCGTTGTCCACATCGTAAATAAGGTAGCCGAGGACTTATTCGGTGACAATGCCAGGTTTCTACCAGCGAAAAATTCCGACACGGCTGGGAGGTACGAGTTTATGCGAGAGCAGAGTTCTTCAACGGAGGGGCCCGTTGCCAGAATCGTACAATCATCGGCGTAAGAGACGATCGAGACACCCTCTGGTGGGGGGGGAAGTTTCGATATATAATAGTTAAATAGAAACGGGGATAGGACACCACCCTGTGGCACCCCTTGTTTAACTATTCTGGGTTTTGATCGGGCGCCTCTGAATTCTACCGACGATTGACGACCACTCAGATAATTGGCAGTCCAACGTTTAAGACAGGGGGGAAGGGACGAATCTTCCAGGTCTTTCAATAGTCGAGCATGATTGACCGTGTCAAAGGCTTTGGCCAAATCAAGCGCAACTAGCACTGTCCTGTGGTTTGGACGCTTTTGGTTTAGTCCGTCCCCTATCTGAGTGGTAATGGCGTTCAGCGCGGTGGTAGTGCTGTGGTTTTTGCGGAAACCATGCTGATGTTCGGCGAGTCGCAAATTAGCGGTGAAATATGGTAATAAGATGGATTCCAACACTTTCACTACTGGCGAGAGAAGTGATATCGGGCGATATGACTCCCCTACGGCAGCTGGCTTGCCAGGCTTTAATAGTGGGACCACCTTTGCCTGTCTCCATCTTTCAGGAATGACAAAGGTGGACAAGGAAAGGTTGAAAATGTGTGTTAAATATCTTATGCCTTCGTCGCCGAGGTGTTTTAGCATCAGCATGGAGATGCCATCGGGGCCTATGTACTTGGTGTTCTTAGATCTCCGTATTGCCTCTTGTACTTCGGTTGTGGAGATGGCAATGGGCGCATCGCTGTTTTTGGGTTTATGCGCTTCCCTGGTGGCTCGGCGAATTTCTTTGTCCAACGGAGGATGCATTACAAACTGTCGGCAGAAAGCGCTCGCGCATCGTTTAGGTTTCGACTGAACCTTATCGCCGAAGGCGATGGATATTTTGTCGTTGGGTTTAGTCGGGTTGGACAAAGATTTCACCGTCGACCATAATTTGCCAACCCCAGCCGAGAGGTTACAAGACCTTAGGTGCTCTTCCCACTTAGCGCGTTTGTGTTTATCTACTAGGCGTCTGATTTCCGCATTAAGATCCCTAATTTGGGGATCCGTAGGGTCAAGGCGTCTAATATGGTCACGTTCATTTGCCAGGGCCGCTGCCTCTGCGGGGAAGAATGGGCGTACTTCCTTTATTCTGCCTGACGGAATGTGTTGACGGGAGGCTGAAACTAGGGCCATACGAAACGCCTTTTCCCCTTCTCGTACGTCAGACGGAGTGGGGAGAGCAGCGAAGGCGCTCTCTGTAGATGTTAAGAAACTCTCCCAGTCGGCTTTGTTAAAGTTAACAAAGGTGCGATTGTCAGAAGTGACAAAGTCGGTGGGGCGATCGATAGAGAGCGCAATGGGAAGGTGATCCGAAGCAAGCGTCAGCATCGGTCGCCAGTCAACGCAGTTTATAAGACCTGCGCTGACTGTGGTGATATCCGGCGAGCTAGAGCAGTTTACCGCCACTCTAGTGGGGGCATCCCCATTAACTGTGCAGAACGTCGAATCGTCTATTTGGTCAGCCAGCTCCTGCCCCCTACCATCGGCCTGTAAGCTGGAGTGCCACAGGTCGTGGTGTGCGTTAAAGTCACCAAGGATAACACGGTTCTCACCCCTGAGTAACGCACGAATGTCAGGGTGATAATCCCTGGGACAGCAGGTGACAGGAGGTATATATACGTTTATGATTTCCAAGTCGACATCGCCTGACCGGACAACCATACCTTGACGTTCTAAGGTGGTGTCCCTCGGGTCGATGTCAGGCTCAAATAGACGGTACTGCACAGTTTGATGCGTGATGAATGCAAGACCACCCCAAGCCCTCTCGCACGATCACAACGGTGTACATTGTACCCGTTGCAGGTCAGAAGAGTTGACCTTCCACCGAGCTTTGTCTCTTGAATAGCAGCGATTTTGATATTGTGTCGCTTCATGAGGTTTGTAATCTCAGCTATTTTGCCGGTTAGGCCGTTGCAATTAAATTGCAGGATTGCGAAGTGCCAAGGGGGAGTAGAGTTGATGCTGGGGGTCAGGGACTGATGCGCATGCCTAGGTGGTAGTAGGCTGGGTCGCGCACTACGACGCATTCTTGAAGTCGAAGGAATCGCGTTACCAGAAGGTAGAGGCGATTCAGATGACGTTGAAGGTTGCGTAGCTCGACAGCATGGCGCAACGTACGTATCAGTCCATAAGTTCCTGTTTGCGAGTCCAGAGCATATAAGCAGATGACACAGGCCAAGGCAGTTATTGCACTTGACCGATGCCAAAGGCGTGTATAATCTTAACCGACAAACAGTGCACGTAGTATAAGGGACCAGGAGCTGATGGTTGTGACTTATACTCGTGCTGATGCTGGAAGAAGAGGGGCTGACTGAGGGGGCGGGAGATAGCGGACGCTGGGCATTGCTCAATTCCACTTGGGAAGTGCTACGTAGGGAGTAGCTGTGAGCTGCTGTGTGAGATGTTGACGCCTGGGGGCGTGAGCGACCGCTAGGAAGGTCAACTTGCTGAGGTGCATTTGTGATGCTAGTCGTGGAGACTGAGGTGACAGAGTCAGACATATGCGGCGGAGAGATACTTGATCGACGACGGCCACGGGACGTCGTAGGACGTGAACAGCAAGGGGCCACAAAAGTTCTATAAAAACTAGCGGGCCTATGGGTAGAGGGATTTAGTCCGGAGCAACTTGTTAGGTGCAACCACCTATTGCAATTGGAGCATTGTACTGAGTGTGAGCGTTTCACATAAATTTTCTTCCAGCATATACAGCAGACCCATTCTCTTGGGCCCGGGTTGGATTCAACACCAGCCCGGATCAGGAGAGTCTTGAGCAGTCCCGCTGCAAGGAGCTGCTCGGAGGATGACATTATTGGGGGGAAGATTACTGAGGGTTTAGGCAGGGGGGTAGCGAAATAACAGCCCTTGGTCGGGGAAACCCCGAGTCATTCCGGTACGTAGAACCGGCTTGTCTTGGTCTTGAGTTTATTTATAGTCATGATACTTTAAAGATGTACAGGCCGCAAAAGCGATATTTCGATTGAATTGGTTGGTACACAAAAACCGGAAGCAAGCATGCAACACAACTTGAAAATTTCAAAGTATAATGCAAAGTAGTACTATGTTTAGCAAAGCAACTCCAATATTAACATTGTAAGAATACATGTTATAATAAACTGTTTTGTTCATGTAATGCAGATTGAGTATACCTGTACATATATATTATTTTCCATCAGTAGAAGGGGTGAAACTTTTCGATTTTGCGCATTTATATATAAAATATATTTTACCTATGACCTTACTTACATATATACATAGTGAATAATTTGATTCACATAATATAATATAATGTTATTATATATTCCCACAGGTATTGGTACAAATGACGCATCGCACTTTGACAAAATTGTTCGTGCGGACACACATATCTTAAACCTTAAAACTGTTTTAAAGCGTGTTTTGGAATGGATTGTTATTAGTAACGTGAAGTCTCAAAAACTTCGAATCAATTTGTATGCTGCCGTGTTGACCTGTCTTCGAATATTGAACGGAAATGTTTCAGAAACTGCGCCATATAGTAACACACATGCGTATGTATTAATGAATACTTAATAACTATGTATTTCTTATACTAAGACCATTTTTAGTTTTTTACAAGGGAATTTCCTGGTAGAACTCCAGAAAAATGTTCAAACATTTCAAAATTTATGTAAAGGAGTTCAGGTAGTGATGTTTCGATAAGAGTAACTACTCGTATGAGTATATAGTCAAGTACTTTGCTCAAATACAGAGTTATTTACATCGCTTTTTGCCTTTTCTGCTTTGTTAATCCCAGAGAAAGTCGTGTAAAACTTGCCAAAATTTACCTATTATGTGTTCAACCAAAATATTCTTGTTTATAATGAGTACGATATCAGTAGTTATCGAGCATTTTCCGAGTACATGGCGGTATCGACAACTTTACTAACTTTCTCATTATTATGGTAAAATTGATTAAACAAATATTTGAATTTTTATAGCAATTTTTAAAACTTTGATTAACTTTTCTGAACTCTACGTTAACTTAAAAACTTACATTTTCGTGGTTTCTACTTAAAATTTCTGTACATTTTAAATGAAAGTTATTTAAATAAGACAGATTAATATATTTAACTAGTAACAACATTTGATCTTCCATAGGTTTACGATATTTTATTAAAAAATATAAAAACTCATTACCTAACAAGACCTTAATTCTTGATACCTCCTGCCAGTTTTCTTGTCGTCGACCGAATTAAAAGTGTCACCGGAAGTATACCGAAAATGACAAATGTTACTACTATTTATGTTGTCCTTGCGGACCATCCTCCCTTCTCCCTTCGCCTCTAGTCTTTGCTCTATATATCGAGGATCTCTTGGAGGATTTTACTAGCATACTTTCTCTCACATCAAACACCCTGCTTTGTTATTCCTCTCTAGCCATTTCTGCGGTGAGTCGGGAACTATGTTAATGGGTTTTATGTTTATCACAAGTGTACTGTGGAAACGGCTAATGTGGCCGTTAGAAGCGCTATGCCGTGAAGATGCATTCCCAATATCGACATTAAAATATTTCCTCTGGAGTGACTTTATCTCTTCTCGCGAATTTAGAAATCGTATTAAGACAAGTGAGAAAGTACTTTTTGTCTGTAGAGAAAATGGCGATATGCAATATTTCTCTAGACTGATACTGGTATTAGAAGATGGGTTCAGTTGAACAGGGGGAGAGATGTTTAGTAGTATTATGAGGGGACATACCACATGCAGGTCAAGTGCTTGGTATAGTGGCGTTCAGTCTGGTAAAGTAAGAGTTTCAGCTATTACAATATTCTTTTCATTCATTCATTCAATATCCAGAATGAAGTTGTGCTGGCATGACTCTAGTCCCCCCCGCAAGTAAGCACTTTTCTTCAGCTATTTCATTTAGTTTGATATAAGTAAAGGGATTTACAGGCCGAGTTCCGGTGTGAAGGTCACTTAGAGCCCGCCTATGGTTATGCAGATCAAACGGCAAGGTAATGGCTCTGGCCATAGTGCTTACATGTGTTCTTATCAGTGTTGCCAGGTTAGCCTTTTCGAGGCTAGATTTAGCTTTTTCTTTGTTCTTAAGCTCATAATTTTCGGTTAAGCTTCGTGGCTTTTTTCTAGCCTTTTTTACTCAAAATTTTACTTGTACTAATTTGTTATAAGCAAATTTTTTCGTCGATTAACAATGGCATTGAGCCGTACAAGTTAGTTAGAGCTTGCGATACGCGCTGGTTGGCGATTGAAACCCAATTCAAACGTATAGCCGGTCAGTGGATTGAATTAAAAACACATTTTGGTATTACTTCACGAAAAGAGAAGTGCCACAAAGCTAAGATTTTATAGAATTTATATACAGATGCAAACATGGCATATCTTTTATTTTTAAAGCCAGTCCTACATGAGGTCCAAAAATTAAATAAGTCATTTGAAAGTAATACGGCTGGCCCTACAAAGTTATTTTCAGACTAAAAAACATTGCTCTATACTTATTGTAGTCAAGTTGTGCTATATTCTGACTAATTTGACCCTTTGTTGTCACCCCTTTTCTGAGTCTTCGAAGAATATATAAAAATAAAGCTAAATGAAGGTAGTACTAATGACGAGGTGCAAAAAATTATTCGTAAAAACTGTCAGCTTTTTGTAATTGAGTTGGTAAACCTACGACAACGCCTATCAGATAATATGAACTCTTTAGAGAAGATGCATTTTGTTCTCTGTTGAAAATTCTTTGAAAGTAACAAAGCGAGATATATTTGCCAAGTCAAATAGCATTAATAGAGGAACAGTGGCGAAAGCTAATAACCGTGCAGTGGACAAGTGTCTCTACCTTTGAATTTTGGGCGGAAGTCCGCGAATATAAAAACGCATTAAACGAAACCCCTTTTTTGGAACTGGTCGAATTTGTATTTAGTTTTTTGGTACTTACGTAGTTTTGCATCGATTTTCTTCTATAATCGCTTATCTGTTTTCTAATAAAACAGAGCTTTACGTAAAGAAAAAATATCTGGAAAAAAAGTTGTGGTTTTGGAATGCTGCCCTCGCAAAAAGTAATTTTTTTCTTTTTTTTTTTATAAAAAAAAAACAAAAATCTGAAATGATAAGCTAATATCTCGAAAACTATCTGGTTGAGCAAAAAACAATGTATGCATTTATACCAAATTTTATTTGATTCTGTAAACCTTTTTGCAATTGCTTGATCCGTTCGTGAGATATACATACATACGTAATTAAAGGGAGCCGTCTTTTTGGTAAATTGAAAATATCTCGAAAACGGTACCATAGAATCAAAAATGAACTCGACTTTCGAAATCTGGAGATGGGTTTACATACGAATTTCATAACGGGGTCTTTGATAAATTTTGGCCCTCGACCAGTGTTATCTAATAGATATTTCTTTTCCACGTAAAAGTTGTCTTGCCAACTTCAGAGAGGCATCTTTTCCTTAAGTCAATAGTTGCTCCGATAATTCGACGAAAAAATAAATCAGTCAAGTCTTTATTTCCCGAGTTTCTTGAAAAAGAATCCAAGAATCAGACAAATTAAACCTCTCTGAAGTTGGCAAGACAACTTTTACGTAGCAAAAAAATATATATTGGATAATTTGCCGTAAATTAGCCGTAAATTATCCGTGGAACAAAAAAATTTGCCGCGACCATATTTTGGAAAATATCGTGTGGCACGCTAACTTCATGTGAAGTAAGCGTGCCACCTTGAAAGTCCACCTTAGACACCAGCTAGGAAAAAAATTCTTGCACCTGAATTTGCCGTAAATTAGCCGTAGTTAACTGGCATATTTAAAAAATTAAAAAAAAAAAAAAAGTTTTTGGTAGTGCAAAAAAAAAATTTTTTTTTCTAAAATAAAGGCGCGGCAAATTTTTTTATTTTGCAGATAGTTTACGGATAATTTACGGCAAATTTAGACGTAAGAATTTTTTTCCTAGCTGGTGTCTAAGACAGTTTTCCAAAAGTGGCACGCTAACTTCATATGAAGTTGGCGGTGCACTACCAAAAAAAAAATAATTTTTTTCTAAAATAAAGGCGCGGCAAATTTTTTTATTTTGCCGATAGTTTACGGCTAATTTACGGCAAATTTAGACGTAAGAATTTTTTTCCTAGCTGGTGTCCAAGACAGTTTTCCAAAAGTGGCACGCTAACTTCATATGAAGTTGGCGGTGCACTACCAAAAAAAAAATAATTTTTTTCTAAAATAAAGGCGCGGCAAATTTTTTTATTTTGCCGATAGTTTACGGCAAATTTAGACGTAAGAATTTTTTTCCTAGCTGGCTTCTAAGATAGTTTTCCAAAATTGGCACGCTAACTTCATATGAAGTTGGCGGTGCACTACCAAAAAAAAAAATAATTTTTTTCTAAAATAAAGGCGCGGCAAATTTTTTTATTTTGCAGATAGTTTACAGATAATTTACGGCAAATTTACGGCAAATTATCCAATATATATTTTTTTGCTACGTAAAAGTTGTCTTGCCAACTTCAGAGAGGTACAAATTAACCATAAGAAGCTTTTGGAAAACTCTTTTCCACCACTTTCCCGATTTTCTATTTGCATCGTAGAGCGATGAAAATTGATCAGATAGATCTACCCCGCCCATATGTTTATTATAGAACGCAATAGTCTGAGAGAACGTAACTTATATTATCTTCCCTTGTCTATTTGAAAACATAGACTCCCCTTTCAGTCTGTTACTTTCAAACGCGATTGCTTGAAATTTCAAAAAGGTATTTTCATAAAAGTTAGTGAGATTCTTCTTAATAGTATAAAGTATAGTCCTGCCAAAAATTACGCAAATCGAATAACGAGCAAGCAAGATTTACGGGCAAGTAGTTAACACCCTACTGCCTTTTTATACCTAGTAGTGCTTCGCATACAAGGTATATTAACTTCATTCGCCTAACGGTAGTATGTAACGGCATAAACGAATCGAGATAGATATTGACTTGTATAAATCAAAATGTTCAGGAGGAAAAGAGAAATTGATTGAGCCATGTCCGTCCGTCTGTGAACACGATAACTTGAGTAAATCTTGAGATATCTCAATGAAATTTGGTATGCAGGTTCCTTTTCACTTATCTCGGAGCGCTATTGAAAATAGGCAAAATCGGTTTAAAGCCACGCCCACTTTCTATATATATAATATTTTCGAAAATACAAAAAGAGTGATTATCCAGTACATAATACACCTATAGGGATAAAATTTGGTGTGTACTTTAGCGTTAAGGCAACAAATAAATTTTTGAATAAATTTGAAAAAGTGGCGTGGCACCGCCCACTTTTGATTAAGTCAAATTTGGAAATATTATTAATCATAAATCAAACACCGCTCAAGATAGCAAAATAGCACATATTTATATTAATACCGGCAATATTCCGAAAAAAATTAGCGAAATCGGGTAAGGTCCACGCCCAATTTTATACGAAAGATTTTGAAAAGGATCATAGATATATATAATATGTAATAACTTTACTTATACTACGTGTAAATCATTTCTATTTCACCTCTTAAGTATTCGCGGGCAAAGAAAGTCGAATGCGTAAAATTTTTTAAAAATGGGCGTGGCACCGCCCCTTTATGGTGGATTATTCCACAAAACTTTTCATGCCATAACTCCGGTAAAAATTGATTTATTGGAGGAGAAATAGTTCAACATACAAAGGTTACTCTTTGCTGTAAAAATAAACAAAATTGGTTAACGGACACGCCCACTTTTCGAACACAGTTCTGAAAAATTCCTTTGCAAAATTAAAATCGCGGTATTTCCATAATTGTATTAGTTATATAAATAAGATTTTACACACATAATAGGCTTTTTAGGAAAAACTAAGCTGTAAATAAATTTTGTGGATTTTGTTGAAGTAGGCGTGGCGCCGCCCACTTTTCAGCGATTGCTTGCAATTTGAATTAGGTATTTCAGTGAAAGTTAGTGAGATGCTTCCTAATGGTATGTAGTATACTCCTGCCAAAAATTATGCAAAGCGAATAACAAACAAGCAAGATTTACGGGAAAGTAGTTAACACCCTATTGCCTTTTTATACCTAGTAGTGCTTCGCACACAAGGTATATTAACTTCATTGGCCTAACGGTAGTATGTAACGGCATAAACGAATCGAGATAGATATTGACTTATATATATCAAAATGTTCAGGAGGAGAAGAGAAATTGATTGAGCCATGTCCGTCCGTCCGTCCGTCTGTGAACACGATAACTTGAGTAAATCTTGAGATATCTCAATGAAACTTTGTATGCAGGTTCCTTTTTACATATCTCTGAACGGTATTGAAAATAGGCAAAATCGGTTAAAAGCCACGCCCACTTTCTATATATATAATATTTTCGAAAATACAAAAAGAGTGATTATTCAGTACATAATACACCTATAAGGATAAAATTTGGTGTGTACCTTACCGTTAAAGCAAAAAATAAATTTGTGAAGAAATTTTTAAAAAAGGGCGTGGCACCGCCCACTTTTGATTAAGTCAAATTTGGAAATATTATTAATCATAAATCAAAAACCGCTCAAGATAGCAAAATAAAATTCAGCACACATATTTATATTAATACAGGCAATATTTCGAAAAAAAATTAGCGAAATCGGATTAGGTCCACGCCCAATTTTATACGAAAGATTTTGAAAAGGATCATGGATATATTGAATATGCTATAACTTTGCTTAAACTAGCTGTATATCATTTCTATTTCACCTCTAAAGTGTTCGTGGGCAAATAAAGTCGAAAACACAAAATTTTTGGAAAATGGGCGTGGCCCCGCCCCTTTATGGGGGATTATTCCATGAAACTTTCCATGCCATAACTCCGGTAAAAATTGACTTATTGAAACGATATTTAGAGAAAGTGTTCAACATATAAATCTAACTCTTTGCTGTAAAAATAAACAAAATCGGTGAACGGACACGCCCACTTTTTGAACACAGTTCTGAAAAATTTCTTCGTAAAATTAAAATCGCGATATTTCCATAACTGTATAAGTTATATATATAAGATTTTACACACTTAATAAGCTTTTTAAGAAAAACTAAACTGCAAAAAAATTGTGTGGATTTTGTTGAAGTAGGCGTGGCGCCGCCCACTTTTCAGCAAAAAAGGTCTATTATTTTCAAAAGCGATTGCTTGAAATTTCAAGAAGGTATTTCAATGAAAGTTAGTGAGATGCTTCCCAATAGTATGTAGTATATTTCTGCCAAAAATTATGCAAATCGAATGACAAACAAGCAAGATTTACTTGAAAGTAGTTAACTCCCTATTGCCTTTTTTTTTATTAATTTTTTTTATAATCATACCTTTCATAAGCCCCATGCAAAACTTTTTATATTTTGTTATTTAGTGATAATTTAATTTACCACTTACAACAGAAGTGTTTTTAATCGAAAACAATCAGTTGTTTTATACCACCTTTTCAGGTATTAAAATAGACCTGAGTTAATTGGGATAACGCAACAGATCACTACTAGGTATTTAATGTTCGGTTACACCCGAACTTAGACTTCCTTACTAGTTTTTATTAATTTTTTTATTTTCATACCTTTCATAAGCATGGGGAAAACTATTTATATTTTGTTATTTAGTGATCATTTAATTTACCACTCACAACAGAAGTGTTTTTAATCGAAAACAATCAGTTGTCTTTATAACAACTTTTCTGGTATTAAAATAGACCTGAGTAAATTAGGATACCAAAACAGATCACTACTAGGTATTTAATTTTCGGTTACACCCGAACTTAGACTTCCTAACTAGTTTTTTATGAAAAAATATGAAAAAAATTACTCTTTGCGAGGGGCATTCCAAAACCACAATTTTTTTCCAGATATTTTTTCTTTACGTAAAGCTCTTTAATTAGAAAACAGATAAGCTATCATCGAAGAAAATCGATGCAGAACTACGTAAGTTATAAACGATCAAATAAAAATACCCTCAAAACGTATGTATGGTATGAAAGAGAGTGGAATATCTAGCTATGCTCTGTTTCTATTGATTTAAAAGTTCAATTTATGAATAAAATTACCCATATTTTTACCTTTTTTTTTAATTTATTTATGTTTATACTATATTCTAACAATCTTTATCTTAATTTGATTTTACTATGTGAAATAATTATTGGTTCTACTTTGACGCTTGTTCTTTTAAGGGTCGGTTTCTCTTATGAGAAACCAGCAGTAATCGCCCATCATTGCGACGTCCCAGAATCCTTGATATCGATTCTCAATTAATTTCATTTGCTGGTGAAACCTTTCGCCATGCTCGTCACTTTCGTCGCCGGAAAAAAGCTCAAATGTGAGTGCAGAAAGTGAACTTTTAAAGACCTATTTACGCCTGGAAAGAAAATATTAGTTAGGTAAACAAGTTATAAAATTTTGGGAAATTAATTTTAATAAGCCTTTAATATTTACCCATTTTCGCATAATTATTGATTAGGTCTTTCAATATCTGTTCGTAGTCTACCGAGAAACGATGCAACGACCTTTTCAAAGGATTTCCACGCTCAACTGATGAGAGTAGTCCTTTGAATTGATTATTGTTGATCAACTTTTTTATTTGTGGTCCAACAAAAATACCTTCCTTTATCTTGGCTTGAGAAATATCTGACTCTTTCCGGCCAATCCTTTCTGACGTAGTGGTCCTTACGAGCTCGGCTATCCCACTTGCAGAGGAAGCAGAAGTGTTTGGTGTAGCCACTGTGTAGACCGCATAGCATTACAACGACTTTGAGATCAGAACATATTTTCCAATCATGCTCTTCATATATGATAAATTTGAGTAGTTTTTGCATTTCCTCGTAGGTTTCCTTTGTATTTACGCATGCGCGATCGGGATAGAAGACTTTTTGTTACCAATATGCAATAATACAGCCTTTAAACTCAGTTTATTGCTGTCCAGGCCCGTGCGCACGTATTGAATCTTGACTCATAATTTTTGACAAAATTGGTTAAAATAATTTTACGGAGGAAGAAATTGGTGAAAGTTGCAAAGAATAAGGTTGGCCAATACATAGTATGTAGGGCCGGCACTTTGAATTGCACTTGGAGCTTACCGAAATTACAAAGTTTAATCGGTTCATCGCACGTCCCTATTTGTACCAGTACAATTGATGTCATGGCCAAATGATGCTAAGGTTGTGTCAAGTGACTTCTACTTTTTCCATGAGCATTGACAGAATTTTTTCAGTAACTCGAAGAGTTGCAATGTTAAACGGACTTTAATTATAGCCATGTATTCATAAAAGTGCGAATAATCCCAGCTTACCAAAGTCGGAGCGCTCCAAAAAAGCATCCAAAAAGAGTGCGTAATTGGAGAATTTTCGGAGTGTTATTTAGTAAACATAAAAAAAAAACACTTTTTTATGAAGATTTACGTAGCGTTGAGAGAAGAAATGAACATTGTAGAGCGAATAAACTGCATGGCTCAATTATATGACAGATTTCGAGTGTTTTCTAACCCTTTTTGTTGTAGGCGTAAAAAGAATTGTGAGAAAATGAAAGTTGGAGAGCAGATGAGCGACAACGTTCAATCATGTCAATGTTTTCAAGCATTTTCTGAGGTTTTTTTTATTTTACCTAAAAAGATCGCATTTTTCATGGATGTTTACCAATAGTCTGTAGAAATATATAAACATAGCACATTTAATACTTTCAGAGTTGTGTCAATAAAACTTCATAAAATTAATTTTTTATTATTTATAAAGTTTCATAAAAATTTCGATAAAGGCCTCCAAATGACCCATGAATGATAAAAAACTACCCCAAATAAGCTTCGGAAAAGCATTAAAAAAAAGCCCGGAAAAGAGTACAAAAAGGCTCCAACAACCCTCAGAATGGAGGAATAAAAGGCTCCGAAAAAGATTCAGAAAAGCACCAGTAAAAGGCTCCGAAGTTCATTTAAAAAGCGTCATAAAACGCTCCAAATTCATCGGAATCGGATCATTTCGGACTCTTTTTTTATGACTCCGTTTGGAGTGCAGAACGATTTTTCGCTACATTTGGGCTACGAAAGGAGCTCATTTTAATAATAATAATAATGCCCAACGGATTACCCACCATATCCCGCCCGACCGGCGCGAGGGGCTCATCCGCATGACGCGCGGATTGTTCTTTCGTGCCGAGTCTTTGAAAGGCTTTGGTTTGTTAATCGTCGCGATCTAAAACTGCTCAGCTACAGAGAAAACTTCATCAGCTAAGTAAAAAAGATTACACAATTAATAAATCATTAGTTGACAGCGAAAAGTTAATTGTTAAGAATAAAGATAAGAAACAAAGGATATGAAAAAAAATTGTTGCTATGTATTTAGGATAGAAAGAATTGACTTTTTTATGCGGTATAGTGAGTCTGAAAAATCAAACGTACCAGAATGAGAGTTATAATCTTGACACAAACAACGAAAAGGCTCATTTGATTCAAAATTAGTTCGGCACTGATTCAAGATAAGTGGTTTAAAATGTCTTGATGGACGAGAAGGTACATTGAAGTTCACTTCGCTCAAAAGAAACGGGCTTACTTGAACCATTTAGTAATTTAATCATGAAGACAATTCCAAGCATTTCCCTCCGACTAGAAAGGCTGTGAAGATTAATTAGTTTTAAGCGACTCGTATACGATGGCAAATTATACAAGGGATCCCAGTGAAGATCTCTTAAGGCAAATAGTAAAAATTGTTTTTGAACTGATTCTAAGCGATCCACGTGAACCTGGTAACGCGGGTTCCAAATTATAGAACCGTATTCAAGTATCGGTCTGACTAATGTATTAAAGAGAGTTTTAGTTACATAAGGGTCGCTAAATTCTTTAGACCATCGTTTAACAAATGCTAGAACGCCTCTAGCTTTATTGACTGTTACGTTAATGTGGCAGTTGAAACTGAGTTTGTAATCCATAGTAACCCCAAGCTCAACAAAATCATACATTTGCTCAAGACTATAATTGTTAATTGTATAGGAAGCTGGCTGTGAAATTCCTCTCGAAAAACGCATGTATTTACATTTCTTTAGATTAAGCGGCATATAATTTAAATCGCACCAAGTAACTAGTGTATTTAGATCTGATTGAAGCTTATTGCTATCTTCGGATGATGCGAATGACATGAAAAGCTTTACATCGTCGGCATACATTAACATTTTCGAAAATTCTATTACTGTAGAAATGTCATTTATAAACAACAAGAACAGAATCGGGCCCAGATGGCTTCCTTGAGGAACTCCAGAGGAGACATTAATAACATCGGATTCACAGTTTTTAAACACTACTTTTTGTGTTCTGTCACTAAGGTAAGAAGAGATCCAGCGATTGAGACCCGTTTGGAAACCCAGCTGATCTAGTTAGTGAATAAGTAACGAGTGACACACTTTATCGAAAGCTTTGCTGAAATCAGTATAAATAACGTCGGTGTGCAGATTTTTTCTAAAGCCATTTGAGACATGATTTGTAAATTCAAGTAAGTTTGTAACGGTGCACTTTCCCTTACAGAACCCGTGTTGACGTCAGAAATCAAGGCAGAGATAGGATTCGTAAGCTGATTGGTAACAATAGCTTCAAACACTTTTGGGATGGCAGACAGCTTTGCTATGCCACGATAGTTCTCAATAGAAGCCTTGCTTCCGCTTTTATGAAGCGGTAGAAGAAACGACTTTTTCCATGCTGTTGGAAAAACACCACACTTTAGTGACAGATTGAACAAATTGGTAAGGGGTTTGTAAATATTGTTAGCGCACTTCTTCAAGAAGCATGTAGGAATGCTACCAGGACCACATTTAAAAGATTATTTCAAGGTTTTCAGACAAACAAGAACATCATTGGCGCATATAGTTGGACAATTAATTAAATTGTTCCCATGTAGCTCATAGGGATAATTTGGAAAGTCAGAATTGGTGACGGCAGAATAGTTAGAAGTGAAAAATTGCGCAAAGAAATTTGCGATATCTTGATTATCGCTAGATAAAATGTCTTTATATTTCATGGCTGAGGGTAAAGCTCTGAGAAATGAGCGTTTTATGGCTCCGAAAGGAGTCTTTTTTGCACTTCTGGCTAGCTGGTATATGCCACCATATCATAAATTCTCTATCAAATACAGAAAAAATTGAACAACCAAAAACATTTTCTTGGGTATAATTTTAGGCTTCAGAGTATGCAGTTTCAGAAATGTTAAAGAACATTTAAATTTATGACCCATAGTTTCAGCAAATATGTTTATCTTATCGAAAAATATATGCCAATGCAAATCAAAATTAAAAACCCCCCAAGGCTAATTCCTGCGCACGGCCCTGTTGCTGTCTATGAACAATCGCCATTCTTTTGAATCATATTGTTGACCAAACTCTTTGCATAAACCAGGAATGTCGTTGCAGTAGCATATACTGTCTTACTTGGTATAGTGTTTGGAAAATGGTTCTTGACAAGTTCTACAATATATCACCTTAACATCGGATGACACAAATTTAAATTGTTGCATACGAGAAGTGCGGATATCGGCCTTTTCCTTGGATAGTTCCAAATCTCTTATCCAATCATTAAGTTGTCCCATTACTTTGTGTACTTTCCCATTCAGTACAGCTTGATTCCCCGCACTCAGATATTACTGTTGACAATCTAACTGGATCCGCAACTGCCGTTGAATGTGGTACTGGTAATTTCACTGTAGGTACGCTGGCATAGGTTACTCTTCTTGATCTTCCAACGCCAAGTACTTTTGTAAGACAAATATAACACCCTATTGAATTTCAAGTATGAAATTTTATTTGTTGTCCTGATTCTGACTGAATCAATTCTACTGGACACGATGTACACAAAGTGTTCGGTGTCCAGCATTTTTAGGCTCAATGCCAAAATACTTGGAGTATAAAGTTTTGAAATAATCTGAGAACACTCGTCGTCGCCTTATGGTAGTATATTGGCCACACATGAAACCGAACATATCTAGATCGTTATTACACTCAAATTCTTGCGTCGGTTTTGAAATTTGACTTATGAACTGAACTTTCTCCGGCGAGCCTTGCATATGTTTTGAAGTTTCAAGGCGCATTAACTCATATTTATACTCGGAACAAGAATAAAATTGAAAAACTCAAATCTTACCTAGACAGAAAGGTTCCTTTTTATACGAAGCCGGGAAAAGAAAATACTACCTGCTTTAGATGTAGGCTTTACAAATTTTCTGTGTCTTATAATTTTAAAAATCTACCTGCATACTTACCCATAAGTAGGGACACGATATCGAATGCAAAGTATCGATTCTGTACTCATTTGAAGTGTCGCTTTAAATATATCGGGTACCCGATAGTATCGAAACAAAAAGACTCGATAGTCAAAATATCGATGCTAAATGTACATGACAAACAAGCAGTTCAATAACCGAATGGAGAAGTACCTTAACATTGACATCTTAATTTCCAATTGGATATCCTAACCATGAAAACAATTATTTATATGTACATAAATATTTATTTATAACTTGTAATTTTTATTTATAATGAATAAGGTTATACGATGTATGGTTATGTACAATAAGTTTCAGTGAAAAATAATAATTTGTAAAAATCAAAAGAAATGTTTAGCTTTTCAAAATTTGTAAGCTCATATTAAAATTCATGTAGGTTTTAAATAAACTTATTTCGCTGCAAGCATGCATACATTTTGGAAATGGTTGCCATAGGTTCGTATAAACTTCAATAAAATCTCTACATATAATAAAATTGTAACAGGTCGATGTCTGTACATGGCAGATATCAACAAACAATTGATTGGGGGAAGCATTATTAAACGAGTAGAATCCAAATCAACCATTTTTTTAATTTTTGTGTGTCTGTCTGTCTGTTTGTCTGTCTGTCTGTCCGTATGTTTGTGGCCGTATCACTCTGAAAGTACTGAATGGAAATGAATGAAACTTTTTGGTTTCCGGTTTTGGAGTTATCGCCCAATATGTGGACCAGGGGTGACCAAAAATGTCTTAGTACAATATGGATGTCAAACGAAAGGTGTCAATGAGTGCTGTAATATGCGATGCTATCAATTGCAATATCCCAAATGGTTTCGGAGATATCTTGAAGTTATCGACGAATATGTATTTGCAAAAAAATGTGTTAGTACAATATGGGTATCAAACGAATGTTATATGCGATGCGCTTAATTTAAATATCTCAAATGGATTCGATTATATATCTTCACAAATTTCGGACGGAAAAAGAGAAGGGTGGGTAGATGCCTGTTACAATTTTATTATATGTAGAGATATGTATGTATTTCAAATTTCGAAAACTGGCCCAAATGTATTTTTTAATTGTTGTAGTGAACTATACAATCAAGTGCGTATAGGCTATAATGATTAAAATCGGACTCAGTCTGTTATAAGTTCTGATACGCAGCGAAGCAAGCGGGCCTTACTAGTAACTAATAACATTAACTAGTTTAATATGAGCAAAATTTGGTTTTTTTAATTTGATAGATTTTACTTCAAGAAATGAAGATCAAAAGCCCCACTCTTCCTCTGTGCAATCTGCCATGAATAGTAATTTATCCAGCCTCTTCCCCTTCAACCTGTTACGTGTTTTTGTCATTGTTAAACCTGCCTTTGAAATAGGCGCTCTGATGGGGCAGAAGTTCCTGGTACTCCTAAATTTTGTAAACCAATCTTCGACAAATGAGGATATTTATTCTTATTTTCCTTCCAAAAACGCAAAGGATAGCCACTTAAAGGAAGTAGTTTGCAACGAATATATTCATTGATGTTTTCGCTTTGTCGGATTGCACTTTCACTTCCTCGACCAAAGGCTAAAGTTTCTATGTGATTCCAAAATTCATTTATGTCGGAACACTCTACTACACTTAATTCAGATTCTTGGATTGCATCTGCGGCTTCGTCCCGACTGATCATATCACGGAGCCAAGACATACATCGGGAATAAGCGCAGGGATCAGAAAATGCAATATTTTTGAAGCGTGGGTCTAAGACACACGACAAATCAAAAACATTTTATAACACCTTACAAACACCTTATATCTGTGTCTACAACAACCACATGAAAATAACAGACAATTTTCTACTTTAATTGCAAATATCGCTTGAACGAAATAAAATATCGGATTTCCCCCTTAGGATCATTGTTACAGACGTCAAGACGCGTCGCTTGATACCTCTCCCGCCCTTTTTGGACGTGTATTAACAGTTGACGTTGGATGGATAGTATTACCTTGTTTTCAGTATAAAGGCAAAACAATATCACAATTAGTACTTCTAGTTTGTTGTAACCTCTTTGGTCGTATTAAGTACATATCGCAACAGATCAATGTCAACTCTTACTTTTCTGGCGTCTGCCTTTTCCGGCTAAATTAACTGTAATTATTTGGAGCTGATTTTCCTTCGTCACAAGTTAGATAGAGGCAACCAGCGGAGCGGTATTTTTGCTCTATTAGTTCCACATTTTTTAAAAAATTCGATACGATACCGGGATCTAGATACTCGATGCCGAAAAGAATCGTTATAAAAGCATCGAGTACAAAATATCGGTATCGAAGGGCAAAAGTATCGATATGGTATCGTATCGTATCGAAATTCGTGTCTCTACCCATAAGTGACGGAAATAACTGTTTATAACTACATGCCTACAGCATGTTTCGAACCCAACCACTCTTCCTTTCGATGCAACAACTCTACCTACTATAAAACAATTCGAGTATTAAAAGTACTATTTGATTTATTTAAAGAAAAAGTATTATCGTTGCTATGGTGTTATTCGTTTATCCGGATAATATCCCATTTGCACTTTATACCTTTAATATATGTATGTATACATACATACATACATTGAAATTGCGCAACCTGGGTATTTTTATTTCATCGTTAATAACTTACGTAGTTTTGCATCGATCTTCTTCGATGATAGCTTATCTGTTTTCTAATTAAACAGAGCTTTACGTAAAGAAAAGATATCTCAAATGATAAGCTAATATCTCGAAAACTATCTGGTTGAGCAAAAAACAATGTATGATGCATTTATACCAAATTTTATTGTGATTTTGATTCGGTAAACCTTTTTGCAATTGCTTGATCCGTTCGTGAGATATACGTAATTAAAGGGAGCCATCTTTTTGGTTTTTTCGAATAACGGTAAATTGAAAATATCTTGAAAACGGTACCATAGAATCAAAAATGAACACGATTTTCGAAACCTGGAGGTGGTTTTACATACGAATTTCATAACGGCGTCTTTTGATGATCAAAAACTGATAATATTGTTTTTTTCACTTTATAAAATTATACTTTACAATAGCATTTTTATTTTTCTTCAATTCAACACATTTTTTTACATCACGAAATTCAGAGAAATTAAAATATAAAAAATTTATTGAGCTACAATCTGCACCGCTGTGTGATCACAAAAAGGCACATATAAAAACTGTTCAATAAAAGTTCGATGCTGAATTATGGAATTCAAACCATACTTTTTATGACCCTAGCTTTGAAAGTTAATTTTATTAAGTAGTTAATATAGGTTCGCTAGGACATCATGAAGGTCCGCTGCGAATAATTTAAAATTTCATTTAAAAACCGATCTTTATTGTGATCATAAAACATTTCTTTATGCAATCAAAAAGTGTTTCAAAATTGATCATAAAAGGGCATTTATCAAAATTAAAAAATGGGAGCAAAGATGATTAAAGAAATACAATTTGAAATCTTATCATAAAATTGTCATTTTAGCTACAAAACTATATGGAGAAAGGTTTAGAAAGTGTTCAAAAATATGAATCATCAATGATTATTTTTGCATAATCATATTCAGGGTACACTTTTCTTCCGACGATACACTAATATTCGATTAAGAAATGTTTTTAAATTTGATCGATTTTAATCATCTAGAGAATGATATTTGAATACTTTTTGGTCAAAACTTTCAAAAAATGCTGGCTGGGTTGACAGTAAATTTTTTTTTTTAAGCAACGTTCATTGAGAATACGATTAATGGCATTCGAGTTTTAACAAAAGTCGAATAGTCGAAGCAAAGTAAATAGTCGAGTAGTCGTTAGTAAGCGACGATTTGAATACAACAAACCGACTTATAACCGTACAAACGGTTACAACCGAATAGTCGATTAACCGGCTATTCGAATAAGTCGACTTTTTGTAAGAGCCCTAATAAGTACGCAACAGGTGGAAGGCAAATATATAGCGACTTATAGAAATATTTTCATTTTAGTGCCAAACATTGAACCAAATGGATCTAAGTGACTCCGAAATTGATTTGAGATATTCAAGTTTAAAGTTTACTGCCTTTTGAAAATTCCATGTAAAATCTGGGTAGGGCGTTCATAGTATGGGAAATAGTTGGCACTACAATGTCCGAAATGACTCGAATCTCTTTGCCAACAAATAAACACCACATTTCGCTATACAAATATGGGTATAGCTCAATTTAAAAAAAAATGTCACTTAGATCCTTTTGGTTCTGAGCCCTTCATTTAAGATAAAATTTCGCCATTCATCCAGTTTTACTTTTCCGACGCTGAATAGTCTGTATATTGTTATTTATTCGTAAAGCTAATCTAACGATAAAGTATATGTGTAATCAACTAAATCTGTTAGAGCATGATCAATGGTTGTTTTGTAATCTTTTCCTCTTCTGGCGTAGTAAATTTCTTGCACTTGCTCTATTTAAAGAACGATTTGCAAAATATGCATTATAATCTTTTATACTTATTTATTATACCAGCGTACTAGTACTAGTACAAGGGTATTATAATTTTGTCCACATAGATATAGAGTTCCAGGTATGAAAGTTCTTAGGTTGAAAAGAGGAATTGATTAAGGCATGTCCGTCCGTCTGTCCGTCCGTGTACACGATAATTGAGATATTTGCATGAAATTTTGCATACAGGTTACTTCTGGCCAAGGTAGGTTGCTATTGAAAATGGGCGAAATCGGATGATAACCACGCCAACTTTTTCTGAAAACTAACACTGGGTATTTAATGTTCGGTTCACCCGAACTTAGACTTCCTTACTTGTTATACCTAGTAGTGCTTCGCACACAAGGTATATTAACTTCATTCGCCTAACGGTAGTATGTAACGGCATAAACGAATCGAGATAGATATTGACTTATATATATCAAAATGTTCAGGAGGAAAAGAGAAATTGATTGAGCCATGTCCGTCCGTCCGTCCGTCTGTAAACACGATAACTTGAGTAAATCTTGAGATATCTCAATGAAATTTGGTATGTAGGTTCCTTTTCACTTATCTCCGAGCGCTATTGAAAATAGGCAAAATCGGTTAAAAGCCACGCCCTCTTTCTATATAAATAATATTTTGGAAAATACAAAAAGAGTGATTATTCAGTACATAATACACCTATAAGGATAATATTTGGTGTGCACTTTAGCGTTAGGGCAACAAATACATTTTTGAAGAAATTTTTAAAAAGGGGCGTGGCACCGCCCACTTTTGATATAGTCAAATTTGGAAATATTATTAATCATAAATCAAAAACCGCTCAAGATAGCAAAATAAAATTCAGCACACATATATATATTAATACAGGCAATATTTCGAAAAAAAATTAGCGAAATCGGGTTAGGTCCACGCCCAATTTCATACGAAAGATTTTGAAAAGGATCATAGATATATTGAATATGCTATAACTTTGCTTAAACTAGCTGTATATAATTTCTATTTCACCTCTGAAGTGTTCGTGGGCAAAGAAAGTCGAAAGCACAAAATTTTTTGGAAAATGGGCGTGGCCCCGCCCCTTTATGGGGGATTATTCCACAAAAATTTCCATGCCATAACTCCGGTAAAAATTGACTTATTGAAACGATATTTAGAGAAAGTGTTCAGCATATAAAGTTTACTCTTTGCTGTAAAAATAAACAAAATCGGAGAACGGACACGCCCACTTTTTGAACACAGTTCTAAAAAATTTCTTCGTAAACTTAAAATCGCGATATTTCCATAATTGTATAAGTTATATAAATAAGATATTACACACATAATAAGCCTTTTAAGCAAAACTGAACTGTACAAAAATTTTGTGGATTTTGGTGAAGTAGGCGTGGCGCCGCCCACTTTTTAGCATAAAAGCTCTGCTATTTTCAAAAGCGATTGCTTGGAATTTCAAGAATGTATTTCAATGAAATTTTGTGAGATGGTTCCCAATAGTATGTAGTATACTCCTGCCAAAAATTACGCAAATCGAATAACAAGCAAGCAAGATTTACGGGCAAGTAGTTAACACCCTACTCCCTTTTTTTTTATTAATTTTTTTTATTTTCATACCTTTCATGAACATGAGGAAAGGTATTTATATTTTGTTATTTAGTAATAATTTAATTTACCACTCACAACAGAAGTGTTTTTATCGAAAACAATCAGTTGCCTTTATAACAAATTTTCAGGTATGTATTAAAATAGACCTGAGTAAATTAGGATACCAAAACAGATCACTACTAGGTATTTAATGTTCGGTTACACCCGAACTTAGACTTCCTTACTAGTTTTTTACCTATTTTCGTTTTCATAAATCCAGATCTCCTAACTGCAATTACATAAATAGTTTTACCCTCGAATGCAATCTGATGGATTAACATACCTAGTTCTTGCAATTTATTTCTAATACTTTTTTTATTTAAGTATGAGTACAAGATGTTAATATGTTTGTCGAATTGTTTGTTATATTATATAGATATATGTACAAATACTGTAATATTTTAAATAAGCAAAATTAATTAATTTAATTTTTGTATGTCTTCTATCTTCTTTAGTTGTATCGCAGCCAGTGTTGCCATTTTGGTGCTTTTAGAGCTAAATCTAGCGCTTTTTTTTGGTGTTTAGCTCCAAAATTCGGTTTTAGCCCTAGCTCTTTTTCTAGTCCTTTTTTTCATTTTCAGCTCTTTTTTGGCTCCAAATTTATTTGGAAAAATTGTATTGTGAAATGAAGAAAGTTTTTATTTATTTTATAAACGATGTCGAAATTATTATATTAGGTAGTTTCATTGTGTACCATGGGGCAACTCAGTTTCCCTAACCGATAACAAATAAATCATTTAACTTTGTCGAGTAACATTCCTTATGCCATATGTTTATTTTGCAAACAAGAATCAAAATGGAAAGGTAAGTAATTTGTTAAGATTCTGAACAGCCGGCTTAAGGCTTCTGTCTTCTTGATAAACAATCAGAAAAAATATTTCAAGCGTTTTGAATTCGGAGTCAGAAATAAAATGACTTCATTTGGCTTTGACGCAAAAATTAAAATTATTTTTGAGTTTTACGCAAAATTAAATGTGTTTCGTAACATTTATCAAGCTTGACAATTTTTCAAGAACACAGAATCAGGGGGTAAAGTAATTTTAAAAATATATGGCCACCTATGAGAAGGAAAAGTTTTGCCTGGAGGTAGGTATTTGTAGCATGATCGTGACTGTGTGATGTTTCGGTATGCCATGTCCAATGTCAAAAGAATCATATGCGGGGGAGCGGTGGAGTTATGTATGTTCACAGTCTTTTTAATGAGCTTTTGGTACCTATTTTTGTTGAGTTAATTATACCTTTTTATACGTTTTAAACATTGTTAAAGTTAAATCTATACTATAATAAATCTCTAGAAAAGTCGTGTCTGTACATTGAAAATTTCTTTAAAAAATGACTGGGGATGACTTTAGGCACAGCTCAAGATTCAAATGGAAGGTAGGTGACAAAATGTCGAAGTTAGACTTTTAAAAATGCCTTTACTTTAGTTGGTTGCCGTAGACACTTTATATGGGAAAAGAAATATTGTTCTGAACCATCTCAGCCTATAAATTGTTTTCGCAATTGAGGGTAGCAGGAATTTATGAACTACTTACATATCTACATCCCAAACAACGCCTGTTGGTATGAAATAAATGTAAAAACTTACATAAAAAATACTTAAGTGCTTTTTAGCTGCTTTTTTTTACATGTTTTGTATTTTCTTGAACAAATCTAGCTCTTTTCTAGCTCTTTTTTTTCTCGAATCTAGCTCCAAAAAAAATTTTATCCTGGCAACACTGATCGCAGCATTGGAAGGGTTGGTGTTATGTATCGACATCTCCTCCATGTCTCGCATGCGTAAACACTCGTGTTATCTCTCTCTCTCTCTCCCATGCTTGATTGTATGAGTGTAGCCATTTGACGTTGCGCTCAATGGAAACAAAACTACAATGTCAAATTGAAAAAATCTTTAACCCATTTGAAAATGATATTTTCACTTTAAAATTCATTAGAAAATAAATTTTTAACTATTTTTATTATAAACTTTCCAAATTTCAATATTTGTTATTTGTCTTTGATTCAGGTCAAGGATAGTGAGATACAATTTGGTTGCAAATTTAGCAGTCTTTTTTGATACTGAAATATTTGGATCGCCCGCGGGCGATATTTCTTTTTCTCGACGGGCGTACCTTCCTTTTTTTCTTTTTTAGGAAATAACGACCGCCGCCTGCCTGATTCTGTTTTGTTTTATTTAGCCTTTTAAAAAATAACCCTCAGCCGATCCAACGTCGGCTACGCGATACACAGTTTTCCTGCACAGAATCCCCTTCTGTATGGGCGGACTTTGGCCGCGCTTATAAAAAAATAACCCTTAGCCGATCCAACGCCGGCTTCGCTATCCACAGTTTTTCTGCTCGGAATCCCCATCTGTGGTGGCGGACTTTGGCCGCGCTTATTAAAAATAACCCTCAGCCGATCCAACACCGGCTTCGCGATCCACAGAGTTCTGCACATAATCCCATTCTGTGTGGGCAGCCGTCGGCCGCGCTTATAAATAATAACCCTTAGCTGATCCAACGCCGGCTTCACGATACACAGTTTTTCTGCTCAGAATCCCCATCTGTGTGTGCGGGCTTTGGTCGTGCTTATAAACAAATTACCCGTTTTAAAACTAAATCGTTTTAAAAAGGAAATAACCGCCACGGGAGCTACATATTTCCCCGGGCGTTATGTAAAATAAAAGGAAAACAAAACTTATACAGATGAGTGGTGAAAAGCTGCGTGCACCTCAAAGGGTTAATTTATTTGTATGCATTCGATTGACACAATAATACCTTACGAGAGAATCTGATTCAACTGTCAATCACACTTTATTGAATACATTTTGATATATATATACTAATGGTAAATGTCAAACTTTTCCTAAAACATGATAGCCAATGTCTTTCAACCGTCTTACAAAATATTTTCAACTGTCTTTGCCACAATTGCGCTGTAACTTTACAATCCGCTGATCTTTAACTTTGATTGAAAGCTTATGCAAATTTTCAGAGAGAGTGTCATTTTTTAAACGTTTATTTAAATCATAGTTTTATTCGTTTTAGTAAACTTAAGATGTACCTATGTATGTATGTATGTCAGAGTTGTTAAAGAATGCATTTCTTTCGGAATAATTCCTTTTCAAACTTCATATGTATTCAAGGTGTGAGCGACACCGTGCCTTTGGGCTATATAGGCAGCCAGAAGGTCACATCACAGCCTACTTATATTTTAAAGGCACATCTAACCTCGGGCAACTTTGGGGGGTAACGGGAGCAACTGGTCGTATGGCAATATGAGTATACCAAATAAATATAAGGAACTAGAACACAAACAGAATCAGACGTTGGTGTTTGTATTTTTTTTTACTTGAATCTAATTTTTCTTTTAAGTTTATATTTGTTAGTTTATATTTTTTCTCAAAGTCTTCCTCTGTTATAAAAACATTAAACACAGTGAAAAAAAATAAATGAAAAATGCAATGATATAATTATACATACAAAAAAAACAGCGACACATTTCTCCTTCGATTTCTTTTAGGATGATCTTTTCTTACACAAATGTGTATGCATGAAAAAGGTAATGCATTCCCCCTGGGAACCGAAAGAAAGAAAACAAGGTTTGACAATCTATAGAAAATAAAAAAAAAATTGAATCGGCTATTGAGATTATATTACCTGTAACGGTGTGCCATGTTTTAAGTATAGTGTACTTAGTTATGATATATGTAAATATAAAATGTATGTAAATTTGGGCTTACATAATTATTAAATATAACTAGTAAGGAAGTCTAAGTTCGGGTGTAACCGAACATTAAGTACCTAGTAGTGATCTGTTTTGGTATCCCAATTTACTCAGGTATATTTTAATACCTGAAAAGTTATAAAGGCAACTGATTGTTTTCGATTAAAAAAAAAAAGGTTCTGTTGTGAGTGGTAAATTAAATTATCACTAAATAACAAAATATAAATAGCTTTCCTCATGTTCATGAAAGGTATCAAAATAAAAAAAATATTAAAAAAAGGCAGTAGGGTGTTAACTACTTGCCCGTAAATCTTGCTTGTTTGTTATTCGATTTGCGTAATTTTGGCAGGAGTATATTATATACTATTTTGAAGCATCTCACTAACTTTCATGAAAATATCTTTTTGAAATTTCAAGCAATCGATTTTGAAAATAACAGAACTTTTTTGATGAAAGTGGGCGGCGCCACGCCTACTTCAACAAAATCCACAACATTTTTTTACAGTTTAGTTTTGCTTAAAAAGCTTATTACGTGTGTGAAATCTTATTTATATAACTTATACAATTATGGAAATATCGCGATTTTAATTTTACAAAGAAATTTTTCAGAACTGTGTTCAAAAAGTGGGCGTGTCCGTCAACCAATTTTGTTTATTTTTACAGCAAATAGTTAGCTTTATATGTTGAACACTTTCTCCAAATATCGTTTCAATAAATCAATTGTTACCGGAGTTATGGTATGAAAAGTTTTGTGGAATAATCCACCATAAAGGGGCGGGGCCACACCCATTTTTGAAAAATTGTATGCATTCGACTTTCTTTACCGGCGGACACTTTAGAGGTGATATAGAAATGATTTAGACGTAGTGTAAGTAAAGTTATTGCATATCCATGATCCTTTTCAAAATCTTTCGTATAAAATTGGGCGTGGACTTACCCGATTTCGCTAATTTTTGTTCAGGATATTGCCGGTATAAATATGTGTGCTGAATTTCACTTTGCTATTTTGAGCGGTTTTTGATTTACGATTAA
This sequence comes from Sphenella marginata, assembly GCA_951509765.1. Taxonomy (NCBI): domain Eukaryota; kingdom Metazoa; phylum Arthropoda; class Insecta; order Diptera; family Tephritidae; genus Sphenella; species Sphenella marginata. The sequence goes on along the minus strand of OX608081.1, from coordinate 54,469,006 downwards.
TAATATTTCCAAATTTGACTTAATCAAAAGTGGGAGGTGCCACTCCCCTTTTTAAAAATGTCTTCAAAAATTTATTTGATGCCTTAACGCTAAAGTACACACCAAATTTTATCCTTATAGGTGTATTATGTACTGAATAATCACTCTTTTTGTATTTTCGAAAATATTATATATATAGAAAGTGGGCGTGGCTTTTAACCGATTTTGCCTATTTTCAATAGCGCTCGGAGATAAGTGAAAAGAAACGTGCATACCAAACGGACGGACGGACGGACATGGCTTAATCAATTCCTCTTTTCCTCCTGAACGTTTTGATATATACAAGTCAATATCTATCTCGATTCGTTTATGCCGTTACACACTACCGTTAGTCGAATGAAGCTAATATATTTATCTTGTGTGCGAAGCACTACTAGGTATAAAAACATATTTAGGGGGCTTATAAGGACCGTAAATGCATTTATTTACATTATGCATATATTTAGATATTATTTACCGTTTACATGGACTTAGTTGTATTAGTGGGATAGAATATTCCAATGCTAAATACATAGTTTTATGAAAGTTTTCTTTTTTCAGGTTTCTTACTCGGTTGGATAAAAAAGATTATATCAATAATTCAGCTGGCATGCACGTAGTAACTGAACTGCTTTCTTCGTTTGGAGACGCATTAATTGAAGTAATGTGCAGGGATTGCGTTATTGGTCATGACATATGTAAGATGCTTGCTATGTCTTGCTTCGTTTCGGCGTTGGAATTTAATGCTATTCCCAGCGTCATGCAACTGTTTGCTTATCGCGGATATTTAGCAAATATTATACAGAACTTGGAACAATCAGATGAAGATTTATGTCTCGTAGTAACCGATTCAATAAAAAATGTGAAATCATTATATGTTTACGAATCACATATGGCACTACTGCTTCAGTTTGCTAATTCTTATATGGGCGCAGAAATGTTACTTGCGGGTAAAATGTTGAGTGTCATGTCAAAAATGAGAGTATTTGATATGCATCCTGATTTCCAAGGATGCCTACGGAACCAAACGCAGGGGCATGAATTTTTACCAGCAGTGGATAGCCGTTTCCGCCAAATTTTTTTTCCTGCCATACAATTATGTAATGCCCTCATTACAACACTTGGCACTGACAATCAATCGGTCGTTTCCCAAATAGCGAACTTTTTATTTTCACATTTTGAAGTCATTGAGTTTATATTACGTATCGGAATATCTCGTTCGGATTTCGGTATTATGCAAGAGCTTTCTGTTGTTACTGGAATTGTTGCCCGTGTAGTACAAAAGGTAGTTGGCTCATGCAAGCATTTTTAAAATATAATTTTACGAAATTTTTTTATTAAAGGAAATTTGTTTGACTGATGATATAAAATGGAACCAAAACCAAATCTACATTCATAAAGTTAATAGATATATGCTGCACATATTCTATTATTTTGTGTTAAATAACCGCATTCTAAAAATAAACTCGAAACCAGATGAACTATCTGAATCAAACCGCAATTATATTAAAAATTTCGTTGAAGTTACTGCTAACGTTACAATATTCTTCCGATATAAGTTCACACATACGATGAATTTGAGTAACATTTTATTCACCCCGAAAAAAGGCACTTCTATTAAAAGGTAAGATCTTAAGCCGTATATATCCATAAACATACACTAATTCTACTAATACATTTATAACGTTAATGTCTATGCAAAACAACCCATCTGATAGCAACCAAATTTTGAAGGAAAGCAGAAAAACGAATTCCCTTTCAATCCTATCTATAATCTTGTATCTTGATTTGATTTAAACAGGCCCGTGCGCACGGGGGGGGTTTTGGGGGTTAAAACCCCCCCCCCCCATGGCCAAATCTAAGTTGCAATGATTTTACAAAAATTTTCAAAATACAGTTTATAAATTTTGTATTGAATCTTGACTAATAAATTTTGACAAAATTAGTTAAAATAATTTTACGGAAGAAGAAATTGGTGAAAGTTGCAAAGAATAAGGTTGGCCAATACATAAGTCCGGCACTTTGAATTGCACTTGGAGCTTTCCGAAATTACAAAGTTGTGTAGCGTATGGGCATTTTTTGTTCTTAAATTTTACCGATGAAAACAGTGAGCAGTTTCAATTAACAGAGCGAATGAACTGCAAGGCTCAATTATGTGAAAGATTTCGAGTGTTTTCTGACCCTTTTTGTTGTAGGCGTAAAGAGAACTGTGAGAAAATGAACGTTGGAGAGCAGATGAGCGACAACGTTTAATTATTTGAATGTTTTCAAACATTTTCTGAGGTGTTTTTTTATTTTACCTAACAGAAGATAAAGATCGCATTTTTCATGGACGTTTATCAATAGTCTGTGGAAAATAAACATAGCATATTTCATATTTTCCGAATAGTGTCAATAAAACTTCATAAACCTTATTTTTTATTATTTATAATAATAATAATTCCCAACGGATTATCCACCATATCGTGCGGATTGTTCTTTCGTGCCGAGTCTTTGAAAGGCTTTGGTTTGTTAATCGTCGAGATCTAAAACTGCTCAGCTACAGAGAAAACCTCATCAGCTAAGTAAGGTAGATAAAAAATAGATTACACAATTAATAAACAATTAGTTGACAGCGGATAGTTATTGTAAAGAATAAAAATAAGAATCAAAGGATATGAAAGCAAATTGTTGCTATGTATTTAGGATAGAAAGAATTGACATTTTTATTCTGCATAGTGAGTCTGAAATATCAAACGTACCAGAATGAGGGTTATAATCTTGACACAAACAACGAAAAGGCTGATTTAATTCAAAATTAGTTCGGCACTGTTTCAAGATAAGTGGTTTAAAATGTCTTGATGGACGAGAAGGTACATTGAAGTTCACTTCGCTTGTGATTCAACCATTTAGTAATTTAATCATGAAAACAATTCCAAGCATTTCCCTCCGACTAGAAAGGTTGGAAGATTAATTAGTTTTAAGCGACTCGCAAATTATACAAGGGATCCCAGTGAAGATCTCTTAAGGGAAATAGTAAAAATTCTAAGCGATCCATGTGGACCTGGTAACGTGGGTTCCAAATTATAGAACCGTATTCAAGTATCGGTCTGACTAATGTAGTAAAGAGTTGTAGTTACACAAGGGTTGCTAAATTCTTTAGACCATCGTTTAACAAATGCTAGAACGCCTCTAGCTTTATTGACTGTTACGTTAATGTGGCAGTTGAAACTGAGTTTGTAATCCATAGTAACCCCAAGGTCAACAAAATCATACATTTGCTCAAGATTATAATTGTTAATTGTATAGGAAGCTGGCTGTGAAATTCCTCTCGAAAAACGCATGTATTTACATTTCTTTAGATTAAGCGGCATATAATTTAAATCGCACCAATTAACTAGTGTATTGAAATCTGATTGGCTTATTTCTATCTTCGAATGAAGCGAATGACGTGAAAAGCTTTACATCGTCGGCATACATTAACATTTTCTATTACTGTAGAAATATCATTTATAAACAATAAGAACAGAATCGGGCCCAGATGGCTTCCTATGTCTCCTGAGGAGACATAACTAACATCGGATTCACAATTTTTAAACACTATAGTATACTTTTTGTGATCTGTCACTAAGGTAAGAAGAGATCCAGCAATTGAGACCCGGATCGAAACCCAACTGATGTAGTTTATGAATAAGTAACGAGTGACACACTTTATCGAAAGCTTTGCTGAAATCAAAGTAAGTTTGTAACGGTGGACTTTCCCTTACAGAACCCGTGTTTACAGTCGGAAATCAAGGTAGAGATAGGATTCGTAAGCTGATTGGTAACAATAGCTTCACACACTCTTGGGATGGCAGAAAGCTTTGCTATGCCATGATAGTTCTTTATAGAAGCATTGCTTCCGCTTTTGTGAAGCGGTAGAAGAAACGACTCTTTCCATGCTTTTGGAAAAACACCACACTTTAGTGACAGATTGAACAAATTGGTAAGGGATTGGTAAATATTGTTAGCACACTTCTTCAAGAAGCATGTAGGCATCCTATCAGGTCCGCATTTAAAAGGTTCCTCCAAGGTTTTCAGATAAATAAGAACATCATTGGCGCATATAGTCGGACAATTAATTAAATTGTTCCCATGTAGCTCATAGGGATAATTTTGAAAGTCAGAGTTGGTGACGGCAGAATAGTTAGGAGTGACAAATTGCTAAAAGAAATTATGACCCAAAAGAAATAAAAAACGACCCCAAATAAGCTTCAGAAAAACACCAATAAAAGGCTCCGAAAAGTGTCCAAAAACCCTCTGAATGGATAAATGAAAGAAAAACACCAATTAAAGGGCTCCGAAAGGCGTCTGAGAAGGCTCCAGAAACCCTCAGAATGGAGGAATAAAAGGCTCCGAAAAAGGTTCAGAAAAGCACTAAATAAACGCCGAAGTTCATTTAAAAAGAGTCATAAAACGCTTCAAATTCATCGAAATCGGACTCATTTCGGATTTTTTTTTATGACTCCGTTGGAGTGCCCGCGTAGAGCGATTTTTCGATCCCTTTGGGCTCCGAAAGAAGCTCATTTTGGAGAGTAAAGTTCTGAGATATGAGCGTTTTATGGCTCCGAAAGGAGTCTTCTGTTGCACTTTTTGTTAGCTGGGTTATGCCATCATATCACCAATTCTCTACCAAATACAGAAAAATGTGTATAACCAAAAAAATAGTAGTTTTAGGCATCAGAGTATGCAGTTTCAGGAAAGTTAAAGAACATTTAAATTTGTGATATATGGGTCTAGGTATTAGTGAAAAATGTATGCGAATGCAAATCTAAATTAAAACCCCCCCCCAAGGCCAATTCCTGCGCACGGCCCTGGATTTAAAATATGCTATCAACCTTGCCACCTGAAATTGAATTCAGAATTGAATTACAGCACGTTACTTGTGTGGCACATGCAATGCATTGAGTGAGCGAAGATGTTAGAACTAATTTTTGTGATGTGACGATTTATTTAATATGGAATGAGAATTCAATATTTTTAAAATCTGCTTAGAGTGTTGGAAACGTTTAAGAACAAGCCAATATTAATTTTAACAAGCCAATATAAACTTTAACGACCACCTTGGTGTGGCGGTAGTGTTACGGGCTTACCACACCGAAAGTCCAACGTAAGAGTCTCAGGACAAGTAAACAGTTTTTCTCGGCACAGCACGAAAGTTCGTGTATACATTTTTTAACGCCTATATTTTAAGTGTAAAAATGTGGTTTTATTCGGATTCAAATTCGAGTTACAGCGATAAAGAGAGAAAAAAGCAGTTTAAAATACCTAAGAAAGTTATTAGACAGAAAGCCATAAAGGTAAAATTTTCATTTTCTGTCCTTTGAGTAAAACATAAATAAATTAGAATTGAAAAATTAATAAATAAATCTAGTCGTTATGAAAAACGGTGTCCACAAAAATAATATCGTCTGACTTCGTCGTCAACGGCGACATCTCTTAGTGAATACCAAATACGAGTAGATAGCTGTCAATAGACATAATTGACCACAGCAAACTAATTGTTTCATTAATTTTCCCTTGGTGCATGGCTGTTAGTAGTGGGATTATTTTCGAATAATATTCGAATAAACGAATAAGTACCTGGGCGACCGTGTGCACTTTTTTAGGTTGTCCTAAAGTTTAGCTCGACTAAGATACCTATCAATTTGTTAGGAAATTCCGTAATTCTGTAATTTTTCCATATTACCAACTGGTATTTTAAACACGGCGATTGCCGATCATACCAATTGGCATACCAGTCAGCCTCAGCATCAACTACATACCACTTGACATACTAGTCATTACATACATCAATATTATACTATTAAACATACTAGTTCGTATAAACACCAGGATCATACAAAAGCAGAGAAAGTGATACGAGCTAATAACTTGAAGCGACTTGACGGTGCGCATGCAAGTGTTCTCTCCGCCCTCAGTATACCTACTTCGCCCATGTCGCTGTAGACTTGAATTTAATACTTGAACCACGTAAATCTGCTCTTAGCTTAACTTAAAATTTTACTCAAACATTAAAAAAGTATTCTTCTCATTGAATTCAGACATCGGGGCTTTACAGAAATTCTTACGGTACCCTTGACAGCTATGCGTTAGTAGACCTGCAGCCGGATTCCAGTCATCGCCATCGCTTAAACGCTTAAATTCGCCAAAATGCCAAAGCAAAATGAACTCTCAGGATATTAGGAGATTTCTAAAATGAAGTAAATGAAGAATTTAGTTGTGATTCCTTACATGCTTAACTTAAAATTTTACTCAAACATTAAAAAAGTATTCTTCTCATTGAATTCAGGCATCGGGGCTTTACAGAAATTCTTACGGTACCCTTGACAGCTATGCGTTAGTAGACCTGCAGCCGGATTCCAGTCATCGCTTAAACGCTTAAATTCGCCAAAATGCCAAAGCAAAATGAACTCTCAGGATATTAGGAGATTTCTAAAATGAAGTAAATGAAGAATTTAGTTGTGATTCCTTACATGCCATAAATCACCAAAAATTGCCGGAAATAGACAGAGTCTACTATAAGTAAATCCCATACATTTTGGCGTTACTTTGCGGTTTCAGTCTGTTAATATTCCAAAACCACACATATGGGCATTTCCATCCGGAGAAAGTGAAAATCGTAAATTTTTTTCTTTTGCTTTTGATTTATATAGCATGTAAGTTATAGTTAAAACATGCAGTTTTCATGAAAAGGTGTTATCTTGGTCAAATATAAAACCTAACTACATTAAATGCCTACTTAAAATAGTGACTACATTAAAAAAAAAAATTAAAAATAATCCAATTTTTGAGGAGATATTAGTGTCATTGTTTTTTAATTTTATCTATCTTTATATCCACTACATTCATTACTGTTGTCTTAACATAGCCTACTTATAGTTTCGTTGTTATTAAGGAAAATGCAAAGTAGGTTTCGGTATGTAACGTGAGTTACGGGGTTTTGCTCTTAAAATCCAAGATTTTTGTTGAAATTGAAAAAAAAAATCATATTCTCTATTTGACCAGGAGGTCATCTCGGTATAATGTGTTTTTACCGCTTCATCTAATCGGGGTACATTTTTATTAGTGATTTGTTGTTGTAACGTGAGTTACGATTTTTATAAAAATCTCCTAAAATACCAGTATAACTACATTTTTATACCTTTCATGAGCATGAAATGGTATTATAACTTTGGTCCGATGTTTGTAAGTATGAGAAGAAGAAGAGATAGACCCACCATTAAGTATACCGAAATGATTAGGGCGACGAGCTGAGTTGATTTAGCCATGTCCGTCTGTCCGTCCGTCCGTCCGTCCGTCCGTCTGTCCGTCTGTCCGTCCGTCTGTTTGAACGCAAACTAGTCCCTCAATTTTAGAGATATCTCGATGAAATTTTGCAAGCAGGCGCCATTTTGCATAGGATTAATCATTTGTCGGAACCAGCAAGATCGGAACGATACAACGCATAGCTCCCATACAATCGATTGTTCCGATAAACGGGTTTTGGCCTCTAACTCTTGCAATTAAAAAGCTATTAGAGCGAAATTTCGCAGGTTTAGTACATACTATATAAGTAATGTGTAACTCTTGCAATTAAAAAGCTATTAGAGCGAAATTCCGCAGGTTTAGTACATACTATATAAGTAATGTGTGTAGTGAAAATCACCTGGATCGGACCAACATAACATATAGCTCCCATATAATCGATAGTTTCGATAAATGGGTTTTGGCCTCTAACTCTTGCAATTAAAAAGCTATTAGAGCGAAATTTCGCAGGTTTAGTACATACTATATAAGTAATGTGTGTAGTGAAAATCACCTGGATCGGACCAACATAACATATAGCTCCCATATAATCGATAGTTTCGATAAATGGGTTTCGGGCTATAAATTTTTCAAATAGAAAGCTAGAAACGTAGAATTTTGCAGGTTTGGTACTTATTATATGAGTGATGTGTGTAGTGAAAATCATACAGATCGGACTTACATAACATATAGCTCCCATATTACCGATTGCTCCGATATATGTGGTTTGGCTATGTATTTTTAAATTAACAGTTTTGGAGAGTTTGTGAGTAATTGTAAGTAAGGAGCGGACACTGAGAAAAGTTGTGCATATTCATGAAAGGTATAAAGACTTCGGCACAGCCGAAGACAGCCCTTTCCTTACTTGTTTAACATAGTTTTGTAGCCGTTGACTTTCGCCAGAGGGCAAAAATATATTTTTTGGTCAATATTCAATTTAACCGCCGTTCTCAAATTGTGATGTCCAAATACCGGATAATAGATAATTTTCTGTAGCCTACGGTAAATAATTTTTTACTTTCGAGATCTAAGCGGCTTTGCATGGAGTCCTTCGTCGATTTAAAAAAAGTTTTCTATATACAATATTAAGTTTTTGCAAATAGAAATTTGGGGGGATTAATACCTTTAAAAAATTATTTATTGGAGTAATGGCCAATTGCATAAGGCATATACATCATTTGACTTAAATCATAATTTAGTGCAATAAAATCTTTCCTTTCAACATTTTTATACTTACATCAACGAAGATGACGTCCCCTTGGCTAGATTATTGGAATAAATGCTTATAGTTGCTTATAAACTTTATTCAATAATCTTTTATAGCTCGTAAAGTAGAATTAAATAAACTTATACTGAACTCTTACTTATGTTTTAATCTGTATCTACTTTCATGTACTAATGTAATAAAGTGGATTCTGCAAAATACGTATACTCTCTTTCATTAACGCCGTTTTTTCTTTGATTAGAAACAAAAAAAGGAGATGCGTGTCTCCATTACTTTGTTTTAGGGTATTTTCGACAAGCCTGTAGTCTCAGTATTGACTTTATAAAGTTTTACTTTTGTACAATTCGCAAGTAACGTGAGTTACGAAATGCCTGTAACGTGAGTTACGGAGGTTTTTTTTAAATATCTTTGAAACAAATTATAGTAGGTTTGCAAAATTTGCATATATCGTACTTCAATCAATTCTAATCAAAGTCCCATTATTAAAAACAAGTTAATAATATTCACTTCAGAGAATTTTGCATAATACAGAACCCTTTAAAACCCTTTGTCCAAAATTGTAAGGTGAGTATAAGAAAATATATAGTTTTAACTTGTGAAATTTTGTCTCTGATGTAACGTGAGTTACGATGGAAATGCCCATATACATATGTATATTTGGTTGCAGAGAACAACGAACCATTTAGTAACTGACAATTTTAGAGACTTTTTTTATCATATCGAAGTATATTGTATATGTAAGATATAAACCGTGGATTCCATTGACCGATTGAAATAATAATTAGAAGTTTGGGCCCTAATAACTATGTCCACAGCACGTCATATTAGCCGGCCAACTTCCAACAAATCTAACTGTTCAATTAACGTATGCCCTTGCACTGTAGTGATCGCATAGTGGATTGTGAGTCCGTATTGGACAGGCTTAGGGTTATTTTTTTGAAACGCGAAAGAAGGCCGCCTACGAAGAAACATGTTCGGCATATAAATAAATATCTTAGATCACGCCCCCATCTGGGGTCGACCCGTGTCAAATCCACATTCGGACGTGAAAACGCTTTTTTGGAACCTCCCCACATTTTTGGACGTGTTTTAGCAGTTGTTTTCTGAAGGAAACAATTACCAATTTCTATTTTTAGCATAAATTACATATTTTTTTATGTGAATAAGTGTTCTTTGACATAAAACAACATAATTGTAACATGCTGTCACATATTTTGTAATTTACCAACAGATGTTTTTGGTTTCCAAAATAAGCGTGCTTTAAGAGGAAAATAGAGATGTTACGAGATGGCTAAATTTCCAGTATCGCAAATTTAGCTAAATTAGTCGCCAAAAACAGGTGATGACGTGCCAAAAAAAATGAATAAAAATTAACCAGAAAATGTATATTTTAGGAGATTGCCATTCGCGGGAACCGCAAAGGTGGCCGAAAGTTGCCAAAATGCAGTTAGATATTTTTGGCGATCGAGATTAAGCTTTAGCGATTTGCAGAATCTGGCTGCTGCTCTACTATCCCCATATTAGGTGTACAAGCGGGTACCGAACCTGAAGTGGCGGATAATGAGGCTAACGTAGCCCTTTGACAGTCAACATCCGCTCCCACTGTGGAACTTGATGTCGAATGTTCCGGCGAAATATACACCGGTGTTTGTGAACGCGCGTGAGAAGATAGTGCGTTCTGGCGGGAGTTTTCCCATTAGCTGAGTTTCGGATAGCTTGCGAAATATCGTACAAACCTTGCAGTTATTCATATTTATTAAGGAGTAGGATAAATTGAAAAAAAAGCCCGTAAACTGACGGCGTGAGGGAGGATAATTGCATGGCGTTCATTGTAGGCGAGATCAAGGGACGCAGACTGACGACCGCCCACTCGCAAGTTATGATGGATGTCGACGAAGGGGTTGAGAGGAAGGACTTCACTCTTTGTCCCAAATGTGTCCCGGTTTATAAATCCCTTAGTTATTCAAAATAATGTTTCTGTTAACTTCGCTTTGAAAGAAGATTTTGTTTTGGGATTAGTTCTTTTAGAGAACCCCATAATATATGATATGACCCTCAAAGCCCTTGAAAACTTTTCGAGAATGTCCTCGCTATCGTCTATTTGCTTAGTTGTGTGACCTTGTACTCTCTTTTCTTCGATGTTTGTACCATAATATTTTTCTTGAGTTGGCCATTTTGATTTGTTGTTAACTACTGGGTTTGATGCTTTATTTTTTCACCCTTTCTACAATTTTCGATACTCTGTATGCACGGTGATTTTTTGATCCAAGCTAATACTATAGTTGAGTCAGTCCATAGGTGACCATTGAAAGTGCCAAAGTATGATTTTCTATAACAGATTATATGGTTTCGGTCAAAAGACTGCTACACAGAGCTTCAATCGGGGCAGGGAAATTGTTTTGACTGTGGCGGCTGTTGTTTTCTCCATTAATAGATTGACGTAGATCTGATCCCTTACTTTTGCCCTTAAAAAGATTGTGGCTGCGTAGGCTTTTTCTGATGCATCGCAGAAGCCGTGTGTTTCCACAGCTTTGGATGGCGTGAAGTGCACCCATCGCAGTCATTGAATTTTATTGGTCTCGTGGTAGTCCTTCATGAAGCTTTGCCATCGATATAGGGTTCGTGTATACACTCCTTCGTCCCAGGCAGTCCCCTCTAGCCACATGTTCTGCATAAGTATCTTGGCTACTATGATGACTGGTGGATGGTATTAGGAAAATCCTGTTTGAATGGAAGGGTGACCACATACACAACATATTTACCATCGGTGTTCCTTTCCGTTGTGGCTTTGAAAAGTGCCTCGCAATAGCATTATCTTCATCTAGTGCCCTTTTCTTAGGGACATCGTCTATCTTCCTGAAAGCTGTTAACTGCTTGCCCAGGTTGATTTCGCTGAAAAACTGAAAAATGTTACCCTGTAAAGTGAGCACCCAAATGAAAATAATAAATGCCGTTGGGTGCCGAATTATGAATGTTCTCTTTATTATGAAATTCAGGCTTATTTATAGTAAATTAATCTAAACATTTTGTTATACATATTTACTCTAATTCTTACATAGCTAAGTCTAACATAAGGCATGAAGCCCAACGCACGCTCACACATATGCACGTATTTACATATGTGTATAGCGCTAAACTGCTTCAACGCTTTGGTCGTGGGAAAGTGTCGCAGCAGAGAAATACATAGCGTCAGCAATTAATTAGTTGCAGTTTGTTTACGTTTGCGACCAAGTAACTTAGACGGCGCTCGTGCTGCGTATTTTGTATATAGATATGTATTCATATTGGACACACTACACCTCCTTTCCTAAAAAGAATCGTTTATATACATATTTATATGAACGATTCTATTTCATGTAATAGGTTTGAGTTTTATAGCTCGCCTTTTACAATTAATGAGCGACCGATCTTATTTCATTTAATAGCTCTGGCGCGTTGGACTTTTTGTTTTGTTATTATATACATATGCTGTGTTTACTTTTGTTACAAAGTTTTGGTTGTGTTTACCTTATTTTCAAGTGGACAATACATTAATTTATTTATTTCTGATTTTTTGTTTGTATGTTTCTTTATTTATGCGATACATTTTTCTTAAGTGTTAAGTTACATTGAGGGTAATGACACGATTTTTTTTTTACTACGTTTTTATTTGCATACAATAAATTTCTGAATTTATGGGTTTATGTGTCAGTGTACAATAAAAATTTATGAGAACATTTGAGTTAAAATGCAGTGTATTTATTCTAACAGTTTAAGTCTATTCTTATGAATTAAAATTTTCTTATTCTCATTGCTTATAATATACTTATTATTTCTATCTATGCTTTCAAGTTTATAAGGAATTAGAGTAAAATTATTATTTTAATCAATATTGTCTACCTTATAGGGCCCTTTATACCTATTGTCTAACTTATGACCTGCTTCATAATTATATTCTCTTTTAAAAATTCGTAAGTCAGAGGTGTCTTTCCAAAAACTAGTTCAAAAGCACAATAGCCATGAACTGTTGAAGGTGTTGCATTGTAACAATACGAAAAATATTTAAGGTATTCATCCCAATCGTCTTTGTCAATGGATATGTAAGAACGCACATATTCATTGAATGTTCTATGACTGCGTTCAACAGTACCTAAAGTTTGATGATGGTAGGGTGTTGATGTTTTATGCTCTATTTTTAAGAGTTTACACAATTCCTCAAACAAACTATTTTTGTATTCGGTTCCCATATCCGTTATAATTGTTTTCATACAACCATAAATCAGAATGAAATTCTCAAATACAGCCTTAGCAACTGCTACAGCATGTTTGCTTTGGACGGGTACTGTAACCAAGTATTTGGTTAGGTCACATATGATAGTAACCGCATATTCATTTCCATTTATCGATTTTGGTAATGGCCCTATTGTGTCTAACTGTACTATATAGTCATTCGTTCTTTTAAATGTTTGTTAGTTTTATTTTTGCTGCAGTGAATGCAATTTTTTACATATTTTCTGATGTCATTTTTCATATTATTCCAGTAATACTTTTGTCTTATTTTATTTAACGTACGATTTATTCCTGGGTGGCCACCAAAAACAGGATCGTCGTGATACTTTTGAAGAATCTTTTTAGTATTTTCTTTTTCTGTCACATGCATAACCTCCGGAGTCAATGCAATTGCTAAATTTTTGAGAACTTTGGTACCAATTTCTTTAAATTCATTTACTCGAGTATAATTATGTTTAAACAATTTGTCTCCTAAGGACAACTGTATTTTTCTAATCCCTAAATTGCCGGCTTCTCTGCTAAGCCTGGTAAAGAATTGCCCTAAATAAATCTTCGCCTCAACAATTAGGTCGCTAGTATTTATTTCACTACAAATTTTCTTTCCTTTTTTGAAATATAATTTCGGTGGATCGAAAACGAGCTGGGCTAGCTTTTTAACTTCGTATTTGTATAGCGCTTCATAAATTATTGGGTTCTCTTTGTGACTTACGATTTCTTCATTTTTAATACTACTGGTAGTCTTTTTAGTTTCCGATCTTGTCGTAACTTTTAAAATCTTACAAGCCTGTACTGACATATCTTTTAGATCTTTGATATCTATGCGCGAGAGTGCGTCTGCTACGTAATTTTCTTTTCCAGCTATGTACTCCACTCCAAAGTCATATTCTTCCAAATCTAGTCTGATTCTAGTTAGTTTAGATGATGGATTTTTCATCGAAAATAAAAAAGTTAAAGGTCTGTGATCAGTTTTTACTGTAAATCGTCTGCCATAAACGTATGGTCGGAAATATGTAATGGCCCAGTGAATAGCAGCTAATTCTTTTTCTATTGTAGCTTTATTTGCTTCACCTTTTGTGAAAGATCTTGAAGCATAGGCAATTGGTAACTGTTTTGCTTCATATTCTTGACTCGAGACTGCTCCGCAAGCAAATCCACTTGCGTCTGTTGTTATACAAAATTCTCTAGTGAAGTCGGGATATTGTAGTATACTAGGGCTAATAAGTGCATTTTTTAAGTAATCAAAAGATTTTACGCAATCTTTTGTCCAATCAAAAATCACATTTTTCTTGCAGAGTCTTGTTAATATTCTGGAATATTCTGCAAAGTTTGGAATAAATCTTCTATAGTAATTGCAAAATGCGACAAATCTTTTTGCTTCATCCGCATTTTTAGGCGTAGGGTAGTTTTGAACAGTATTAAATTTGGATGGATCTGGTAAAATACCAGCACTAGTGCATTTATGTCCAAGATACGTTACTTCTTGGCTGAAAAATAAGCATTTATCTGGGTGCAATTTTAAATTATATTTTCTACATGTTGCAAAGACATCTCTCAGGTTTTTTATCATATGGTTTTCTGTACACCCTAATACGACTAAATCATCCATATACAAAAATGCTTGTGATGGTTTCAAACCTGCAAAAGCTAAAGTCATCATTCTTTAGAATGAGTTTGGTGCTACCTTAAGACCATAAGGCAATCTTTTAAAGCGATATGTGCCGTTATCAGCTGTAAATGACGTAATGTCTCTTGATTCTGGACATAATTCTACCTAGTTGGTCTAGAATATCGTCTATTCTCGGTAACGGAAATTTATCTGCCGTTAATTTTTTATTTACCTGTCTGTCATCAATAACTAATCTCCACCTTCTTTCTTTATTACCGGGGAGAGATTTCTTGGGAACTAAGAGAATTGGACTATTATATTCGGAAATTGAAGGTTCTATTATATCATCTTGAATTAATTTAGTGACTTGTTTGCTAATTTCGCCTTTATCTGCTTCTGGAAGTCTATAGTTTTTTATATAAACAGGACTATCATCCTTCATATGTAGTTTTTGTTTGTAACAATTGTTAGCTGTAATCGGTTCTGATTCTAATGAAAATATGTCGATAAATTCTGAACATAACGCGTTAAGCGATTGGTTAGCGAATGGTGGAAAATTTGTATTCAATCTTTCCAATTTTTCTTTACTATTAATATCATTTTTTAAGTTTTCATTTTTTATAACTGTGTAATCGTCTAAGTTTTCGTACTTTATACTGCAATATTTGATTAATGCATTATTATTTGTTGTATTTATGATTCTTACAAATGAATGATGAGAATTTACTATAGTGTTTGCAATAAAAATTCCTTTTTCTATTTCTTGTTGTGGTATTAATAATTCGGTATTTTGACTTACTATGTATATTTGTCTAATGACTTCCGATCTGGCGGGTACTGTAATGCTATTGATAGACGGTTTATTTGTCATCTCAATGACTATATTTTCGTTGTAGTCATTTGGGCGTAATATTAGATTGTCTCCATTTTTATTATATTCCAAAATGCAATTGTATTTCTTTATAAAATCGAGTCCTAAAATTCCATCACATGGGATTGGGAAATTATCTTCAACTATGTGGAATTTGTGCTTAATTAGTAGATAATCATCTTTTAAATCTGCTTCAACTGTTCCTAATGTAATTGTTATGCCTTGACCGATGCCTTTTAAATCTGTTGTACGTGAAGTATTAATGGTGATCAGTGTTGCCAGAATTTTTTCGAGCAATCCGGCTAGATCGAGAAAAAAAAACGGCTAAAAACGGCTAAAAAAAATAATTTCGGCGAGAAAAATTACAATTTTGGCCGAAAAAACGGCTAAAAATTTTGAATCAACTTTTCACACGTTTTATTCGATTTTTTTCATGAAAAAATATAATATAAATATTTTATAATATTCACCCCTATTCTGCATAACAATTACGTTCCCGCTCTACGCTCCGCTTGGATCGTAAATATGCATTCTGAGTTACGCTTGGATCGAAAGAAAAAGAGGAAGAGCTATAAGTTTTTCGAAGTCAGCTGTTTGCCTTGGAATGTGTGAAATTGAAACATAACAAAGCAATTTAAATTACACAAATTATTACTTTTGAAATAAAAGTAAAGCTTTATTATGATTTATAGACTTAATTGTATATGTTTGAGCATTATTGAATAAATTGAGTGAAATTTTATAGATCAATTGACTGATTGTAGCAGACAACGAAGGACCAACAAAAAGCAAGAGGACACTGTTGGTGGATGTTACCACATCGTCAGTAGGTAGCTGGTATTTTCCATAGAGCTAGTGCTAGAAGAGTGCGCTTTGCCGACCAGGTACACAGATGGTTGGCGTCGCATCGTGGGGCCACACCATACGCCGAGCAAACATTACACATGTCAGTGTTAAGTCTGACATCAGGTGGTACTTTTCGCTGGAGGAAGACATTGGCCGCCCCGGAACTGACAAAGATGTTTACAGAGTATGAGTGGGTGCTGTGGAGTGGCCGCCGGTGCACGTTTGGATATAATGGCAAAGTCAAAGCCATTACCTTAGTTTTAATTTTGTTAGTAATATTGTTTGGTGTTTTGAATGCTAGTCCAATTTGTAGTTGTTTACAACCGGTGCCGATGCTAATGCGCGTCCAAAAATATTAGATCTCCGTAGGCGGATTCACATTCCTGGCATCGAAAAGCGTCTTTTGATATCCCTCCCTACATTTTTGGACAAATATTAGTACTCGCCACCAGTCGCAAACAATTACCCTGCAAACATATCAAAAAACATCATTAGAGCACAAAAACAAAATATAGCGAGCGTTTTACAACTTTTACATACGAGTTTTACTTAAATTTCAAGAATTTCAACAAAAAATCGCGGGAATTAATCGTAAATTGTTTGCAAAATAAAAAACAAGCATTTATACGCCAACAAAATTCCAACGTAGAAAAACGGAGCTACGATCGAAGTGCAGAATTAGCAGAATTGGAAGTTTCGAAGTTGAACGTAGCGGAATTGAAACGCAGAATACCAAAGTTGCCAAGCGGAGAAATTTTCGATCCAAGTCGAAATGCAGAATAGGGGTGATTAAGTTATTTGTACTCTTTGTTTGTACCGCTAAAGCATGTTTTATTCGTTGTTTTGTCATTAAAACAAATGATATAAATATTTTACAATGTAAAGGAGTGTTTCTCATCTAGCCTTAAATATAAAAGTTCACTCTAAACAAAAATTTTGTTTAAAAAATTTAGATGAATTTTAAGGTTTACTTGAGAAAATGCCTCCAATTTCATAACAATAAAAAAAAGTTTCTTATACAGATGCTTTGCATCCTAATATACAGAGCTATAATAGTTCAACAATTCAAATCTGTATTTTTTAAAATAGCCTCAATATAAAGCTTACATTTACATATATTTGTTACATTTACATATATTTGTTATATCTATTACATAGATGTGCTTATATAAAAGGTACAACGAGCAAAATTTTAAGCAGAGCTTACTGTTTTAAAAATAATGTGACTTAATGAAAAGTCGCAATAAAATAACGCATCAGGTAACGAATATATTTTAAATAACATATACTTTCATGGCATAAAATGAAAAAAAAAAATTTATAAATTTGTGGGAAATGTACATATATACATACATTTTACAATATTTCTATATCTTGCTCTGAACTATCATAAATGCTAGAGTTATTCATAAGCGTAACGAGATCTTTAGTTATTATGAAGTCATGACAGCACTTATTTTCCCTTTTGAGTCCATATCTTACATACAAAATTGAATTTAGCATTTTTTCAGTAATTCTATTACGCTGCTTTGTTTTTTCATGGTGGCAATACTAAAAAGGCAATACTAAAAATTCAAACACAAATATAGCAAGAGCAGCAAAAGGATTTTCCCCTAAAGCATTTTTATACTCCCGAACTTGTGTCCAAAATTCTACAGTGGAACCCACGACTTCCCATTCATTCAAATGTAATTGTTTGTTACATTGGCAAAAAAACTAAAAACGGCTAAAACGGCTAAAACGGCTAAAAAACGGCTAGCGGCTAGATTCAAATTTTCCCGGCTAAATGGAAAAAAAAACGGCTAGATCTAGCCGGAAAACGGCTAAAATGGCAACACTGATGGTGATATTACTATCAATTTGACCTTTTTTAATAATAGAGATATCTGCTCCTGTGTCTATTAGGAGAGTTGAAAAAGAGTTATTCAGAGTTGTTCTGGAATACCTATATGTAGCTGTTTAGATGTAAATTAAATGTATATTTTAGTTTATCTATTGTTGGAGTGGAGCTGGTTGGTTTTCCTGTTGGTTGCTATTTCGTACATTGCGTGTGTTATTCTGATTGGTTCGGCTTTGATTTCCAAAAGTTCTACTCCGATTTTGGAAATTATTACTTTGTCTATTACGCGTAGAATTATTGTAATATCTACGATTTTGATTTCCTCTGTAACTATTACTTCGGTAGCTTCTTCGAAAACTACCACGATAATTATTTTGTGTGCGAGTCAAATGCAACACCGAATTTGGATTACCGGTTACTTCAGTACAGCTATTGGTGAACTTAGAAATGGCTTCGTTCATAGAGGTGAACGTACCAGCTTGCATAATAACCTTAACCTTCTCGTTAGAGCAGTTTTTGCACATAGCTTTTACTGCTGATTGTGTAGCGTATTTAGTTGCTAACTCTGGTATAAGTCCGTCAGATATGTATGCTCCTTCTAATGATTTTGTGAGCTTTTCAGGAGTTTTGCTGCCAAAACTTCGACTGGTTCACCATTAACTTTTGATTTTAATCTTTGTTTTATTTCTTGAATGGTAGATTCAGTACCTATAATGTTTCTAGCTGTTCCTTTGAGTTTAGTCTTAATCATAGATACAGCGATAGCCTCGTGACTATCCTTGATTTGTTCCAGGATATCAAGGGCATCCAGAAAACTGGATAGATTTTCTGATTTGCCATCGAACTCAGGTAAGATCGATGACGCAGTTTTAAGAAACTCTACTACCGTTTGTGTCATTTTGACATTCTTTGTTTGAGTTTCCTTACTTATGACTTCTTTATGGGCCTCCTCTATATTTGAAGTCTCTTCTAGTGAAAAGTTGTCAAAATCAATTTGAATATCGTCTTCAAATGAAGTTGCACTGTTACATCTATATTGTATCTAGATAGTGAGGAAACTAACCTATCTCTGACATATGAAAAGATTTGCTCGGTCTCTTGCTGATGTGTAGGTCTGAGTTTACAAAATACATATATTTTATATTTCCTTACCTAATCTATTAAAACTATCTTTTATCAACGTCAAATGTTTGACTATTGTTTCCTTTTTTGTTTCCCTATTTTGGTTTATACATTTATACGATTTTTCTACTAACAATTTTTCCTCATATAGCCTTGTGCGAATACCTTCCCAAGTATCCATTTAATAAAAAATATTTAGATTTTATCTAGTTCGTTTGATTGGCTCTGGTTGTTGTTGTTGTTGTTGTTGTTGTTTTTAGCAGTGCTTCGCCCTGCCCAAAGGGCCAGAACACTCCTAGCTGTCATCGGGCTCTTCTAACGGAAGTCCAAGGAAACGCGCTGTTTCAACAGGGTTGGACCAAAGTGATAGGGGAGTTAGAAGAGTATGTTCCGAAGAACACGAAAAGAGATGTTGCGTGTCATGGGGGGCCATACCGCATGCAGGGCATGTGTTCGGTATGGTGGGGTTCAGTCTGGACAAATAGGAGTTCAGCCTATTGCAATATCCAGACCGAAGTTGAGCCAGCATGACTCTAGTCTCCCTCGGAAGGATACGTTCTTCCTCAGCAAGAACGGGTGGTTGGGCACCAATAACGGGGTTCACAGGCCGGGATCTGAGGGAACTGTCCACCGACTCAGTGTGGAGGTCCTTTAGGGCCCGCCTATGGTCCCGCAGATCAAACGGCAACGAGATGTGATGCCGGATCTCATCATAATGCTTTCGGAGATGTTTCCTTATGTCTCTAGGGGGAGGAGTTTCATCCATTAGCTGTCAATTTGGATGACTGGGTCGGTGACAGTTCAGAAGGAACTGCCTACTTAAAAGTTCCGCATGCTCGCGTACGTTGAGCATTTGAGCCTCCTGGTGAAGATGAGACTCAGGAGACATAAGCAAACAGCCCGTCGCAATTCTGATGGCGGTGTTTTGGCAGACCTGCAATTTCCTCCAGTTGGTGTCGTGAAGGTTAGGCGACCATATGGGCGCAGCATAATCAATAACCGGTCGGCCAATAGCCTTATAGGTGACCAGCAACGTTTCTTTGTCTTTGCCCCAAGTACTGCCGGCCAGTGACTTGAGGATCTTGTTGCGGCTTTGTACCTTTGAAGCTATTGCGGTGGCATGATTAGCGAAGGTGAGGTTATTGTCGAATGTAACCCCTAGAACGTGGACATTCAACTCCTGCCCCATCTGCGCATTCCACGTAGTAAACAACGTCGCCGAAGATTTAGTCGGGGACAGGGTCAGGTTCCGCTCTGTGAAGAAGCGGGAAAGATCGTGCAGGTAGTCGTTTAGTCTAGTACAGAGTCCGTCCGTGGAAGGTCCTTTGCCCGTGGCCATCACAGTGCAGTCGTCAGCGTACGAAACGATGGAGACCCCCTCTGGTGGGGGAGGGAGGCTCGAGATGTAGAAGTTAAACAGAAGGGGTGAAAGGACACCACCCTGCGGAACCCCTTGTCTAATTCTTCTAGATCTACATCTCTCGTTTCGAAACTGCACTGACGCCAGCCGACCGTTTAAGTAGTTGGCTGTAACCCTGTCCAATTTGGATCGGCTCTGGTATCCTTTTTTAACTGTTTGTTATGGGTCGAGTACAATTTAAGAAACAAATTTAGGCAACTGCAAATTGTTAATATTAATAGCAAGATTTTTATAAAATCTAGTGCCTCAGTGTGGTCAATTATTTCAACCGAATTGACGACATTAGCGTTAGGCTTTTCCAGTTTGGATTCCTGGCATCCCATTACAAAAAAAATTATATTGAAAACAAATACAATTATTTATATATTTTTTATTTTTTTATTTTTTATTTTTTATTTCTCATTTCTTTAGGTATAAGCAAGTTTTTTATTCTATAATTTTTCTGATTTTACTTACCTACCTTCTTCCACAAGTGTTGTTGGGTATCTAACATCTTCAAGGGTTGGTTTCCTAGTCATGCCTATATATTTCCAATAATTTTTTAACCATATTAATGTATCTTTTTCTTTCTTACTATATTTTCTTATTTTTCTAGCTTTTAAGATTGCCTCGAGTGTGCTTTCACACTCTAAATTTTCAACAACAATATTTATAGCCTCGTAATCAAGGTCATCGGGCAATGCGCTTTCTGTGTTTACAAAATAGTCAATATTCGTATTCATTCTTATATTTTCTTTATTAAACAAAATTTTTCCTTTATTTTCTAATTCTAGACATTATTGGTAACTTTTCTTATTATTTATTTTCTTATTTTCTACCTCTTAATTCTGATATATATTTTTTCAAATTTAGTTTTTCTTCATAAGAAGTGGCAAAATTTAATAAGTTGTATGTTATTGCCAACTCCTTTTTTTTTGGTATCTTTTACCACTCCGAGTTTGCTTCTTATGTTTTACTGGGGCTGGAATTTTTAATTCTTCTTGCCTGTTTTGCTTGTTCCGTCGCCGATACTCTTCAATGGTTATCGGTAACGGACCTTGCTTTATTACTTCAGAGGTTTGAAGAACCTCTTCAGTGGCAACTTGAGGATTTTGCTCCTTTTCTACAAACAATTTATTCCATCTTTCAAAGATAGAGTCAAACTCTTCTTTGGTTGGCTCCTGCATTTACGATAAAATATGTCCTAAGCAGAAACAAGTCTGCTATTTGGCGGGCGATCTTAGGGTGCCAAAGAGTTTTAATATTTATTTACAATAAAATATGCCCTAAGCAGAAACAAGTCTGCTATTTGGTGGCCGACCTTAGGGTGCCAAAGAGTTCTAATATTTATTAAGTAATCTCAGCAGTCTGCCACTTAAAAAATGTAGCAGTCTGCCTTTTTAAACCTAACAGGATTTCTGCAGTCTGCGACGTATGGTATATGGCAGTCTGCTGATTGTCCCGTAGTCCGCTAAAAGTCAGCGGTCTATTTCTAAAAAAAAATTCTTATATTCTAGCCTTACAGCAGAATGGCAGGATCTCAGTTAGCACCAATATTTCATAGTCCAGGAAGGCAGGATCTCAGCTAGCACCAATATTTCATAGTCCAGGATGGCAGGATCTCAGCTAGCACAATTTTTTTTTATTTTATTTATTTATTTTTAACAGCGGCTTTGGTGCAGACACGAGTTCGAATCCGTGTCCGAAAAGGGATCTGATGATGAGCCTGGAAACTCTGAAACATGTAATCCTATCCATCGCTGTTGATTTTTTCCTTTGTAATTTTTCTCCAATTATCAATTTTTCCCAAAAAACTGACAATTAAATTCATTACGAATTATTGTTTATTTGGTCTCGAGCTTGCAAAAACTTACAAATATGTAAACAAAATAGACCGCAAAAATCCAACAACAAAATACATTAAAACCATAGCACGGGTTTACGTACATATGTATATACATATGTACAAACAACAAGTCCAACACACATCATAACATAAAGGCTGCATGTCTTAAGAAATTTTGTGTATACAGTTGGCAAGAACAAACAAACAAAAGGGAATTAATAGAAGTGGAGATAAGTGCATTGTGACGTCACAGGGCATCATTGCTTAGTGTTGGAATTTTCTAACAGCGGCTTTGGTGCAGACACGAGTTCGAATCCGTGTCCGAAAAGGGATCTGATGATGAGCCTGGAAACTCTGAAACATGTAATCCTATCCATCGCTGTTGATTTTTTCCTTTGTAATTTTTCTCCAATTATCAATTTTTCCCAAAAAACTGACAATTAAATTCATTACGAATTATTGTTTATTTGGTCTCGAGCTTGCAAAAACTTACAAATATGTAAACAAAATAGACCGCAAAAATCCAACAACAAAATACATTAAAACCATAGCACGGGTTTACGTACATATGTATATACATATGTACAAACAACAAGTCCAACACACATCATAACATAAAGGCTGCATGTCTTAAGAAATTTTGTGTATACAGTTGGCAAGAACAAACAAACAAAAGGGAATTAATAGAAGTGGAGATAAGTGCATTGTGACGTCACAGGGCATCATTGCTTAGTGTTGGAATTTTCTAACAGCGGCTTTGGTGCAGACACGAGTTCGAATCCGTGTCCGAAAAGGGATCTGATGATGAGCCTGGAAACTCTGAAACATGTAATCCTATCCATCGCTGTTGATTTTTTCCTTTGTAATTTTTCTCCAATTATCAATTTTTCCCAAAAAACTGACAATTAAATTCATTACGAATTATTGTTTATTTGGTCTCGAGCTTGCAAAAACTTACAAATATGTAAACAAAATAGACCGCAAAAATCCAACAACAAAATACATTAAAACCATAGCACGGGTTTACGTACATATGTATATACATATGTACAAACAACAAGTCCAACACACATCATAACATAAAGGCTGCATGTCTTAAGAAATTTTGTGTATACAGTTGGCAAGAACAAACAAACAAAAGGGAATTAATAGAAGTGGAGATAAGTGCATTGTGACGTCACAGGGCATCATTGCTTAGTGTTGGAATTTTCTAACAGCGGCTTTGGTGCAGACACGAGTTCGAATCCGTGTCCGAAAAGGGATCTGATGATGAGCCTGGAAACTCTGAAACATGTAATCCTATCCATCGCTGTTGATTTTTTCCTTTGTAATTTTTCTCCAATTATCAATTTTTCCCAAAAAACTGACAATTAAATTCATTACGAATTATTGTTTATTTGGTCTCGAGCTTGCAAAAACTTACAAATATGTAAACAAAATAGACCGCAAAAATCCAACAACAAAATACATTAAAACCATAGCACGGGTTTACGTACATATGTATATACATATGTACAAACAACAAGTCCAACACACATCATAACATAAAGGCTGCATGTCTTAAGAAATTTTGTGTATACAGTTGGCAAGAACAAACAAACAAAAGGGAATTAATAGAAGTGGAGATAAGTGCATTGTGACGTCACAGGGCATCATTGCTTAGTGTTGGAATTTTCTAACAGCGGCTTTGGTGCAGACACGAGTTCGAATCCGTGTCCGAAAAGGGATCTGATGATGAGCCTGGAAACTCTGAAACATGTAATCCTATCCATCGCTGTTGATTTTTTCCTTTGTAATTTTTCTCCAATTATCAATTTTTCCCAAAAAACTGACAATTAAATTCATTACGAATTATTGTTTATTTGGTCTCGAGCTTGCAAAAACTTACAAATATATTTTTATTTTATTTAATTTTAAGTCGACACTAACATAAAGCGGTCGACTGATGGCGAATGTATAACATTCTATTATAAAATACAAAGTGTTACAAAAGTAAACTTAACATGGCAAAATAAACTTAAGTGTATCGTATTCCACAAGTGGATGGTTGGAGAGGCCGCGTCTCCAATCCACCCTGACATTCGGTCCATGTGTTCGTGCAAATATATGCTCAGGAATCCTGATCCTTCCCTGGATGGTTGGAGAGGCCGGGTATCCAATCTATCTTACAGAAGGGTCGAATTATTGAATTAAGATGGGCATGGAGCTCTTGTTTGTACATTGTATGGTTGAAGAGGCCCAGTCTCCAATCCACCCTGACATTCGGTCGATGTATTCACGCAAGAATATGCTCAGGAATCTTGATTATTCACTGGATGGTTGGAGAGACCGTGTCTCCAATCCACCGTCAAGTGAAGAAGGACGAGTTTCCAATCTACTTCTAAGATCTGGTAAGAAATACAAGTATGTCGTTA
Source organism: Sphenella marginata (assembly GCA_951509765.1). Taxonomy (NCBI): domain Eukaryota; kingdom Metazoa; phylum Arthropoda; class Insecta; order Diptera; family Tephritidae; genus Sphenella; species Sphenella marginata. The sequence continues at coordinate 54,444,245 of OX608081.1, read as the reverse complement.
CGTAAAGTGGCAATTGTACGTTCACAGCTTATACAGCCAGACAAGTCATTGTAGTACGAACACCAGATAAGCAGGGGACTATTTTTGACGAAGTTTGAATGACAAAGAGGTAAATGAAACGGGACGTAGTGTCTGGACCTTCTAGCAGGTACAGCAAAATTTAGTTTGCCTACTAGTTCAGAAGAGTCAATTTCACCAATAATCAGCTTATGAAGAAACATTACTCCTAGTAAAATCCTTCGATGTTCCAGAGTGGGTAAATTAATTAGAAGAAGCCGGTTTCTGTAAGGGGGTAGATTAATATTAGGGTTCCAATTGAGTCCGCGTAAGGCAAAAATAAGGAATTGCTTTTGTATAGACTCAATTCGTTGTATATGGTTTTGATATACGGGACACCAAACACACGAGCAGTACTCAAGTATAGGGCGGACTAACGATGTGTAGAGCGTCTTAGTGAGAAACGGATCATCGAACTCTTTAGCCCACCTCTTCACAAATCCTAACATACTCTTGGCTTTGTTAGTAATCGAAGAAATATGCATATTAAAACACAGTTTAGCGTCAAAAAGGACACCTAGATCGTCAACAAATGATATGCGTTCTAAGTCGGTATCATTTAATAAATAGGATGTCAGAACTGGCTTCGTTCTATGGAATGTCATTTGTTTACATTTGCAGCAATTTAACGCAAGTAAATTTACCGTGCACCAGCCATGGAATGAGTCCAAATCTGCCTGGAGAAGAGCACCTGCCGACTTGTCAGAGGGACAATACGTGTAGCAAAGTTTAACATCATCCGCGTACATTAAGGTTTTGGAATATGAGATAACCTGCGGTAAATCGTTTATGAACAGAATAAACAGCAATGGGCCCAAATGGCTCCCCTGAGGCACACCCGAAGTTACGTCAATGGATTTGGAAGTTGAGTGATTGAACATAACTCTTTGAGTCCTGTTTGTAAGGTAACTTGTAAGCCATGCTAAAATATGAACCGGAAAACCGAGTAAATCCAGTTTATGAACTAAAAGCTCATGATTCACGGAATCGAAAGCTTTGCTAAAGTCAGTGTAGATTACATCCGTTTGATTTCTTCTCGAAAACCCGTCGATTACTAAGGATGTGAACTCAATCAAGTTGGTAGTGGTTGACCTACGAGGAATAAAACCATGTTGACAAGGGGATAATAAAGACGTACACTGATACTGAAGCTGTTTGGTAATGATCTGTTCAAAAGTTTTAGGAACAGCTGAAAGCTTAGCAATGCCTCTGTAGTTCTCAATATTTGATCTGCTACCTTTTTTATGCAAGGGAATAATAAAAGATTCTTTCCAGCGAGATGGGAATGATGCGGAATCAAGAGACAGATTGAAAAGCATTAAGATCGGCCGAGATAAGTGCTGCGCACAGTACCTAAGCACACAGCTAGGGACCCCATCAGGACCCGGGGAGAATATGGGCTGCAGTGATTCAAGGCTCTGAACAACAATGCCAATATCAATAACAGGGTTCCTGACGTTATTGGAACTAGCCAAATAATATGGATACTCCTTAACTTGGGAACTGTTGGAGGAGTAGGTCGATTTAAAGAATTCAGAAAATAATTCTGCAATATTGTCATCGGTATCAGCACTCTTACACCCAAACGTAAGCGACGATGGAAATCCAGAGACCTTGCGTTTAGAGTTAACAAAGCTATACAATTTTTTAGGGTTGTTGAAAAATTGAATTTTGCAACAAGTTAAGTAATCCTTATAACATAACTGATTCAGACGCTGAAAGTTAGAACGGGCAACTAAATACTTCGAGCAGTCAGCAGATGTGCCAGATCTCTTGAATCGCTTGTAAAGTCTAGATTTAATATTATTAAGTCTAACAAGTTGACTTGAGAACCATGGTGCCTTCCTCGACTTAGCCTTGACGTAGCGAGATGGAACACAGCCATAAAGAGAAGTGTAAAATAAGGAAGTTGCTGATTCGATATCTGTACAGGCATAAAGTTCAGACCAGTCATGGTCAGCAATCAATTCGTTTAGCATACCGAAATCCGCTTTGTAAAAGCATCTGACACTTTAGGTCTACTGGGCACGATTTGTCGGTTAGTATCTACAGCTAACTCCAGCGAAGGGTGTAATGGATCTTCCGGAAGGGACAATGGAGATATTCGAGTGAGCCCATTGCCCTGCGAACTATCCACAAATACTAAGTCCAGCATCTTGTGTTTACTATTCAGTACATCATTTACCTGTAGGAGAGATAACTCAAACATGGCATTGAGGAAATCGTGTTGGGTTGTTGGTACCATACAGTTTGGGTTCCTACTAGCAACCCAGTTAACCGATGGTAAATTAAAGTCCCCAAGAACAACAAAAATATCTTTCTCTCGCAAGTGTGACTGTAAACTATGAATAGCTGAGCTGTGGCTCATATAAACGCAAAGATTCGAACGAGGCGGAATGTACGAACAGCAAACGAGTATACTAAAGGAAGGGAAAGCAAGTCTTACTGCTAGAAACTCAATATCGGGGTCGATGTCCAATTAAACAAGCTCGGATACAAAGCTTGAATCGACAGCAATAAGGACGCCACCTGCTCTTGATATGCGGTCACGTCGATAAACAACGTACTTATTGGAGAAAACCTCTGAATTAAAATTATCAGGCTTCAGCCATGTCTCCGTAAGAGCGACAATTTGCGCAGTAAAAGCGAAACTACTCAAGAAAAAAGTATTTAGTTTCGATCGTAGGCCGCGTACATTTTGGTAGTGAACGAGGAGGTTTACGATTTCACCACTATTGGAGCGTTCGTTGCTAAGTTTTTTGAAACACGATTAGCATTCGATTTTCTGTTGAAAAGATGTACCACAGTATGCTCCGGCCAAAACGATGGGTCGATAACGCTTTCTAGGAAGGAATCAGGAACCGTTATTTTAAATGAGGAAATGTCTCTCTCATACTTAAAATTAAATTTATATACTCTAACGTTACTAGAGGGAGCAAGACCAAGCTTAGAGCAGATATGATTTGAAATATCCTTCTCTGTCAACGACGAGTGAAGCCTAGATACGAAAATCTCTTTACGAGGCGGCATAGCGGTCACCGCCCTTAGAGCAACGGACTCAGTTCCGGCGACTACTGAAGGAGGAGTCCAGGATGGCAGGATCTCAGCTAGCACCAATATTTCATAGTCCAGGATGGCAGGATCGCCATGTACAACTCCTCAATAAGAACTCGATGATTTATGCCTTCTTAGGCGTTGGAATAATAATTGTCTTTATTCAAATAATTTTCTCCTATTTATACAAAATTATTCTAAGCATTTGCTTATATATAGTTACTCTAATTCTTACATATACTTATTTACTCTAACTCTAACGCTATGCACATATGTACATGTATTAATATGTGCATAGTTCTATGTTCATATATCTCAGTGCAGTCACCAACGTCCACACAAACATATCTATAGTGGGATTGAGCAATAAAATAAGGTAGTGTATTTTATACTGACAATAGCGAGTACATACTAGCGAGTATAGAACGCGCACGAAAGAAAAATGCGACCGTACGGTTTGATAGCTCGGTAGCGAGTCATAAATGTGATTTAACTATACCCAAGCATTGATCAGATGATGCATATTTGCAATAGGATCCGACATATACATATTTTGGCATTCGTATAAACAGAACCATTCCTTTTGTCTAATTATTCAGGTCTGAGAAACTGGAGGGAACTGTTAATGACTCACTGGACTTCAGCGCAGTTTTAAACCATTTACAAGGCTCGATGGAATATTTAGAGATGCAGAAACGTCTTACAGATAACATGCTTTCACAAAACTCATATATGGCTGATGTTGGTATTGATAGCTCTGGTAAGTACTCCGGTTTTTATTTTCCTCATAAGTATTTCGATACGTTTATAGCATTTTCCTGCGACAGTTTATGAATTAATAAGGAACATGGTGTAATAAGTAAAGGTGTTCTCGGTTCGCAACTTCTCGCTCTAATGCTGCCATCTTGAGCGCTCTTAGAAATTATAATGTTATCTCTTTATAAAAGTACTTTTTTATTCCGAGTATATTCCTTTAGAAAAAGTACTATAGAGCACACAAAACAAATTTTTCCGAAAAATTATGCAACGCCATCACTTATTCTCCAAAAATTTTTTGTGTTGACTTTTAAAGAATTATAAATTACTGATTTTTCCGCTGCGGATGAGGATAAGATTTGCTGTGATATTTAGTAATGCATATAATAAATGTTTTAAATGTATTTAACAGGCGGAATACTGTAAATCAATGGAGTTATTCTTAACGTTGCATGTACCAGCCATGCATGGGTTTATTTATAATACAAGGTGGCGCAAAAGTAATCTTCCTATCAGAAAATGCTATAAATTTTGCGATTGGCCCCTAAAGTCAGTTCTGTTTTGACATTTGTGTAGTAAACACATGCGAAATACACGTTAATAAACAATGTTACGCTACACTGCTCCAGAACGCGGAACATTGCTGACTATTTATTTGACAAATAATCGGTCGGTGACCTTGGCACAACGTGAATTTCGGGGCAGATTTCCTGGCCGTCCAACGCCTACTGGTCAATGAGTTCTTTTTGCCGCAACTTGATGAATTGGGATTGGAAAACATGTGGTTCCAACAAGACGGTGCAACAGCACACACTGCACTTGCCACAACCGATATGCGGAAGGATGCATTTCCCGGGCGCCTATCTCCCGTTTTGGCGATTTGCCTACTGATCAACTAGTTCTTTTTGCCGCAACTTGATGAATTAGGATTGGAAAATATGTGGTTCGAACAAGACGGTGCAACAGCACACACTGCACTTGCCACAACCGATATGCGGAAGGATGCATTTCCCGGGCGCCTAATCTCCCGTTTTGGCGATTTGCACTGGCCAGCAAGATCGCCTGATTTGACCGCTCCAGACTTCTTTTTGTGGGGCTTTTTGAAGTCGCGGTTTTATGTCAACAAGCCTCAGACTCTTGCAGTTCTTAAAGACAATATCCGTCAAGAATGTGAGGACCTATCGCCGGAAGTTTTCGCCAAAGTGATGGAAAATGCCATAAAAAGGGCTCAAATGACAATCAACTGTGGCGGCGGCAATTTGCATGACATCATATTCTCGACTTGATGTAAAAAAAATTAAAAGACCAAATAAAAATAATCCACAAGAAGAATCAAAGGTTTTCATTTCTTTTTTTAATTACAGCCAAAAAACATCGGAAGATTACTTTTGCGCCACCCTGTACATCCTTTCCAGGGCCGTCAGGAATTAGCCTTGGGGGGGGGGGGCGGCTTTTAATTTTGATTTGCATTCGCATACATTTTCCGCTAAGATAAACATACCAAGAAAATTTTTTGGTTGTACACATTTTCCTGCTTTTCTGAACCTTTTTAGGAGCCGTTTATTGATGCTTTTCTGAAGCTTATTTGGGGTCGTTTTTTATTTATTTTGGGTCATTTTGGATGCCTTTATCGATATTTTTATGAAACTTTATAAGTAATAAAAAATAAGGTTTATGAAGTTTTATTGACACAATTCTGAAAATATGAAATGAAAAATGCTATGTAAAATAAAAAAAACGTCAGAAAATGCTTGAAAACATTCACATAATTGAACGTTGTCCCTCATCTGCTCTCCAACGTTCATTCCTCACAATTCTCTTTACGTCTACAACAAAAAGGGTCATACGCTCTACAATATTCATTTCTTCTCTCAACTAGGGTTGCCACCTTTTCAAACCCCCAGACCCCAGGATTGAAATTTTAAAAAAATTTTTTTTTTTTTTTATTTACTTAGAAAACAATCCAGTTCGACTGAATAAAAAACAAAAAAGCATAGGTACTTATGTAAATTTCAGGTATTTGTACATTTTTGCAGGTGCATACATTTCAAAGGCAAGTTATGTCTATAAATGATACATATAATTAATTTTAAATATTATATTTTTCCATGTTTCACGATACATACATAAGTATATGTAAAATAAACTTATTTTTTAAAACTGTACTTTTCGTTAGTCAAAGCTTTTTGCAAAAGAGGCTTTTGTTGTGGTTGCTTTAAGAACTCTAAAAACTCGGAACAAGTCATATTAAAATTTGTTCTTGTACAAAGCTCGGCTTTGACTAGATCTACTCTCATTTTGTTTCTATCGCCCCTCCAAACAGATTCCATTATTGAGAATATACGTTCCACGAAGGCGTTGCTAACAGGAATACTTAATGTTTTGGAAACAGCTTTAAATTACTCAGTCATTGCTGAGTCTTTAAAAACTGAGACCCATGCATTACTAACAGATGTACAATCTTTTCGTATATGGGATAAAACGTTATTAACAGCATGTATTTCATTATAAGCCTCATCAATGTTGATATCTACATTTAATAACTGTGAAACTTGTATAACACTATCTAACGTCAGCTCTCTAGTCAAAATGTTCAAATTTCCAAGAACTGCCATTGGATTATCATCAAAGTTATAATACTTATTAATATAACACAAGGCTCTTTTATACACATTCAGGGCATTATCTTTAAATTCTTTTTGTTTCCTTTCAGGAAAATTTTGAATTTTTGAGTTTGCTTTTCAAAGAAAGCATAATGTCATGTAATTCTGTAGCAGTTATGCTAGCCTTTTCCAAAATGAGAATAGCTTCGCACATTATATTAAGATAATGTGAAATGAAATATAAATATAAATCAGGTATATCAAACGAATCTAAATTGGATGCATCATGTCCCTGTGGTTTTATTATACTGTATATAAAAGAATCACACTCTTCTTCTTGTTGCAAAAAATATTGTTTTATTGCAGGCCAACAAAGTATGACTCTATCTACAGCGGCTTTTAGGCTCAACCATCTGGTTGGAACGTTTCTTAACATCTGTGCAAACTCCAAATCGAAAAATTCAAAAAGCGTCTTCAACTCCCTGACGTTGACAGTACTCGTGCTAAATTCCGAATAAATTTTGTTAACAAGTGTTTCGATATCAAGAGGTAATTGTTTGCAACTAAATTTAGCAGCATTATGAATAGCATGTGCATTGCAATTAGCTTTTACAATAAATTCGTTCTCTAGTAATAGTTTTTGGTATACAGAGTTCTTCACTCCGTAATTAACAGCTGCGTTGTCTGCTGAATAGGCGGATATGGATGTGCTATTTTGTTAAATATTGCTTGTGAGGATTCATATTCATCAGTATAAAAATCAATCAGTTTGTTTTGTATGCCTTGATCAGCAAGAAAGTAGCTTATAACAATAGGGAAAAGTTTTTTGTATCCACGATTCGAAGCATCTGATGAAATTGAAAAATAAACTGGGGTTTGAGAGTTCTTTATATCATTCAGCACCAATTGGATGGCTTTAGGAAAAAGTACGTTTTCTACAAGAGTAGTCGCCTTTTTTCGTCCGCAGTGAACAGATGTAGACAGTGCACTGTCGCGAAAAATCTTACAATTTACAGTCTGTGCTATTGTAACTATGTTGATGCATTACAACATGATAAACCATCGACAACTCCGCTATTGCAGATTGCAATTCTTCGGTAGAATCTTTTTTCGGTATAAATGCTGTAATCAATGACGAATGCTTATAAGCGTTCATACCTGCAATATGCTTTGCAGAATTCATATGAGTTTTTATTGCTTTTGTCGCTCCATGTTTAATAAGAAAAGTAATGTTGCATACTTGACATCTTCCCACAAAATCCGATTCTTTTCGAAGCCAGCTTTTATATTCTGGAAGCGATAACCACTTCTCATTAAAAGAACACAAATTTTACAAAAACTTACATAGTTTTATACTAGTATATGTAGAGAACGAAAAACACCGCGCGAACAAACAACGATTGTAAATAATTTGCATAGCACAGCAGATAGAGATGTGATACCACTATCGAGAACAAAAAACACACACAGCACAAAAAGTACCTATTGCACAGTCATGCGTGAGTGAGTACCTGCTAGACGGTCAATATTTATGCGTGAGTGTGTTTGAAAACCATAAAACAAAATCTCTAATCACTAAATGAAATGAAGAAAAGAAAAAATGTATGAACTCGATGGTTAACCACTGAAAATTTTCCAAACCCCCGAATTTTTTTGAGGTAAACCCCAGACCCCAGCACTGGATCACAAACCCCTGAATTATTCCGTCCGTTTCACATTTAGGGGCCAAAAACCCCTATCTGGCAACCCTACTCTCAACGCTCCGTAAATCTTCATAAAAAGTGTTTTTTTTATGTTTACTAACTAAATCTCCAATTACGTACTCTTTTTGGATGCTTTTTTTGGAGCGCTCCGACTTTGGTAAGATTTGATTATTCCGTCCGTTTCACATTACAACTCTTTGAGGTACGGAAAAAAAATTTGGCAATACTCAGGAAAAAAGTAGCAGTAGCTGGTCACTTGATACAACCTTAGCATCATTTGGCCATGGCATCAATTGTACTGGTAAACTTTAGGGACGTGCGATGAACCGATTTAATCATATTTTGATTAATCATAATTCATCAAAACCTAATTAACCACGTCCTGGATAGTACTGTTTACAGTACTTGTTAATTGAAACTGCTCACTGTTTTCACAAAATGAACATTTTTTGTTATCAGTACAATTTTTGGAAAAATGCCAAACGAACATACGCTACACAACTACTTTAACCCCCAAAACCCCCCCGTGCGCACCGGCCTGCAATTTAGTAATCTTGCGATGTCAGTTGCCTCATCAAGAATTAAACTAAATTTGCTGCCGTTCATATCATCCATAAGGATTTTTTTAAAATAAGGATCCAAAACATTTTTGATCACGGCGCTATACTTTGTTCGACGCAATGTTAAATTGTGAGCAATATTGCTATCTGGAAAAATATGGTTTTGTACTCATTAAATGATCCACCACTCTTATTGATGAATGTGCGGCTATATACAAAGAATTGGGCAAACGGACCTACTGCAGTTAAGTGCTTACTTGTTTTAGCATGCCTAATAAGTCCATGTAACTTCGGCTTTAATTTGCAATGGCAGTTTTTAAGCGCTCATCCTGGTGGGAAAAAATGTATAGTAACTCATCGATTGAGAATGGCTGGACCGATTTGGCTCAAATTTTGTTTCAGTTCTTCGTAATTGCTAGGAGAATGTTTGAGAATGAAAGAAAATTTGGGAAAACCCTGCGGAAAAGTCGGAAAATTGGAGAAATCGGCCCATCCGTTCTCAATTGATGAATTACTATACATTTTTTACACCATTTGACAAAGTCACATGCTTTAGGCGAAATGGCGCCCAAAGTACTGAACCGATATTTATGAAATTTTCACAGTGTATTCTTGGGATAATGAATAAAAGCATAGGCTATATATATTTTTGGTAAAGTGGGCAGTGCCACTCCCCAGGCTATATCAAATTTCAATTCGCCATAACTCTGAATATATTTGGTCTTAATTAATGATTTTTGGATATGTGTCCTTTGGTCAAGATTTATATAATTTTGGAAAAGTGGGCGGTGCCACGACCAAATTTTTTGTGTTTCGTATGTACTTCAATAATGCCCAAAGTTCATGGTCGATCTCTTTTAAACTTCCCCAATACTTTAAAAGCTTTGTTAGTTATGACCGAATATGTAAATTTTTTGAAAAGTGGGCAGTTCCAAGCTTACAAGCTAAGTAATATTTCAATTCTTTATATCATTGAATGTATTTGCTTTAGTGAAATTTTAACTTACATATGTTCATTAATCTTAATGAATGAACCTTTTTTTTGTATTGCAATTTATATATACATACATATCTGGAGTATTTAAGTGTGTACAGCAATGTTTAAAGACAGTCTAAATAGAATAGGATAGAACTAAATAAATACTAGCTACACATCTGCTCAGCAAACTGCAAAGACGTACCGGTAAAATGACTCGTGAAATTACCGGAAGTGCTCCCGAAAGTTTCGGGATTTTCCCCATCATTTTAACATTGCTGTCAGTAGACTTTTTTACTGGTTCTTTCCACACGTTCCTGTGTGTGAGGTTTGACAATTGTTTTGCATCTCGCTCTTCCTCATTGGTTTTGACATAAAGCTTTACTGCTCACACCGTCACAGCTTCCAGTTAAATGACTAGTCATTTGACGCAATTCTTATAAGGAAAATTACTACTTCTGTGACTGGCAGTTTACGGTAATATTTGGGGTTTTTTTATGACAGAGTGACCTGCATATTACGGAGAAAATTAAGAGCATTATTATGGTTATTTTACAAGTACTTTAATCGTAATTTTACTTGTATAATAACCGTAATTTTACCGTTTTTTTTCAGTACTTTTGAGGCACCATGTTGTTCGCGCACACGCGCGTCCCGCGGTTCTCGTCGCTCCGGCGCACACACACCGCACCTACCATCATCAAATGGCCACAACAGTGGCCCGGTCTTCACGACCTGCAGCCTTGCTGCTCCCGCCTCACCTCAGTCCCCACTCTCGTCCCCCCGTACTTCCAGCATGCACGTGGGTCAGGAACATAACCTCCTCGTACCTTTCACCACGTGCACTGTTTGTCGGCAAAGACTATATACGCCTGCGGCATCGGTTAAGTGCAATAACTGCCTTGGCCTGTGCCACATCCATATGTGCTCTGGGCTCGCAAACATGAACCTTTGGACGGATGCATTTATTGCCCCTTGCTGCAGTACTCAGCCGCCCTCCACGCCACACAACATCGGCCAAGGCGCGCTGAACCCTAGACTGCGTCACAGCTTGGGACTATGCCCACCTCCACCTAGGCAACCGCATCCGTCCCTTACCCCCAGCATGCCTCCACCCTCCCTCCCGACACACTTCAAAATCCTACAGCTGAACTGCAACGGGTTAGCTGGAAAGATCGCGGAGATAACAGACTTTATGAAGTCGAACAACATTAAACTGGCCGCCATTCAGGAGACCAAACTGAATGCTAACTCGGACTTACGTACTCGTGATGGGTACAATGTACATAGGAAAGACCGTCCCAGCGGTCATGGGGGCGGCCTCGCATTCATTACACACCATACTGTACAGTATAACCTGTTTGCCCCTGACGTTGACCCCAGGGACTCTACCCTTGAATGCCAGGGCATAGCAGTCCGGACAGGCGACATCGACCTGCGAGTGTTAAATATATACATTCCCCCTGTTACGTGCTGTCCCCGTGATTATCGCCCTGATAAGGGGCGATAACTGCCTCATCCTAGGTGATTTCAACGCACATCACGATCTCTGGCACTCCAACTTGCCAGCAGATAGCAGAGGGCACGCACTCGCAGAGCAAATAGATAATTCGGCATTCTGTACATTGAATGGAGATGCCCCCACTAGGGTGGCAGGTAACTGCCACAGTTCGCCAGACATCTCCATTTCAAGTGCGGGCCTTATCAACCACCTTAACTGGCAACCTATGCTTACACTGGCATCTGACCACCTACCCATCCTACTAGACATCGAACGACCGTCCGACTTCATAACGACAGAAAAACGAACGTACATCAACTTCAGTAAAGCGGACTGGGACCGCTTCACGGACTTTACAGAGCACTCCTTCGCTGACCTACCCACACCGACGGACGTATGCAAAGGTGAGAAAGAGTTTCGCAAAGTCATCGATTCAGCCTCTGGCCGCTTCATCCCTGCTGGGAGAATCCCGGAAATTCTGCCGAATTTCCCTGCGGAAGCAGCGGCAATGGCAAGAGAACGTGACCAAGTGAGACTCTTGAACCCCGCAGATCCAAGAATAAAGGATCTCAACGCAGAAATCCGTCGGACTGTCAATGATCATAAATTGAAAAAGTGGAAAGAACACCTAGAGTCATGCAACCTCTCCGGCGGGGTCGGCAAATTATGGTCGACAGTCAAGGCCCTATCCAACCCGACCAAATACAATGACAAGGTCGCCATTGCTTTCGGCGATAACGTCAAGTCGGACCCTAGGAAGTGCGCGAGCGCATTCTGCCGGCAATTTATACTGCATCCTCCTGCGGATAGGGCTAAGAGAAAAGCCATCCGACGCGCGCACAAACACAAACACACAGCCGCGCCCATTGTCGTCTCCGCTGCAGAGGTCAAGGAAGCTATAAGGAAGGCTAAACCTTCAAGATCACTCGGACCCGACGGAATCGCCATGAAGATGCTGAAACACCTAGGCCACGAGGGGCACAAGTACTTGGCGGCTCTATTCAACCTCTCACTGTCCACCTTCGTTATACCAGACATCTGGAAACATGCGACTGTGGCCCCCTTCTAAAACCTGGGAAGCCGGCAAATCAAGGAGACTCTTATCGTCCGATATCTCTCCTTTCGCCGGTAGTGAAGTTGTTAGAGGCTATTCTGCTCCCATATTATACTGCAAACCTGCAGCTGGCCAATCATCAACATGGCTTCCGTAAAAACCATAGCACAACATCAGCTTTGAACGCCATCACGACGCAGATTAACTTCGGTTTGAACCAACACCAACCAAACCACAGGACGGTTCTCGTGGCACTTGACCACGCCACACTCCTTGAAGACCTGGAGGAGACACCGCTTCCTGCCGGCCTAAAACGATGGACCGCCAACTATTTGAACGGTCGGCTTGCGTCAGTGCAGTTTCGAAACGAGAGATGTAGACCTAGAAGAATTAGACAAGGGGTTCCGCAGGGTGGTGTCCTTTCACCCCTTCTGTTTAACTTCTACATCTCGAGCCTCCCTCCCCCACCAGAGGGGGTCTCCATCGTTTCGTACGCTGACGACTGCACTGTGATGGCCACGGGCAAAGGACCTTCCACGGACGAACTTTGTACCAGACTAAACGACTACCTGCGCGACCTTTCCTGCTTCTTCACAGAGCGGAACCTGACTCTTTCCCCGACTAAATCTACGGCGACGTTGTTCACCACATGGAACGCGCAGATGGGGCAGGAGTTGAATGTCCACGTAGATGGTGTTCCACTACCTACTGTCAACCACCCCAAAATTCTAGGGGTTACATTCGACAATAGCCTCACCTTCGCTAATCATGCCACCGCAATAGCTTCAAAGGTACAAAGCCGCAACAAGATCCTCAAGTCACTGGCCGGCAGTACTTGGGGCAAAGACAAAGAAACGTTGCTGGTCACCTATAAGGCTATTGGCCGACCGGTTATTGATTATGCTGCGCCCATATGGTCGCCTAACCTTCACGACACCAACTGGAGGAAATTGCAGGTCTGCCAAAACACCGCCATCAGAACTGCGACGGGTTGTTTGCTTATGTCTCCTGAGTCTCATCTCCACCAGGAGGCTCAAATGCTCAACGTTCGCGAGCATGCGGAACTTTTAAGTAGGCAGTTCCTTCTAAACTGCCACCGACCCAATCATCCAAATCGACAGCTATTGGATGAAACTCCGCCCCCTAGAGACATAAGGAAACATCTCCGGAAGCATTATGATGATATCCGGCATCACATCACGTTGTCGTTTGATCTGCGGGACCATAGGCGGGCCCTAAAGGACCTCCACACTGAGTCGGTGGACAGATCCCTCAGATCCCGGCCTGTGAACCCCGTTATTGGTGCCCAACCACCCGTTCTTGCTGAGGAAGAACGTGTCCTTCCGAGGGAGACTAGAGTCATGCTGGCTCAACTTCGGTCTGGATATTGCAATAGGCTGAACTCCTATTTGTCCAGACTGAACCCTACCATACCAAACACATGCCCTGCATGCGGTATGGCCCCCCACGACACGCAACATCTCTTTTCGTGTTCTTCGGAACATACTCTTCTAACTCCCTTATCACTTTGGTCCAACCCTGTTGAAACAGCGCGTTTCCTTGGACTTCCGTTAGAAGAGCCCGATGACAACTAGGAGTGTTCTGGCCCTTTGGGCAGGGCGAAGCACTGCTAACAACAACAACAACAACAACTGTCATTTTATAAAAATTTTACGTATCCCAAATTGTAATAAAACGCATAATTTTATATAATTTAGTTTATTGCAAACATTGATTTTAATAGATAAGTTTTAACTACGTTTAAAGGTACGTGTTTGGGTATTTAATACCAAAAATTTAACATAAATTTACAGCCATTTCAATTCATTTTAATAAGATACAATAAATATTAATTAATAATATTAGTTTACAACCATAAGGATTTAAAAAAGAATAAAAAAACAAAAAATACATTTAATTCACAACCATTTTATTTTGGTTTTAATAACTTAGTGGGTACGTATAGTTTTGTATTTTATTAGTTTTAATTTAGTTTGATATTTTATTCTATTTTCATTTATTTACTTAAGGGTTTTGTTATATTAACCTTTGTTTTATTTATCTTATTTAGTATCTGATAATTTTTTTTAGTTTTATAATTTATTTATTAATTTATTTTACTTTTAATTTAGTTAATAATTTATTTTAGTATTTTGTTATATTACTATTTAGTATTTCTGTACTATTTAGTATTTTATTATTTATTTTAGTATTTTATTTATTACAAATTAGATTATTTTTCTCTATAAAATTCGCGTGCCAATTTTATTTATCATGGTATGAAGTATGTATATGTAAAAGTTATACATGCTAAACGACTTTTTAAGAGCTTTTACCAAATATTTGTTTAAGTTAATACATCCCAAAATGCATACTAAGGTTCTATTTAAACTCGAATTAAACATATACGATAATTACAATTTTAATGTCATTAAAATACTAGCTAAAGCGCATTTTTCATTTAATTAGCTTAACACATTAAAAATTGAGTCTTATATTAAAGAAATGATTAATCATTACGCCAGGTTTGCGTATAGCTATACCTTCGGCATACGGTAAGACATCCAACTGATTGGAAATACCATCAGCAATTAAAGTAGCAGATTTTGGTACACGCTCCAAACCAGCAATAACCACACGTTCTAACCAGGCCGATGTCTTGAACTGAGGTTTGCCAATAAAGTTCACATCTAACAAGTTATTCTCAAATTTTTAATGTATGTAATTATATTAGCCTTTACGATAGTTATATGATTTTTCATCGTCCACATACAGGGTACCCTCTGCCTTGCCTGCACGATTGAGGCATACCACTAATGTGTATGGATCCTTCTTCATGAGTGTAGCTGCCCGTCGTATGCGTTCCTTTTTAGGAACAATTGTGCCACCGCGTTGGAAAACGGGAATCTAAAAAAATGTATAATTTGCAATACTTCACTTTTCCTCACCTTATAGCTATCCACAGGCATGCTCTCATAACCAACATTTGAGTACTTCTTTAATGTATCAACATCATACCAGAGATCACCATTCTTCTTCTCATCAATAGCAGGGAAATAAACGTTGACTTTAGTAGCACCCTGATCCATTACTGGGTGCACCAACAAACGGTCCTGTAGCATGAATTGATTATCAATGGTGAATGTCTCCTTATCTTTGGGATACTGTGCCAATAGTGAACGCATAATCGGTTCACCAGTCAATTCATGTTTATAGAACACTAGCAGACCCGGCAGACGTTGTTCTGCCTGACCAGTGAGTTCCCTAGAAATACATTTTCAAATATTTTTCTATTAATTTTTAACATTTCATTTATTGCAGTGCTTTAGGATATACAATGTTTCTGGTTTTAACGACTTTGGTATAAACAAATAAATTTTTTGGATGTCTAACTCAAAAAACGGATCTTTTGAACTCAATGGGTATAACAAAAACCATTATGCGCTGCTGAGCAGATGTGTAGTTAGTATTTATTTAATTATGTATATCCTATATCTACCACTTAACGCCACTATTATGATTTTATGAAAATCCTATAATACTCCGGATATGTATAAACGGCAATATCAAAAAAAAAAATTATATGCTTTGAGATTTATTAAAATCTCACTAAAGCAAATACATTCAGGGATATAACGAATTGAAATATTACTTAGCTTGTGGTCTTGGAACTGCCCACATTTCCAAAAAGTTTACAAATGTAGCCTATGTATGTCGTACCCAACGAAGATTTTAACGTATTGGAAAAGTTTAAAACAGATCAACCATAAACTTTGGACATTATTGAAGTACAAACAAAGTACTGAATACGAAAACTGTGGGCGTGGCACCGCCCACTTTTCCCAAATTATATAATTCTTGACCAAGGGACACACATATCCAAAAATCATTAGTTTAGACCAAATATGTTCAAAGTTATGATGATTTAAATTTTATATATAGTCTGGGGGCGTGGCACCGGCCACTTTTCCAAAAATTAATATAGTCTAAATCGTACACAACAATTTTTTGAACCAATCTGGAAAGTTTAGAAGAGATCGACCATAAACTTTGGACATTATTGAAGTACAAACAAAACACAAAAAATGTGTGCGTGGCATCGCCCACTTTTCTCGAATTATATAAATCTTGACCAAACGACACACATATCCAGAAATCAGAATAGTTTTTCTATTAATTTGTCTTTAGAAAGTTTATTGAAATAGCAAAACTAAGCTCCTTTAAAAGAAAAAGTAAAAAAAAAATTTCGCGAAATGTGTATTTGGAGCTGTACCCGAGCGAGTACAATGGGATAATGTAGGTAAAGTATGTATACATACGCTTATGTGAAAGTATGTAATTTTAATATCATTAATGTTATCTATAAGAACTGCTTTATTTCTTGAAAGCGATTGCGCGACATATTGTTGGCTATAAAAGGTGTTCTGCCAATAAATGCGTTCTCTAGGACCAAAGGACGCACATATCCAAAAATCATTAATTTAGACCCAATATGTTCAGAGTTATGAAGAATTTAAATTTTATATAACCTGGGGGCGTGGCACCGCCTACTCTTCCAAAAATTGATATAGCCTGAATCATACACAACAATTTTCTGAACCAATCTATAAAGTTTAAAAGAGATCCACCAAAAACTTTGGACATTATTGGAGTACAAACAAAACACGAAAAATGTGGGCGTGGCACCGCCCACTTTTCGAAAATTGTATAAATCTTGATCAAAGGACACATATATCCAAAAATCATTAATTAAGACCAAATATGTTCATAGTTAGGACAATTTGAAATTTTATATAGCCTGGGGGCGTGGCACCGCCCACTTTTCCAAAAATGTATACAACCTAAATCCTACACAATAATCTTCTAAATCAAACTGGAGAGTTTAAAAGAGATCGACCATAAACTTTGGATATTATTTAATTACAAACAAAACACAAAAAATGGGGGCGTGGCACCGCCCACTTTTCGAAAATTGTATAAATCTTGACCAAAGGACACACATATCTAAAAATCATTAATTTAGACCAAATCTGTTCATAGTTAGGACAATTTGAAATTTTATATAGCCTGGGGGCGTGGCACCGCCCACTTTTTCAAAAATGTATACAACCTAAATCCTACACAATAATCTTCTAAATCAAACTGTAGAGTTTAAAAGAGATCGACCATAAACTTTGGATATTATTGAATTACAAACGAAACACAAAAATGGGGGCGTGGCACCGCCCACTTTTCGAAAATTGTATAAGTCTTGACCAAAGGACACACATATCTAAAAATCATTAATTTAGACCAAATATGTTCATAGTTAGGACGATTTGAAATTTTATATAGCCTGGGGGCGTGGCACCGCCCACTTTTCCAAAAATGTATACAACCTAAATCCTACACAATAATCTTCTAAATCAAACTGGAGAGTTTAAAAGAGATCGACCATAAACTTTGGATATTATTGAATTACAAACAAAACACAAAAAATGGGGGCGTGGCACCGCCCACTTTTCGAAAATTGTATAAATCTTGACCAAAGCACACACATATCTAAAAATCATTAATTTAGACCAAATATGTTCATAGTTATGACGATTTGAAATTCATAGCTATGACAATTTGAATTTTTATATAGCCTTGGGGCGTGGCACTGCCCACTTTTCCAAAAATATATATAGCCTATGCTTTAACTCGTGATCCCAAGAATATACTGTGAAAATTTCATAAAAATCGGTTGAGTACTTTGGACGCCCATAAAGGACACACAGACACACAGACACACATTCATTTTTATTTATAAGATTGTATACCATAGAGGTAGATATGAATAACGTTTACGTAATGCATTACGTATCACCAAGCCGGTATTTTCTGGGTATAACCATGGCTCACGTCGTTTTGTATCGATATGCGCATGACCACGATAGAAGGGTAAGAAAGCTCCGGTTTGATACCAACGTTCAAATAACTCGGAATCAGGGTTACCAAAGAAACCACCAATATCGGCTCCACAAAATGAGAATCCGGCAACTGATTCAGACAAGCACATTTTGATGGAATGTTGCAAATGACCCCAATCGGCCGTATTATCCCCAGTCCAAATAAGTGCATAACGCTGTGAGCCAGCAAAGTGTGCACGTGTTAGAATGAAAGGACGTTGATTGGCATCACGTTTGAGTACGCCATCAAAAGTGCTCATCAATTGCATATGTCCATACAAGTCAGGTTTTGGCCAAAGTCTCAGTAAATAAGAATAACCTGTAAATACATACATATTTATATTTTTACATATTACATATTTATACTTTTATTTATTTGAAATTTATCTCTTTCTACACGGCTAAAAATTTTAGCCTAACTTTTAAACCATTCATTGGTTTACACAATTTTTAAACTTTTTGGTAATAATTTCCAATTCTTTCAATTTCCTACAAAAATTCTCAATTTTTTAAAACTTTACTAGGATAAACAGCGAATATGTGTACTTTTCGCACAAAATTCATGGGTGCGCGATATCTCACTAGGTAGAGCATTGCGCACTGATTTGGGGCACGTCGGTTCGAGTCCTAACATTTAAAAAAAATAAAAAATTGTTAACATTTTCGGTTTAAAATTAAAATAATTTTATTTACGCGCATTTCTATGACAAACGGCGTCAATTTAATTCTAAACAAAATTTGGTTTGGTCATACACCTTGACCTGCGTTCAAAAGTTTTTTTTGGAATTTCCAGTAAAATTAACTTTAACTAATTTCATTATTTTTGTATGAAAGTATGTGTAAAAACACAACAAAAATACTGCCACTCAAAGTTAAGAACTTTGTGGAAAATTCATGAAAATTCAAGAAAACTCGAAAAATTTTCAACAAAATTTCTTTTTAGTAAAATTTTAGATTTTTTTCGCGTATGCAGTTTTATAGTTCGTTCAATTCTAGTGAACAAAGATACCAATCTTAAGCTGCTAGAAGATTTACTCGATTTTAGCAATTTTAAAAACTTTTACTAAAAGGTTAGAAATTTTGATGAGAACTTTGCGAGGTTTCTTGAATTTTCATGAATTTTCCACAAAGTTCTTAACAAACCACACTTTGAACGCAGACATACTGGTCTAGGTGTATATGCAGCCCCAAAAAGTTTTAAATCTAGGCTAAAACTTTTAGCCGTGTATAAAATAATATTTATTTTTCTTGTTTGTTTTGAAATTTTGTTTGGGATTTCTTCAGGAGTTACTTCAAAAGTAGAGTGGATGTTGAGTAGAGCCAGCCTCCTCTGCCCCATTGTACTTCTTAGATGAGTTTTTAACCTTCGAAGGGAAGAGAAGGACCGTTCGCTAGGAGCAACGGAAACTGGAAGCGTTGCAGCAATTTTTATATATCGGTATACCATAGGGAAAAAAGACACGGAACAATTATTTAATGCATCAATAAACTTGCTCGGTCGCTCCTCCTTTGGGATTGGAAAATATTTTTCTTTTTCAGGGCTTTAGGCTGTTCAAAAGAAATCCAAAAACTCTATATAAAATGACACCTATGAAACGCTTAAGAAAAATTTCTTGTGTCAGAATCTCTTCTACTTTTCTACTGCTAATTTCTGGAAAATGTTTACAAAAACGAGACCTGCGCAACTCTGGCTTTGGCAAGAAATAAATAGTTGTCGCTTTAGAAAAACTGAAGCTTCGGAAAAACAAAAAAAAAAAAGGAAAATAACATTGAAATTCATAGAAAAAGCGGGTTATTTGCAATTATTCTATACTTCTTGGCTATTCATGACAATTTCATGGTCAAGAAATAATTGAAAATATTTCATGAGCATTTTCTTTTCAAAAGCATACCGGGCTTTCACTTAAACTTTTTCAATCTTTTTTTGCCAAATTAGCGTCACTTTTTATTATCACCCGACAAGTATAAGTACAATTTAATTGTCACTTTCTCTGGTAATTCAATACCACTGCGTTGTGTACTGCTTGGGAATTTTTGGTATTTTTTTTTTAACTTCTTGGTGATGGTTTTGGTTAAGCTTATGGCAACCGTGACTACAATAACGAGAGACACTCATTTTTACGATTTTTGCGGTTTATTTGAATTTCAACAGACTTGAGTTGGAATCACTCTTGCTATTGTTAACATGTTATGTAGATGAGATGCTAATTTGATCTTATGCAGAGCGAGTTTCTTAATGCGCCAAATGAGTGAACCGTTGCAGGAATTTAGTTGTGACCTCTCAGACTTGCTCTGATAATTGATTAGCGACTACCAATATCTTCTCTAAGTGTGAAATATTATTTAATTTTATTCTTTCGTGTTTGTATTTTGCAATTAATTCTAATTTCTTAACAGGGGTTTTAAAAATGAATAGAGTAATTATTATAGTACAGACGTATATTTTTTAATTTTCGGAAATTTCGGGGGGGGGGGGGGGGGGGGGTTTGAGTCGTGATGAGATTTAAAATTCTCCTAGATTGTCTATCACGGAGACCTGCAAAAAAAGAGAATAAGATCAAATTACAGTACATTGTACATGTATCAGGAGACGCGCTTTGGTCCCAGGAGCATGAATATAGTCCCGCTGAACAAATTTCACAACTTGTGGTTGCGGCAATAATTTGGATAAATTTTTTAACTTACCGATAAATAGTCCAAGGTCCACAATCTAAAAACGTTTACTTTTTTATTGCCTTTTGCAAGTTGACTTCCTATTTTTTTAAATTTTAATTTTTGCTTGTGCACCGCTTCGAAATTTTTTTAAAATGGCGAACTCAATTCGCAAAATTCCGCGCTTCACAAATGAAGCGCTGCCATATCGACAAAAAAGATGATTTCGTATGGAAAATTTTTTCGATTTCATCTGTTTTACCAATATGATAGCATTATTTGGTTTCATTATACCCATTTCATTCCGAATTCTCACATGTACAATGGATGTGTTTGTAAATGTCGAGAATTCGTTTGAAAGTATGCGAGTTTCGGTCATTCGATTTTGGCAGGGCAGCGCATATCGGTTTTTGTCATACTCATTAAGTTAAAAAGATCCGTTTTTTGAGTCGGGCATCCAAAAAATTTATTTGTTTATACCAAAGACGGGAAAACTAGAAATATTGTATATCCTAAGCACTGCAATAAATTAAATGTGAAAAATTAATAGAAAAATATTTTAAAATTTATTTCTAGGGAAGTCACTGGTCAGGCAGTACCAGGTCTGCCGGGTCTGCTAGTAGCAAATATAATAAGTACTGACTTACCTACATACATATATGTATATGCAGATAGGAACGCACACAAAAAACACTAACTTTATTTTCAGATTTCTTTCTTATAGAATGGGCACTTATTAAAAATAACCTTGGCCGTTTACTGGAACATATTTTATCAGATGCATCATCATTTTCGCCTTCTTCGCTTTCACTCCCTTCCTCGCTTACCATGTCTTCCTCGCTTTCACTGCTATCCTCGCTTTCTTCTGCTGCTGGCGCTTTCCTTTTTATTTAAAAATCTGCAAGGGAAATCGTTTAAATATAAGGAAAGTGTGTTTTACACACAATTTACTTACCTTTTCATTTTGATGCTTGTTCGAAAAATAAACATATGGCATTTAGGAATGTTACTCGACAAATCGATTTAGGTATTTGTTATCAGCTAGCGAAACTGAGTTGCCACATGGTACAAAATGAAACTAATATAATAATTTCGACAACGTTTATAAAAGAAATTTAAACGGTCTTCATTTCACAATACAATTTGTCCAAATAAATTTGGAGCCAAAAAAAAACTAAAATGAAAAAAAAGTACTAGAAAAAGAGCTAGGAGCTAAAACCGAAATTTGGAGCTAAACGCCAAAAAAAAAAAGAGCGCCAAAATGGCAACACTGCTGCCATTATACGTATTCACCATGTCTCGATTACGTTGTAACAACGTCGTTGTTGTTTGTGTTAGTCTGCTTTCAGTTAGGAGAATTTCCTCTTGTGGTGGAATATCTTCGTATTGAAGTGTACTCATACAAACAGCCACGACCTACATGCATGTCTGTTTGTATAGCCGCATTTGAAAAAAGCATTTGATACATTTGACCAATAGCGTTGCTTAAAGTATGTCAATACTTTAGCTGAGCCAGCATTTATTCTAGAGTTCTGCTTGGTCTGACGCTAAGCGCTTCTATTGGCTAATGCAAGTAATTGCTAAGCTGAAGTTGAATTCAGCTTCATAGAAGTTGAGAAAGAGGAGGAGTGTAGCAAATCACTTTCTGTGACAAATTTGTGTATAAATAGAATAAGATTTGTCAATAAAGATTCAGACTTGATTTGATGTGAACCATACCAAATTATTTTCTCAAACTTATTCCGGCTGTCTCCCCGATAGCCTATTTGATCGGCCGAATCTCTCCGGCCTTTACAATCAGAGAGATCTCCCTTAAAAGTAAAATCATTGACCCCCTTAGTACCACCACATGGCGATCCTGCCAAATCAATGGAAAAAAAGGAATTGTATACATTCCTTATTAATCAAAGCTTAGTGAGATACAATGAAGGAACATAAAATGATAACATCAGCAAATTCAGATAGATTTGCAAAACTGCGAGCAAGCAAAAGTTCTACGTCGTTATGTTTTGATAAAAATGATTTTACGAAGGAGAACTTCTCAGTTGACGAATTCTTACACAAAAATCGTAACGCACCAATCCTTGAACAATTGCGCGATGATTTGGGATTATATCTAATTCCATTCTAATATCCATTCTGAGGGTTTTTGGAGCCTTAAGGCTCCTTTCGGAGTCCTTTAATTGGTGCTTTTCTTTTATTCATCCATTTAGAGGGTTTTTGGAGCCTTTTTGGACCTCTTATTTTCTGAAGCTTATTTGGGGTAGTTTTTTATTTCTTTTGGGTCATAAATAATAAAAAAAAAGGTTTATGAAGTTTTATTGACACAATTCGGAAAATATGAAATATGCTATGTTTATTTTCTGCAGACCATGAAAAATGCGATCTTTATAAAAAAAAACCTCAGAAAATGTTTGAAAACATTCAAATAATTGAACGTTTTCGCTCATCTGCTCTCCATCGTTCATTTTCTCACAATTATCTTTACGCCTACAACAAAAAGGGTCAGAAAACACTCGAAATCTTTCATATAATTGAGCCTTGCAGTTCATTCGCTCTACAATATTCATTTCTTCTCTCCGAAAAGGCTCCAATTACGCACTCTTTTTGGATGCCTTTTTTTGGAGCGCTCCGACTTTGGAAATCTTGGATTATTCGCACTTTTATGAATACATGGCTATAATTAAAGTCCGTTTAACATTGCAACTCTTCGAGGTACGGAAAAGAATTCTGTCAATACTCATGAAAAAAGTAGAAGTCAGCTGGTCACTTGACACAACCTTAGCATCATTTGGCCATGACATCAATTGTACTGGTACAAATTAGGGACGTGCGATGAACAGATTAAATCATATTTTGATTAGTCACAATTTTGATTCATCCAAACCTAATTAATCAGGTCCTGAATAGTACTGTTTACAGTACTTGTTAATTGAAACTGCTCACTGTTTTCATCAGTAACATTTTTTAAAAAATGCCTATACGATACACAACTTTGTAATTTCGGAAAGCTCCAAGTGCAATTCAAAGTGCCGGACTTATGTATTGGCCAACCTTATTCTTTGCAACTTTCACCAATTTCTTCTTCCGTAAATTATTTTAACTAATTTTGTCAAAAAATATAAGTCAAGATTCAATGCAAAATTTATAAACTGTATTTTGAATATTTTCGCAATATCATTGCAACTTAGATTTGGCCATGGGGGGTTAACCCCCAAAACCCCACGTGCGCACGGGTCTGATCCTCTCTTCTGTTTACCGGGACAGTATCGCCCAAGTTATTGTGGTCCTCAGGAATAAAGACGTGCATTTCAATAAGTACGTCGTACATGACTGGCATTTATGCCGCAGCAGCCTAACCAAGATTGTGTTAAACTGTGTTATATGTGTTACGTTCACCGTCAGCGTATATTGTTGATTGGCGAATGGTGTCCTCTTAGCCTAACA